>CM062917.1:39107500-39842500 GCA_031878705.1 Tapirus indicus | reverse complement strand
AGGCTATACTTAAGCAGGTATAAAACATTCTTATGGAAACCAAATGAATTTGAACTGATAATTACAACTTAGATACATGGTAAGATATATCTTGATATTTATTTCTTGGTGATATACATACTTCTATACTTATTTACAAAACAGACATTTATAAAACACTTTCCTCTAGGACTAGGAACATAACTCTGAGAAAAGAATGAAGATCTTAAGAATGAAAATCCATCTGAATAGAAGCCTAAAAAATATCATCCTACTCTTAAAGGATCTCATAATTGGATTTGGTCAAGTTATGTGAGAAAAGAGTCCTGTAAGAATAGTCAAAGTTGATAGAAACACTTGTCAGAAATGAGAATATCATAGATACACAGAATATTGAGCCAATGAATGGGCTAGGAATATATCTGTCTTTTTATTGTGAAAGATAACTATGTTTTAGTCTTTGTAAGAACCTATGTTTTGATTATGGAGACAGCACGTGAGAGTGATGATGGTGACTGAATCTTGATCCTTGAAGTGAAAGACAATACATAGGAAAAATTCATACATAATTTTATTTTGTGATCAGCACTGATAACTTGCATGAGTCTGCGCAAATAGGAGCATCATTGATGGATTTACTATCCATGCTTTCCTGCTTCAGACATTTGTCAGTAATCAAACTTTAGCTCTTATATATCTGAGATGTGTGGGTCTTTATATAGAAACACATACTATATTACAGTTCAATAGACAGCCAAATGGAGAAACAATGAATCTGAACCTTAATTTTGTATGATAAATCTAAGTAGACGGTCTTGCTTTAAGAAATAGCTAATTACAATTGATACATGATTTGCATAATAAAATGCCAGGTTGCATTCTGTTAATCTTAAATTAGCATTACAATTACATTCCTGATAGGTAGGAGTGTTTCTAAGGTGCTCACAAAGTCCATTTGCTTAAGTTGGTAAATATTACTTTCACATTGTTTTCAGTATTGGTTAGGGAAGTAAAAATTTCTTCATGGGGAAGATCAAATCCAATGTCAAACCAAACCCTGTATGAATCACCAAAAAAAAAAAAGAAGAAGCCTACTTTTGAATAATATAATTTGAAATAATAAGATTTATATTTCTGTGAGTGTTTGTATGAAGTTTTGCACAGGATCACATTTTCAAAACTACTTTTCATTAATTTTTATCGACTTTTCTTCTTTTCGTCTTGGAAACTTCATAATGCAGATATTATATCTAGTAACATCATTTCTCATTTGATACTAAAGAGAAAGATATTTTATTTTTTGCTCCTAAATTAGGATCCTATTCCTATGTTAGTAACAATCACTGTCATGAGCTATTTTAAATAATCCATTAAAATGTATATAGCACTGTAAAAAAAAAATACAGATTGTCCCCATGCAAACATTGATCAGAAAAAAGGAAATCAGAATCAGTTTTCCTTTCTAAACCCTTTGGATTTGCTTTATGTGGGAAATGGTTTTCTGGAGCATTCTTAGGAAGATACTTGGGTGCTAAAGGTAGAAGTAGAAGGAGACGGAGCTTACCAGTAGGGTCAAAAAGTGGTAGATACTCAATAATATGGGTTTGAGGGGCAGGGAACAACATTTTAAAGGACAGTGAGGCACATACTTCACAGACCAAACAGAACTTCTGCATTCAATGATTTTTTTTTTTGTACCCTGAAAGACATTTACAAAGTTGCTTTAGATCTGACAGTCCCAAGGGCAAGACAGAACTTAATTCTGCAGATCTGTAATGTGACGTGCAATTAATGCTCTATGAGCCGTTTGCCAGAAAAGAGTTCAATGGTCATCAGTTAAAACACTGTGATGATAATTTCAATTACTAGCTAATTTCTAGATTTGAGAATATACTTTATTTTTTAAGTATGATTACATTCCTTTCTGAGTCCTCATATGAGCCGAGAGCAAAAATCTTTGGCAGTTGACTATTCAACAGGGGCATTCTGCTATAGGAAAACAATAAAAGTAGGGAAGAATTGAACAGGAAAATATGATTTTTCAAGAGTTTTGTTTGGAAACAGGAGCCCATTTTTAATAGAGATATACTGGTAAATTAGCAAATAGCTGTCCTAATAACTTATTAGAGACTTTATTACATTTCATCAAGGAGGAATCACTGAGGTCACTTTTTAAACGAAGCAGTCAAGTTGGCTTTCAAAGAAATTCAACACCAAGAAATCTAAAAGGCATGCTACTTCATCTCTTTGATCCTTTAGACCGTAGCGGCACCAGGCTGCTTGAACAGCAATGGGATGGCAGGACAGATATCTGTAGAGGTGTGGACAGTTAGGTCAAACTACGGGACTTAAACTGACATTCAGCACATTCCAAAACTTTTGAGGAAGTAGAAAGATGAAAGGACACATTACATCGTTATCAGCTTTGTTTTTTAATTCTGTTTGTGTTTTGCTGTGGTGTGATCACATTAATGAATGAGCTTACCTTAGAAAAAAGACAAACTTCCTGAAGGTAAGGATTGATCAACCTCTCTCCAAGAAACTAGTACAGTGACCTGAATATAGGTCCTTAATAACTCTTGGGGGTGGTCATAAGAATTAATCCATTCAAAACAAGAAGATTTCTGTTTCAATTACTCTCCCATCCAGTTGACTACAGTGAGAGAAAAGGGGGGATATTAGTAGCCATGGTGATCTTTTCCCCTAATGGAGTAAATGGGTTTGAAGTTCACAATGGTTTGAAAAGTCCTTCGCCCTGGAGTTTTCCCAGAGTAAGTTGTTAGGCATATTCCATGAGACCACAGAGAGCAGAGCTTTTTCCTCCCACATTTACTTCTTTTTTCTTTTTTTTTTTGCTGAGGAAGGTTTGCCCTGAGCTAACATCCATGCCAATCTTCCTCTGTTTTTTAGTATGTGGGCCGCCAGCACAGCATGGCTGCTAACAGAGCAGTGTAGGTCTGTGCCTGGGAACTGAGCCTGGGCCACTGAAGCCGAGCGTGGTGAACTTAACCACTAGGCCAGTGGGGCTGGCCCACATTTACTTCTTTTTTTTTCTTTTACCATTTTTTTTTATTGATGTCTTAATAGTTTATAACACTGTGGGGTTTTAGTTGTACATTTTTGTTTGTCCGTCACCTTGTGGATGTAACCCTTCACCCCTTGTGCCCCCCCACCCCCCTTCCCCTTGGTAACCACCAATCAGTTCTGTCTGTGTGTTCACTTATATTCCATATATGAGTGAGTTCATGCAGTGTCTGTCCTTCTCTCTCTGGCTTATTTCACTTAACATAATACCCTCTAGGTCCTTCCATGTTGTTGCAAATGGGACAATTGTGTCTTTTCTTATGGCTGAGTAGTATTCCATTGTATGTATATACCACATCTTCTTTAACCAATCATCAGTCGAGGGACACTTGGGTTGTTTCCATTTCTTGGCTATAGTGAATAATGCTGCAATGAACATAGGGGTGCATACGCCTCTTGTGATGGTTGATTTCATGTCCATTGGTCTTACTGTTAAGTTGTCCTGGGATTCACATTAGAACTAGCTAAGATGAGAAGTAGACACAGCTTGACAAATACACCACTTCCAGATCAATCTTCACAGCTCTCTAAGTGAGGGGTAATCACTGTAAATCTTTTTTTGCAGTTGATTTATATTGTAATTAAGGCAGAGAAGAAGCACACACAAGGCCAAAAGTGGAAAAGTAGCACACATTTTTCATGGAAAGTTTTTCCTCCCATAAGTCAGAGCACAAGAGAGTATTAGAAAAAAAAAATCACAAGGAACTAGTCACGCTCACTGACATGATATGGGAGAATGCTAAGTCATCTGTATTTTCTGTTTAAATGTATATATTTCCGCTGATTAAAAAAGCACATGGTGAACTGATCTTGCAGCTTATAAAAGCAATATTTCAGCTTCGATGTTTTTTATTCTTTTTTTTAATCAAATTATCTCCCAAAGCATTTTGACTGAAGTTTATTAACAAGGCAATGCAGCTATTAATGCTTTGCAGTGCACTCTTGCAAAGTTAAGTAAGAGACATGACTTTTCCTATGCATACTGATCATACCTTCTGAAGGTCTAAAAGAACTAAAGATTGCATAGCTGAGTGGTTTTGAAGAAAGAAAATTGTTACTTTGTCTTTTTTTATGCAATGTTATTAGATTTTTGGCGGGGGAGCATTCATAAGAAACAATATATTGCTAGATTTTAACTGGTACTTCAAATATTATCAGATTTCTAAAAAAGTAAGTTAGAAATTCAGAGAGACCCAAGCACCTGCAGGCTTGTGCTGGGATGGAGGAGACTGGGAGGAGAATCATGTACCTTACGTGGATAACCAGGCCATCTTTCAGAAACTGTGGTGTAATATTATTTATATTAACCAGGAAAATAATCACATTTTTGACAACCTATCAAATGATGAAGAAAAAGTGAGGCTTTAATTTTGCATTTAACATAGTAATAGTTTAAAAAGAGGACTACTAATCCTAAACCAACATATTCTAAGGGAGGAAAGTATTTCAAAAGTCCTATTCTAGCCTGTTAGTTAAAAAAATTTCACATGAACCCCCCACTGAATGAATGATCAAGTTCTGTGATCTTGCTAGGTTCTTGGAAGAAAAAGTCTGTGGGTAATAAGAAGCCCTACTTTTTCTTTCAGAAAACTAAGGCCTTTCTACCTACAATTCAACATGAAAAGTAACCTTTCTTCAAATTATTCCTGTAAATAAAATTGGACACCTCTTCAATTTTTTCTATTCTCATCTTTATTGCTAATTTAATTAGCATAAATTTAATCGTATGTGTGCTTTCCTTCTCGGAGCACAGTGTTTTTTCTGAGGAGAAACAAAATATTCTGTGGTTAAAAATTTGATAAACACTGAATATTCTATCCCACTTTTTCAAGACTTATAAAGCACAATAGCATAGTAAAGGGTCTCAAATATTCTGAAGTGTTTTTAAAAAAAGAACCTGCTTCATGTTTTAATATCCAGCATTTCAGAAATTTATTGTCTACTTGATCTTTTACTGGGTAGCACCTATTAAGATCCCAAAGGATATATTCTGGAAAAACTGTATTGCTTTTTTATTAGAAAAAATTAGGTTAAATAATTAGGCTAGGTTAATAATAATTAGGTTAAAATAAGAAAATAATTAGGTTAAAATAAGACCTTGTGCTTAGATTTCAACCTTTATACAGACAATGCAAATTACCTTTCTCTTTCATTTATTCACTTAAACACATTTGCATTTGTTATGTCTAAGGCACCCCACTCTAGTACAATAACAGATATTGTGGTCAGAAGTGGAAAAGTAGAACACATTTTTCAGGAAAGGTTCTGACCATCGCCCCCAGCCCCCCTTCCCCCTTAAGTCAGAGTACAAAATACAGTTTGGCTTCAAGGAACGTGGAAATAACAGTTTATTACAACACAGAATGTGATGTGTCCCCACATGAGCAGTGGTTTTCAGGAGGGAAATTCCACTTCTGGCTGTGAATTCAGTGAAATCTTAGGAAAGAGATGCCATGTAAACTAGGCCTTGAAAACTGAGGCAGGAGACAGAAAAGCATGGGCTCTGCTTAGAGACCATTAAATACATGTGTTCCCCAGGGTACTAGATGGTAAAACTGAAGGGGTAAATTGATCTGTATTACTGAGGGTCTTGATTGGTCTACTGGAGGGTTTAGACTTTCCTCAAGGGGAAATGGGGGAACCACTGGAATTCATGAACAAGGAAATGGCAACATCAAGGCTAAATTAGTGATGGGGCAGAAGCTTCACATGGGTAGGACATGTGCTTTACCTTGTTTATCACATGGCCTGACATAAGGAGAGGCACATGTGGTCTTTGATAAAAGCTTGTTGATTTATTTATGGGTGAAATTTCACAGATGAAATTATACACATAGTCACTAATAAGCACAAATGAGTGCTGAAGACCCAGGAAATTATTATCCTTTGCAGTAAACAGTATCTTGAAAGAGTTCTGGGCTACAGATATTAGGGACTTGCTTTTTAGTGGCTATATAGTATACACAATTTAAATCGCAATTATAGACTTCTTTAGGATAAACATGTATAATGAACCAGTGATTTGTTGACATTTTTAAAACCTAGTGCACCCAACTGTACTTTCCCCCCTTCCATTACTTCCTCCCTTCCTCCTATATTTCTTTATTTCTCAACTCTTTATTAAACACTTATATTCAAGACATTATGGCACTCAATAATTTTATTTGTAACTTTTCACACTGCTAATGAATTTAAATAGAGTGCAAGAGCTCTGAAGCTCATGAGGACACACAGCAGTAAACAAATCCATGCCAAAATTGTTCTAGTCAAGGGGGTGGAAGTATAAAGAAGGGAGTGGTCTGTTCCACGAGAGGTTAATTGTGGGCCTTATGAACTGGGAAAAGGTTTGTGTAGGAGGCGGCTGTGGACAGCTCTTCCCAGAAGAGGAGTAAGCTCTGACAAAAGCACAGGATTTTTAATGGTATGGAGCCCGGTCAGAATTCTAAGTGGTTCCATTCAGCTTGATAGTAGACTGTAAGGAAGGCGTGGCTAGAGATGTGGTTGGAAAGATAGAGAGCAAATGATGACGGACATTGCATACCAAGATTTTCTGTTGTTTGTGATGGGGACTCATTGATTGGCTCATTTTAAAGAATCATTATGAGAGTAGTGCATGTTTAATTGTGATGTGGCTATGATATAAAATTTAATTGCAGTAAGCCACAATGGGACTTACATATCCTACTCAAGGTTATTTTTTTCCCCCAATGTGTTTTTACAACTCTTGCTTAGGAATCCCCTTCAAAACTAAATTTATAGCTATGTCAGAAAGTTTCTTGCTCCTAATTTGAAACAAAAATGGTATTAATCAAATTACTAATTCATTTTACTCATCATTCTTGGCCCTGAATTTGTTGTTCTAAAAATCCAATCCACACACATGAAAGAGGCTTGGCATTGTACATCTTTGAAGTGTATGCTGTGGGTTCTAAAGGTGTTATTAGCAACATAAGCATAATTAGACCTCACAGTGACCGGTAAATGGTTTGCTTATATAAATATAGAATGTTTAACTGTTACGTTACTTAATAATCTCATATGAGCTTTCTGATGTATACAATTTGTGACTGTGAACATAGTCCTAAATTTTGAAACTTTGTCAATTATTCTAATTTACTTTAGATTGCTGACTAGAAAAAGTTGAACTTGGAAACTTTTCCTAGACTTGGAAAACACGCTTATATGAACCAGTTTAGCATTGTATTTTAGTTTTGTCTCATATAGAAGCTTTACATTTTCCTAGATATTGTCTTTGAATTTCACAATTTTTAAACCAACATATTTCAGCTCAACACGAACTTTTGCTTTAAAAATTTGGAGACAGCCACGTGGCATAAAATTATGAAGGACTTTAGAGGCCCAATCAAATGAATTATTTGCCAGGAAATGACCTAAATCCAAAGGACCATGCATTTAAGAATTCTTACCAACTTGGATTTCTGTGTAGCAGAACCTGTATTTTCAATGTGTTTGTACATTGTTTTTCACCATGTTGGTGCAGAGACAACTATAACTTGTTATTCTACATTTTCAACTTGATATCATACAGTTTTGAATGTTAAGAGCAAAAAAGCTTAGGTATCCTAGATATTAGTTTAGTTGGGTTCAATTTTAAATGGGCTTTAAATGTTCTCTTTTAAATTTTCACTTTTACACAGACTAAGATTGAATTACCTTTCTCTTGCTTTATTTTACAAGCTTTAGGAAAACTGTCTCTTGCACGTAAAAGTAGCCTTATTCTGTGCCATTTATGAACTACCTCTGCATGTCATACTTGGTAATTGGAATAAGTATCAAGAAAAGTCTCACAATGTTGTGTACCACCTTGGTGCCCACACCATTAGAATTTCCAGGTAACCTACTTCCAGTGATCCTCCTGTGCTCTGAGCTTTCTCCTTGTCAGAGGCCTTCAGAGAATCCTTATTAATGAGAGTGAACACAACACCGATGATGAGCTAACCTTGCAGGTGGTTAGATTGGGCTCTAAATTAGGTACTATCTCTTGAATTTGCTCTAAAAATGAAACAAAATCACTCTGCATGTGAATTTGGATTTTGCTATTTCAGTAAGCCTAAAATGATATCCTTTTTCTTACACCATCTTTTCTTCAAACTCTCTCCCCATCCTGATTGCTTTCAAATAAGTATTAACAGGGAAAATATTATTTGAAAAATATTAATTCGAGATAAATAGGACTAAAAATAACAAGACTATGAATGGAGGATACATTTATTACAGAAAATATAATAGATGCCCAACTTGTTCTTTTTTCAGCTTTATTGAGGTACAGTTGATAAATAAAATCATAATATTTTGAAAGTGTACAATGTGATGATTTGATATAGGTATACATTGGGAAAGGATTCCACAGTGGAGTTAATCAACACATCTATCACCTCACATACTGACCTTTTTTTTTCTTAGTGAGAACACAAGTTCTACTCTCAGCAAATTTCAATTATGCAATACAGTATTATCATCTATTGTCACCATGTTATACATTAGATCCTCAGACCTTATTCATCTTCCAGCTGAAAGTTTGTGCCCTTTTACCAACTTCTCCCCATTTTCCCCACCCTCATGCCCCTGGCAACCACCATTCTACTCTTTTTCTGAGTTCGATTTTTTTTCTTTAGATTCCACATATAAGTGATACCATACGGTGTATTTGTCTTTCTCTGCCTGGCTTATTTCACTTCGCATAATGCCATTCAGGTTCATCCATGTTGTCACAAATGGCAGAATTTCCTTCTTTTTTAAGACTTAATAATATTCCATTGTATACATATACCACATTTTCTTTATCCATTTAACCATCAATGGACACTTAGGTTGTTTCCATATTTTGGCTATTGTGAATAATGCTGCAATGACATGGGAGTATAGGTATCTCATTGAGATAATAATTTTGTATCCTTTGGATATATACCCAGAAGTGAGATTGCTGGATAATATGGTAGTTCTATTTTTTAATTTCTTGAGGAAACTTCATACTCTTTTCCATAGTAGCTATACCAGCTTACATTCCCACCAACAGTGTATGAGTTCACTGTTCTTCACATCCTCACCAGCATTTGTTACCTCTTGTGTTTTTGATAACACATACTTTAACAGATGTGAGGTGATATTTCACTCTAGTTTTGATTTGTAATTCCCCGATGATTAGTGATGTTGAGTACCATTTCATGTACCTGTTGGCCATTTGTATGTCTTCTTTGGAAAAATGTCTATTCAGGCCCTTTGCTTATTTTTAATTGTTATTTGTTTTTTTGCTATTGAGTCGTATGAGTTCCTTGTATATTGTGGATATTAACTCCATATTGGATAAGCGGTTTGCAAATATTTTCTCCTATCCCACCGGTTGCCTTTTCATTTTGTTGATGGTTTCCTTTGCTCTGCAGCAGCTTTTTAGTTTGATGTAGTTCCACTTTGTTTTGTTCATTGATGTCAAATCCAAAAAAAGTCATTGGAAAGACCAATGTCAGGTTGCTTATACTCTGTTTTTTTCTAGGAGTTTCATGGTTTCAGGTCTTATGTTCAAGTTTTAATCCATTTTGAATTGATTTTTGTGTATTGTATAAGATAGGAGTCCAGTTCCTTTTTTTTGCATGTGACTATCCAGTTTTCCCAACACTATTTGTTGAAGAGGCTGTTCCTTCCCCATTGTACATTCTTGGCTCCTTTGTCAAAAATTGACCATATATGCATGGGCCTATTTCTGGGTTCTCAATTCTGTTCCATTGGTCTATGTGTCTGTTTTTATGCCAGTATTATACTATATACTATATTATACTATGCCAGTATTATACTTTGCAATATAGTTTAAAATCAGGAAGTGTGATACTTCCAGCTTCGTTCTTCTTCAAGACTGTTTTGGGTATTCGAGGTGTTTTGTGATTCCACATAGACTTTAGGATTGTTTTTTCTATTTCTGTGAAAATGCCATTGGAATTTTGATAAGGATGGCATTGAATCTGTAGATAATTTTGGGTAGTATAGATATTTTAACAATAATCATTCTTCCAATCTATGAACATGATTCTCTTTTTATTTATTTGTGTCTTCTGCAATTTCTTTCAACAAGGTCTTACAGTTTTCACTGTACAGATATTTCATCTCCTTGGTTAAATTTATTCCTACATATTTTATTTATTTATTGTGAGGAAGACTAGCCCTGAGCTAACCTCCATTGTCAGTCCCCCTCTTTTTTGCTGAGGAAGTTTGGCCCTGGGCTAACATCTGTGCCCACCTTTCTCTACTTTATATGGGATGCTGTCACAAGCGGTGCATCAGTCCACGCCTGGGATCTGAACCTGCAAACCCTGGGCCACTGAAGAGGAGCACGTGAACTTAACCACTATGCCATTGGGCCAGCCCCTATTTTATTTTTTTGATGCTGTTGTTAATGAGATTGTTTTCTTAATTTCTGTTTCTGATAGTTCATTGTTAGCGTGTAGAAACACAACTGATGTTTGTATATTTATTTTGTATTCTGCAACTTTACTGAATTTGTTTATTAGTTCCAACAGGTTTTTTGGTGGAGTCTTTAAGGTTTTCTAAATATAGGATCATGTCATCTGCAAACAGAGAAAATTTTACTTCTTCCTTTCCAATTTGGATGCCTTTTATTTCTTTTTCTTGCTTAATTGCTCTGGCTAGGGCTTCCAGTACTAGGTTGAATAAAAGTGTAAGAGTGGGCATCCTTGTCTTGCCCCTGATCTTAGAGAAAAAGCTTTCAGCTTTTCACTGTTGAATATGATGTCAGCTGCGGGCTTGTCATATATGACCTTCATTATGTGAGGTATACCTAATTTGTTGTTGAGAGTTTTTATCATAAATGGATGTTAAATTTTGTCAAATGCTTTTTCTGCATCTAATGAGATGATCGTTTGATTTCTATTCTTCATTTTATTAATGTGGTTTATCACATTTATTGATTTCCATAGCTAAACCATCCTTGCATCCTAGGGATAAGTCCTACTTGGTTGTGGTGTATAATCCTTTTGTGGTGTAGAATTCTTGAATTTGGTTTGCTGATATTTTGTCAAGAATTTTTGCATCTATGTTCATCAAGGATATTGGTCTATAGTTATCTTTCACTGCAGTGTCCTTCTCTGGTTCTGGTATCAGGGTAATGCTGGCCTCACAAAATGAGTTTGAAGACATTTCCTCCTCTTCTTTTTTGGGACAGTTTAAGAAGGAATGGTATTAATTCTTTAAATGTTGGTAGGATTCACCAGTGAAGCCATCTGATCCTGAACTTTTCTTTGTTGAGAAGTTTTTAATTACTGATTCAATCTCTTTAGTAGTAATTAGTCTGTTCAGATTTTCTATTTCTTCATGATTTAGTTTTGGTAGGTTGTATGTATCCAGGAATTTATCCATTTCTTCTAAGTTGTCCAATTTGTTGGCATGTAATTGTACATAGTAGTCTCCTATGATCCTTTGTATTTCTGTGGTATCAGTTGTAATGTCTCTTCTTTCATTTCTTATTTTATTTATTTGAGTCCTCCCTCTTTTTTCTTGGTGAGTCTAGTTAAAGGTTGTCTATTTTTTTTACCTTTTCAAAAAACCAGCTCTTAGCTTCACTGATCTTTTCTATTGTCGCTTTAGTCTTTATTTATTTCCGCTTTGATCTTTGTTATTTCCTTCCTTGTACTAACTTTAGACTTACTTTATTCTTCTTTTTCTAGTTCCTTGAGGTGTAAAGTTAGGTTGTTTATCTGAGATCTTTCATTTTTCTTAATGTAGGCATTATTGATATAAATTTCCCTCTTTGAACTGCTTTTGTTGCATCCCCTAAGTTTTGCTATGTGTGTTTCCGTTTTCATTTGTCTCAAGATATTTTTTTATTTCCCTTTGACTTCTTCTTTGACCCATTGGTTGTTCAGGAGCATCTTGCTTAATCTCCATATATTTGTGAATTTTCCAGTTTTCTCCTTGTAATCGATATCTAGTTTCATACTAATGTGGTAGGAAAAGATGCTTGACATGATTTCAATCTTCCTAAATTTGTTAAGACTTGTTTTGTGGCCCAACATACGAGCTATGCTGGAGAATGTTTCTTGTGCACTTGAGAAGAATGTGTATTTTGCTGCTGTTGGATGGAGTGTGTATGTCTGTCAGGTCCACCTGGTCTAATGTGTATTTTATGTCCAATGTTTCCTTATTGATTTTCTCTGGATAATATACCAATATGCTCTTTTCCTGAAAAGTTTCTGTATACTGATCCTCAATTTATTCACAGATTACATACTCCTTGAGGGTAGGAATTGTATCTGTTTATCTCTACATCTTAGAACCTGGTCTACAGCTTGTTCTTTGTAGGTACTCGACACAGATTTTCTGAATCAAGTTGTCACTATTATTATCACATTTAAGAGGGATAGTATTTTTGGATGTTGGTTTTTTGATTGCATCTTTCTGTCTATTACAATGTCTCCAGGGTAGAAAGCAGGACCAATGGTACCTTGAGAAGGAGGATATTATTCAGGGGAAGTCCTTCTCAGAGATGAAGAGTACATCAAAAGCCTGTATTTTGGACCAAGGAAGAGAGAGACAAAGAGGTGAGGAGTCTGTTGGCCTCCTCTCTGTCGGGGACTCAAAAGTGACATTTATTAGGTTGCCTGACTGACCTCCCACAGTTTACCAATACTTTTTCATTTTTAAAATTATTTTTTCTTTCTCTTTTATTTTGGACAGTTTCTATTCCTATGGATTTAAGTTCACTAATCTTTTTTTTTGCAATATCAAATCTGCCACTAATCCTATATTATGTATTTTTCATCTCAAGCATTGTAGTTTTTATCTCTAGGTGTTCAACTTGGGTCTTTTTTATATCTCTGATGCCTCTACATAATTTATTAACACATGGAAAACAGTTATAATAACTGTTTAATGCACTTGTCTGCTAATTCTAACTTCTGTGTCAGTTTCAATTGCTTGATTTTTCTCCTCATTATTGGTTGTATTTTTTCTGCTTTTTTGCATGCCTTGTGATGTTTTATTGTATGTCATACATTTTACCTTCTTTGGTGCTGCATTTTTTTTTTTTTTTTATGGGGAAGACCAGCCCTGAGCTAACATCTGTTGCCAATCCTCCCCTTTTTGCTGAGGAAGACTGGCTCTGGGCTAACATCCGTGCCCATCTTCCTCTATTTTATATGGGACGCCACCACGGCATGGCTGACAGGCAGTGCGTCGGCGGGCGCACGGGATCCGAACTCGCAAACCCCGGGCTGCCAAGCGCGGACTAAACCGCTGGGCCACCGGGCGGCCCCCCGTTGCTGGATATTTTTATATTCCTATAAATAGTCTTGAGATTTGTTCTGGGATACAGTTAAGCTACTTGGAAACAGTTTGATCCTTTTAAGTCTTGCTTTTAAGATTTGTTAGGTGGGGCCAGAGCTGTATTTGGCCTACAGCTAATTAATCCCCCTATTGAGGCAAGGCTTTTCTGAGTACTCTACCCAATTCTCCACAAATTCTGAGGCTTTTCATTCTGTCTGGTAGGAACAGGTCTTGTGTAACAACCCAATATTATTACCACTAATATTTTGAGTGACTCTTTACTTGGCCTCAGGTAGTTTCTTGTAAGCATATATTGCTCCAATGGTTATTCAAGGGGAATCGTCAGCATATTTCCAGAGTTCTCTGTGCAAGTCTGTCCTCTCTGATACTCTGTTTTGTGAACTCTAGCTGCTTCATTCTCCTTGAGCTCTCAGCTCCATCCACTCAACTCATAGAGTCTGTAAGGGTCTGACTCTATTCATCCCCCCAGCATCATGGTCTATAAACTCTCTCAAAGCAGTAAACTGGGACAATTCTAAGGCTCATCTTGTTTGTTTCATGTCTCTCTGGGATCACTGTCCTCCACTGCTTGATGTCAAATGCCTTGAAAACTGTTGTTCCATATAATTTGTTTGATGTTTGGTTGTTTCAGGCAAGAAAGTAAATATGACCTCTCTTACTTTATCTTGGCTAGAAGTAGAGGTATCATTTGATTTCATGTATTTTTGATAATTTCTTCTGGTTTTCAACAGTTACAATTAACCCCATGAAATTGGATAATGTAATAATGTGAATGTGTGTAACTACACTGTGGGAACCCCCTTACAACTTCACCTGGTAGAGTTTAGAAATGAGACCAATTTAACAGGTAAGGTTAAATCTTAGAAAAATTTTCCATTAGTAATTCCAGTAAAATTATGGAGGTATTCGAAGGAGAAACATTAAAGAATAAAAATTAATCTATAATACTTAGGCATAATTGTGGTCAACATAGAGTTTTAGACTTTTATAGCTGACACTTTTTCCTCTGGTATAGTTGGATACCCTCTCCATAATTTCAATTACCAGCAATATCGTGATGACTCCTAAAATATTCTTTCTTGCCTAGGGGTCTCCCCTGAGCCCAAGACTCATCACTTACTACACATATCTCTGAAATCTCCACTATCTAAAGGAGCCTCGATTTCCTTCAGTGTCACACTTGAAATCAACTCCATCTCAGCTACCACTCTTTCTTTCCTCCTGAATTACTTATGATGTTCTCATGCTTTTATAAATCTGTATACCATTTTATATTCAACTAGGATAACCTTCCTATACTCAGCCCCTACAATATGCCTTCTTGTTGCCAGGAGTTCATAGAAATTTTGGTGCATACATTGGTTTAATTAATCTATTAAATTAATAGTCTCATGCTTTCCCCAGAACTTCTCTGAATTTCTGGTGTGCTTATGTCCTTATTGTCCCCCTTAGCTATAATGTACTGAATTGGATCTATTTGTGGATCATTTCACCATATGGAATGTGTTATCACTGTGCCTGCCTCTTCGAGGGTCAACTCAGCCACAGAGCTTATCTCCTTTCCTTAATTTCCACAATAAAGACCACACTGAAGGTTTTATGGACGGTAGCAGAAGGGGTTAGAAGTGAGTGGTGGTAGATTACATCATTACAGTACAGAGTACTCCTTAGATATCTTTTTTTCTCTAACTATCTCTTAGTGATTTCTGCCAACCCAGGCTCTGGTCTTCCACCATATTGCTCTGCTGCCTCACTCTGCCCCTGAGGAATTCTCTACTATTCATTGCATACAGCAATTCAGTGATTAATTATGAGGATTTTGTGTATTGTTCTCTCTTCTTCTTGCACACCCTGCCCAAGTTGTCTATCAAGATGTTTTTCTAATAAAAAATGGTCTCTGCTTAGAGAAATTTGGTACTATCTCTTACGCTAATTTCTTCAACTTCTTAAATTTACAAAACTGGAAAGGAGAAATGTGTGTTTGAAATCATTGCAATTTTTAAGTTATCATTGATATTATAGTAAAAATACATGACAAACATTACTTATCATCCAAAGAGACTGAGGGAAATCAAATGTACTTGAATATATCTGAAATTCATAGCTGAAAATAATTTATTTAAAACTTGTCTTAGAAAACTGTATTTTCTTTGAAAGGGCAAGATAAGTCTATTTTTATCTATGAATGAAAGAAAAATCAGAGTTGATGAAAAATCAGAGCAATTGATAAACATGAAAATATAATTCAGCTTAATGATTTTGTGACTTGATTCCTTCACAAGTGAAAATCAAAACGAAAATCCAACTAAACTATGGCTGCAACATGGTGAGTGAGACCAGCATTCATTAGTTTATGGGACCACTGTAATAAAGTAGAAAAACAGTTTTTATATTGTATAAGTTATCTGAAGAAAACATGTAAGGCTTCTTAATTGAGGAATGTTTCATTGGTTTCACACACACTAGAAAGACAACTGGTACCACTTTGCACAAGATTACAAAACTTATTTGCAGCAAGTCAGAGTTTATTTTAATAAAATATATATATATTACATAAGTAGAAATGTGAAAGTTGCGGCAAAATTCACAGGAAAAAAGCTACAGATTTTAGGCACATATTACCTGCATAATTTGGATTTAGTGATATTTAAGTATTTGTGTATGTAAAAGAACTTCAAAATGCACTCGATACTATCAAATCATTGAATAAAACTTCAAAGTTGCATAAAGATTATCTTGCAAATTGAAAACAGACATGAGGTTCCATAATTGTTGTTCCAATAAATAATTGAATTTATACCTATTAGCAACTATAATAATTACATTTCTCAGTTTAAACTTACATTCTTCAGAGATTATTTACACATATAACAAAACTCATTTTTGAAATATTATTTAAAAGAATTTAAATTTTAAAGAAAGCTTTCAGAGTGTCATTGGGAAACAAGGTTTAGCTAAATATATTAGAATTATCTATTGTGGGAATAAAAATGCTTTGGTATATGGCAAGTGTCTGAAAGTATAATTTTCTGAATTGTTGCCAGAATATAATGGTTCCTCAGTTCTGAAAGATGTCCAACTAATGTACCTAAAAGCAGCTCTTAATAAAATGATTTACTGTCCTTTGTTGTTTTTAATGCTATTTTTGCTGTAGCACCTCTGTAAAGCAAGCGCATTTTTTTCTTTTATAGATTTTTGTTGCTTCTACTGTGGGACAGTTGTGCTTAATGACTACAGCTTTATTTGTGTTATCAAAAGCAAAAAAATAGTCTGTGAAACTAGATTTATTAATATGGTCAGTAGCAACTGTTCTACAATCCAGTTATAGATGTATTTGTTTTTATTTGGTTAATACCTATGCCAACCTATGCTTGAATGCAATTTGCTGGTATTTAATCTTACCAAAATTATTCTGCCTTGCGGGATAATCTGAGGGTATCATGGAACCATATCCTAACAGATTAACTGATCACATTCAATATTTTCTGCACCTATCAAGTGGTTTGGCTGGTAAAGCCACAGTGGTAATGGGCTTTAGCCCCAAACTGCAGGCTTGATCTCTTTAGGCAGTAAATCACATTTGTTACAGAAAAAAAAGTCTCTTGTCTACAGACTTCATCGATATTTTGGGCCATGTGTCTTGCAAACACAGTCTGTGCATGTCTTGCCATTGGCAAGTTGTAGTCTATCTTATTAAATAATAATATAGGACAGATATTTAATCCATTCCTGAATTCATCCTTGTTACTCAAAAAAATAATTGGTAACCTAGCCCAACTTAAAAAGGATGAACAGAATGCCCTTTAAGAAATGTTACATTTAATAACAAAAGAGTTAAGGAGCCCTTCATAGCTCATACACACCTAGATAGTTTTTCTTCTCTTGTCTTGTAAAACAATGTAGTGACATAATTTTTCACTGTTAATTTTTGCAGCTTTGAAATTCTTTTTTCAATGAACTTCCCTATTTTGATTTTCTCAAGTTTTTGCTATCATATATTTATTTGTAAATAATGAGATCATGAATAAATACAAATTGATAAGTTTTCTTTACATTCAAATTTCTAGAAATGTTAATTCATTTCTTCATAATTAAAGCTTCCTTTTACATATACCTCATGACTTTTTGGTTTTACACAATTTTTTGATTTTTTTTCTAGCCTTAAGGGCTGACTGGAACCAGGAAAATTAATACACAAGAGATCTCCCAAATATTATCTTAAAAATAAATTTTCCTCTGCGTGCCTTAAAAACTCCACTGCCTCCAGGGTTTATGTTCTAAAAAATAAAAATAGAAAGATTTCTTCAAGTATGGACAAGCTGAATCTGATACTGTTCTTAATCCTGCCCTCATTTATTTGTCTATTAATTAATTCAATGGCTCTACCACATACATGCTGTGTACATGCAGAGATGTTGCGAGTTAATTTATCTGTAAAATGGGCATAATAACATCTTCCTTCCCAGGGTTATTTGTGATAGTCAAGTTAAAATAAACACAAACTGAAAATGTAAAATGCTGTAGAAACATGAGCTGATGCAATGATGCTGGAACTCACTAACTACCCTGGATGCTGTCTGCATTCATACAGTGTAGCTTCCTCTATTTCTTCTCAAAAACGAACACAGAATTGTGAGATGAGTAACTTGTTAGTCATGTGTTTGTTAGAGTTTTTTCCCCAATCTTAGCTTTCATAAGGTAAAGAAAAGATAAAGGAGGGCACGAGAAAGCTTTTCTGTAGGATCATTGTTAATGAAAATCTGTCAGGATAAATATTTCTAAAGAAGGAAGGAAAGCAAAAAAGGGAGAGAAGAGATAAGATAAGAAAAACAAGCAGTTTAATACAGTAAAAATAACATTTTATAATCCAACATCAGCCCTGGATTTTGACTTTTGAATGAATCAGCTGGCTGAGAAGTTTTTGATCCAAAACAGGGAAAGATGCCAGCTGGCAACTCTAGAGGCTAAATGCAGAGATCCTTCTAGTTCTATAAAAAAGTTTTAACAAGAAACATGCATTTAATTTATTACAGAAGAAAGAAAGGAAAGATCTGTTCATGCAGTCTTTCATTATTTGCCAGAAATTATATGTTTAAAGGCCTATGAAATGAAAATTTTGACATTCTATATAAGGAATTTTGATTTCATGCTTTGCTCACTGCACTGCAGATGTTTTTATTTGTTTGTTTGCTTTTTGCATCCAAAATGGTGTGATGTTAACCTAGCAGCAGAATGTGGGATTAACTCTGGAAAATGAAACTCTCTTGTTCACACAGTGTCAGCAACATCTACAGGCATTTGTATCTAGGAAGGTGTAGGTCAGGGGAAAGAGAATGTACTGAAGTACCATTTGTGGATATTGGGGAACCTTATGCTCATCATTAACTAATTTTAGCCTGTTTACTTAATGCCTCAAATCAATTTTTAAATTAGGATATTAGTATATTGGATGTCATATGATAGGTTTTGTAAGAAATATGCCCAAAAGAGTAAATCGGGATATAGGAGAATGCTGAACATCTCATAATTTTATACTAAGCAGTCAAGTTTTCATTCTGGTAGGTCATTTGATTCTCTGCAGGTGGCTATGCCTGCCTCTGAAGAGAGCCCAGACTCACATGTTACACAAATGAAATGCGATTATCTTTGTGGGTAGCACTGTATGATTTGGAACAAGTCTTTAGGTCTGTAAAGATCCTTTAAATAAATCATCCAGCTAAGCTTCTGAGGCCCCCAACTCCTAATTTAAAAATGTTGATAAATGAAGTACCTCTTTAGTTAATAAATGAAGTATCTCTTTAGTTATCCTTTGTCAGCAACATTCATTTTAATGGAAAGTGAGTTTACAGGGTTACATGATTGAACTACTGAGCCAAGTCAGTGTTGGCAAATGATGGGCTAAATTATTGATGTTACACACTAATGAATTCTGATGAGAAATAAAACACAGACATTACGTTTCAAGTGGTTCATAATTATTTTTGTACTTTAAAAGCAATTTTATTCTTTTTTCAAATCATACTGGTTCTGTAAAACAAAAACATGGTTAGTTGATTATACTAAAATTATTGAGTTTGTGGCAAAAAATGCTCTTGCAAGTTTTCATTTCTGTGAAGATAATGTTATTCACACTAGGTTTCTGATTTCCTTATATACTTCTGGGAAAAAGATAATTAAATTAAATGTCTAAATTTTAAAACCAATGTCTTTAAATAAGATAATCTGCTTTGCAACCATGGTTAGCATTTCAATAGATGTGTTTATAATCTATGATATGTCTACCAACACGTTCACAGGAACTGTGTCGAAATACCATAATTATTTCAGGTAAAGACAAATTCAGAGGGACTTCCATGAAGCAGCTTTGTTTTAGTAAAGAAGTTATCCTCAAACATATGAGACAGAATGAAGTATGTACTATAAAACGGTAGATGTTTGATAAAGTCAGGGCCTGTTGGCAATAACTGAAGCATTTTCATATTCGGTAAAGGCACATAGAGGTCTATACATTCCATAAAGTCATTTCCTCATGACTTAATTATCCCAGATTGAGACTTTAATCATATGGATCTGTGACCATCCTTCTTTCTAGTGGAGTGACTCAAACAGAGGTTCAATCTGAAGAGGTCTTAGGTGATTTTTGATTAAGAGGGATTAGAGGTAGAAATTATAGTTGACGAGGTGTTAGTTCAAAGATTCATCACTTGCTGGTCATGAGTGTTTGGACAAGTCCCTCAGCTTCTCTACAGCTCAGTCACCAACCCCCCTAACTGGGGCAACAGGTCCTCTCCTCCTATCAGAGAAGGTTGTCATAATTCTCAAATCAGGTAAGCATGAAAGTGAAACCTGCTATGTAAATACAAGGTAAATTTACTTCTTATATTTGCCTTAACTGTAGTTCATTTTAAGGATATCAGAATTAGTTTGGAAAATATCCCCTTTATCAACTGAGGGATATGGTGTGGGAAAGGAATGAGAAGAGTTTTCAAGTCAAGGTTTGGTCAACACGCTATGTTATTTTTCCCTACGATGATATGTGCAGATCCATACAAGAATTAAAATCCAAAGGTAAAACTTCTTCCATTGTGTTGGACTGAGGTAGGAGATGCAGTGCAGTGTACTTAAGTTCTCACATGATGTACCCTTTATATGAAATTAAAAAAGAAACTGGGACTTAACTCTGTAACACCCCATTCCCACATTAAGGTTTACTGAGTCATTTTCTTCACCTTTATAACTTTGTCTTTATCTATGATAGACTGGCACCATTGGTGAATAACAAGCCCCTTCTTCAAATTTTATCTTTTTGTATTTTCTTTTAAAATTTTATCCTAATATCTTTCTCTTGTTATAACTGCACTGTTCATTGTTCTATAATCTTGATACTTTTGAATGAAAAATCATGTGTCTGAGTTAATCTCACATCAAAGCAGTATCATTATATAATGATGATGCTAAGTTGTATGAAAAATACCTACTGGATATGCTCCATTAGTCACTAATTTTCAAACTTAAAGTTCTGTCTCTGAAAAACTCCTCTCCCCCACACCACTGACATGGCTCCTCCACTTGAAAAATGTACTGCCTGTGTAAAGTAAATTAAAAAAAAATAAAGATGCTGGATATTATTTTGTGTAAGTCCAAGAAAAAAATTAGAATGCATAAAAATTTATATCTTTCTAATAAAAACAATCATAAACATGCTTATTTTATTTTAAAATTAATAAATGGAATACATTTTGGCTTTAACATGTTATTTAACAGAATAAAGGGAGTAGTTCATTTAATTCATGGAGTTTAATGTTGACAAATGCTTTATGAACCTCCTGAATCTACGTCATATTGAAACATGTGTGAAATGAATGGATTTTCCTCTTAGATGTCAACATTTGAATTGAGGTTCTCCTTTGCTTATTTTCAAATGGAAGGAAGACAGGTGATGCAACACTACCATTGTTACCCACAGGCAGTCATGGATGTTGTCAGAGAGAATCTTGCAGATATTTTGAGAGACGAAAGAGTCAGAAGACCAATACCATAGATGATAAAGAAAAAGCAAACAATTAGAGAGTGAAAGGTTGGGAACAGAGTGGAAACTGCTCTGAGGGAAACATGAAATAGGACTATAGTGTCTAGAGGAAAAAAAGGAGCTCTTAAACACACTCAAATCAATCATTTGGCAGCCAAGTTCATCATATGAAAAGAATAAAGTTCACTTGATTATATCAATGGTCAGGAAGAACTTCATTTATTCAACATCTTTATTAGGATGTTCCTAGGTGCCATCCTAGGTTCTATACGCTAAATGCTAAGTTAGGTGCTAATTAAGCAAAAGAGATACTCCCTAAGTTGGACCCACTGGAGATCTGGCCCTGATCACTTCTCTGACCTCATTTTGTACTTTTCTCTACCCCAGCCCTATGATCCACCCATACAGGCCCTCCATTTCCATTTCTACTGAAGGAAACTAGCCAGCTTCATGCCTTTTGAATTGTCAATTCCATCACGTGGAGTTAATCTTGCATGAACTTTCTTAATTCTGTTCAAAATATTTTCTAGCTTTTCTTATAATTCATTTGGGGAATTTTTCAAATATCTTTTAATTATTGATTTCTAATCATTCCATTGTGGTCAGAAAACATTCTTCACCATTTCAATCCTTTTAAATTTATGAAGACTTGTTTTATGAGTCAGTATATGGTCTATATTTGGAAATGTTCCATATGCACTTAAAATAATGTATACTCAGCTATTGCTGAATGGAATGTTCTATAAATGTCAATAAGGACAAGCTGATTGATAGTGTTGTTCAATTATTCCACGTTCTTATTGATTTTCTCTATGTACATTCTATCAATTTCTAAGAGAGGAGTATTGAAATAAACTATAAGTGTGCATCTTTTTATTTCTACTTTAAGTTTTTTCAATATTTGCTTTAAGCATTTTTGAAATTTTCTTATTATATGCATACACATTCAGGATTGTTATATGTGCCTGATGAACTTCTTTTGTTGTTATATGTGCTTGATTCCTTCTCTTAACAAAATGACCCTCTTGATCTCTGGTAATATTTCTAGTTGTGAAGTTTAATTTGTCTAATATTAATATAGTCTCTCCAACTTATGCTTGGTGTTGCATGGCATGTCTTTTTCCATACTTTTACTTTCAATCTGTCAGTGTCTTCATATTTAAAGTGTATCATTTATAGACAATTAAGTTTGAGTCTTGTATGTTTATCTAGGGTGTCTAAATCTGTTTTTTAATTAGGGTTTTTAGCCCATTTATATTTAATCTAACTTTTGATATGGTTGGATTTAGGTCTACAGAATCAATATTCTTGCTAGATAAAGAAAAGAAAATGAACCCAGAATTCTCTAAGCAGTTTAAAGATATTCTTCTGTCTTCTAACCTTCATAGTTTCTGATGAGATGTTAGAGGTAATTTTTGATTTCCTTTCCTCTGGCTGCTTTTAGATTTTATCTTTATCTTTAATTTTCTTTATCTTTAGTTTTTCAGGAGTTGACTGACTATGATGTATAGTATGATTTTTATGTATATATCTTTTTGGGGTGTTCTTTGAGCTTATTGGATCTGTAATTCATGTTTTTCACCAAAATGATATTATTTTTATACCTTTTATGGTTTAAGTGCACTGCCACTAGTAGCTGATAAGTTAAGCTATACTGATACTACGAGAAAAAATACTTAAGAAAAGCATGCCAAAATTTTAGCACGTGGTTTGATAAAAG
Source organism: Tapirus indicus (assembly GCA_031878705.1). NCBI lineage: Eukaryota > Metazoa > Chordata > Mammalia > Perissodactyla > Tapiridae > Tapirus > Tapirus indicus. The sequence continues at coordinate 39,819,377 of CM062917.1, read as the reverse complement.
AATGGTTGAGAATTATTTACTGAATGTTCAATGCATTTCTGGAAGATCAAACTAAAAGACTCAGCCTGGTATTTATGGCCTTCTTGAAGACCTTACTTTATTTCTTCTCTTTCATTTTCTTCCTCTGAGACAATCTAATCTGAGTAACAGACACAGAAAATTGCGATTAAGAAAAAATTGTGATTAAGAAAAAATTGTGGTTAAGAGCAGGTACCCTGTGGTCAAACTGCCTGGGTTTAAATCCTGTCTCGCCTGTTAGCTATGTGACCCTGGGCAAAATACGTAACCTCTGTGTGACTCAGTTTCCTCTTCCGTAAAATGGGGACACTATGAGAGCACCTCTTTTGGTTCTTTGAGAATTAAGTGAATTAAAATTCATAAAGCACTGAGGACAATGTCTGGCACATAGTAAGGACCAGATAATTGCCTTGTTAAAGAAAGAAAAGAAAAGAAACTCAAGAAACAATATCTATTCCATAGCCCTGGAATCTGTTTTCCACGACCGTCACACTTCTTTTGCTTTAAGGTGCTCCCCTCTCTCCATCTCACACGATGCTCCCCTTCCTCTATTTTTTCATATTCAGTTATTCGTTCCTGGAAGCTTGTTTCAAGTCCCATCTCTCTTACAAAGATATTCACTTGAATTCAGGCCTCAGTAGCTCTCTCTACTTCCTGGCCAACCATAAACTTTACTGTTTATACCTGGTAACACTTAACTTTATAACTAGTTATTCCCTAATATTTTGTATATCTACTTCTTTACTTCATTTCTGATATTCCTTGTCTTGCATTTTTATTCTCTAATAACATCAAATTAGTTGTCATTTCCCCTGTACACTATACACTATGGTGTTTTATTCTCACATGTCTTTGTTCCAGCCATTGTCTCTTTCTATAAGCCTCCCGTCCACCTTTTGTTGATGTCCCCTCACTTTTCAAGATTTAGTTTAGGAGGTTTCTCCTTCAGAAAACCAACTTTACAAATGTCAGGGCCAAGTGCCCTTCTTGCTGTCATTTATATTTACACAACTTATTGTGTCTGCCTCTTCTATGAGACTGCAAGCTCCTTGAAGGCAGAGATTTTATCTTCCACCTTTGGACACTCAGTGTCTAGCAAAATGCCATTCACATTGTAGGCACCCCCTAAAAATGTGTCTTAAAATTAATTGATATTCTTTAACTTAACTTTACTGTTTAAGGCCAAAGACCAAGATGTATATTGTATGCATTATATTGGTATTCAATAAGTACAGAGTGAAATTAGTGTTTCGATATATTATGGAAATTTATACTTTTTGCCCCTATCGATCAAAATGAAATTCTAAAGGCATACTTTCATCATAGAAAGATAATGAAACAATCAGTCCTAAAGGTAGCGGTATAGAAGAAATGAACTTGTAAGTTCTTTTTCACTCACAGTTTTCTGACTCTGAATTGACTTTTGGCAACAGGCATTTATTTCTTAGCTATAGTCAACCTCAGATGAGGGTGGAATGCTGATTTAACATTTAACAGAAGATATTGGTTAAAAGGTGGCTCATTTATTTGGATGTTTTAACTTAGAACATTTATTTAATTCTTCTTTTAGTTTATGTGTTCATGCATAGTTTAAAGGTTGAGGCAAGAATCATTAAAAGATTTGAAGTTAACCAAGCATTTCTTTTGTTACAATATATGACTAGAGGTATTGTGTACCTATGTGTAGTGTCTTGAATTACCAAGAGTTTGAAATGATGTCAGACATGGAGTTGCAAGTTCCTGAAGGTGAAAATATTGGAAAGTATAAATGCTTCCATGATTAGTTAATTTTGGCAAGTTCTGGCAAAAAGTTGCATTTTTGAAATCATCTTACAATAGTATTGGAAAAAAGAGAAGAAAGTGAGTTAAGGTTGTAAATTGTTTTCCATGTACAAGGCGCTTTGCACACAACATCACATCTAATTCTCACAGCAACCCCTGGGCAGATGCTGTTTATACCTATTCCACATCCCAGATGATACCAGCAAACAAGCACCCAACCAACTCACCAACTCACCCACCCCAAGCTCAGACTCTGGTATTCAGAGCTGTTCAGTTTATATTTTCAGTTCAACACAGAGAGAGGGATTAAACAAACAAAAAACTTACTGTTTAGGGGGCCAGCACGGAGGCATAGTGGTTAAGTTTGGTGTGCTCTGCTTCAGCAGCCCAGGTTTGTGGGTTCGAATCCCCAGCGCTGACCTACACCACTCATCAGCCATGTTGTGGTGGCGACCCACGTAGGAAAGAGAAGAAGATTGGCACAGATGTTAGCTCAGGGCTAATCTTCTTCAAGTGAAAAAAGAGGAAGATTGTCAATAGATGTTAGCTCAGGATGAATCCTCCTCAGCAAAAAAAAAAAAAAATTCTTCAAACTATTTATTTACACAGTGATAAAGCAAAATGTGTTTCAGTACCTCTTCTGTCATTTCATATGCCCCTTCCCTATTTTATTTTTCTCCTTAGCACATAGCACTACTATATCTTTATCTTGTTTACTGTCTTGTTTTCTCCATTGAAATGTAAGTTCCATGAGGGTAAGAATTTTTGTCTGTTTTATATATTATTGTACCTTTTTCCATGAAAAAGTTTTCATTTTCATGTAGTTAAAGTTAACAATATTTTCTTTAATTTCCCCTCATTTAAGAAGGCCTTTCCTACCTCAAAACAATCAATATTTTATATTTTTTAAAAAGATATTATAGATTTTTAATGCTTATTCTATAATCTATATAAACATACAAAGTAATCTATTTGACTTTATCCCTCAGATATTTACTTTTATCTCTCAGATAGCTGGCAAATGAATAGTTCCCCCTCCTCATATATAATTTGAAATCTTATTCTCATTATATTCTAAATTCCAAATATTTGTGAACATTTCTGGATTCTCTATATCAGTGTGCAGCCTCTGGCCTGCTGTCTGTTTTGTAAATGAAGTTTTATTGGAACACAGTTACATCCATTCTAATACTATTTTCTAAGGCTGCTTTCTTGCTACAAGGCAGAGTTGAGTAGTTGCAACAGACTGTATACCCTGTACAGCTAAAAATATTTACTATCTGACCCTTTAAGGAAAGTTGAACAACTGCTCTATTCTGTTTTATAGATATTTTGATCTATTAGTGCATCAATATTATGTTGTTGTAATTTAATTAACATAGCTTTTTGATATGCTTTGCTACCCAGTAGTGTTAAGTGTCTGACCCCAACCCAACAAAAATTTTTCTTTTTAAAAAATGTCAGAGCTATTCTTGTGGATTTTTATCTTCCAAATGCATTTGGAATCACCTTCTCAAGCTTCATTGAAAAATCTTGTCTGGATTTTGAGTATGATTGTATTGAATTTATGGATTTTTCAAATGTTGAGATTTTTAAAAATTGGCATCTTCCCAATATGTATGATCTTCTCATCCATGAAAATGATATATATTTACTTTTTTTGTGTGTGAGGAAGACCAGCCCTGAGCTAACATCCGTCCAATCCTCCTCTTTTTGCTGAGGAAGACCGGCCCTGGGCTAACATCCGTGCCCATCTTCCTCCACTTTATATGGGACGCCGCCACGGCATGGCTGACAGGCAGTGTGTCGGCGGGCGCCCGGGATCCGAACCCGCGAACCCCGGGCTGCCAAGCGCGGACTAAACCGCTGCGCCACCGGGCAGGCCCGTTATATATTTACTTTTATTTAGGTCTTTGCTTGTATCTTTTCATTGTTGTTTAGTAGCTTTCTACAAAAAGATTGAACCAACTTTTTGTTAGGTTTATTCCTAGGAACTTTATACTTCAGATTGCCATTTTAAATAACAGTCTTATTAATTCTAATGCTTTTCCAGTTGATTCTCCTAGATTTTCTAAGAGAAACACCATATTGTCAGACAATAATGATAAAGTTTTGCTCTTTTCCCACACAGTATCTGTACCTCTTATTTATTTTTCTTGAGTTACCACTAAGGCTTCAGTGCACTGATGTACAGTAATGATGATAGCTGGAATCCTTACTTCTGCCCTGATTTTAATAAAATGCTTCCAGTAATTTACCACTTAGTATATTTTATCAAGTTAAGGGAGTTTTGTTCTAAACTATTTTGTGACTTTTATTAGAGTAAGTATATGTTACTCTTGTTAGCAAAAATTTTTCAGCATATATTGAGTAATCATATATAATCTTTCTCCTTTAATCTGTCATTATATTAAATTACATTAATATATTTTCTAAAGTTCAATTTCTTTTCAGTTTGAATCAAAGCTCAAAGGTTTGATATGTGATGCTCTTATTTTCTTTTATTTTTAAAAAAGTTCAAGAAGATGAACAGTATTTCCCATCATGATTATAAATTTTTTTAGTTTTCTGTGGATTTCAATCAGTTCTTACTTGATATATTCTGAAGGTATGTTGCCATGTGCATTCAGTTCATGATTGATATGTCTTAATAGGTTATATGTTTTATCAATATGAAATATCCATATTTGAATGTTTCAATTCTCTTTGCTTTGAAGTCTCTTTCTCTCTTCTTTTAAATTAGAACTTCTTATTCTTTTTTTCTAGGCTCTTCATTCAGTTTCTATTGGTCTGAGGTACATCTCTTCTAAATGAGATGGATTTTGCTCTTATGACCAATCTGTAAATTTGTAACTTTAAATTGTGTAGTAAAACAATTTACAATTATATGATCACTAAAATGTTTGGATTTATTTGGACCATTTTTGTATTCTTCCTGTCCTCCTTCCTGCATTTTGAATTATTTAATTTTTTATGGTACTTTTTATCCTCTGGTAGTTTGGGAGTGACAAATTTTATTTCTAGACTCCTAGTAGATATTCTTAAAATATTGGCAACTACTACCTAGAGTTGACTAGTAACATTGAGCAATTTAATGTCATTCCTCAATCATAATACCTCTAAATGTATATATTTTAAAATATCCAAATTTCTATAATTTCTTTTGTCTTTAAAAAGATCACATAGCTTCAAGATTTTCTTTTATATCACATCATTAAGGGATATTAGCTTTTTTTTTATCCTGGAAAGACCCTTTGAAGTTATCACATTCAATCTTTTTTATTTTTTTATGTGAGGAAGACCAGCCCTGAGCTATCATCCGTTGCTAATCCTCCTCTTTTTGCTGAGGAAGACTGGCCCTGGGCTAACATCCGTGCCCATCTTCCTCTACTTTATATGGGACGCCACCACGCCATGGCTGACAAGCAGTGCGGCGGCGGGCACCCGGGATCCGAACCTGCGAATCCGGGGCTGCCAAAGTGCGAACTAAACCGCTGCGCCACGGGGCGGGCCTCTGACATTCAATCTAAATAAACCAATTCACTAATTTACTTAAAAATCCATTCAATCAACAAATATTTTTGAGTACTTATCGTGTTTTGAGAACTGTAGTTGGTGCCAGGGAGATAAAGAACAAATAAGACATGCTTTTCAACTGAGAGGGCTCACGTTCTAGGTGTGAGGAGATACAGATGTGTGCGAGGAGGTCAGGGGACACTCCAGGAGGAGTGCTGCTGAGGAGGTGCTTTCTGCGCCGACTCGTAGACCATTCGTTTTCCCTCAACCACTGCAGTAACTTCTGCTTGAGCACCTGCAGTGCATGTTTGGACAGCAACACTTGTTAGAAAATGTCTTCCCATTGAGCCCAAACCCACGTTCCAAACTCTTCCATCAGTGGTCCAGGTGTTGCCCTCCAGAGCTCAATAAAATATATATGTGCCAACCACTTAGCTGTCTTTTAGTTGTTTGTCCTTCCAGTCTTTTCCTTTATACAATTAAGCATTCTAAATTTTGCACATTTCTCCCTCTCTCTGATCTTTCTTATATTGCTGCTATCTAGTGTATAAATATGGCCCTTAAAATATGCTTTCCAAGCCTGTATAAAATACTGAAGTATAAAATATTTCAAAAGTACTCAACGTTTGAAAAAAATGCAACAGAACTATCATCTCGTTTAGCTAGACAAAATACTTGTGCTTACGCAGTCTAAGATCACATTGACATGTTGTAGCCACATCGCATTCTCTCATTTAAATGATGAGTTAACGCCCAGTCTTTTTTCCAGAGAAGATGCCAAAGAGGTATTAAATATCACAGTACTGAGTAAATTAAAAATAAAAAGAGAAAAATAATGATGTGCAAATTAAATAATAGTACTTTATATGGGCTCAGACGTGAGGTTAGGATTATGAAATATGCCCTATACTGTCAGAGCCAAGAAGTCTTATGTGCTTGCTAGAGCTGGAACATGGTGTTGCTTCTCAGTTTGTAGTAGCTCAGTTTGGTTCATACTAAAATTGCAGTCAATAAAAGCCCTACATATATTTGTATAAATGGCTTCAACTTCAAATATGCCAATTCTTCATTCCAGTTATAGTTCATCTTATTGGTTTCTGCTTGATCACGTAATTCAAAAGCTTGTCTGGCCCACCTGGTTTTCGGCTATCTGCAGATCTGCCGATTATGCTTTTTCAGTGGTTCTGCAAGGAATTGCTCCAAGTCCAAGGATGAAACAAAGTTTCCCTTTTCTGCTCAACATTCATTTTGAATTGCTTTGACTAAATATCAGTTATATACAATTTACTTTTTAAAAGTTTCATCAGATGATTTTCTCATCAAATAGATCATATCTTATGCATCATTTTAATACCACCTTCAAAGTATAAAACTTTAGACTCCCCACTTTTGACATGCTACTAAATCATATGAAAATAGAGAGCAAGGGCACCTGATCTATTAAGCAATCTTTAGGTATACTGAGTCAAACTGTAGAGACCGACGCCTGCAGACTCACTCTGCAAATATATTAAATCATTCTACCATGTTTTCCTTTTTGAAAATTGGATATAATAAGTGAAAACAAGATGGCATCAGACACTTTCAGAGCCCCTTAGCAGCTTTGCTACCATACACCCTAAAAAACAACTGAGCAAGAACTGAACTGATTTCACTGATGGCGTAAAGCTCCAAAGGAGCTTAGAGTCTTCTAGGAAGGAGAGCACGGCAACAAATAGGAAGAGTGAGCTGCTGAAAATCCAGCTGTGGTATGGTGGTATGTATAGAATAGTAGGGGATCAAGGAAGATTGAAATCAATTCATCTGGCAGAGGAAGGTGGGAGAAGCACCAGGAAGGATTTTGAAGAGATCTTTGATTTGAGTCAGGAGTTCTTTAACAGGTAAGGTAAGGAAGAATATTGCAGAAAGAGGGAAGAGTATAAACACAGGAGATGAAGAAGGAGTTAAATAGAAGGTTTTATGATTAGTAGGAATTTTGGAGTGGCTGAAACAGACTGAAGGAACTATTGTGGAAAAAGATGAAGCTGGGAAGGTTAGCAGGAGCTGGGTCATTGAGGTCATTGTGTACCATGCTGAAGGTTTAGGACTTGATTTTTTTAGAGGATTGCACATGTTTCTATAGTTTTACGGCAAGATCCTGAAAATTATATTTTCATACTTTTATTAAAAGCCAAAATTGAAATGTTCTTAATTGAAGGTATCTACAGCAGATAAGAAAAGAATCCACTAAGTTATGCTCCTCAAGTTCCCCCCAAACAATCCAGCCTTGCTGTTGTTTCTCTAGATGCTGAGTAGTTGAGTTCTCCTACTGATACTGTCCTATCATTTCCATCCCTCCGTTTCCACTGTTATGTAACAACCATCAAAATAAGTCATTTAAAATCAAGTTTGGTAAAGAACGTATTGGTGAGTTTCTAACAAAAAAATGAGAATAAGGATTATTGAAAGTTATGGATTGGGAATTCATTTTACTGATATTCCAACAGTTTCTACTGATATATTCAGTATTTCAAAATATACCCTAATTCAAAATGAGAATTTATCATTTGTAAGATTTTTAAGAATGCTTACATTTGGGCAGAAATATGGGATTTTTCTAAGATGATAATTAGAACATGCAGATTACCTTTGAATATTTAAAAGAGAATCACAGGTTATAACCGCTCCATAATTTTTAATATTCTACATGTTAACACAGTTTTCAAGGAAAAAAACATGCTCCTGACTTCTAAAATACTGCAATTGTAGTTTATACTCAACTTTGCATATGAATTTCTATTAAACCTACACATTTTAAGCACTACCTTTTAAAAACTTTAAATTTCTCCTATTATTTTACATTTTTTGTTATAATCCATTATCAATGAACGCTTATATAAAGTATATGTATAAAGTATGTATACATATATTTTATATATGGGATATTATATATATATATACATAGCCTCATGAGATATATCTATTTTTATATGAAGACATATATATATATATATCTCTCTCTCCAAAAGAAAATAGCAAAAATAGTCACCAGTAAAAATGAAATTTGAAATAGCTTTGGAAGTGCTTTGCAAAATCCTTCTCTTTAATTGTGGTAAAAGCATCATGAAGTACACATATAATTAAAATATTTAGAAAAAGATTGGTTTGTTTAGGTTCAGCACACATTATTTATGCTGCAAGTTAATGAAAATTATGGTTTTGAAGAGTATGTGTCATTGTTTTTGTTTTTTTATAGAACAGGTACTTCTAGTTTTTGTTTTTCAATACAAGGTGGTGTGTGTTTTCCTTTGGGAGGTCATGTTTTATACATATTGTAACATTTCAAGTAGTAAAATATAAATTGAAAAAATTTAAGTAATTTTCAAATAATAGTCTTCACATAGTTAACATGATCTGTAAAATAGATCAGAGTCTTACAATAAAGACAATGGATCCACTTTTTTTACAGAGTTTTTTTTACAAAGTTTTTACAGAGACAAATAGTAAAATTTCGCATACATCCAGAACCACAGTTATATTCTAATCCCAAGTTGCTTATTTTTCAAATAAAGTCACCCCCAAATCTGCTTAGGAGGACTAGCCTCTTGCAAAATGAAAGGGGAAAGAAAACAGTTAAACGTAACAGTGTCATTTTCACTGAAGTAGATTTCACACAAAAGCAACACAAAGCAACTGTTGACAATATTTTTTAAACGGCTGAATGCCATCTGCAAAACCTGAAGATCTGAAAATATATATTTATACCAAGTGTATTTATAAAAATCTGTTCTGAGGTTTGTGAGAAATAAGTTCAATCTTCCTTTTCCCCCAAAGTATGCATGGTATATATGCTAACTTACTGAATTTATCCTTCATGCAATTCCAGTTTATTAAAGAGGTTAAAAATTTATAAAACTCTGATGGGATATGGTTTTAATGCTTCATCACACTACCCATCATTTGCTTTTCAATCGAGATCAAAATGATCTTTCCTACTTCCCTGCAATCACCTACCTGCACAGCTAATATTTTCTGAAGACTCTCTTGAGAGTCTGTCTGGGACTTGGCCAGCCTCATCTGGCTGTAGAGGACCACCAGTTTGAAGTGCTTCTGCCACACCTTGTGTATCCTTCTTTGCAGCTGACAGAGCTAAAGGGAAGAGGGAGGGGGAAAAACACAAGTCAGAGCAGGAGAGGAAATTAATGGCAGTGTTCAAGAAGAATGATGGAGGGAAATATAGAAAGCAGTCAATAGCCCATTCTGCACTGCACGGACCTGACAGGAATTTCACAGTCTCTTGATTTTTCAGCCCACTCATGTGCATTCATCAGAAACCAGTCACATCTGGCCGCCAGGATGGGGGGTTAATTTTCTCTAAATGCCTCAGCAGTTTTGTTCTAGCTGAGGCAAACTCTGTGACTGCAAAGCTGATGAGTAAAATATTTCTACTTCACCCAGTTTAACTCAAAACCGATAGCCTCGGGACATATTGAACCCTTCTTTAAAAAAACAATCTTTTGAAGCTTTTTTGAATGGCACATCGGGTCAAGCCAAAGTTTAAAAATGCAACTTTAAGACTTTGATGGACACCATTGAGTCTTTTCTTCCTCATAAAGCTTACCATTGCTTGGCAATGTGTGCTTTAGAGCATGACAAAACTAAAGAGAATTAACTTAGCCATCAACTGCTGAGGGAGAACAATAACAGGGAAGAAATTTCCAGCTAGAACTCGCTATTAATCTACCTCCCTCTGACTATGTGACATGGAAACATCTCACTGCACTAAAGTACAGTGGATGCAACGTTTAGAAGTGACATGTTTAATACTGAATCTACAGAAAAAAGAGACTTCTTCTATGAGGCATTCTATACCTTTTGCAAGTTCAATATAAAAACAAATAAACAAACAAACAAAAAACCATAGGAGTTTTACCAAGACAATGTAAATTTTTCCTTCAACAGTTAGGATAGTGACACCATATAGAATTATAACTAGGTTATTTTCAAAGACATTAACTTCATAAAAATTAATGGTAAAAACCATATTAAAAACATTTATGTATAATATATTCTGTCACTGAAACCTCTTTTGATTTTTGGTAATGTGGATAATTGCTTATGGTAACTTCTTTTCAATATATTTTGCAGATGGAAAAATAATCATCAAAAAAATCTTATATCAAACATTTTTGCATAACAGAATAAAAACAGGTGAAAAATATGGCTATTTTCTTTTCTATTTATTGATCTGGGTGGGTACTGGTTGAACGTAAGGGATTCTTTGCAAAACTTCATCAAACAGTGTGTGTCTGACTTGTGATCTTTTCTGTATGCATATTTCAATGAAACAGTTTACTTAAAAATAACAATTTTTAAAATAGTCACCCGGTGTTGCATGTGAATTGTTTATCATCATCTTCATTATGCATTGTAATAAGCAACACATAGGTATTTATGAAAGTCCACAGAAAAATGAAGCCTCTATTCTTGGTTAATTGCTTAACTTAGGAAGAAAAAATAACCTTGAAAACTATAGATACTTCAGCCTGTTAAATGCTGAAATGCATTACCCAGAATTAGTTTATGGGCATTTCAGATAATTTAGGCTATTGAATTAAAGATTAATGTCATTTTCTGAAGAGAAAATCTGTCAGTATTGATTTTTTCTATAATAATTTAATATATATTTAAATATAATATTTTAATAATTTTAATATAATATTAAGATAATTTTTTTCTGTCAACTCTGACAGCCAATGGGGGGAGAGTATGCTGTATCTTGATATACTCATTAAGACATTAGGAAACTTTAGTCTATATATTATACCATTATTATGATATCCACAAATATAACAAAAGACAAATAAGAGGAAGATGAATTTTAGAGGAATTCCTTACAGTGAAGGTAATTTTTTTACAAGTGGAAGCTCTTCAATGTGTGGAAGGTTTTACAAGTGGGAGCTCATCAACCAAAGCGAACTGAATGATAATGTTTCCCACATTCATATCTTAAATGAGGAGAAGCAGCTGTATATAAGTCTGTTTTATTCACTTTTCTGCAGTCTATACTGAGGTAGCCACAAAGGCCCTTAATTGGTCCTTATACAAGTGTTAACTGAAGCTACTTAAGTACAGAAGTTCCTTAAGTATCAACTAAGAAAGAGTAATACCTCAAAAAATAGTTTTTTGGGGGAAATGTGTAGCTAATAGACCTCTGGAAAAAGAAGAACCAGGAAAGGGAAAAACTGAAGGAATTCTTGAAAAGAGAAGATTCAGCACTGATTAAAAGTCACATACCTATACATACATATGCATATTAAAGAAAATAAAATAACCAATAATAACAAAAGGGAAAAATATTTAAGATGCTGAGAAGAATGGTTGATTTGATCTAACTGTTGGCCATGATGACAAGTATTTTAGAAAAGTGGTTATGATAAAAGCCCAGTTAAGATGTAAGATGTCAGCAGACAGTGATCATTCAATAAACATTTATTAAAATTAATTCAATAAAGTGAACTGTTAAAATTTTAGTGGCAAAAGTGAAGAAGTGACTAAGACTTTCAGAAACTTACTAATTAATGAGAGACGAGAAAAATAAATTAAGTAAACGGAAGAGATGCAAAAATATACAAGGGGAAAATTAAAGGAGGAGAGAGTTAAATTGTGAGTGGAAAGGTCCTTTAGGTAGATGCAGAATTTAGGTTGGAAAACCAAAGGAACTGGAATGTTTTTTGATCTCTCCAACCTCAATTAGCCTGGTATTTCTGGAATGAAACACTCCAATGATTGCATTCCTGAAATGTAATCATTTATTCCTGAAATGTTACATTCCTGTGCTCTCATTCAGATTTTAGGGAAGGTGAGGTGGAATGAGGGAGAAAGTGGTAGAGAAACAAAAGAGAACAGTGTGAGACACAAACACACTGGACGGGGGATAGCAAGGGCACTTGGAGGACTTGTCATGTACTTAAAAGTAAGAATGGAATTTAGAGTCATTGATAGATGAGCTGGGCTGCTGCTTAGCCCCAAATAAATGTTGCAAGAATTTTGGAAGAGAATGGATATATTCTCATAGAAAACTAAGGAAGAGCATACTAGAACAGGAAAAGAGTCATTTTGGAAAAAGATCTTCAACTCCATTGCCCTCAGTTTCGTATATGGAAGAGGAAGTAAAGATATTCAGCTGTATGGAGAAAGTTGAATCAGGAAACAGCTAGTGTGTACTCTGAGCCATTTAACATGGCAAAAAGGGGTCCTGCCCGGTGGTGTAGTGATTAAATTTGTATGCCCCACTGCAGTGGCCCGGGGTTCACGGGTTTCTATCCTGGGAGTGGACCTACACTCCACTCATCAAGCCATGCCGTGGCAGCATCCCACATAAAGTAGAGGAAGATGGGCACGGATGTTAGCTCAGGGCTGATCTTCCTAAGCAAAAGAGGGGGATTGGCAGCGGATGTTAGTTAAGGGCTAATCTTCCTCACACACATGAAAATAAAACAAAATATATGGCAAAAAGGAATGGAAGAGTTTTCTGACAATGGTTTCTGACCAGTTTGAATTTGTCGTAGACTTGGTAAGCTTGGCTCTAGGACTTGCTTTGTGAGCTTTTTGCTGGAGGAAGTGCAAAGATGGAATTCACTGATATTTCTTTTGAGATAATGATCACTATGTACCTATTCCTGCAGAGAAAACTCAATCAATGTCCATTTTGACATGGTGTATCAAGACAGAGAGAGTTGGTGATCTTGTGTCAATGTGAGCATTGCATACAACACACATTTGTGAGCATTATATACAATATACATTTATACAGTTGGTAAAAATGCCTTCTGATTCAATCTGATTAGGCTCCTACGACATTTAGAAACATTTTAAAGCTTGATACTCTTTGACATTAAAACAGAGTAAATTAATGTTGTCACTTTCAAGAATGAGATATTCTCCATTTTCCTATTTTAATACACTAAATTATATGGATTCTGTTTTTAATCCAGGTTATTTTCATCACTTCTATAAATTCATGCCAGTTGCTAACTCCTATGTATCACATAAACCTGGTCTTAATACTAAATGCTATAATGCATATATTTTGACACACAAAACCTCTAATTAAATGGGTTTAGATTTATATTATTTCCTTGCTGTTATGCATGTAAAAAATTACAATATGCTAAGAATAAAATAACACTATTTGATATTCCAATTACAAGTTTCAAAAACATTAGGGCTAGCTATAATCAAATGCATACCAAAATATTGCCTTACACCATTCCCATGTTCTCAGCACTGAAATTAGAAATTTCAAAGCATCATCTTTTCAGGTATTTTCCAGAGTCAGGTTGGAGCATACAGTTGTCTAGTTTACATTATGGAGGACACAAGAATAAAGTAAAGCCTTACTATGCATAGCCCAAAGGGGACATTTGAGACACATTGTGGAAGAATGCAGTGAAACAGAGTTGAAGTGTATTTGTTATTTACTGTCTGAGAAAAAAAATGTTCATAGATGTGATTTTAAAAATAGGCCCTCAAGGGGGCCGGGCCGGTGGCGCAGCGGTTTAGTCCGCGCTTGGCAGCCCGGGGTTCGCTGGTTCGGATCCCGGGCGCCCGCCGACGCACTGCTCGTCAGCCATGCCGTGGCGGCGTCCCATATAAAGTGGAGGAAGATGGGCACGGATGTTAGCCCAGGGCCAGTCTTCCTCAGCAAAAAGAGGAGGATTAGCAATAGATGTTAGCTCAGGGCTGGTCTTCCTCACCAAAAAAAAAAAAAAAAAAAAATAGGCCCTCAAGTTATTTGATAATCCTCCCTTTAAGAAGTGAAGCAGAATTTCTCTCCCCTTGAGTGTAGGCTAGATTTAGTGACTCTCTTATAAAGAACAGAATATGCAGAAGTGATAGTATCCTGCTTTCAAGAAAGACACACACACACACAGAACTGTGGCTCTGTCCTGAGTTTTCTCTCTCTCTCTAATGCTCTCAGATCATTTGATCGGAGAAGCCAGCTCCCACGTTTTGTGAACAGCTCTATGGAAAGACCCACATGGTGAGGAACTGAAGCTTTTTGTTGCCCATGGCCCTGTGAGTGATCTTGGAAGCAGATTCTCCAGCTGCTTTGACGACTGCCACCCCGACGAAGAATGTGATCGCAACCTTGTGGGAGACCCTGAGCCAAAATCACCCACCTAAGCAGCTCCTGATTCTTGATCCTCAAAAACTTTGTGAGAAAATAAATGTTTCTCGGTTTAGGCTGCTAAATTTTGGGACAATTTGTTATGCAGCAATAATTAACAATAGGTTCTTAACTCTCTTCTCTTTGCCTAGCGAGGAAATAATTTACTATCCATAATTTCTGACTGGAAAGTAAAATGTTCTCCTAATTCACCATTTGGTTTAAGACTGAAACTGAAAATGGTTTATTAGTAAAGAGAGGGTGATTAATAAATACTTATTGATTGATGGAATATAGTTTGTACCATCTAGGAGCTCATTATTTTAACTGAAGATAGTGTAAAGGAACTAAAATTTCATAGTTCCAGAAGTTTAAAAATGGTTCATTATTCAACAAATATTTTCATGTAATACATCAATATATTAAAGAAAAAGTAATCATCCCCAAAAGAAGAATATGAATCAACACCAAACAAAAACAATCAACAATGAAAAAATTATCTTGGCAAACTAGGAATAGGAAGAGAAGAGAAATTTTTTTAACTTCTTAAAGGGTATACACCAGAAACTTCCAACAAATATTTTACTAAGTAGAGATACTTTAGAAACATTCCCATGAATGTTGGGAAAAATAAAGTAAGGATAACAGGAGTCAATAATTCTATTCAAAATTTTACTGCACCTACTGGCCAAAGCAATAAGAAAATAAAAGAAAAAAGGTATAAGAGTCAGGGAGAATGTCTAGATAGAAAATTCAAGAGGCTCTACAAACCAACAATAGGAGATAATGAGAGTTTAGGAATTTTTTGTCTAAAAGATCAGCATTGCGAAAAATCAATAACATTTTAAAAAATCAGTAATAATTCTGAATTGTAATTTTTAAAATTCTATTCATAATCACAATGTAAAATATAAGGTACCTAGGTTTCAGTCTATTAGAGAATATGCAGGATTTTATAGAGAAAGCTAAAAAACATTTTTGAAAAATATAAAGTAAGGACTGAATAAATGGGGAAATATAATATGTTCACAATGGGCAAAAGAGGGTCATAGGCATGTCAGTTTTTCACAAAGTAGTCTACAATCTCATCAGGTTTCATGGAACTTGATCTGAAATTCATATGGAAGAACAAAGGACTGGGAATAGCTATGACAATTGTGAAATAGGAGAACAAGCTCAAAGAATTTGACACACAATATATAAAACTTGTCTTAAAGCTGTAGGAACTAAGAGTAATATCAGCATTGGATTGGATAAACAACATTTGATCAGAAAAGAGAGCTGAACAACAGAGACATTCATATAAAATATAGAAGTTTGAAATATGAGAGAGAGAGCATTCAAATCAGTGGAGAAAGGATGGCAAAATTGGTTTTCTCTACACAAGGATCTAAAATAAAATTAGATCCTTAACTTACAATATACACTAAAATAAAAACAAGATGAATTAAAATGAGAAAAGCTAAACTTTAAAATTTTTGGAAGAAAATATGACGGAATAACTTTATGACCTTTAGGAAGAGAAGAATTTTTAAATAAAATATTAAAATAAATTCTAATAGAAAGAATTGACAAATTTAATCATATTAAAATTAAAAACATTTAAACAGGATAACAAAATAAGCCACGGGTTTAGAAAAGATATTAACAACATGTATAGCTGACAAGGATTAATTTCTTCAATAGAAAGAGCCCCTATAAATCAATAAGGAAAAATATACAAACAATATGCCAGAAAAATGGGCAAATGATACAAAAAGGCAATTCACAGAAAAGGAAAGCTATTTGGTCTATAAACATTTGAAAACATGTCAACCTCAATAGTAGAGTACCAGTAAATATACTTCACATTGATCAGATTGGCAATTATTTTAAAAAATTATCCAGACCAACTGTTGGTAAGATATGGAAAAAACTGAACTCTCATACACAGTTCAAACTTGTGTATAATTTGACACAGAGATTTTGGAGAGCTATTTGCCATTATGTATTGAAGTTGATGATGTAGTTTCCCTTTAATCTAGCAATTATATTTAAATCTATGTATTCTAGACCAGCAGTTCTCAAGACCAGCAGGATCAGTACCGCCCAGGGTCTGTACCACCAAAGATCAGAATTTATTAGAAATACGGTCATTCAGACCTACTGAATCAGAAATCCTGGGGCCCAGCAACTGATGTTTTAACAAGACTTCCGAGTGATCTCATGCACGCTGAAGTCTGAGCGATACTGTTCTTAAAAACCATCATAATATAGTCTCAAGGGAACATAAAATAATGTTCATTTACAGCATTGCTTGCAATAGTGAAAATTTGGGAAAAATCTAATTGTCTACACCTGAGTACTGAAAAATACATTGTGGTATGGTCATACCTTAAATACCAGCATTTAAAATAAATACACTAATACTGCAAGTGGTATGTATAGTATAACATATTTTATATAAATAAAAAATGAAAACTAATGGTTTATATTTTAAATTAGTTACTACATTAAAGTGGTATTAAAAACACAGATGGAATGATAAATATTAAAAGAAGGTTAGTGCTTAACTCCAAGAAAGGAGGAGGGAAATAATATCAGGAATAGGCAGGAAGAGGGTTTTGAGTGTATCTATACTGGTTTAAACATCCAAAGCAAATATGGCAAGTGTCAAGATTTACAAAGCTGGTAAAGGTACACAGAAACTTGTCATAAAACTTATTTATTTAATTATAGCTTACACATAACTCTGTAACTTACTGTATGTTTAGTTGTTTTATTTAAAAAAACAACAGCTCTAGGTTAAGCTGCCATCTCTGCAAGAAAGGCATCCTCCATATTTTGTGGCTCAGGGTTATTTACTTCCAGAGAATTTATTATATTCTGGTTTAAAAAAATATCCTATTACACTTGACCATCTCCTAAAATATAAAAATGGCTTTTTTGTACAGCAAGATTGTTGTCATGTATTCACTAAGTGTGATCTTACCTTTAATAAAAGAATTATCTAAAGTATTAAAAGAATTTGCATCAATAAGGAAAGAATTACTACTTCCAGCTGCTTCATAAATTGTCTAAAAATTTTGGTGTTTCCCTCCACCCCGCTCACATAATTAATCTAGTTGTTGAGTAGTAACTTTATAACTGATTTCATACCAAACTGAAGATAGATGTACGTAACATATTTTCATGAGAATTTGAATTTGCTAGAATTTGGGGAGGATTGGCGGTACATCCGTCTGAAAGAGCATGCAGATATGTGAAGTGATTAGTAGAGCTTTTGAGAAAGTTGTTCATAATCCCTCAAATTAGTCCTTAAACTACAATTAATTCTTTTTTGTGATTTAAATTTTCTAACATTCTCAAATCATAAGATCAGATTCCTAATAAGAATAATGGCAGTAATTTTTATATCAGCCAAGTTGGTATCATAAAGATGCTTTGCTAAGTCAAAAGGCAACAATAGAGCTCAGATATTAAAATCATATTAATCTAACTAAACAGAAATTTTTGTAAGCTTATACACACATTGTATGTTACTGTGTTGAAACAATAGTAGACTAGTGTGTTTTATCTTTAAAAAATTCCTTAAATTGTCTCTGTGCATTACAGAACATAAATATCATTGCAAACATGCTTTAGATAAAATTAAATCATTTTTAGAGACATATGGTCCCAAAAATTAACTCCCCAAAGCACATAATTTAACTGGCTTTTGCAATTTAAGAACCCTGGAAAAAAGGAAAGGGAACATTTCAAGGAAATGAGAAGTGTCCTTATAATGAATTCCTGCTTATAAGAATCAGACACAACAGTCTTTTTAATTAAAATACAAATGCCATATGTATAGTTATCTGAAAATGGACTATAAATTGTTTTGCCAGAAAACAAAGACTAGTCAATACTGAAAACAAAGTCCCTAAAAATACAAAGTTAATACTATCAGGCAGGACTGACAGCTCATGGGCAGCACTCAAAGTTCTTTGTCTATGAATAATGATTTGTCCATCAGTGGACTAATGAATGGCAGTAACATTCATTATAGATTTGACTATATGAGACATATTTTTTAACAATACCTCATTTACACCTTTTTGGAGGAAAATGTCTTTATAAAAACTGGATGGTAGTTTAAAAAAACAGAATTTTTATTCATAAAACATGAAAAAGCCATTAGATACAACATTTGAACAGAATCCTGCAATAAACAACCTTCATTAATACAGCACATAGGACAAATATGAGAGGTGTGGGACATTGTAAATTCTGGAAGTAAAAATCACTTCCCAGTGATTTCCCGAGGTGGGAATTGGGAGTGGGCATGTGGTGGTGACAACTATTGGAAGTTACAAGATTTCTGAAGGAAGTACCTGTGTATGTATGGATTAACTCATCACAGATAAATGAAAATTTGAAAGTTCATCTGATGTGACTGCTAGTGACCTTGGAATTTCATAGGTGAGAAGGCTGCACCCTAAGAGTAGAAATATTATGAAGAATTTTTACTTTGGGAGAAAATTAAAGCATTTCAGATAATCTCCTTGTATTTCCTATCTATAAACATAGTCAAACAAATAGTTCAACTATGGAAGCAGCTCTAAGAAAAAATTATGCGTATTTGACAAAGGAGAGAAAAAACATGCTGTATTCTGCAGATTTACATTTGTACCTTAGGTAATCCAATTAAAATCATATTTAAAGCTTTCACAAAATATGATAAAGACCACTTGGAAAAATATAACAGTATTTTCCTATAGGGATATAGTTTAGATGAATATAGACAGATAATAGAAACACACATATAGTCATGCATCTGCACTAGAATTTTAAAATAATGAGTATAATTTCTGACCTGCTTGTTATAAGCTTTCACATAATGAAAGCATACTGCCTTTCTGTATTTCTGACAGGTAAATAAAATTGATAAGCGAAGATATGTGCATGCAATTTTAATTCAACAGAGTGATGTGAAGTGCAGCTCACAAGGCAAACAGCATAAGTCTTATCAGATCTGTTTATTGTAATAAGCCAAACAATGGCAATTACAAACTACTCCACAGATTTTTGGCACTGCAGGAATGACAGATATACAAAATCCAGTTAAGCCTGATTTTTTTATAGTACTCAGTTACCAAGCTACACATGTACAATATACAAATCTCAAAAGTAATGAGATATTTCTTTATCATCAAATCCGTTCCACAGACTGGTGTTAAAGATCACATAGCTCATTTCTGGAAATCTCTTTTGTCAACTGCTTAGGTATACTTAAAAAAATAGAACTCACATGCATTCCCAAATCTGGAGCTGGGCCTTAAGGAAATTAGTAAAGAGCTACTCTATTCTCTAATTATATAAAGAATACTACATTTTAAAATTCTGTATTTTGACCTCTGCTAATATATAAAAGCTCAGATGGCATGAGAGAAATAAAGCTGATCCACAACAGACATTACTAATTCTTGTAGCGAATAAAGATCAAGTCTATCCCTCTACACAAATATGCAAATGTATTTCTTTTGTGTATTATATAATTATAAAACACACTATGACATACAACAGATAGTAACTAACATTTTTACATGTTTAATAGTAGTAATAAGCTGCAAAACTCACAGACTTCTTAGTTTCATAGATATCTTGGTTCTTACTGAATTCTGATGGATATTTGACCAAAAAACGTCTAAAGATAATAGTGTAGATATTTTGTTTACTTAAATTGCTAAATTTTACACACAAATCCCATGAACAGTTCAAAAAGAAAGAAAAGAATGAAGTATATTCTTTTGTGTGTGTGTGTGAGGAAGACTAGCTGTGAGTTAACATCCATGCCCATCCTCCTCTACTTTATCTGAGACGCTGCCACAGCATGGCTGACAAGCAGTGCATCTGTCCGCGCCCGAGATCCAAACCTGTGAACCCCGGCCCACTGAAGCAGAGCACGCAAACTTAACCTCTACATCACTGGGCTGGCCCTGAAAGTATATTCTTAATTCTAAAGTTATTGTTCTCTGTGAATTAAAAAAAGATGTTAAGTCAAGAATAAAACAATTTTAAAAATTCTGTAATAGAAATTATCCTCACAAGAAAAAAGTCTAATATTACTCAAACGAACAATTGTTTTAAAAAACAGTTGAAAATGGAATTACGTGAAGGCTGAAAACAAAGGTTATGCTGTCACTATGTTTTAGAAATGAATGTATTCTAAAGGTATCCACTTCCTGGCCTGCTTGTCAATTTGTCCCTGAGTAATTAAATCCCTTCATTTTAAACTGTGGCCAAATGAATGCCCTAAGCTGGCTCTTCTGGTGTTCATTTATGAGCTGTCGTTTAACAATTTTCTTTGATGATTATCCACAGTATATCTTTACAGTCTTATGAGACCCACTTGTTTCAATGAAAATGAATCAAGAAGATACTTTAAAAATCATGTTTACCTAAAATTAATTCACAATAAAATCATTATATCAAAAATGATTAATTATAAAGCTCACCGGTTTATTTTGAATTCGCAAGAAGAAATAGAGTATATTTCTACTTTAAAGATGTCAAGTTCCATTATAAGTAGCCCCAACATCTTTATTTCTTTTACACACAAGTAAACATAAATTTTTCTGAAATTGTTTTAAACTACTTGCAAAAATTCAACTGCAAGTGTAAAGAAAATATGCAACACAATCATGTAATGTGGCAGAGCCTGGGGGCAGAAAGAAACTAGTCTACAGCTATAGAAATCAGAGGTCAGATAAATATGAACTTCTTGATGAACTACATCTAGAAAGCAAAAGTCATATGACTAGTCTCATCTTACCTTCTTGTTACTCATCTGGGGCTAGAAGGATCTGACAATAAGAAAATCTGCAAAATAATGCAAATGTCCATGTATGCTAAAAATTTACTAATGTATTTGTTGGCTCGAACCAGAGGATAAAATTGAATCCAGGTTACAACAAATATTATGGAAGACATATAATAATAAAACAATGCCTTGTAAGTCAGTCACTAATCCTATTTTTTCAGCAAACATTATGAACTAAATTCTAGGATACTCAAAGAATCTGAGAACATTGGTGGCAATGATTAACATAAATGGAATGATAGTAACTCATACTAAGGAAACTAGAGATGCTCTGCTACATTCTAGAAGTTTCTGGTGGTAGTGGTGGAAGGACCATTGGATATTTGAAAACTCAAGCAGAACTAGGTACTAGGGTGCTATGTGACTTTGGGTAACAGTGTCATTTGAACCTTAATTAACTCATCTAAGCAACAAGTGTAATAATACTAAACTAGACTGGCAGTAGGATATGTGGCCACTTGACATTCCTAGTTCTTCAGAGGAATTTGAAAACCTCTTGTCTCCTCTTCTCTCTTGATTTCTTCGTTCATTTCACTCTTCAGACTCCTGCCACTCCACTGAAATGGCTCTACCAAAGATCACCTGTGGCATCTGATATGGCTAAACCTTTACTACTTCTTGAAAGTCTTTCCCTCTTGGATTTTATTCTTGGTTTTCCTCTATTGTTCTACACTTCCTTTTCAGTCTCATTTGCCAGTTATTCTCTCTTTGCTATGACTAAACACCAGTGATTCCTCAGGTCCTGCCCTTAATTCTCTTCTTCTTGAGTGATCTCATGCACTCCCATAATTTAAACTACAGCCCAAACAGTGATGTCTTTCAAACCTTGTCTGCAAAACAGACATCTCTAAGCCTGACTGGTCTTTGTCATTAACTACTGGACACTCTTCCCTATCTGCCTAATGTGACCTCAAGGTTAAAGCTCAAACATGAATCCACTGAGTCCAGGAACTTTCTCATCCTACCTGCTTGCTCTCCTATAGTCCTATGATTTAGAATGAGATGCCACCATCCACTATGTCACCCAAACCAAAAAACATGGAGCCATGCTCACTTCCCTCACCTCCATCTCTCCTTTTCCATTCACTCACTAGGTTCCATTAATTCCAGCTTTTAAGTATTTTTCAATTGGATCCTTTGCTCCCTCCTCACCATCGATTCCTATCAGTATTATAAAAGTTACCATTTTGGCTTTAGAGGATAAAATTAATTCATAATCAAGGCCAAAATGCTAAGTTTTCTGATAGTGGTAGGAATTGAGAGTCTCGAGAGCCCTGTGATACACCAGCTGAGATCAGAAGGGAGGGAGAAGACTCATTGGTGAAGAGGGGGGTTTTGCAATTATTGAAAGCATGGAAATGTCTTCAAAATTTCAAGAGCCTATGAACATTGCTTTTAAACGGAGGCTCTGCACAAATGCAGAATAATGAAGAGGTAATAACATTTGTCAATAGCAATGTGGTATACATACAAACAATTTAAGAATTTATATTCTAAAAGATAGTTTGTTTCCCAAAGTAGTTTAAGCCGATTTCTATCAAGTTTATTTTATTTACTTCAACATTTTGTGGTAGTTTGTGCAGCTATAGCTTTCTAGTCTATATTTATTTATTACAAATTTTAAATTAATGTCATCTGAGTGAATTAGCTCCTATTATATTTAGACACAGATATACATTTACATTCAGATATTTGTTTTTGACTGATAATTATGCCCTACATTTTTACAGTACTATAAGGCACAGAAATACATCTCATTAATACTTACAACATTTCTAGGCAGAAGACAGTGTAGCTACTACTATTCATAAAGTACACCTTTATTGAGAAAGCACTTTGTGTCAGAGCCTGTGCCCTGGATCCAGTGGGTCAAGGATCCTGTGGGCCAGCTGGTTCCTGTCTTCATTGTGGCTCAGAGGCACATACAAGATAAACCTTTTATGCAGATAGATAAATGTAGAAGATGAACAGAAAGCAGTAGACTACAGGATCTCAGAGAAGGAGTACCTAATGACTTAAGCACAATCTGGGAAGATTCCTGATGGAAGTGATACAAGAGTCAAGTTCAGTAGGCTTTAGGGTCAGGCAGGGTCAGTGGAGGATGGGTCAGGCAGCACAGTTGCCCAAGGCTCCCCAACTAGTATGAGAAAGAGGTGAAACTTGATCCTAGAGTTTCTTTTTGTTTCCTTCCCACTAAATTAATTTTATATTCATAGCTTAAAAAAAAAATCTCAATTTATACAAAGTTCATTATTTTATAGTATAACAAAGGGCCTTTCAAAAGCAATTTGTGAAAAACTTGAAGAGAGGGTTATTACTAGCAAAGACTTCACATTATTCTCACTTGTGTCAAGCAGAATAAACAAAACACAGACGTATAAATTTACTTGAAAGAAAGATTTGAAAAACCTTTACTCTGGTGACTTTGAAAGGTAGCTGAACCAGTATGCCTCCGGGAAGGGACTTTATCTATGCAATTAATTAATTAATTAAGCTTTCTTTTTTTCAAAATGGAGTCTTTCTCCCGATAGCACCCTGTCTAAAATTTTAGTGTCAAAATTTTGGATAAGACATTATCAACTAGGAGGTAACAGTTGAGTCAGAAAACAGTCATTAATATCACTAAGCTAAACTGAATCCACATAGTATTCAAGGTAACAGCACCTCACTAGAGATGGCCTACCCAGAGGAAATGGTTTGATGGTAAAGCTCAGATAGTTTGGAAAAGATTGAGGGAGAAGAATCCAAAGCACAAAATTGGGCCAGGTGAAGGTAGAATATGAGATATCGTAGAAAGTGACCAGGGTGGCAAGAAGCAGGGTGAGGTGATGGGCAGCAAAAATGAGAGTGAACTTTGCAAGAGAGATGGAAGGTGGGAACAAGTGCATAATGTAAAACTCACTGAACTTTAAGATATAACAGCACTTGTTCTGGAAGATCTTCTCTGTTGTCAATTTATGCTTGTCCTTGTGTCCATAAAAATGCTAGTTTATAGCCAAGGAACACCTACTAAAACTTAAACCCTATCTTCTACCCTAGAGGGATAAACCGTGTAGCAAATTTTCATAATGACAACTAACGAAATACTCTCTCATTTTGTGGACCACAGAACAAAAGGGTATGTCATGTGGCTGTGCAAATTTGTTTTCTTTCTAAGAAAGAAATATAAAAATAATACTCAAAATTAATTTTTCTTGATCTTGGGAATAGTTCTACTTACAGAAATTAACTTTTAACAGATTGTATACCCAAAATAGTAACTGCTATTATATTATTCCTATATAGCCAGACTCTCATCTCTGTTTCTTCTAGTCTCTTTCCAAAAATAAAAATTTGTATGGGTTCAATTCTCTTAATATTTCTGAAGTGTAACAAATCATATATAAATTTGAGGCGACCACTCTGTAAAAAAAAATCTGTTTTATTTTTTCTCTGAGCGCCATTATAATGGGTGGGTAATTACTTAAACCTTTTAAATGACGACTTTGGGGGCATAAAATCAGGTTAAAATAGAATTTATGACCTTTTCACACGGATACCCAGATGTAAAACTGAAAATCACTCCAGAAGTCATACATTGTTGTGAATTCCTTTTGGACTTAGTGGGGAGAATTTAAGAAACTTACTGGCATGATTGAATCTTGGAGATTGTGTCCCAAGAATTTTAAATTCAACATAAGCTACCCATTCATGATACTGGAAGTTATTTTCCTTCTTAGTACTCTCTTTAACAATGGTTATAGCCAAAAAATTTTAGGCAAGGTTTTGTATTGGCTACTTTTTTTTGCCTAATTAAATTGTCCCAGGTATTTTGAGAACAGCCAAAATATAAATGAAAGAATATGAAAAAGAGTAAGAGTTTACTAGACACTCTGAAGGATGCTTTAATTTTAAAACAACTACATTCTTCTTACAAATACTTGTATTGCAATGATGGATTTAAAGCACACAAAAGAAATTCCAAGGGAGGGGCAGGGGGAACCATGAGTGAAACCCGAGCAGTAAGCAGTCACCAATGCCTAAGGTTGGGTGGATGATCTCTGCACTCAGACTCTCTGACTAAGCCTGGAAGAGAGCTCAAGACTCCTAAGTCCTCTATTTTCTTCTTGGCTCCCGGGAGAAACCAGTGCAAATTCTCTGGAGGAAAGCAATCTTAAATTGGGACATAGGTTTTACAGAAATGAAGATCTATGAGCTTCCAATCAAAGATCAACAAATATATGCAATGGAAAGAATGAGATTCAAAAAAACCAAACAAAAACTCTACCTACAGCCTTCAAAAACTTCAGATATCACATACAGAAAATGAAATAAATGTATACAAAATGTTTAAGGACATAAAAGAAGGAATTACATGCTATATGATAGTGGAATGACATCTTCATATTTCTGGGCAAAAATACATGGCAGCATATATGTTTAGGCCCAGAAAAACTTTTATTTGAGAACAACTATAATGAAGAGATATTTTAGATAAACAAAAAGTGAGTTCATGTCCTATGTTCCTACTAGAAAGGAACATATATTAATTAGAAACATACATCAACTAAACACTTGTTTATACTAACACTAAACACTATGGAACTAATGCACTAAGAATAGAAATCAAAAAAAGTGTCAATTTATGAGAGATTTCAACATAGCCATCTCTTTTGGTAAATCAAAAATTAAAATAATGATGATTAATAGGCCTAACAATCTTGATCTAGAAAACATATATATGTATACAAATATATATGTACACACAATGTACATGCACGTACACACATAACCCGAATTATAAATTACACAGTCTTCTTGAACATACATAAAACACTAAAACTTAAAACTTGTATAAAATAAAACATAAAATGTATAAAATTTTATGAGACCATAAAGCAAGTCTTATATTTCAAATAACTGACATGGCATAAACCATGTTCTTGAGAACAAAGCAATTAAATTAGAAGTCAAAAAACAAAACAAACAAAATTTTCTATATAGCTTTAGAAATTTATAGTATAGTTCTAAATCACACATGAATCAAAAATAAATCATAATAGATTTTTAAATACTTAATACTGAATTTTAATTAAATAAATTTCAAACATGTAGAATGCAACCAGGTAATACTTAGAGGGATATTTATAGCCTTCTGTGCTTAGATTAGTATCATTATGTAGTACACTTTAAATATACAGAATTATATTTATCAATTATTCCTCAATAAAGTTGGAAAATAAAATAAGAAGAAAGACAGAAATTACTAAGCTTATCATTTAAATTTAAAAAAATGAGATAAAAAGAACAGGAGGAATCCCTCCAAAAATGTAGGGATAGAATTTAGTGAAACGGAAACCAAATATATGATAGAATTCACAAAGGTAGAGTTAGTTATTAGGAAAGACCAATAAAATACACAAACTTCCACCACAATAAACACAATGAAATAGAAAGCAAAAATTACTAATATTTGAACTAAAAAAACCCAAAATTGATAGACACAGTAGAGACAAAAACTATTAAGATAATATTATGAGTAATCTTATGTAGTATCTTTAAAATGAAAAGGACAAAGTCCTAATAAATAGAACTTAATAAAATTGACTCAAGATAAAATAAAATGCCACATAGTTTTATAATTATTAAAGTAATTGTATCCATAGTTAAAATTTACCCTCATACAGAAAACATTCAGCTCTGAAAATTTTATAGGAGAGTTTCTACAAGTTTTATGCAATTTATTCCAATTTTATGCAAAGTCTTTCAGAAAATAGAAAATGAGATAATATTCCCCACATCATTCTACAAGCCCAGCATAATATGAAAACTAATATCAGATAAGTACAGTAAAAGATAGGAAAAGTAGAATTCAATTCTATTTATAAACTTGTGTACAAAATTTTTAGTAAGTATTTGTAAAATGAGTATGGTAATGTATAAAACCATAACTATGACCAGGCTGGATTTACCCTAGAAATAGAAAACTTATTAGGAAATCTAATCATGCATTTTACCTGCCACACTAAATGAATAAAGGAGAGAAACCATATGACCATCTTATTGGATGGAGAAAATGCATTTGAAAAAAGTTAAGACCCATTTGTAACAACAACAATAGCAATTTTCTTGTTTCTACACCTAAGATTGACAAACTTCTCTGGAAAGAATTAGATAATAACTATTTCATCTTTGTGGGCCAAACCATCTATTGTGACTACTCACTTCTGTAAATTTAGCATGAAAGTGGCCATAGACAATATGTAAACAAATGAATGTGGCTGTATTACAGTAAAACTTTATTTACGGAATTTAAATGTTATATAATTTTTATGTGTCAAGAAATATTATTCTTCCTTTGTTTTTTTCCCAACTATTTAATAAGATGAAAACCATTTTCTGCTCGTAGACTGTACCAAGGCAGGTGGCTGGTCCAGATTCAGCCAGGAGCTGTATAGTTTGTTGACCCCTGTTATACACCATTGTATTAAAGTACTAAACATTGTAGTGAGACAAGGAGAAAAATACATATATAGAGAAAAAATACATATATATCAAAGGAAAAAACTGGCATTGATTATCTATGTAGATAATACATGAGAATTTACTGTTAAGTTATAAGAATCTTTTCCCAGCGGCTGCATATAAGATCAATATTTAGAAATCAATTAAAGTTTTATTCATGGGAAGTAAGCTGTTAGAAACTATAATTACATTTTTTTTCAATAAAGCATCAAATTATAAGGTAATTTGAAATGAATATTTTTTTAAAATTGAGTAAGATCTATCCAAAAAAAATTAGAAAAATTCTTTAGAGATACTGAATAAGAGCAAAATAATTAATATGAAAATCATGTCCATGCACAGGAAGACTCAATGTCATAATAATGTCAATTCTTGGCAAAATAGCTATAAGGCGATTCTTCTCAATAGGGCACTTTGAGAAACTTAGAAAAGAAAAGAAGCTGATTATAGAATTAATTTTGAAGAGCAAATAGCAAATATTAGCCAAGACACTCTAGGAGGAGATCAAATTGGAGATACTTGCCCTGCAATGTATCCAGATTAACTACAAAGATAGTAATTACATCAGTATGTTTGGGAACAGGAATAGAGATATTAATCAATAGAACAAAAGAAAGAGCCTAGAAATCCACACATATTGAACCTGGAGTTATAAAAGAGTTGGCATGGCAGATCAATTAGGAATGGACAAGGCGATTATTTCGATAGTTGATTCTAAGTGTGAAAAAAATGATCCATTCTTCACACTATATGTAAAAATAAATTCCACATGTATTAAAAACTTAAATGTGGGGCCCGGCCCTGTGGCCAAGTGGTTCAAGTTCCACACACTCCTCTTCAGTTGCCTGGGTTCACGGGTTTGGATCCCGGGCGCGGACCTACTCCACTCACCAGCCATGCTGTGGCAGTGTCCCACATACAAAAAAAACAGTGGAAGACTGGCACAGATGTCAGCTCAGGGCTAATCTTCCTCAAACAAAACAAGAGGAAGATTGGCAACAGATGTTAGCTCTGGGCGAATCTTCCTCAGAAAAAAACCCAAAACAAACCTTAAATGTGACAAGCAATTTTTAAAAATTTTAGAAGAAATTATAAGAAAATGTCTATGTACATAGATGGGAAAAGATTTTTGAATTCTACTTCATCAGAACTCTTTTCATCAAAAAACACCATAAAAATGAAAAAGGTAAGCTACAACTGGGAAAAGATATTTGCCACATACATAAGCAACAAAATATTAGCTTCTGGGATATATCTACATGTCCTAAATACATACGAGCAATACCAACATAGGAAAGAAAAAAATCATAAAACCCAATGATAACATGGGAAAACACATTTCTTCACAAGAGAAAATACAAATAGCTTGTTAGTAACTAGGAAAACGGAAGATAATAACAAAATGAGGTACTCTTTTACACCCATTAGATTTTCGATTATGGGTAATTACCTGCTTTAAATAATAATAATAGTAATAATAATATTATACCAATAATAGTATAATACTATTATAGTAAATATATTACTATTATCATTATGTAATTATTTGATAAGCGTTTGCTATGTGCCAGGCACTGTGCAAAACACTTTACTTACAATGCCTTAGTTATTCTCTATTATTCTCATTTTACAGGCTAGAAAAAGGATTTTTAGCAAGATCAAATAACTTGCTATATAGTGATAAATCCTGGATTTAAATCCATGTCTGTCTGACTTCATATCCCATACTTTTAACCCTTACACTTGATCAATATTTGCTGGATAATTTAAAAAGTTAATTTAGATACTATTGTGTGCCTATAAATGATCAGGGCATCAGATACAGAGTGATGACCAAATAGTCCAGGACAACCATGCCTAATGGAGCTTACACTCTATGGGTGAAACTGGACTGCATGAGTAAGCAATAAATAAGTATACAATTACAAAATTTGATTTGTGCTGTGAAAGATAAAAAGCATGGTGCCGTAAGACTTATGAGAGAGAATGGTGTCATGTCAAGATTGGAGGAGGAGGTGGCTTCATGTAAGCTAGAGAATTTTTTTTTCAAAATTGTTAATAAGCAAATTTTAACTTTGGTACTCTTTATTTTCTTTGTAAATATTGTCCCTCCTCTTCCAAGTCTCCCATTGCACTTGCACTGGCCCCTTGTGTCTTCATGCTTTCCCCTGGCTTCTTCAAAATTTAGTTCTTCAAAGCCTATGTAAAGAAGTCTTCCAATTTCCTTCTTCTACTTGCAACAAAACTTTTTCTATATTTGACCCTCTCTCCCCTGAATTTCCATCTCTAGACACATCCCTACATGAACTAGTTAGTCCAGTTACCCATTTTCTATTTCATATACCAATGCTCCCAAAGACTTTTGTGTTAAATACCTCATGCATTTAAAAAGGACATTGGCAATTACTTTACTCAAGGGAGTAAATCCGATGGTAGGAATTTCAGATACTGTATTGTGTTTGTGATACATAGCATAGAAATAATGGGAACTTCTAGGCCTTTCAAATCATATCTCAAAAGTGGCTACATAGGCTATAAATTCAACATGTAGACACTTAGTCATAGTCCTTGGAATAAATGGAAGTGTAATACTTGAACCAATTTTATTATTTTTTCTGTCGTGTTAGTATAAGTACTGTCAAATAATACAATTGTGGGGTTTTTTTTTTTCTTTCACTTTGAGTAAATGAGCTTTGTGGAGATCTTCACTCCTTTGTTCTTTTGACAGCTTGTTCTGCTCATTACATGATATGTGGGATTATCAAATCAATAAGATTTCACTGTTTCTGAAATACATTATAAAATGGGATAAACTTTCTGAATATTTCTGAATATGAGTTTCAAGTCAAACTTAAAATGGAAAGGTTAAATTTAAGACATAGAAGCTGACACACAAAACTATTCATGGCATTTCTTAACCATGGCTCATGGACATTCAAAGATTGCTTTGGGAGTAAGAAACAAAAAAGTCACAAGATGCTAGCTGAGGAAATTTTGAAGCCTTAGAGAAAATGGAACAGAAAAGGTATATGGACATTGTGAAAAAATGAGGAGACTTCTGAGGAACAGGAAAGATAGAACTTAAAAAATGAGAACCAACCAACAGTAGTTGGTTGTGTGTCTGCTTTCTCTGCTAAACCATTAGGTTCTTGAAGCAGGGTTCATGTGATATTCCTTTTTGCATTCCCTGCATCTCACTCAGGGACAGGTGCATGGGAAGTCCTCAACAAATATTACTTGAATGACTTAATTAATAAATATCAGGTCTTTAATGAGTGTCAAGTAAGCTGGGTTCTTTTCACTTCAATTACAATAAATCGTACATTGTAAAATTTTAGTAGCTATTATGCCTGTTGAACCAATACCACAGGTTAACTCTGTACAACATAGTCCTGTATTACAACAGAGATTACTACTCTATGGAGAAGGTTTTCCTGAGGCATCTGCCTGCCCCAGGCAGAAAGAAAATACTTCCTCCTCCATGCTCCCATAGAGGTCTAGTATTACCTCTAATAAAGCATGTGTTGCATTGAATTATAAATCTTTTTTAACATGCAAATTTTTCCAATAAATTCTGAGCATATTGAGCTGAAGATATGTTTGCTTTGTTTCCAAGTGTAGCTTTATTGCTTAGCACCATAGGGATTCAACAGCGTTTGCTGTATGAGGGTAAGATAAAGCATACTGTGGCAGGATAAAACACGTCCCCCTTCTCAAGATGTCCACATTCTAGTCCTTGGATCCTGTGTGTATATTACTTTATATGGCAAAAGGGACTTTGCAGATGTTATTAAATTAAGGATGTTGAGATGAGGAGATATCCAGGATTAAACAGATGAGCCCAATGTAATCGTAACAGCCCTTGTAAGAGGGAGGCAGGAGCATTCAAGGCATGGGAATTATGTGAAGACAGAAATAGAGTCAATGAAGATGTGATGACACTATGCTGATGTTACTGTGAGGAAGGGGCCATGAGCTAATTAATTTAGGCAGCCTCTAGAAGCTGCAAAAGGCAAGGAAACAGTCTCTCTTGGCGCCTCCAGAAGGAACCAGCCTTATACACACTTTAGCTCAGTGAGACTTACTTTGGACTTATGACCTCCGAAACCACACGATAAATTTGTATTGTTTTAAGTTACTAAGCCTCCATTATTTGTAATACCAGGAAGCATGCATAGATCAAATTAAGCACCTTGAAAAGGTATGGAGGAATAGTTCAATAATAAAATTTCTCACCTAATTTCAAGGAGGCACAGTCTTCTCTTCCCCTTAAATAAATATCTCCTGATCACCTATTACTTGCATAAAGTATATTAGGAGGCATGGGATATGCAAAGCTGTATGACACACGATGCTTGTGCATTTCAAACAGCATAGAATCTGCAAAGGCCAGGTGTGTGCACACAAAAACATGACCAGCAACATAAAGTAGTATGTTAAATACCAAGTGAGTGGTACAGAAAGGATTAGGAGTTCAGAATAGATTGAAATCACTTGAGTTGCCATGGTCCAGGACAGCTTTCTAGAAGTGGGCCTCAATATGACCTCTAAAGAAAGGAAAGGAATCTTCTGTGTTGGGGCATAAACAAAGGTCATTCTAATAGGAGGGGGAAACATGAGCAAAGAAACCTGGCCTAGAGGAATAAGTCAGTCTGTATGGGCTTTGGTGAGTAAAATGGGCTGACCAAAGTAAAAAAAAAGAGAAAATGGAAAAAAAGGGGGTGGGGAAGGGAGGAGGGGATGAGAAAGTGGAGAGTGCTTAGTTCCAGGCACAGGCATTAAAATTTCATTCTATAGTTAAAGTAGAGTCCTGTTTCTTTGACCAGGGAGTACTATATATAACAACAGCAATGTGTTTCTTTTCTCAAATCTGTTCAAATTTGTCTAGTCTGCTTTGGTTACTGGCGGCATCATGCACCTTGTTAACCTACAGTGACTCAGAGTAAGCTCAGAATCACCCATGAATCTTCCTTCTTTCCTCAAGCATACCCATTTGGTTGGTTGCTAAATATCTTAATTTCTAAGTCCTAAATATGTTTGGATTCCATCATTTTTCTCTAAACGCATTGTCATTGTTTTTATTTTAGTTCTACAGCTTACCTTAGTGAACTATTTTACAAGAGAGAAAGGTGGTTAGAGATGCAGAAAGCAAGCCAGGATAATGCAGAGACAGAAGTAAAAGCACCAAAAATTTGAAGAATAAGGGACTCATCTTGCAAATTTTCCTCACTTGGAAAAAAAATTTGAACCCTTTGCTGAACCCCTTCTTTAGGCAAGCAGTGTATGAATTTGGACCCACATCTTGGAACCCAAATCCCTCTTTGCCTCTGAAATGAAGATATCTTGTTTCCATTAATTTTGCATCCACAACATCTACAGTTTTATGTAATGAAGCTCCAAGGGAATATAGAAGTTGTGCCACAAGTGCCTCCTTCCACTGATAAGCAATCTCACTTATTTGAAATGCAGTACCACATATAGATTAATGAAGGGCTATTCCCAGGGACTGTGTCCAGATAATTCCCTTTGCTCAGTGACTAGTCCAGCCCACCATCTCTGAGTCTCCAGCCTGCCGGCCTACACATGAGACAATTTCTCAAAATAAATATTTCTCTCTCTCTCTCTCCACACACACACACACACACACACACCCTGTTTCTCTGGAGAACCCTGACTAATACAGCAGCTATCTAAGGAAGTCAAATATAGTAGTTTAAAATATTAGCAATTTTTATATGAGAATCTCTTGGGAAGAAAATAAATCATCTCATTCATTCTTATACTATCCAAAATAAATAGCTATTACTTTTTCTACAGTTCTAATTTTGTGTATCAAAAAGAAAGTAATGATCTTTTACTATACAATTCCTGCCACTAGTGAAAGTCTGGAAGAATGACAACTAGAACTGAAGTATAGTACTGAATGTAAATATGCTATGTTCCCAATTGATTTTGCTCCTTAAAAGTTTAGGTATAAGAATTACATGTTTTCTTCAGTAGAAGGTTATGTTTCAAAAGGAGAAATAAATAAGCACATTCCTCTTTCAACATGAGATTAATTTACAATTGAATTACCAGTTATCATACGTAAGCATCTGTGATATTCAACTGGTTGACTGTATTAATATCATATTTTTAGAGCAAGTCACTTTTGGGATAAAACTGTTAATTACTGCTCAGCCATTGTAATAGGTTAAGATAACTTATTTAAGATTGAATTGCTTTGGTTTGATTTCTCACCTCAGAATGTTTATTAAGAGGTACAGTTTTAAGAGGGGAAAATTCCTAATGCTTCAATGCATTATGTGAACTAATTTACCTACAAGGTCACAATCCATTGGAGAGGAATGTACAAATAAATGTTTAATAAATGTTCTTTGACAACAATGATGACAATTTTTAATCCCCAATCTGATGATTTTTTAAAAAATTTAATCTGGTGGCGCAGCGGTTAAGTCCGCGCTTGGCAGCCCGGGGTTCGCGGGTTCGGATCCCGGTCGCCCGCCGACGCACTGTCTGTCAGCTACGCCGTGGCGGCGTCCCATATAAAGTGGAGGAAGATGGGCAAGGATGTTAGCCCAGGGCCAGTCTTCCTCAGCAAAAAGAGGAGGATTGGCAACAGATGTTAGCTCAGGGCTGGTCTTCCTCACAAAAAAAAAAAAAAAAAAAATTAATCTTAAAGCTACAACTATTTGCTTGTGTTGAGATGTTATATAAACAACAGCAGTCACATAGTTTATATTTAGCAAGTACTTTTTATAAGTCAAGTGTTTTAGATATAGATGCATTATCTCAACAAATACTCCCTATACCACTCTGATAAGCAGAATTCTAAGGCGATCCCTAATGAGTCATACCCTTGTAGAATCCCTCCCTTTGAGTGCAGGTGGAAACTGTGACTTGCTTCTAGCCAGCAGAATGAGGCAAGTGTGATGAGGGTGTCATTCCTGTGATTATGTGAGGATATATGGTTATATAACACTGACTTAGCAGACAGGAAGGAGAGCATCTCCTGCTGGCCTTGAAGAAGTAAGTGTTACACTGTGAGAGGGCTGGTGAGAGGGCTACAAGGCAGTTAGGACCTGTGGGGGCCTCAGGAGCTGAGAGTGACCCCTGGCTGATAGTCAGTAAGAAAGAATTGAATATGGGCAACAACACATGAACTTGGAAGAGGACCTTAAGTTCCAGAAAGGAACATGGCTTGGGTGACAACTGGATTGCAGTCTTGTGAGACCCTGAGCAGAGGACCGAGTTAAACTGTGCCTGCACCTCTGATGTATGGATATTGTGATATTAAATATATAAATTGCTAAATTTGTGGTAATTTGTTATACAGCAATAGAAAATTAATACAAACACTGTTACAAACTATTCCTGTATAGGAGAAGTAGCATTTCATACATAGAAGTCATGTAAATATCCCGTGTTCACAGAGCATATAAAGGATTCATATCTTTTTCCACCCAACAGCAAAGTCTGTGACTTTCCATTCAGCACAGAAAGTTACAGTTGTAATAATAGGAGTTTTTCTTGGGGCTCTGTGGTCAAAATTTTGCAACATATACAATAAATAATATGTAAATCAAATTTAATTTCTTACATATGATTACATTAGTTAAAAATTACTTCTCTGGGGGCTGGCCCAGTGTCACAGCGGTTTAGTTCATGCTTGGCAGCCTGGGTTTTGTGGGTTCAGATCCCCGGCGCCCGCGGATGCACTGCTTGTCAGCCATGCCGTGGCGGCGTCCCATATAAAGTAGAGGAAGATGGGCACTGATGTTAGCCCAGGGGCAGTCTTCCTCAGCAAAAAGAGAAGGATTGGCAATGGATGTTAGCTCAGGGCTGGTCTTCCTCACACACACAAAAATAATAATAATAAAAAATTACTTCTCTGACTTAAAAAACTGGTTCAAGATTTGTTTTCAACAAGTGACATCTTGTAAGTGGAAATTTCAAGCTAAGGTTCATGTATTCATTGATGAGTTCTGTGACTGGTCTCACTGTCATTACTAAAACCATCTGCTTAAGAGCATTATAACTCAAGATTAAGGAAATAGGACCCTGTCATCTTCATCCTGTGACTCAAATTATATTGGTCCTCACATTGCTAGCAAGTAGGAGGTGGTAGTAGATACTGGTCCATGGAAAAGAGAATTTCTCAGACCAAGCCCTGGGACACATAAAAAATAAGGCCCTTGGTGACTACTGTATTTATATTCCCTCTGTTCAGATCAATTGATTGGTATGACACAACTCAGGTCAATTGACTGGCCATAACATAACTCAGTTTAACAAGGGCTGATTTTTTTACCAGTATAGTAAAAAAAACACAAAAACAAAAAAGCTTTTCAACCCACCCTTTGGCATTACCCCGGAAAGATAGTCAATATATAGTAAAGTTAAAGATGTTTAATGAATAATATGCATTGTGTGCTGCCATTTATGAACTGATTTAATATGGATAAAATTGCTATAATAATTATATTATTCATTGATCATCCTATGGAGGTCACTGTTGCCAGGGGTAAAAAGAGAGTGTTTTAAACCAAACTCTTCTGTGGATGTCTCTTCTACTTTCTGCTCCAACTGAAACCTGGGTCTC
Source organism: Tapirus indicus (assembly GCA_031878705.1). Lineage (NCBI taxonomy): Eukaryota > Metazoa > Chordata > Mammalia > Perissodactyla > Tapiridae > Tapirus > Tapirus indicus. The sequence goes on along the minus strand of CM062917.1, from coordinate 39,782,963 downwards.
CCTCATGACACTGCTTTTTCTGCAGTTCTCATAGATACTGTTTTTTCCCCTCTCACGTCTTTCATACTTGTACCACTGGGTCTGGAGTGGTGTAGATGTCCTATTTGGTCATTATGTCTTCCATTCTGTTGTGCTTCCACTCTTCTTAAACCATAAAACTTGGAAAATCATTTCATCATACTAGTATACCATTCATTAACCCCCTTGTTTAGTCATCTTGTCCTTCCTCAGGTCACAGATGATCATTTCTTGAAGATTTAGCTCTTGGCTCACTTGTCACTCTTTCCAAAGTTACTCCATTATAATTTATGGTATATTTCAAAATCTGTGTAGACAATTATAATTTCCTGGATCCTCAGTTTATTGATCCCTTAAGCCTTCCCTCCAATTTACTCAACCTTCTTTCCTGGGTCATGCTGATAACCTTGTCATTTCCAATAATAATATCTATTATCATAATTTCAAATATGCCAGTCTCTTAGCTTCACTTGTTACCTTGCCAGCTCATTCTCCCTGGCACCCAAACTAAAAAATTCTTCAAACCCACTGGAGTATTTAATTCTTTGATTTCATCATTATAAATCTCATTGTCAATCACTATAATTATTCTCTTGCATATACTCTCAACATATTGTGCTTTTCACACTTTACATACCTGGTTCATCATATTCCAACCTTAGTTAAATCCAACTGAGAAAAAAATGTCCTATTCTCCAAGTTCATGAAACAAAGTAGAAGACAGGTTCTTTTTTGTTCCTAATTCCAAGCCTAAAATAGGTAACTAGAGAATCAATTTAAACTGGTCCCAATCAATCAATCACACCTGCACTTCAGCACTTGAGATTCTGAAAGTCAGTCAATCCCTAAACTTTATCCTAAAATCAGCTGATCCCTAAATCCAACATTTCCCACAAGACAAAACAAAACTCCATTATCTCTCTCTCTCTCTATCTAACATCTATCTATCTATCTATCTATCTATCTATCATCTATTTATTCTCTCTCCCTCCTTCTCTCTCTTTCTCTTTCTCTCTGTCTCTTTCCTCTTTGCTTTATTGCTTTGTTTCACATACAGTATTCTCTTATTTGGCATGTAATGAGAATCACCATTATTACATATATATTTGAGTGGTAGCCTCTTCCCTCAGTACAACTCTCCACCTGTTCTGAGGATGTACTTTTCAAACTAATTGTGGCTGGAGAAAAATACACAACTATGATAACCAATCTCATTTTAAATTTATGATCACCAACCTTAAGTAAGCCCTTCATGATGTAAGGAAATAAACCATTATTTTCTTAGTCAGTTAAGTCTTCTCCTCTCTTAGACCACTACTTTATTCTTTCTCCTCTCTCCTCAAACCTCCAGCACCTCTTCCTCCATCCTCATTCTCAACTGAACTTGCTTTCCAATTCACTGAAAAACATTGAGGCAATCAAAAAAACACCTTCTACAAACTTACAGCATCCACTTTTCACTTATCTTTGTCGGTATACTCTACTCTTTCTCCTGTTACTGTGGATGCTCCTAGCAAAGGTCAATCCCTCTATTTGTGTCACTGATCTCATCCTCTCTCACCTACTCAAAGTGTCTCAGCACTTCTTCAATTATTCCCTAAGTCTCCTGCCACAACAGTCCCTCCCCTCTACTGGATCATTTGTATTAGTGTACAAAAATTTTGGAAAAACAGACCCTCTCTTGATCACATTTCACTGTCTAGCATTTATTTTTCACCTTATATTTCACCAACTTCTTGAGCAAGGTGTCTATACTCAGATTTCCACTATTCCTTCTTTAATTTTCTCTTGAAACTGTTACAGTAAGATTTTTTTTTTCTCCCTTATAGTTCAACTAAAACTCTTACCCAGGTCACCAACAACTTCTTCTTTATCCTGAGATCATCTCATTTAATCTAGTGATTATATACATTATCTATATGTGGAATACTCTCAAATCAATATCTCCAGCAAGGATATTTCCCCTGAACTCCAGAGTTGTATGTCAACAGTCTACCAGATATCTCCACTTGGATGTCTCAAATGCATCTCAAGTATTACATGATCAACACTGAGCTCTTGATATTTCCCCCTAAATCTGCCTCCTCTGCAGCCTTCCTTTTGTCAGTTAAAGGCAATGCATTCTTCTAGTTGCTTGAGCAAGCCATCCTGATCATCTTTTACTCCTCTGTTTTTCTCTCTCCCCTCATTTGGTCATCGGAGATTCTATTGGCTCTATCTTTAAAATATATCCAGAATTTGACTACTTCTCACTACTGCCATAGGCACCATCTTGATCCAAGCACCATAATCTCCTATCTGGACTGCTAAAATAGACTCCCTGCTTCTATCTTTAACTCCTTTCAATCTATTCTGAACCCAGAAGACAGAGTGACTCAGTTAAACTGTAATTTAGATTTTGTCACCACTCCGTTCAAAATCCTCAACGGTCTTCCATCTTGCTCTGAGGAAAAGCCAATAGCTTGCAAGGCTCTAAATAATCATTACTTTCTGTCCTTCTCTTCCTCTTTTCCTCCTTCACATCAGCCCTTTGCTCCTTTTCTTTTTCCAGATATGTTCTTGCCTTAATGACTTTGTGCATTCTGTATTACTGTAATAATCTTCCCCCAAATATCCATATGGCTAGATCTCTCAATTCCTTCATATCTTTACTCCAAAGAAGCCATCTTAGCTAATCTTTCTCTAACCACCCTATCTAGAATCCTGTCCCCACCCCCAACATTTCCTGTCCTCAGTCTGGATTTATTTCTTAACACACTATAGATTTATCTTGTTTGCTGTCTCCTTCACCAAGACATGAATGTTTGTTTTGTTCACCATTGTATCTCTAATATCTAAAAGAATACCTTCCACCCAGTAGATTCACAATACATTTTTGAATAAATGGTGGTGCTTCAGTTCATTAGTGGTAAGATTTATATTTTGAATTCTTACTGGTGAAGAGTGCAAAAAATTTTGTGAATTGATGTGTACCCTCTCTTATGATTTCTATTAGAACCATTGACAGGAATTTTGAGTCATCTCTTTGGGACTCGAAGGGAAGTGAACTCTCCCATGAGACAATTCCATGACATTGACCACATTATCACTGTCTTCTAATTATCCAAGTTAAACATTTCCTACTTCACACTATTCAATGTTTTTTTTACGCTCTTGATATCAGGAGAAAATCAGGTCTTGGAATTTCTTATAAAAGGGTAATGGAGTTCAAAAAGATATAGCATAAATTTAATATGCATGTAAAATTCCCAGTTTTGTAGTTTTATTATTGTGTTTGCTTTTTAAGATTTTTTTCCCCTTCTCCTCTCTCTTTTCCATTGTAGAAGTTCCATTTCATAATGGGCTACTGATCAGACCTGTTATTCTAATGGTGGAATCCCAAAGGAAAACATGTTTCAGATGTAAAGTATTCCCCTCAGATTCCCTGGCGGTCATGGAAAGCAGGAGAAATTCTTGATGTATGAAGTCATTGTCACCATTGTCAAAGCACTGTAGTGTGAGAAATGAACCGCAAATAAAATCAAAGGGTATTTCTTCCAAAGCATTGAATATTAGTGCACAAACAATTTTTTCATTAAAGTACAAAATATTTCAGACCAAATCTTAATGTTTAAAAGCCCAGCAAAAGCATCTCAGCCTAGGTGCAGGAGGTGACAAATTTTTGACACACTTGTAAACATTACATGAGAAATTAAAGACTCTTCATCAAAGTAATGAAACAATTTATTTTCGGAAATATGAAATTCTGTATAGATTCAACTTAATTTCCATAGCAAATGGCACCATAAATGTAGTTCTCTGTCCTTTGCTTTAAAGAATTAATTTTAAGGTATGCATATTTTTTTTTCCTTTAAGGGCTTCTTAAGCCTAAATTAAACCACCAAAAGCCTCAATAAAGTAATATTAAAGTTGAACCGAAATCCACGAGAGCAAGACAATTTGGAGGTAGGTTAAAAGTCCTTTCTTGCTCTTCAACGTTAAATCAGACTGCTGTGTTAAGGTATTGTAATGATCTAAGACAGTGTGTCATCTTTCATGCAAGGCAGCATATGTTACAATTCCCGAATTAGAGAAGAGCTATTCCCCCAAATTATTATTTTAACTACATAGTCATTCTCAGTTTAGATTTAGGTCAGGCACCAAAAGTTGTTCTATAATCTTGGGAATGAATATCATAACCCTCAGCTCAAAGTATAATTGTCAAAGCTTCACATCCAGAAATGCATTTTAGGACACACAGAAAATTAAAAAAAGATTTTGATTATTGCTTAATATGGAGATATGAATGTGTTTATCTTTGTAAATAGCATTTCTATACAAGTGGCTCAAATGTGGCAAAACAGCCACAGACAGTCCCAATATAAGTTGCAACATCAAACATTCAGGCATGAAAAGTCTTTTTCTTAGGTTGTTTTCAAGCTTCATCCCTTTTTCTGCAATAACTAAAGCAAAGCCACAGTAGCTGCAGCCATTTGCATCTAAGGAAGAGATGTTTTGCTTTGGTGATATAGTTAATGAGTCTAAAAATATTCAGTATAATAATTCTGTCAAAGCCCCCACAGTCTCCTCAATGAGCGGAAGCCTGCAGGATTCCAATGGGGAGCCGAGTAATGAGCTCTCAGCATTCGCTCCCACACCGTCCAGGCGAAATATACTCGGGCCTCTATGGTTCCACATCATTAGCAACATGAAACAAAGACACATGCTTGACTTTAATAAGCAACTAAAGTTGCTGGCTTACTAGTCTGTTACTGCATGGAAACTCTGTTTCAGTATTTCAAAACAGCTCCTTGCAAAGAGAAAGCAGGGAGGGCTTTGGCAAACAGAGTTAGGTTTAATTTAATGTGGCAAATGATTGAGCAGAATGGAGGAAAAAAAGGACACAGGAAGTGATGAGTTTCTGACACTAAGTCTCCCGGGCTCACTGCAGACTGCAGTCTCGCTGTTGGAGATGATGGTTACGGTGGGCTGCAATGAGAGGGCTATAGGCATATGTGACTGAGTTTTAGTTGATATTCTTGCAAGACAGGAAGTGAACAAGCTTATTTCCCACTGGGAAAGGTTTAGACACGATTAACTTGGGCATGACCAAATAGGTCAATAATCTGACAATGAATTTCTAGCACAATAATTAAGTGGGAAAATTTGTGTGATTTGTTCTTCTTGTTCTGCACATACCAATAATGCATTAGCATGGATTCATTTAGTTTCTTTCATTAGGTGAAATCACATAGCTACAATTTAAGATAGTGACGGTTCAATTTGAATACTTAAAAGTTATTTCTGCAAAACAACAATAAATTTTCTTTTATTTTTAGCATAGGCTTTTGCATGCCAGCATTGAAGAAATGATATGAAATCTATCTTTACATGCATACTAATTGCTTTAAGAATGATACTCCCATCTAATATCAGGTTTTACTGATATCAGCCACCAGGATAAAGGAAGAATTATTGCAGAGAATGAAACAGGTAAAAATAAATGCTTCATCTTGGGATATCATGATTCAATATATTTTACACTTATATGATTCCTGTCAGTTATTAAAATATTCCAACTTTTCTACAAATAATAAGTTCATATATATAATCCCCAGATCTTAGCACTGGAAGAGAACTCAGAAATCATAAAATCTGCTATTCCATTCCATGCAGTGCTTCATTCTATGGTGTTCTCTCAAAATGTTTTTCGTAATATTAGCAATTAATAAAAGAAAGGGCCTGTCTTCTGATTTTACATAATTTAACATTGGAACCTAAAGGTAGGGAGTTTACCTTGCCCTCTTTTAAATTTTATCTTCTTGGGTTTTTTTCTATGATCAAGATAATCTTCAATCCTTTTTCTGCCATTTAATATATGACTATTTCCCCCATAATATTGCAAACTATGCATTTTAAAAGTATGTCTTTAGCAAGTAGAGGACAAAAATGATAGAGTTCAGCAGTAGCCAATGGCAATATTAAGGATGACATTAAACCATTCATTGTCTTTGATTTTGTTTATACAACTATCTTGTCCACAAGGATACCACGATATACTTTTTTGCAAAAATCAACATATGCTGTAAATGGTAGTCAGAGGAAACTTCACCAGTAATCTAAATAATCCAATTTAGAATACTTTTCTGATGTTTGGTTTCATTTCCGGCAAGCTTTAGTTTCTTCTCCTTTTGAAAAATGAGACTAATTTTTCAGTTTCAGTTGTCTGATATTTCTTCCACCTCCTCTACAGTTTCTCATCAGTAATTGACATCAGTTCCTTGATCACGTAGGCACATTCTTTCAGGACTCAGGAATGCTTTCCTGGGCCTGGATACTATGAGTCTTTTCATGAGATCTGGGCTTTCTTATTACTATTTACTCTTTCCAAGTCCATGATTAATCTCTTTGGTGAAGAAGGTGGAAGCAAAATAAAAGATCATTGGTTTTACTTCTATTTATCTTTGCCTTGGTGCTCTTAAAGTGGGTGGATCATGTGAATCATCATTTCATGTTTTTAATGCATTCTGTTTTATAATAAAATGGCTATATTGGTACATATAATCTTATAATAAAAGGATACGGTTGGTTTTTATACTACATTTTAAATTATAATAAGTATGTAAGTTACAAGGTGATCTCTGCTTGTTGTAACTGAAAAAAATGACATCATTTGTGCATCAATGTATGGACACTCTAGGGGTATAAATATAGATGAAAGACAAGCTATTTCACTTGTGTCAATATTGCACTTTCCCAAGAAAAATCCCAAGAAGACTATTCATATGCATGCAAAGATCTCACCAATGATATAACTACCTCTATTTATACATGCTTATATACATCAAGGTCACATTGTATAAGAGAGCACAATTTATTTAAAAAATTCACATTTGTAGAGAAGTAGTTCTGGTACGGTGGAGTAAGGCCATCTGAAAATATATGCTCCTTTGTGAAAGCAAAATTTGTCAAAAACCAACTTTTATAGAACTCCGAAAATTAACCAAATCTTACAATAATTTGAAGAGTATCCATTCAGGAAAATGGCTGAATTACTGTAAGAATATCAAGCTTTGTGGCATTGCAACTTGCCCTATTCCCATTCTCCTATCTACAGCTTCTCACAAATCTGGAAAACCAACAGCCTTGAAACCACAGTAATTGTGAGAACCAGTTATTATTAGACACTGAAGGCAACAGAATGGGTTTGAAGCTCCCCCAAAAGTTCCATCCCAGAGAATTGTCACTATTTGACGTGTTGGATAATTCTTTGGAAAAGTCTCATACTCAGGGCTTGTCTTTATTTGAGGTGACTCAAAGCTTAATCAGTGTGGAAAATCCTATCTCCAGAACATTTGCCTAAAACAATCAGTGGCAATTGTTTAATATCATAGTTGCCTGAGGTGATGATACCTGTTAGGGCTAGCAAGAGACTGACCAAAATCTTAAAGGTAAAAAATGTGAAATGAGATATCTTTGGTGGGTCTTTGAAAATTTCTGATATAGTACTGGGAATCTAGAAGGCCACACCTATGTGCAGGGCTGCGCACATACCCAGGAGACATGGCAAGGCTCCAGTCTCTTAACTCTGTCTTCTCTTGAGGCTATGCAAAAGCAAGAAGTGAAGGTAAAGAAGAGTGGTAAACTGCCAGATTGTTGCATGCCCAACACACACACAGGATCCCTTGGCAATTATGGTTCATTGGTCCAAGGCATTTAAAGAAATCTCTGTCAAATCACTAGAGGACCACTAACTGAGCAGAGGCTTCAGTGGCTGCACATGACAAAGAATACAGACTTTACAGAATTAGTCCAGGAAAAATCACAAAACAAACAAACAAACAGCAGCAACAGCAACAACAGCAACAGAAAATAGCAACAACAACAAACTCTGGGGAAGGGGAATTTGATTCCCAGAGTTGCCACATTACTTAAAATGTCCAGTTCTCAACAAAAAAATTATAAGACATGGAATAAAACAGGAAAGTATGACCCATAAGGAAATAACAAGCAGTCAACAGAAAAAAGTTCAAGGTAGGCCCAGATGTTGGATTTCCTAAACAAAGATTTTAAATCAGCTATTATAAGTATGTTCAAAGAACTAAAAGAAATCATACTTTAAAAATTAAAGGGATGTTTGAGAATGATGTCAGACCAAATAGAGACTATCAATAAAGAGACAGAGATTATAAAAAAAGAACCAAATAGAAATTCTGAGGTTGAAAAGTACAATAACTGAAATAAAAAATTCACTAGAGGGGCTTAACAATAGATTTGAAATGGCAGAAGAAAGAGTCAAGTAAACTGAAGATAGGTCAATTGAGATTATTCAGTCTGAAGAACAGAAATAAAAAGAATAAAGAAAAATGAACTGAGCCTCAGAGACCTATGGGAAACCACAAAGCATATCAATGTATGCATAATAGGAACCATAGAATGAGAGGAGAGTCAGAAATGGGCAGAAATAATATTTGAAGAAATAATGGACAAAAAGTCCAAATTTTGAAGGAAAATAATCTATATATCCAAGAAGTTTGGCAAACTCCAAGCAGGATAAACTCAGATATCCACACATAGACATATCATAGTCAAACTTTTTAAAGACAAAGATAAAGAGAGGAATTTGAGAAAAATGACTCATCACATACAAGGAATTCTCAAAAACATTAACAGGTGACTTATCTTCAGAAACCATGGAGGCCAGAGGACGACATATTCAAAGTGCTGAAAGAAGACTGTCAACCAAGAATTCTATATCCAGTAAAAATATCCTTCAAAAATGATGAAGTTAAGACATTCCCAGAGGAGCAAAATCTGAGAGTTTTGGTATTTGTTTGTCTTTGTGCTAGCAGACTTGCTCTAAAGAATGTCATTCAGACTGAAATGAAAGAACACTGGACAATAACTCAAATCCAAATGAAGAAATAAAGAGTATCAGCAAAGGTAACTACATAGATAAATACCAATTGCCACAGAATGTATTTTGTTTGTAACACTTTTTTTCTCACAGATTAAAGAAAACTACATTAATAAAAGAATTATTAAATTGAGTTGATAGACTTATGATGTAGAAAAATGTCATTTGTATGACAATAACAGCACAAAGTAGTGAGGAAGAACAGAGCTTTACTGGAGTAAAGTTTTTGTATAATATAAAGTTAGTATTAAACCAGATTAGACTGTGATAAACAAAGATATTAATTGCAATCCCCAGGGTAGCACTAACAAAATAACTGAAAAAATATACAAAGGAAATAACAAGGGAATTAAAATAGCACACTAGATAATATCTATGTAATAAAGAAGAATGCAATAATGGTAGAATGGAGGAACAAAAAGACAAAATATTTAGAAAAATTATAGCAAAATGACAGATGCAGGAAAAGCATTTGACAGAAAACAACATCCCTAATGAAAAAACACTCAAAAACTAGGGGTAGAAAAGAAACTCATCAATTTGGTAAAGGCCATCCACAAAAGTCCCCAGAGCTAACAATATACTTAATGGTGAAAGACTGAATGTTTTCCCCTATGGTCAGGAAAAAGAGAATATCCACACATCTACTCAACACTGTACTGGCAGTTTTATATGGGGAAATTAAACAAATAAAGGCTTTCAGTTTAGAAAAGAAGTTAAAATATCTCTATTCACAGATGACAGATGACATGTTCTTACATATAGAAAATCCTAAAGAATCTGAAAAAAACCTAATAGAACCAATAAATGAAAGTTCTAATGACCTCTATTAGGTTAAAGGATGCAAGACCAATAAACAAAAATCAATTATGTTTCTATATGCTAGGAATGAACAATCCAAAAATAAAATTAAGAAAGCAATTGCATTAAAATAGTATCCAAAGGAATAAAATAATTTGAAATGAACTTAACGAAAGAAGTGCAACACTTGTACTCTGAAAATGATGAACACTGTTGGAAGTAATTGAAGAAGACCTAATAAATGGAAAGACACCCCATGTTCATGGATCAGAAGACTAAATATTGTTAAGATGGCAATACTCCCCAATTTGATCTACAGATTCAACAAAATCCCTATAAAAAGCCAAGCTACATTTTTTTGGCAAAATCGACAAGATATTCCTAAAGTTCACATGGAAATGCCAAGGGTCCAGAAGAACCAAAACAATCTTGCAAAAGAAGAACAATGTTGGGTGACTCACACTTCCTGATTTTGAAACATACTGCAAAGCAGTGTGGTACTGATATAAGGATAAACACATAAGAACTGGAATAGAATTGAGAGTCCAGAAATAAACCCTTACATTTATGGTCAGTTGGCTTTTAAGAAAAGTGTCGGGACAATTCAATGGGGGAAAAATAGTTTTCTCAACAAATGGTGCTGGGACAACTGGATATCCACATGCAAAAGAATGAAGTTGACACCCTACTTTATACCATACAAAGAAAATGAAATAAAAATAGATCATAAATCTAAGTGTAAGATTTAAAACTATAAAACTTCTAGATTGGATTAGTCAAGACCTTCTTAGATACGACACCAGAAATATCTAGAACACATAAGGAACTCGTACAAGTTAATAAAAAGGCAAATAATCCAATTTAAAAATGAACAAAAATGAACTCGTACAAGTTAATAAAAAGACAAATAATCCAATTTAAAAATGAACAAAACATAAACATTTATATTTCTTACAAAGAAGATATAGAAATGACTGACAAGCACATGAAATGATGCTAAACATCACTAGTCATTTGGGAAATCAAAACCAATCTGTGATACCACTTCATACTCACTAAGATGGCTAAACAACAACAACAACAAAACAAAAACAGAAAATAAAAAGTGTTAGTGAAAATATGCAGAAACGGGAACCCTCTTACATTGTTGGTGGGACTGTAATATGATACAAACACTTAGGAAAACATACTGACAGCTCTGTAAAATGCTAAACATACAGTTACCATATGACCTACGATTTCACCCCAAGGTGAAAAGTAAATACACCTGTAAGAAAAATAAATACATGTGCTCATATAAACTTGTAGGTGAATGTTCACAGGAGCAGTATTAATAACACTGCAAAGTAGAAACAACCCAAATGCTAATCAAGTGATGAATGGATAAACAAAATGTGGTATATCCATACAATGGAATATTATTCAGCAATCAAAAGAATGAATTGCTGATACAGATACAACATCAATGAACCTTAAACACGTCATGCTCAGTGAAAGAAGCCAGTGACAAAAGGCCACAAACATATGATTTCATTTATATAAAATATGCAGAATAGGCAAATCCATATAGACACAAAATAGATTAGTAGTTGTAGGCCTGGATATAGATGGGAATGTAGTGTGACAGCTAACAGGTGTGGATTTCTTTGTGGAGAGTTAAAATGTTCAAAATTAAATAGTGATGATGGTTGCACAAACTCTGAATATATGTGAAACCACTGAATTGAATACTTTAAGAGGGTGAATTTTATGACATGTAAATTATATGTCAATAAACCTTTTATAAAAAGCCCATGTTTGCAATACAAATAACTAGAGCTGGTATAATGCCACATTTTTACGAGACACTTTAATGCCAATAAAATATCTTGCTCTTAGGGCTGGCCTGGTGGCATAGTGATTAAGTTTATGTGCTCTGCTTTGGCAGCCTGGGGTTTGCAGGATCAGATCCTGGCCATGGAACTACATACTGCTCAACAAGCCATGCTGTAGCACCATCCCACATACAATAAATAGAGGAAGATTGGCACAGATATCGGCTCAGGGCCAACCTTCCTCACCAAAAAAAAAAAAAAAAAAAAAATCTTGCTCATATATAGGTCCTCCAGAGAATCCCTAGGGAGCTGTTATGATAGAACATTTCAATTCTTTGTTAATACTTCTTTAATTATCTGCTTTCTCATATGCATTTTTAAGGTTATACTTTTAAGTGTGTTGAGGGTGGAAACAGTTCATCTTGCTTTCACAGTGCTGGAAATAGATATTTAGTAAGTACTTTTTGAGTTTCTGAGTAAATGAATGAATGGATGAGTGAATGAATGAATGAATGAAAGCTGAAAGTCCAATGTCATCATAAAGTTGGTGTGTGTATGAAACTAAGACAAAGATAAGCGGAGGGTAAGACTGTCAAGCATACTCTAAAAATAGCCTACATAGCAAGAGGAACAATTAAAAGAACCATTCCTAACACGTTTATATAAATATTCCTAATGTAGTGAAGAACAATGTGTCAGACTGCCACAGAGAAAACCCAGTTGAAGAACAGATTTTTCTTTTCTCATTCTAGTTGTCCAGCCACTTGTAATTGCTAACTTAGTTTCCAGGTAACCCTATTGCTGGAGGACAACCAACCTGTGCAAATGGTGCACAGGAGATGTACTGCTTCTCAATTTTTACATAGAGTATATTTCCCACTACTGATTAATAAGCAAAAGAAAAAAAAAAAAACCACTTATTGAGCACTGACACTGTGTCATGCACTGTGAAAGATGCCCTATTTATATTATTTAATTTATTTAATTATTTAACTCAACAACTCTGGAGTGTCACTTCCCCGCCATGTTACAGTAAAGGAAAGAGACTCAAAGCCGATTTAATTTCCCCAATGTTATAAAGCATATAAATCAAGAGACATGATTTTAACTCTTCTGTGTGACATCAAAACTCATCAGGACTCTCTGTAACACAAAGTTTGGGGTTAACATTAGTCCCATATAGGCCTGAACAATGTGAACCAGTAAGCAGGGACCTGAAGATCCTGATAATCATGTATTTCTTGATCCTCTTAACTGAGAGATTACACTCCTAATATCTGGTATTTCCAACCAACCAGTCTTCATTTCCCTCCATTAAAAAAGTTATAGTGATACAAAAAAACACAAAATAATATAGCTTACATTTTTCCTTAGATGACAAAAAATTTCATAAAAATTTTCCAGCCATGGTGTAAAAATTATTGAGATTTATACAGCACTTTTTTTAGTCCACTAGATTGCACTGCTTGGACTACTAAGAATAATTGATTCCCTTTAAATAGAGACAGGGCTCGTATTTGTAACACCATACTCCAATTTTTCTTTTGTTTTTAAAGTCTAAAACAATTGCGAATGTGTCTTTATTTGCTTTTAAGCAATTGCCGGTCACAATGGGACTTAACTGTCAGGAAGGTTTTCAATTTTATAAATCAGAAAGTGTTTAATATTGAAGTCACACATGGAGCTTTTCCACTGTTATAGCACTTTAGTAGTGAAGTTGTAAAAATATAACCTAACTCATTCCTGCCTTCAGGGTGACCTATAACAACCATTTTTCTTATCTCTCAATTAAAACAACTCTAAGTTAATTCACTTAGGTGCATTTTAGGTTGTATTACCTGACTATATATATGAAACCTCAGTATGTGTGTCAGTGTCAAGTGAACTCAGGATGCTGTGCATAGCATATGGAGAAATGGGAGTTGAACATACATGTTTGTGAGGCTCTACTGCAAAGCAAGCAGTGTAGGAATGATCTGATTTCTCACATAGGATTCCAAACTGCTGGTGTCACAAAGCCACTGCAGTAAAGCCACTGCCACCTGGAGGCTCAGAAACAGCAACTAATATTAACTACACCCAATTCATAGGTTCACTAATTGAAGTGACATGATAATAGAGAAATATAAATCTGATTCAGACACGACTAAAGAAGAAAAAAGATAGTGATCTCAGTAGAACACCAATTCAAAACATGTTGATCTGGCGTATCTTCTTGCAGATGGACCTTCTGTACACCAAGCAGTTCTCAAAAGGCAAGACTGTTTCTTTCACCTCTGTTCTGAATCTTTTTTTTATCATTTTTTTCCCTCTCACTTATTTTCATTCTCATTGCTACCGGCTCTTCCAGCTCTCTATATAAATATTTTAAGATTGTGTCTATGTTAAAAAATAATAACAAAAACTCCTTCCTTGACAATTTGTCTTGATAAAAGTATCACCCTCTTGCTTTCATTCCTTTTTGATCCAAGCTTCTTGAAGGCAGTTTTGACTTGACCTTCCTAATTACCTCACCTCATGTTTATTCCTCAATCTGCTACAATTGCCCTCACTAAAATCTCCAATGACCTTGCCACTTCTCTGTATTCAAACTTTCAAACACCTACTGCTATTTATACTTTTCTCTACTTTGCTACCATCATCTTATATTTTTCTTGCCTCTTACTAGTGGCTTCCTCTTAGGCTTCTCAAAAAGGTCCTACTTCTCCCTCTAAACATATGTATATTAATAATTAATAATACATATATTATATATATTTCTCTCTCCTAGGTCACCATGAAAGTTCAAAAAGCAAGAGGTATACAATTTTCTTTTAATTTTAAAGTTAAAACATGGTCAATTTAGAAAATTTGGGAAACCAGCATACTACAAATAAACATAAAAATTAATGACTTTTATATTACTGCTAAAGATTCCTTAGAATGTTCTTCCACTACTCTCATAGAGAAGGAGTTATGGGCATATTTCACTGTCATTTTTCCTTTGCTTTCAGATGCTTTCCCATCTTTCCAAGCTCTGGTTTGTATTGTGGAGGGCTGACTCCTAAAAACTGCACTACCCAGGCTCTCTCACCTATGGAAAGGAAATGATAAAAAAAGGGAACTTGAAACATCAGGAAGGAAGAAAAAAATATAATAAGCAAAAATATAGGTAGATACTCTGTCCCCCTTGAGTTTCCTAAATTATATTGGATGGTTGAAGCAAAAATTATAATGGTGTCTGATGTGATTCTAGAATGCATTTAGAAGAAACATTTTAAGATGTATTATACATGGAGAGTGTAAAGGCATGTAAAAGGAGGTAAAATTTCTGTATTTCACCTGAACAGGTAAGATGATGACACCAGTAGATTGTGAGTAGTTATGTTTCTATAATGTCAGAACTGGAGCAACCACTTCTAAAGTTATACACAGAAATTCACTAAAAAACAATATAGATAAATTAAAATGTTACTGAAAAATATGTTCAAGTAATCCAAAAGAAGGCAGGAAGAAGAAGAAAGAGAAATGAAAAACAGAGAGAACAAATAGAAAACAAAATAATAACATGGCAGACATAAACCCTAACTCATCAACGACTACATTAAATGCAATGGTCCAAATACATCAATTAGAATTCAGAGATTGGCAGAGTGGATTAAAAGAATATGACTCAAGTATATATTGTCTACAAGTAACTCATTTCAAGTATAGGTAGGTTGGAATAAAAGGATGGAAAATGATATAACATGAAAACATTAATAAAAGGAAAGCAGGAGAGGCTACATTAATATCAAATAATGTAGATTTCATGGCAAAGAAAATAATTAGAGACATAGAGGGATATTATATAATGATAAAAGAAATGATCCACCTAAATATGCATGGGCTGAAAAACCGAGCCGCAAAATATGTGAAGAAAAAACAGATAGAAAAAAGAAGTAGAAAAATCCACAATTATGAGTGGAGATTTCAACACCTCTCTCTCAAAAACTAATGAAACAACTAAACGAAAAATCAGTAAGGAGAAGAACTCAACATCATTGCCCAACAGGATTTAATTGACATTTATAGAACACTTTACCCGACAATAGCAGAATATACATTTTTTTTCTAAGCACCCATAGAACATATGTGATAGACTATATCCTGGGCCATAATACAAATCTGAATAAATTTAAAAGAATTGAAATCATACAGAATATGTTTTCCAACCACAATGAAATCAAACTAGAATTCAATAACAAAAAGATAACAGGAAAATCTGAAATGCTTGGAAAATAAACAACACATTTCTAAATAATTTATGGGTCAAAGAGGAAGTGTCAAGGGAAATTTTTTAAAAAGTACAGTGAACTGAATGAAAATCAAAATACAACCTATTCAAATTTGTGGGACAAGGCTAATGCAGTGCAGAGAGGGAAATCAGTAGCACTACACGCATATGTTAGAAGTGAGAAAAACTCTCAAATAATAATCTGAGCTCCCTTGCCCACTCAAAAAACTAGAAAAATAGGAGCTAAATAAGTGCAAAGCAAGTGGAAGGAAAAAAAGAACAGAAATCAATGCTACTGAACAGAGAAAACCATAAAGAAAATGAATGAAATAAAGTTTCATTTTATTGGTTCTCTAAACATCAACAAAATTAGTAAACCTCTAGCAAGACTGATAAGAGAGAAGACACAAATTGCTAATATCAGAAATGAAACAGGGGGTATCACTACAGACCCTGTTGACATCAAAACAATGACAAGGAGACACTATAAACAGCTCTATACACATAAATTTTACAACTTGGGTGAAATGAACCAAGTGGTTCATTCTCAAAAAGTATGAACTACTTACTACAAGTTACACAATATGAACCAGATAATTTGAACAATCCTATAACTATTAAGGAAACTGAGTTCATAATCTAAAAACTTGCAAAACAAGAAATCTCCAGACCCAAATGGTTTCACTGGAGAATTCTACCAAATGTTTAAAGAAGAATTAAAACCAATAATACACATTCTCTATATTAGTTTGCTAGAGCTGCAATAACAAACACCACTGACAGGGTGGCTTGAAAAACAGAAATTAATTTTCTCACAGTTCTGGAGGCTAGATGTCCATGATCAAGGTGTTGGCAGGATTGATTTCTTCTGAGGCTTTTCTCTTGGCTTGCAGATGGCTGTCTTTTTCACCTCCACATGGTATTTTCTCTGTGAATGTGCATCCCTGGTGTGCCTCTTTGAGTGTCCAAATTTCCTCTTCTTATAAGGACACCTGTCATACTGGATTAGGGCCCACCCATATGACCACATTTAACCTTAATTACCTCTTTAAAGGCTTTATCTCCAAATACAGTCACATTCTGAGGTACTGGGGGTTAGGACTTCAACATATGGATTTTGGGGCATCACAACTTAGTCCATAACATTCTTTTACAGAAAATATAAAAGGATGTAACACTTCCCAATCCATTTTATGAAACTATTACTAACTTTATACCAAAACTTGATGAAGATAGTACAAAGAAAGAAAGAAACAAGGCAAGAAAACTAGAGACCAACATCCCTTATGAATACAGATGCAAAAATCCTTAACAAAAAAAAACAGCAAACAGATGTCAGCAATATATATAAAGAATTATAAACCACGATGAAGTGGGGTTTATTCCAGGAATTCAAGGCTGTTTTAATATTTGGAAATCAATCAATGTAATCCACATATTAATAGGCTTAAGAAGAAAAATCACACATCAATAGACAAAGAAAAGGTATTTGACAAATTCAACACATATTCATGATAAAAACTCTCAGAAAGATATGAATAGAAGAGAATATCCTTAACTTGATATCTACAAAAACCTAACATTATACTTCATTATGAAAAATTGAATGATTTCCCCGTAAAATCAGGAAGAAGCCAAGGGTACCTTTTCTTATCATGCTTATTTAACATAATGCTGGAAGTTCCAGCCATCACAATAACACAAGAATAGGAAATAAAAGTGGACATTCAGAAAGAGAGAAATAAGATTGTGCCTAGTTGCAGATGATGTAATCGTCTGTGTAGAAAATCACAAAGATTCTATCAAAAAAATCTCTTAAAACTAGCAAGTGAGTTCAGCGAGGTCGAAGGATACAAGATAAATATGTAAAAATCAATTGTATTTCTATATACTGGCAATTAATACATAGACACTAAAATTAAATACATACTACCATTTATAATTGTTCAAAACAAATCCCATTTAGGTATCAATATAACAAAACATGTATAGGACTTGTTTGCTGAAAACTAAACAAGGCTGATAAAAGAAGTCAAAGAAGATCTAAATAAATCAATAGACATACTGTGTTCATGGATTGGAAGACTCTAAACAGTAAAGATCTCAATTCTCCCCAAATTGACATACCTGTGTAATGTGATTCCTATCAAAAGCCCAGCAATAACTTTTGTAGATATAAACAGGGTTGTTCTAATGTATATATAATAGGTTCCATACAAATATGGAAAGGCAAAGGACTAGCTAAAACAATTTTGAAAAAGAATATATTGGGAGGAATCAATCTACTCAATTTCAAAACATTATGCAGCTACAGTTATCAAGAATGTGTGGTATTGGTAGAGGGAAGGTAGATAAATCAGTGAAATAGAATGGATATGTCAAAAATAAAATATATCCAATTGATTTTTGACAGTGATTCAAAAGCAGTTCAGTGCAGGAAAGATAGGCCTTCAACAAATGATGTTGAAGTAATTGTACATCCAGAAGCAAAAATGGAACCTCAAACTAAGTCACACACATTAAATGAAACTTAATTCTAAATGAATTACAGGTTAAAATGTAAAACATATATTATGAAAATTCCAGAGGCAAAAAGGAAAAAATCTTTGAGATGTAGAGCTAGGCAAAGAGTTCTTAGTCTTGTCACCAAAAGCATAATCCACAGAAGGAAAGAAATGATAAACTGGACTTCATTAGAATTAAAAACTTGTGCTATGTGAAAGATCCTGTTAAGAGGATGAAGAGACAAATTACAGAGTGAGAGAAAATTTTTGCATACCACTTCTCTGAAAAAGTACTATGATATATTTAAAAACTCTCAAAACTCAACAGTAAAAAAAAAAAAATCCTTTTAGAAAATGGGCAAAAGACATGAAGAGAGATTTTACCAAAGACATAGGGCAAATAAGCACATGAAAAGAAGTTCAACAGCATCAGCCACTGGGAAAGTGCAAATTAAAACCACAATGAGATATCACTATAAACCTATCAGAATAGCTAAAATATAAATAGTGAGAACACCAAATTCTGGTGAGGACGTGAAGAAACTGGACCTATATATTGCTGGTAGGAATTTAAAATGGCACAGTTACTCTGGAAACAAGTAGTTGTCTTAAAACTTAACATGTAACTACCATATAGCCCAACAACTGCACTTCTGTGCATTTATCCCAGAGAAATGAAGACATGTTCACACAAAATCTGTATATGGATGTTTCTATCACCTTTAATCATAATAGCCAAAACTTGGAAATAATCCAGATGTCCTCCAAAGGGCGAATGATTAAACAAACTCTGGTACATCCATTCCGTACTCAGCAATAAAAGAGAACAAACTATTGACACATGCATGTATCAATCTAGATAAAATTCCAGGGAAAAAAGCCATTCCGAAAAGGTCACAGACTGAATAATTCCATTTAGATGACATTCCTAAGATGACAAAATTATAGAAATGGAGAACATATTAGTGGCTGACAGGGGTTAAGGAATGGGCAGTTGAAGGAGGGAAGTGAATGTAGTTATAAAAATAAGAGTAACATGAGATATTCTGATGCTAACAGAAATGTTCTATATTTTGACTGTATGAATGTCAATATCCTGCTTGTGATACTGTACTATAATCTGAATTAGTTATAATTCATTTTATCTAATCAATAATTATTTATTATTTAACATCTGTACATTACACATTTACTCATTCGACATATGTTATTTGAATAATGCCTATAATATAAAGGGCATTCTGTTGTGTGTAATTGAATATAAAAATGAATAATATATTCACCTTGCTAAAACTCAAGGAAAAGGCAGT
Organism: Tapirus indicus; assembly: GCA_031878705.1. Taxonomy (NCBI): domain Eukaryota; kingdom Metazoa; phylum Chordata; class Mammalia; order Perissodactyla; family Tapiridae; genus Tapirus; species Tapirus indicus. The sequence goes on along the minus strand of CM062917.1, from coordinate 39,763,365 downwards.
TCCTTAAAAGAGGGTGTGGAATATAATATGCGCTTATTTAAGGTCAGCTGTCACTGGAATGTACCAGTGAAAGTGAGGTAGAACTCCAAAAGAGGTACAAATCAAACTCCTGTGACTTCTGGAGAGGAGAGATCACTTCTCCCAGGGTGCAGGAGAGAATGTTTATAATGGTAGAGGAAGTACCCTTTGACCTCTGGCTGGATGACACAGTAGAGTTTGGATATATGGAGGTGGAGGGAAGCATCATTTGAGTCAGTATGAACAGGCTGAGCTTAGGCAAACAGATAGGAAAGCATGAAGCCCAGAGTATGTTTAATGGCTTGGCCAAAGAGAAGGGAGAATAAGGAGAAAGAACAAGTGATGAAGCTCAAGATTTAGGTGGTACCATAATCTGGAGGAAAAAAAATAAAGCAAGGGTTTAAAAATAGGAAAAAATATATTTTGTACATTTTCTAGGTTGACTAAAAATTTTTTTCAAAGATTTCATTGAAGTTCATTTTGTTTACAAGCAGCACTGCAGCAACAGTGGGAATTTCAAGAATCTTTACATGCCCTACAGAACTATTTCTTGAATAAATAGTTATGTGGTATTTTATATTTATTTCCCAAGTCACTGAACTTCATTTCAATTTGAAACAGGCACAAGAATGTCAAACATAGTATAAACAGATCTAAACTCATCTAGCAACTTAAAAAAATACCCATATGATTTGTCATATTTTTCATGATTTCTATATAATTGACATTTATTAAATATAGTAATATGTAGTATAAGTAAAGTCATTTATAAAGAAAATAATATTTTATAAAAAAGAGAAACTACTTGCAATTCCCCCTTATGCCTTATTTTTAAATCTATTCATTGTGTCTTTAATAAATATATTCAATTATTTGTTATATGTCACCCTTTGGTAGACCCTGTGCTAGGCACAGAGTATGAAAAGTGACCAAGACATGTACTATCAGCAAGAAAATCAATAGTTATATAACACATGGTAGTAAGAGCATCAAATATAGTGTGTGTGTACGTCAGAGAGAGGGAAAGGAGCAGAGAAAGCTTTATAGAGGAGGTGATATTTTCACTGAGACTCAAAGGACAATTAGGACTACAGACATCTGACTGGGGAGAGGTATTCTAGAAAGGGGATGGCATGAACAAATGTCCAGAGTGAGAAGCAGCATGGCATACATAGAGAACTACACACATCTTAGTAGTGCTGGAATAGAAAGTGTAAAGATAGATGACACAGGCTGAGAATAAGGATGGAAGTCTGGCAGGGATCAGAGTATTGAGAGAATGTGGACTTTGAAGAGTCATTGAAGGGCTTTAAACAGTTGTGAGGTGGGAGGTTTTGAAAAAGGTAAGTCCAACCACAGGGAGACAAAATAAAAAGCTGTTGGGGTAATCCAGATGAAAAATGATGAGTGTATAAACTTGAATAATGATAATAGTGATAGTAAAGAAAGACAATGGATTCAAAATTTGTTTAGCTTGTAAATTATAAGGCCTTGAAATTGTACACAGGGTAGAGGGAGAACAAAGAGTCAGTGATGATAACTGGCTCTCTACTGGGATAACTAGGTCACAATGAAGATGCAGCCAAATAAAAGAGAAAAAAATAAACCACAGAAAAAGCAGAAGTTAAGAGGAAAATTCAGGGTTGGAACATTTTGTGTTTCAGGTGCCTGTAAGATTTCTAGTTGGAGATATCCAGCGGTCAGGTAGATATAAGAGCCTGAAGCTCAGGGAAGAAGTCTGGTGGGGACAAAGATTTGAGAGTCATCCATGTGTATATGATACCACGAAAGTGGATAAGTCCACCCAGAAATAACAGAGTTAATAGAGCAATGGAAATAGCCAATATTTACGTTTGAGTGGAAGAAGAGGCTGTATAGAAGACTAAGAACAATATATATGGTCAAGGCAGATCTGGGACAGAATAGTTCTTTGGGAGCCAAGAGGATGTCAGTGTAATGATGAATAGCATCTGCTGTGGTCTGAATGTTTATGTCCTCTCCAAATTCATATGTTGACATCCTAACCCCCACAGATGGTATTAGGAGGCGGGGCTTTGGGAGGTGCTTAGGTCGTGAGGGTAGAGCCTTCATGAATGGGATTAGTGTTCTTATTAAAGAGAGGGAGCCACAGAGTTCCCTTGCCCCTTCCACCATGTGAGGACACAATGAGAAGGTGCCTGCTGTGAACCAGGAAGAGGGTCCTAACCAGAATGCAACCATGATGGCACCTTGATCTTGGACTTCTCAGCCTCCAGAACAGTGAGAAATTCATTTCTGTTGTTTATAAGCTACCCAGTCTGTGGTATTTTGTTATATAGCCTGAATGGACTAAGACAACATCTACACCCACACATAGGAGCATCAACTACAACAGAAAAGCCCTGTAAGATAATGATTAAAATGTGGCTGGTGTCTAATCAAAATAATTTATTGAAAAATTATTTTATTCAACAAAAGCACCAAGGCATTGACAGAATTTGTCAATTTTTGAACAAGATTAAAAGTAGCAGGCTCATGTGAATTACTGTGTTCCTTTTATTGAGACTCTTGAGAAAGCAGATGGTGTACTAGTATATTTTTAAAATAATTTTTTCTAGTTATTTTCCTCACAAAAACTCTAAAATCATATTTGGAAATACTTCTGTTGTTGAGAAAAGCTCCATCCAACTAGCTTTAGTTCCTTATTCATTCATTAGCACACAATCACAGAATTCAAAGTGTTTCATTTTTCTACCATGTTTGATGGACAAGTACTCCTTTCTTTAAAAATGTTCTTCTTGCCTCCTTGACAGTAAAGAATTCTGAACTTACTCTCAATGGTTCAGTCCAGGGACGTGGATGCTTCTTCATCCTCAGAAAGTTTATGAAAACATTTAAACTCTCTTGGATAAACTGTATCTTCAACTCTCTTTGCTCCTTCATGGAACCATGTTAGGGACCAATAGGCAGCTATATTTTTAAGTCTGTTTAGTAATATTTATATTGGATTTTAAAATATTCAACAAGAAAACTAGTCTAGTCCCTTCATTAAACCATGAGTGATTATTAGTAGAAATGACACATTTTACTCATTTTTTAAAGATACAGGACAATTATTTGAAGTACACTAGAGATGGGAGAAAGAAGCAAAAGCATTATTGTCACAATAGAAATTCTTTCTATTGGTATGCATTCTTTAAATTAAATAGGAGTCTATGCTATTTGCTTAATAATTTGAATTTCTCTTACTTCTCTGTTCACTGAGGAGCCAGTGGCACTTTAATTTTATTGCAAACTATGCAGAAATTACAATTGACCAAAAATACATAGCTCTTTATTTTTTGAAGAAAAGCATGATCATTTCAGGTCCCCAGAGCTGGCAAAGAAAAGGGGGTTATATATTACCAGAGCCAACAATTATAGATATTTTTTTCTAAAAGTTTTATTTTTATGACAAGATCTAAAATGTTGGAGATTCAACACGGTTAAATTAGCTAGACTCTGTAGAATCAGACCAAAGTAAGAATAAAATTGTAAAACAAGGCAAGAAATGTATCTCAAAAGTGTATAAATGTATCAGGAAAGCTTGAAGTTAGACTACAAAGTGGTTAAGTCATAAAAGTTTAAGATGTGTGATTATATATCTTTAATTTTCTCTTATGTCTTTTAAATATTAGTCTTTATTTCACTTATTGATTTTCCACCTTTCATATTGAGAGGTCAATAAATTAGATATACTTGTATTATTAAAAAGAAAAAAAGCAGGGGCCGGCCAGTGGCGTAGCAGTTAAGCTCGTGTGTTCCACTTCAGCAGCCTGGGGTTCCCCAGTTCAGATCTTGAGTGTGGACCTACTCACTGCTCATCAAGCCATGCTGAGGTGGCATCCCATATAGAAGAGCTACAATTCTACAACTATGATATACAACCATGTACTGGGGCTTTGGGGAGAAAAAAGTAAAAAGAGGAAGATGGGCAACAGATGTTAGCACAGGGCCAATCTTCCTCAAAAAAAAAAAAAAAGCAGATTTGAACTTCTACTTCTGACTCATTGTCTGCCAAGGTATTCCAAGAGACCTGCTGTGGAACAACTAAAATCTAGAATGAATCGCAAATTCTTTGGGACATTCTTGTCTCCTAGGAGGTAGTGATGGCCTCCAAGAATCTCTCCTACTACGTTCAAAGAAAAATCAGAGCAGGGACCAAAGCAGCAAGAAATTAGGGTTTGTTCAAAGCCTGAGTCATGAACTGTGGGGAAGACTGAAGTTGTCTAAGGAGACATGCTTTTAGCATCATTGATACCAAAAAATGGGAATCTAAGAGAAATTAAAGGTGGAAAAAGGGACACTTGGACTCCCATGTACCTCTGTTGAAAGAAACACAATGTACATTCTTTTTTAAGGAATATTTCCTTAATCCTCAATATACACCAAAGGACTCCCACCAGTGAAGTTTAAATAGTGATCTCACAACCAAGGATTACCAAACAAACAAGAAGGCAAGTCAGATGAAACAACAAGCAACATATGTGGATTGTCAAAATCTCAGATTTTCAAACTGCAATATTCAAAATATAGAAAAATTTATTAGATGACCAGACAAAAGAGAATATTAAGAATAAACAAAGAGACATAACAATAAAACAAATAGAACTTCTAGAAATGGAACATATGAATCTTCAAATGAAAACTTAATAAAACACTTAATGGGTTAAGAAGTGATATGGGGAAATATGAAGGATGGAATAAGAAAGGCTAAGGAATTTCTCATTGGCATAATAGAATGAGAATGGAAGAAAGAGATAATAAGAGAATAATGGAGACCAACTTAATTTCAATCTCTCCACACATCCACACATCAAAAAGGTGAGCTAAGAAATCACATATGGCTCATACGTGCAGTATAATTAGGAGACAGAAAGACTAAAACCCACAATCTACATGAAAGTAGGGAAACGTATTTCCCAAGACCACCAGAACCAGCTCTGGAGCACACTCTGGAATGAAGCATTGAGCAGTGACCATATGGAAGAGTGAAACAGGCTCCTGGTGGTGCCTTAACACAGATATCATCAACAAGGTTTACCCTCAGAGATGAGAGCCCTTTCTGAATATAAAATACCAGCAGAAGTTTGATACCTGATGGTTCAAATACTAACTACTAAATGTGTGGAACGTGAAGCAGTGGTTTTGAAAAGGCACTATTTCAGATTGAAAGAGAGAATTATAAAAGGCAGATACATCCCTTGAAGGAATAGAAGACAATGGCTGAAGACAGTGACCTATAGAAACAAGTGGTATCAAAGATTTAGAAAGACAGATTAAAAAGTTAGGCATCCACTGATTTTTAAATAAACATCTGCTTAGTCTATGCTCAGAAGAGGGAGCAACTGAATTGAATAACTAAGACAGATGCCACTTTGCCTTTTTCACTCTACTCATCCCTAGGATCACCTGCTATTGTTGGTTTAGAAAAACATAACACACAAATTAACATCAACAACAGCCACAAGGAAATCCAGCATTCATACAAAATTACCATAAGGAGAAAAACACAAAAATACATTTTTGGCAGAAAGAAGAAAATGAATATAATATTTCATGGTTATGAAGGAGAGACATATTGAAAACATTACTCCAGTTTAAGTTAAATATAATTAAATGAGCAATTGCATACATGAAAACTCAAAATAGAAAAGAACAAACAACAGGAAGATGTGAAATGTAACAAAGTGACCAACATTATAATAGAGGACATACAGAATAGAAATAAGAACAGTATAAATAAAGAGGCAAAAGAGATCTAAAAGAAAGTGATAGTTATAGAAGGCAGGCAAAGAAGATAGAATGCATGTATAATTGGTGTCTCTGAAGATGAAAATGAAATCAACTGAGCAGAACTAAAATGTAAAACTATAATCAAAAATACTTTTCTGAATTAAACAACCAGAATCTACATATGGAAAAGGTACACTGTGTATACTGGGAGAACAGTCCCAAAATGGTCACCTTGGTAAAACTAAGATATATATATTAGTAGATATATGTAGATAAAGTAGATGGATATCTTAATAGATATATATCTTAGCAAAACTACTTTATAGATAAAAGAAATAATCCTATGGGCAAAATATCCAAGTCATTTAGAAAGGAAAGAAAATCAGTAAGTTTCTCAGTAAAAATATGTAAAGCAAGATAACAACTGAGCAAGTCTTAAAAATTCATTGAAGAAAAGAAAGTATGAGCCAGGTAGTTATCCAGTCAAATTGTCCTAACATCAAGTCCATACGTGGAAGAACTCAGACAATGGGACATGGCAAGCCCTTCCTGAGGAAAATGTCAGAGGATAGGATGCTTTTATCCAGGAATTGATTGGGAAATTTTGGTAAAGTAACTAGTAGTGAGCATTGAATATATGTAATTGTAGATGTAAGATTAAAATGAGATGATACTAAAGATGGAAGAATAGTATGAAAATACTATGTGCTCTGAAGTGCTGCATTAAAATTTTAAAAGAATTCAAAGGCAGAGAGAAGGGGTCAAGTATAATAATCTCAACGATTATTCATTGGTAATAGGTGCAGTAAAATATCATCTATATTTGTTAAATTGAATAGTAGAAGGCTAAGTAAATTTTTTAAGAAGCTACAATTTACCAAAACTGAGCCCAGCAGAGACAGGAAATTTAAAAATACCCATATCCATATAAGAAAATTAGAAAGTTTTTCAAATCTTATTACACTCTCCCCCCCAAAAAAACAGCCACTTAGCTGATATTTTGACAGAGGAATTCAACAAAACTTTTAAATTCTAGATAATCCTAAAGTTATTTAATATTTTCAAAAGCATAGAAAAATAAGGCAAACTTAGAAATATTTTTATGCAGTGAGCATAACATTGATATATAAAGTTTTAAAGACTGTTGAAATAGAATAATCTTGTCTATGTCTATTAATGAAGAATTCCATAGAATATGTAGAATATAATAGAAACAAAATCTAATAGCATGATTAAATAATTTGTCATCATCAAATAAGTCTATTTTAGGATTTCAAAGAAGACACAAAATTAGTAAATTCATTAATAGTATTCAATGTATTGTTAGATCTAAAGAGAAAAATTATATTATCATTTCCATAGGTCTGAAAAGGCATGCAACAATACCTATTCCTGATAAAAAAATTAAATGAAATGAATATTGATATTTACTTCTTTAACTTGCTAAATTCATTCTCCATCCCCAAATCCAGAATTTTACTTGATGAGAGAATACTAGACACATTCACAATAAAGTCAAGGATAAGTCATCTGACATGATCAGATTTGAGGAAATAATTAGAAAGGTAAAAATTGTCAAGGAATAAGTTAAATAGACTTGTAAATTACATGAGAGTACACATGAAAAACCCAGGAAATTCAGTGAAAAAGAAAATGGCTACAATATCAGAGAATTCAGTAAGTATCAGTATAAAAGTTTACCATACAAATATCCCATAGCCTTCATAACCAAATATTAAGAAGTTAGGAGCATAATAGAAAAGAAGACACAAATTACAAGAACAATTACTCAAGTATTACCTTCTGAACACATGGATAAAACCCACATAACAAAAATTTTTAAACCGTCCTGAAAGGCAAAATTAAATGGTAAAAATGGAAAGATCTCTTATGTTCTTGGATAGGATGCTTCAATATCATAAATGCTTTAATTCTCCTCAGTAAAAATACGAATTTAATGTCATCCAAATAAAAAATAGCAATAAGCACTTTTGTGAAGCTACACAAGTAGATTCTACAGTTTATATGGAAAATACAGCACGCAAGAACAGCCAGGGATTTCTTTTTTTTTTTGTCGTGAGGAAGATTAACCCCAAGCTAACATCCATTGCCAATCCTCCTCTTTTTGCTGAGGAAGATTGCCCCTGGGTTAACATCTGTGCCCATCTTCCTCTACTTTATATGGGACGCTGCCACAGCATGGCTTGACAAGTGGTGTGTTGGTCCGCACCCGGGATCTGAACCTGCGAACCCTGGGCTGACAAAGTGGAGCATGGGAACTTAACCACTATGCCACTGGGCTGGCCCCCAGCCAGGGATTTCTTAAACAATAAAAAAACAAAAGAATAAAGGGAAGAGCTAGAACTATTAGAGTTTTAAAAATATCATAAAGCCTGAATAGCTAAAACTATGTGTTATTGGTTCTTGAATCAAAAGACCTAGAAAACTTAGAAACAGACCACAAACACATAGAAATTTATTATGTGAAAAAGGTAACATTTCAAATTGCAGGGAAAAATCGACTTTTAAGTAAATGGTGTTGACACAAATAGATAGTTATCAAAATGGATAAATAAACTTTAAAAAATGGAATTCATATATTACACACTACACTAATATAGAGTAATATATTCTATATTAGACTCTATAAATGGATTATATAGTTAAAAGTGAAAAATAAAAGCCTACAAAAACTAAGAAAACATGAATAAATTCATTTATAATCTGAGTGAGGAAATTATTTCTAACCACAATTTAAAATGCTGAAGCAATAAAAGAAAAGATTGATACATATGATTACACAAAAATAGTAACAATATAACACTTTTTTCATAGTAAAAATTAGCATAAGCAAAGTCAAAAGCTAAATAAAATCTGGGAGAAAGTACTTGCAATAAGTATCACTGAAAAAATGGCCAATCACCTTAATATGTAAAGAACCTTTAAAAATTGAGAAGAAAGAAGAAAAAAAAAAGTCAAGATGTGAACAGACATCTCAAAAAGTGTTTTTTTAACATGTAAAATATTCCTTAAACTTAGAACAATGTTTCTTAAACACACGAGAAGATATTCATAATAAAAGAAATAAAAATAAAAGCTGCACTGAGATAGGATTCTCAACTATCAGATTGTCAAAACTCCAAAATATTTATACCATGCTCTATTAAAAAGGCTGCAGAAAAAGAGATACTCTAATAAACTGCAGGTTACATGCAAAATAGGACAACTACTATGGAGGGAAATTTAGCCATGTGCAACAATGTTCCAAATGTTCTGGATTTACCTTTTGATCCAGCATTTCCAATTTTAGGATTCTATGTTGAATATATTCTTCAGTAAATATAAAACAAAGTTAATGAGTGTGATATTATTAGCAACAGAAGAAGACCGGACACAATCCAAATGTCCATCAGACAGCTAGTTGAATAAACTATGAACGAAAGAATGAAAATGGTTGCTGTGTAGTCACATGAAGTTTCGACCAGGATCTACTGGTAATTGAAACAAACAAGAGAAAAATACAATGAAAAATGAAACAATGCTTTTGATATGCTATCTCTTACTAAGAGAGAAGAAGAAATAATTTATTTTACGAAATAAAGAAATCCTGGGAGAATAAATCAGAAATGAATGAAAATGATTATTAGTTGGGATAGCGAGAAATGACAGAAAGAAATATAAATAGAAGTACGATTTCCCTAAGAATACCTTTTATTATGCTTTTTTTGAACCAGATAATATCTCACATATTAAAAAACTAACTCAAAAGAAAGATCAGAATTAAATCTTAAATTGAAAACAAATTGAAACATATGAATCTAACTGTATATCGAATGGCAACATAAACCACACAGAGAAAATAACTAATTGAAGAGATATTTGTACAGCCTGTATGTACATCTGACTGTATATTCATCTTTAACAGGAAATACTTCAATATTTTAAATAAAAACTACAAATTAATAGTAATCTTCAGTCAATAGTTTTTAGTAATGATACTGCTGAATATTGTAGGATAAAGCAAATAAGTAATTATATTAATATTATTAGGAAGCAAGATTTGCACTGCAAGAGGAAAAGATAAAAATACAATATTAAAGAAATTAAATAAAATTCTGTAATGATGTTTGAACTATAAATATCAACACAGACCTGTGATTTTCAATTTTAAAAATGTACATGTATTTCCTATATATGTCCAATGCAAGGGCCTAGAAGCAATCCCTTCCCAACAGCAATGAGCTACCACCACCCAGTTCTTCATGCCTAAATACTATTTTTGAACAAAAAGACCTAGGACATCTTGGAGACATGCATGGTTGAAGGTCTGAGGATGGAAAGAATAAGATGAGGCTGGGAAATTCTGCTATGTCATAAACTGTGTGCTAATAGACCCAAAGGGGCATATAGAAAGGCTGGCTTGAAGGGGCTCCTACTAGGTAGGCAGATTTGTATCAAAAAAGAACAATGTTCAACTATTTCATAGTAAATACATTTTCTGGAAAAAAAAGATAAAAATTAAAAAAAGAACAATGACTCTACGAAATCCTAAGTCCACAGTGATATTCAAAAAAAAAAAAAAAAAATCCTAACACTTCTACCAAGGACTTACACTGAAATTAGCAAAGAGAAAGAAATAAGCCTCTACTTTGTCTTTTAAGGAGAAATTGTAGTCCATGCTCATTTGATGAGGGCAAGTGACTGTTGTTATTGTTGTTGTTTCTTTGTTTTTACAGAAGAATGCCAGCTTACAAATACTAAATACAAATACTAAAATTAGAAAATCACTGTTTTGACAGGTACAAGATATGATGGCAGACATTACCCTACGAATTGTGTGCTAATTGGCAGTAGGAAGATACACCTTAATAACGGAGAAAATTGTCAGTTATCACTTTAAAGCAATGATAAAAGTTAGAATCATTAATACTGGAATTACAAGCCCTTAATGGGACATATCGTCTGTCAGGTGTTCTTGCCAAAAATATTTAATCTGATTGTGTTCAAGCTTTTACATATACATTTGAATATTACGGAAAATACAGGGTATAGAGGAGCAAGTTAAGTCACAAGAAAACGATCAAATTCAGAAGGCAAATATTCTATAAGATAATTGGCTTGATCTTTTCAAAAAGTCAATGTATATAAATATATATAAAATACAGGTGGGGTCTGTTTTATATCAGAGAGAATAAAGAGACAAAAATGCAATATATGCAGCTTGATTATATGGTAGTTTAAAAAAACAACTGTAGAAGACATTTTGTGGACAATTGGGGATATATAAATATTAGCTGAAAATTGATTTTAATTTTCCTTGGTGCGATATGATATTGTGGTTACTTAGGTGAATGTCATTATTTTTAAGAGACACACTTTGAAAAATCATATCTGTAACTTACTTTCAAAGGGTTCAGTAAATTTGGCCTAAAATTATAACTAATTTTCAAATCAAGGTGACGTTTGTATGTTCATTGTACTTTTCTGTACAGTTTGAAAAGTTAAAAAAATGAAAAGATAATGGTAGAGAATTCTTCATAGTTAATGAAAAACATGATTCACAGATTCAAAAAAGAGTGAGCAATAATGATTAGAAAAGGAGCAGCTTATGTAGGACTGCACAGAACCAGGTTTCATTAGTGACAGAGCAGATATATATTTTATAAAGAGAGAGACAAAAATGAAAAAAAAAGTCAGAAACTAAAGCACTAGCACTGATTGCTCACTTTTTAAAACATAAAAATTTCATTTAGAGAAAATACTTAATGAATATTGCAATGTTAAATAGAAGAATACTACAATCAAGTTATAATGATGTGTGTGCAGATATTAATCTTGTTTTAAAACGGTATATCAACAATTGTAAACAGCACAAAAAGTTATACAAAAAGGAAGATCAAGTAATAAATAGATGTCTTCTATGTCAGTAAACTGTATTCTCTGAAAAACTACAAACATCTAAGTAATCTTTCTCATATTAACATTATACAGAGACTAAAATTCTACTAAGATGTATTACAGAATAATATCTTTAGCCTGATAAACATAGGGTAATGGAAGAGCACAAAATCTGGAGCCAAATTACCTAGATTAGGATCTTGGCTTTATTATTCTGTGCCTTTAAAAAAGGCACCTACATCATTACACTGTTGTAAAGATTAAATGAATTGATCTTTGTAAAGTGGTTAGAACAGTGTGTGGCATATTTTAAGTCCTACCTTAGCATTTGTGAAATTAAACTTAACATAATTGAGTCCTCAGGCTTGGATGCTAATTATATTTTTTAACCTTAAAACCAAAATAATTCATATAAATTACATTGCCAGGATATAATTCAAAAGTTGCCATACTTTCCAGTATATATTCTTTATCCTATACCAAGAAAAGATTTCTGAGGGGTAACCAAACCCCTGGAATCAGATTAAAAAAGAAATTGTAGCATAACAGCAATACTCGGATTTTCTAGCACTTCTGTATACATGATTTTTTAAAAAGCAAATTACATATTCCAGTCACATTCAGCACATTTTGTCCTTTCCCTCAATTTCTCATCATTATATTATTCCAGTTTAATTAAACATGTAACTATCAAAATCATATGGTACTATCCAATATAATAGATGAAAGCAAAACAAAATTATATTTAAAATGCTTAGGATAATAGTTAAGAGTTTGGAATTCAGATGCAGAATTTTCTAGGTTGACCTGCTTTTAACTATATACATTGCTTGGGAAAATAAAAATAAATTACCTAACATCTCTAAGTCTAAATTCCCTCATCTGTAAAATGGCAATAATAATACGTCTGCATGGAGTCACTATGATGATGAAGTCACGTATTTATATAATAGAGTACCTGATGCTTATAGCACTTACTAAATGATCTACTGTTGTTAATGTCATTGTAAATGACCAGTGAATGCTAACTTAAGCCCTATGCCTACACTTATCTTGTGCAGTCACACTGAGTCTCTAGTACTGGCATAGTGCTGGGCATGTAGTAGGTGCACAGTAAATATTTGCTAACAATTTACAGTTATTGAATATTTACCTTGCCAGGTCCTGTGCAGAGTGCTTGAGGGAAAAAATGATGCATCCAATGACGTCTCATCATAAAATACTTAGAGTCTAACTCATGAAAATCTCTGTCAAAAGTTTAATCTGATTTGCTTGCCTTCATCTGTATGAATTCTGAGGTATCTCAATAAAGTAATTCTATCGTATTTACATACAGCTAAAATAGTTCAGTCTTCACTTTTCCTCTAATGAAAACGCATACATGACTTTAACTTACAGAGCAAAAGCATCACAGGTGTAGCCTAGGAGTCATTAGATTTCCAAATAAAAGACTTTCAATATGTAGTTGGATGGTAGATATGTTAGCTTTAACAAACATGAAATAAATGTGTATATATTAAAAAGAAACTGAATCATGAGGCCGGCCTGGTGGCATAGCGGTTAAATTTGAGCATTCGGCTTCAGCAGCCCCGGGTTCGCTGGTTCGGATCCTGGGTGCAGACCTACTCACTGCTCATCAAGCCATGCTGAGGCAGCGTCCCATATAGAGGACGTAGAAGGGCATACAACTATCTACTAGGGCTTTGGGGAGAAAAAAAGGAAAAAAGGGAGGAAGATTGGCAACAGATGTTAGCTCAGGGCCAATCTTCCTCAAAAAAAAAACAACTGAATCAGGAGGTATCAGGCTTGATTTCTAGCTGATCTTCAAAGAAGTGACTTGCTTTTAATATTTTAATATCTTATACTTGCATCTAGGTCTAAAAACTTAAGGCTTTTTGTCTTCACACCTAGACATCTTTGGCCAGGGACACATAACATTTGGCATAGTATGTTTAAACATAAATCCTATCACCTACCCCTTTTCAAAACCATTTTCAAATTCTGGATGTCTTGGTAGGCTGAACTAATTTTTGATGGCCTGGAGAAAGACAACTTCTCATATCCTACTATCTTAAAATAAAATAAGTACAGCATGCACTTATGAAAAATGAAAACACCATACTGAAGAGAAATAACATATGTTCACACAAAAACTTGTACATGAACATTCGTAGCAGTATTATTCATAATAGCCAAAAAGTGGAAACAACGAAAATGTCCATCATCTGATAAATGAATAAACAAAATGTGGTATAATCATACAATGAAATATTAATGGACTTTACAAAGGAATGAAGTACTACACCTACTACAACATGGAGGAATCTAGAAAATATGTTAAGTGAAAGACATCAGTTACAAAAGATCACATATTACATGACTCCATTTATATGAAATGTCCAGAATAGACAAATCCATGGAAACAGAAGAAGGTGCATTACGGTTGGCAGTGGTTGAGGGTGGGGGAGAAGAGAAATGGAAAGTGACTGCTAATAGGTACAGGATTTCTTTTTGGAGTGATGGAAATGTTCTAAAATTAGGTAATGGTGATGGTTGCACAACTTTGTGAATATACCAAAAATCATTTAACTGTACACTTTAAAAGGGTGAGTTTTATGGTTTATAAGTTATTTCTGAATAAAGGTGTTATTTTTTAAAGAATATTTAAAAAAAATGAAAACCTTTACAAGACAAAGCTAACTACACACACAAAAAAGATACAGTAATTTCAGAACCTAAATGATACTATTTAACATTTAAAATATTTTAGAAGAAAAATTGAGCAAGTATTATCAATTTTATGATAATGCTACAATCCATAATTCAATGAGAAATGAAACAATCTATGTATGCTACTGAATAGCTATTTCATATGCAATCAAAGATAATTTAAACTTTTATTTCTAAAGATAAGACTATAAGTATAGAAATATAGAAATGCCTTTTACAAATAATATTTGACTGACTCTCACATGGCAAATGATTCCTCATTTTAACTCAGCTCTGACATTTACTGTGTAGGGTATAAACATTCTATTAGAAATGGAATTGTGCTATCTTTTGTATATTGACACTTTTTGGCAATTCCACGCAGTACATGTAATTATTTTGTAAGCATTGCATAATGGAACATGCAGCTGTCTTCTGTCTTTACGTTACTTTGAAAAAATCAACTGAAAAAGCAAAGATGTTAGAACTTATCCTACTTTAGTTGCTTCAGTCAGCTAAATAATTAGAGCAGAATTAGGAGAAAAATACAAACAGCACAATAAAGAAAAAGTGAATTCAAATTGCAGGCTTATGATGTCCCAGGGCAGATATTAATGGTTTCACTTAGAAGTTCATTCTTTTCCTTCTATAGCTTCTGTGCCTCATAGTTTTAACCAATATGTTACAAAGTGGTAGCCTACATTTTGGGAGTTTCATTTCTGTGATATGTATGCATTTTACTGGCTATATTTGTTAGGTATCAGCTTCCCAATTGATGCCTCTAATTTTGTATATTTTAGGGCATAAAATATTCTTTATGGATGAAACTTTGCTTAATCCATCTGCCAGCAAGTTCTTTTTTTCTGGCCAAATATTGCTCAGGGCCTTCAAGTGTTTCTTCATCTGTGAAATGAAAAGAGGTACTTCCAACCTAAAATGCCTTGATCTTCATGTCCCCTTGTAAGTTCAAAAATCTTTCTATAGACTTATAGACTAAGCAGCAAAGAACAGAGAACTCTGGATGCACTCTTAGTTTTTGTCTTGATAGTGAAGGCCTAATGATGAGCTGTGTTTTACTATTTTTCAGTACTTTAATTCTTTGAGGGTGCTCCAAGTTGAGGGATTGGTCCTCAAGAAAATCACTTGCTTAAATACTAGCTATCAATTTGCTCTTTATTGAAAAGCAACACTAATCCTTCTAAACATAAAAGACCAATATTGAAGGTTAAAGTTTGTAAGAATGGTAGATCACTTGTGTTTGCAGTTGAATTCTGTCTCCCCCAAAAGGTATGTTGAAGTCCTAACCCCAGTTACCTCAAAATGTGACCTTATTTGGAAATAGGGTCTTTACAGAGGCAATCAAGTTAAAATTAGGTTATTAGTGTGGGCCCTGATCCAATACAACCAGCGTCCTTATGAAAGGGAGAAATTTGGACACAGAAACAGACATACACAAAGGGAAGATGATGTGAAGATGACCTTCTACAAATCAAGGAGTGCTTGAAGCCACCAGAAATTAGGAGAAAGGCATGGGACAGGTCCTTCCCTAGAGCCTCTGAGAAACAGAATGGCTATGCTGGCATCTTAATATTGGAATTTCATTCTCCAGAACTGTAAGAAAATAAATTTGTTTTTCTCAGCCACTCAGTTTGAGGTATTTTGTTATACCAGTCCAAGGAAACTAAAATAGTATGCTTCAAACATTCTGACTCAGTTTGCCAGTAATAACTTGTGATAACTATATTATTTCATAGTAGAATATTCTAGAAGATTCTAGAAACAGAGGCTCTGGCATTAGAATAATTTCTTTGCATTATGAAATATGGCCATTCCTGAAAAAAAATTTTTTTTACATACTTATAAAATGAATCATGATATAAAAATATTTATAATGCAAATAGCAATTTTCCAGCTTATTTGTCTCATAACTGTTTTTATTTACAGGTGGTTTTAGACACACAAAATTTCTGGAGGTTTTAAAGGAAATCTTTGTATAACAAATCTCTGAGAATATTTGTCCTCTATCCTGACTGTGTAAATTGTTGTTTTCGTCTATTTGTATCGTAGTGGAAACCATCAAATAAAGATTTAAGGATAGTTTCATTTTTGTCAAGGGAAAAGAGTAGAAAATAGGTAGTGAAAAAGAATGAGGACTAACAATAGTATTTTACAATTTCAGAGATGTTCTTCACATCCTTTATATGGTCTTTAATAAAATTCTCTTCTCAATACTACAGGCATTTTCAAAAATATTGTAAGAATTCCTAAATCTTACATTAAAAAATGACTCCTAGGGCCGGCCCGGTGGCGCAGCGGTTTCGTCCGCACTTGGCAGCCCGGGGTTCGCTGGTTCGGATCCCGGACGCCCGCCGACGCACCGCCTGTCTGTCATGCCGTGGCGGCGTCCCATATAAAGTAGAGGAAGATGGGCACGATGTTAGCCCAGGGCCAGTCTTCCTCAGCAAAAAGGGGAGGATTGGCAACGGATGTTAGCTCAGGGCTGGACTTCCTCACCAAAAAAAAAAAAAAAAAAAAAAAAAAGACTCCTACTCCATCTCTACACTATCATCATGACATCCAGGTAAATTAAATGAGTATAATGTAATCTTCAGAGAGGAAATTTAAAATTTTAATGACATTGGGTTCTAATAAACTGACAAGAAAATGATTATTTAAATAAGTATATCTTGCCACAAACTTAATAGGAATTTATTATAAAACAGACCCAAAAAAGTTGAGGAATAATTAAATACAAGGTTTATCATAGGATAAATCATCTGCTTCAAAGATAGCATATTAATTTCCTTCATAATCTCATAAGATTTTTTAAAAATTAACATTAGTGTGCCATTTAACTTATGAAATCATACAAAGTTGTGAAACAATATTTAGAAAATAGGAGAAATTACAACGATGTAAATAAAATCATCAATAATATCCTCCAACTCAATGATAAATTTTACAATTTCTTGCATTTCCTATCAAATATATATATAAATTCATGTGTATTTAATTAAATATAATTTAAAACTTAGGTATAATTACCTACCCACATAATTTAACCCAATTAGTATCATATTTTTATGTTGTTTATAAACTTTTATCACTTTACATCATATCAAGGTAATTCCCGTGGCATTTGTTAACTTAGAATTTATAGTTTAAATCAGTCATTTTTATATTTGATTTTGTAGTTGCATTACATTTTACTTAACCATCTCCCAACTGTTTGGGCGTTTATTCTTAAAGACTCTGGAAGTCTCAGAGTACTTGTTGACAGTGTGAGTGCTTGATAAATACTGTTGAGAGACAAGCTTATTATTTTTAACTTAAAGATAGGTGCAGCACACTCTTTACTACAGGACAGTAAGAGAAGAATCAGAGAACTCCTAATTCTGTTCCTTCTTGGCCTAATGATTTTCCTGTGGGATTTTTAAAAATATAAGAATAATACTAAGATAAGATTCTGTATTTGTTTAATTCATACTTCATATCAGATAGCTTTTAATGAAATAAATTCTGGATGGAAACATAACTATTTTATTCATTGTAGTTTTCCAGAGAAATATAGCTGGGCTTATTTTCTCATAAGTTTATTATATTTTCCAAGGTGTGTTTAATTTTGGAGGTCAAATGGCAAAGTGATGCTGAACACTAAGTTTATGATAGAAATTTTCTTGAGTTTGAAGTAGCTTAAAAATACTTTTTCATTAGTCTTCTGAAAGGTCTTGAAAGATAAATGGCAAACATTATTTTCATATCACAGATAATGAAATTATTAATCCAAGATTCTAAGAAGCAACTTGAGGCACCCAGTAGCCTGGACTATAGAGAAGTGTAAAATGGGTCTCTAGATAACATAAAGGGAATGAGTAGGAAAGTAGGGCGGGCAACTCAAAGAAAACCAAACCCCAAACCAAACCCAACCATCATGCAATGCAGAGTTAACTTGGAAGCCTTAATAGTCAACATGGTTTATGTTGGATAAATTCTTATGATATCTACTTAGCAACCCTGTGGATCAAGGAGCTAATGTGTCTTCTGAAATAACATATCTTATTGTTAGAGAGCAATGAGGCTTTTGGAGAATATGTTCATTGACGTATGAATTCACCAGAATGGTCATCAAGAAAGACCTGGAATTTCTTTTTCTGTATGCAGAACTAGCTTGTGGCTCACCTGTAAGATATGGAATAAGATTTCTAAAATTTCAGTCTATCTAATTGCACATCCTTCAGTAGCTTGGCTTTTACTGATTACCAATGCTTTTACCCCTCACTTTCATTATTAGAAATAAAGTCAATTAAAATGTGCATAAATATTAACACTGGATAAAAATTATCCTAAGAAAGAAATGAAATAATGAAAGAAAAAATACAGGATGGAATATATCCTGATGAGGGTTGGAAACCTTCTGCCTTAATAAGATCCTAACAATAAGCCCTTCAAAAACTCCTTCTTGTAGAGACAGGAAAAATAAAGCCACTTGTGAAAACAGTCCTGCCACTTTTCTATAAATCCAAGTGGACCTGGATTTATGTGATGTACTCCCTTCAAATAAATGTTTTCCAGTGACACGAAGATTCAGAAAATGCTTCAACAGCAATAACTGGGATGGACGCTGTGTTGTAATAATTTGGATACACTTGACTAATGCAGTTATTTGCAATGAGGTTGGCTCAGTGCCCAAAGCAGTGAGCAAACAAATATAGCTAGACAATTGTTTCATGCCTTCCAAGATAGCCAGAAAGACTTCTGCTCAGTCCAGGGGGACCAGTGGTCACTGCTGCAGACTCTGGTCATCAACACTGCCTCAGACATATTTTAAAAATAATCTTTGTTAAATTCACCAATGTGCTTTATGTAAAAATGCTGGTGAGGCGCAAGCGTTTTTAATCAAATTAGTATGCAACATAAGGCAGCTGTGTATTCAAATGGGTTTTTTAGCAATTTGGTTGTTTTCCTTATAATAACAGGAAAGAACATTTTGATTTTGAAGGTGACAGAGGCAATATTACCAGAATTAAACAATCTGAATTAGCTTTTTCATGAAATGTAATATGTTTTATGCTTTTAGATGGGATGCTCCGGTGCTCTCAGATGAGCCTTCCACTGTCACAGTCAATGGCCAGGAACAGAATAAGCTCTGGAGGTAGGATTATCCTCAAATTTAATTTTTTTTTTTTTAGAAGAAGCTAATGGCAAATGTTTCTAGCAAACTTTAGGTTCATCTATGTTATAACTAGAGAACCAAGACAGGATATTAAAAGAACAGATAAGTATAAAATTAGTAAACAAAGTTTGACATTTTGCTTATTCTGTGAATTTAACGCTGAAAATGAATATAATCCCTAAAATCATAAACAGCATGCATGTCAGACAAAAGCTGCAAAATTTAATTTCTTTGTCAACTTAGGTAAATTCAGAACTCTTGTACATAGGAGGGTAACAAAATTACAAAGATGAGTTATATGATAACGATTTTTACCGCAGAAAGTTTGCAATCAAAGCTGATTAAGCGAGCAAAGAAAGGCTCTTTTTATTATTTTGACACTTTATAGGAATTAGTATTCAAAAGAGAACCATTCGGAGTCCAACCATACCACTATACAGATGGGAAATTCTTGCTCATGTTGATCAAGAGAAAACAAAAGTCCAGAGAAGGATAAAAACATATGCAGTGTTTAAGGAACATTTAAAATTATTGAAATGAATAGCTCCCATAAACTATTTCTTACTATCCAAAGTTAGCCTGTGTGGCTTTAAAAATGACAAAGAAGTTTCTGTTTCTAGTTGTTTCATCAGTCTTTAGGAAGCAGGATCTTTTGACTTCTTAGCAACTAGAACTGCCTATCATTAACATGTATTTGGGCTGGAAGAGGTATTGCTTAATTTTGAAATTCCTGATAGTGGTAGGTCATTTCTTTTCTTCACCTTCATGAGCGGGCATTCTAAAAGTCCTTCCCTAGAAGATGCATATATATATATATATATATATATATATATAGGAAGTTTACAGCCTAAGGCTGGACAAATAGTGATTTATGTCAACGATTGTAACATAGCCTAGGAGGCATGTGATCTAGCTTCAAAAAGAGTAAGGTCTGCCTAATAGAATAAGTGCATGCACTGGGGACCACATAGATGCTCTACAAATATTAGCAAGAGTAATGTGACTAAAGCAGGCTGCTAGTGTTCTGGATGAAAGGATTTTAAAGCCATCTGGTGTCTGGACATCAGCCTGAAAATCACAGGCTTCAATCCATAAGATAATCCATTCAAACAGTCCACACACTGAGACGGCTTTCCTCATGGATTTGTTCCATTATCCCAAACCAGTCCCTGTAACCTGTGGAAGGGTCTAACGTCACCTGGATGATAGTAAAGAAGCACTTATTATTTCATTTATGGGACATATTTATTACAGTGATTCAAATGGTTGAGGGCTCCAAACTTAGAGAACGAAACAGACTGAAATGATAGACTAGCATAGGTATGATTTTGTGATTAAAACCATATTTTCTTCTTTATGAAAAAAACAAAAATGAATTAAGAATATACTTAGCATTATGCCTTGTTACAAAGGTAAATAACTCCAAAATGAGAGTTTTCAGGGATAAAAATAACATTCAAAGGAAATTCAATTCAATCAACATTTACTGACACTATACGTCAGTAGAGGTGAAAAAGAAGTTATAGGTGTCTCTGCCTTCAGAGATCGAAAAATTAACAAGAGAAAAAACATACACAAGTAAAACAACCTGTGTATACAGTCAAGGCAGTGATGAAAACAGTAAAATAATGCTTAATGTTTCAAAAAGTAGTTGTACTTCAAATTATATAGTAATTAAAAATGCAATTTAGTTTTTGAACTTATTTGGATAACATTTTATAATAGCCTTTGTTTTAAAATTGTATTTCTCTTTCTTTAGAAAAAATATTTTGTCTACTGATATATAAAATAACAAACACATAAAATCTTTAAAATGTAATTGTGAAAATAAATTACTTTTGTGAAATTGTGAAAGTAATTGCATCATAAAATGATTTTAAATTAAAATACTAATTTTAACATATTATTTATATTCCAAAACTTAAAATGTCATACCAGAATGTCTCTTTTAGAGGTAGCTCATTCAGAGCAAAGCACTGAGTGCTTTTCCTTGCCCTTTATGTATAGTTAGTCACAGTCTCTATCCTAGTGAAAATACAGCCCTTTCCATGATTATTACCTACGTCTGCCTTTCCCATCTAGATGTGCCATCTTGAACTGAATCCACTTTGCCATGAATATTCCCATGACCTATGTCTTCAACTCAAATAAATATAAGAAACAATCACTGAATAATTTTTTCACGTGAAAAAAAATCTAATTTTATCTTTCACTTCCTTTGCTTTGTGAGTGTTCCCTAATGCTTAACATGAAAAGCTTCTGCCTACACAGTGAGGCTATAAGTTCAATGAGGGAAGGACACAGACTTCTAATTATCTTGAATTCCTCCTACCACCAACTTATGAGCAACTGCTGTAGAGACAGGTTTACTATAAGAACTCAAGAATGCTTGTTAAATAAATGGAAAAAAGAAATTGCCTCCTTGGGCACAAATGCTTGGGCTACCCACTAGGTGTGATTGAAATGTCAATACTAACATTATCTGGCTTCTGCCTTTATCTGGGTGGAGGACGAAGGGATGAGAAGGGGTCAGTTCATTCACAATCATCAAGCAAAGATCTACGGAATACCACCTGTGCCAGGAAAGAGGTTGAGTTAAAAGTAATTCCTGTTCTCAGGATGTTGTAATCCAAAATCCATGCAAAGGCTTTCTTAGCTCTTAAGAATTACTACAAGCTCTCTTGATTCTACTTCCCCCTTCCCTAATATTTAAGTTTTTTATCAGTTTGTCTCTGAGATGATCAACAAATGTGGTTTCAAACTTATGAATTGGGGCTGGCAAATTATCTGGATAGTTACCAATTAGCACTGGCAAAAAAAAAAAATGTTGCCAAATGTGGCAGAGGCATATAATTGTCCTTGTTAAAAGTGATTTTTACATTTCCTCTCTTGAAACAAGAAGCTTGGAAAGTGAGGCAAAATTGGAGACAATCAAAATAGATTTGGGGAGAAGTAATAAATTCGCTAAAAGTGAGAAGATTAGGGAATCTTGAGAATTGTTCCTGAAAGAAAATTGGCATAGATCCAGAAACTCCCAATATTTAGAAGTTGGAGAGTCTAATTTCATTCTGATTTGTAGAAGGAAACCAGAGAGTCAAGCATAAGAGGTTGTAAATTCAGTAGTCAAGGGAAATCCATCATTGATGAAGGGTAGACTCAGGATAAAGTGAAAAGCAAATATACTTAATCATATATTATGAAGACTTTTCCAATTTGTAGAACATCATGTGCTAGATGAGTCCAGTTTTCTTAAAGGAGAGACTGGAAGTACATATACTGTAAAGCTAAAAATGTTATCTTTCATGCTGGGATTGCAGGTGTGTAGAAAGTTTGGGGGTTTTTTGCTTTCACTATTTTCCATATTTTCTGTAATAAGCATATATTAACAGTATGGACAGAAAAAAAGGAAAAAGATGTAAACTTTACAGTAAATAAATAAATAAGCAAGCAGGCTAAGAGACAACTCTCATTCAGCCGTGTTGTGAAAGTCAGGAGCCAAGGACATTCAAATGACTGACCTGGGGGACTAAGACTTAGTAAGATTGAAAAGATCAGTTGAACATAGCTGGACCGTATTTCAATAAAGCATACAAGAGCATGGGCCTCAGATGTAAGGTTATTTTATTTATTTGATTCTCAGTTTACACATACATAAAATGGAGCTATTTATGCCTGCTTCAAAGGGCTGTTATAAATACTAAGTGAAACACTGTTTATGAAGCACCTAGAACAATAACACCATGTAAAGCATGGTCATGCTAAATCTGGAAAGACTCTTATGAATCAAAACTCTGGGTTGTAACTTTAGAGTTATATCAGTTTAGAGGGACCTGACTAGCATTTACAAAATGAAATTGGAAAGACAGAAGAAAATAGAAAATGGTATGCTGTACACAAACACTAAATATTGTGAGCTGTACACAGTATTGTAAAGAATTGTTTAGTCAATTTCCACTTCTGTCAATATATCCCACAGAAATGAAAACATGTCTACACAAAAATATGAATGCCGATAGCAGCATTATTCAGAAAAGTTGAAGAGTGGACAAAACCCAAATGTCCATTAACTGATGACTGGATAAACAAAATGTGATTTATCCATACAATGGAATATAATTCAGCAATAAAAAAGAATGAAGTAACAAAATGTGATACAACATGAACCTTACAAACATCATGCTAAGTCAAAGAAACCAGTTGGAAAAGATCATATATTGTATGATACCATTTAAATAAAATGTTGAATAGGGAAATCTATAGAGACAGAAAGTAGACTGGAGGTTGCCAGGGGCTGGGGCTTGGGGGAGTGGGTAAGGACTGCTAATGAGTACACGGTTTCTTTCTGGGGTGATAAAAATGTTCCAAAACTAGATAGTGGTAATGGTTACACAACTTCGTGAATATACAGAAACCCACTGAATACACTTTAAAAGGGTGAATTTTAAGATATCTCTATTATATCTCAATAAAGTGGTTATTAAAACAAAAAGAATTATTTTGTGAAACTTTGTTTTAGTCAGGTATACATATGTCCATTGATCTAGTACATCCTATTTTATAGAAGAGGAACTTCTTTTTCCCCAGAAAATTGTTACTTAGCTCCAGATTTGATCTACCCAAAATGAAAATCAGCCCCAATTTTCTTTTTCTTTTATGAAAGTGGAAAAATGATTGAAATACTAAATTAAAAAAAACACATTCTAACTAGCATTTTTGAAAGGTAAAGGCTTTTAAAGGAAAGCAATTAGCAACCTACAATTCTTTCACCAAAATGTGATTGTTTTCATTCCTGGTTATTATCTTTTTGTTTTATATTTTTCCAAGAGAAAATCCTAGATTTTTGACTCTCACCTAATAATTTAGGTTTCGTTTTTGTTTGTTTGGTTGGTTTAGAACAGTAACTGCTCAACATTGTTCAGTGTGCCCGAGTTCCATGGACACCATTATTTGAAGGTGGGGAGCAACTAAGATCATGCCCAAATCTTAGCACTAGCTTCCATCAAGGTATTTGAAGACAAAGAAAATATTACTCAGAATATTTTATGATCCCAAAAAGAAAGTTGACTTTTTACTATCATTGTATATTTTGGATAGTAAAAACCTATTAAATATCCATCACAAAAAAAAAAAAGGAAGAAAGAAAGGCGGTAGGGAGGAAGGGAGGGAGGGAGAGTGGGAGGGAG
The DNA here is from genome assembly GCA_031878705.1 of Tapirus indicus. Taxonomy (NCBI): domain Eukaryota; kingdom Metazoa; phylum Chordata; class Mammalia; order Perissodactyla; family Tapiridae; genus Tapirus; species Tapirus indicus. The sequence goes on along the minus strand of CM062917.1, from coordinate 39,738,630 downwards.
GAAAAGCTAAAGAGGGAGAGACGGAAAAACTGGGAAGAAAATGAACACACTAAAAACTGTAAGCACTAAGAATTTGAATGTTTATTAGGGAAGGAAATGGATGACCAAACAAGGATTTGGTATAGTAATCAACGAAAAGGATCTGTGTAAAATTTGTTTTCACAGCCCAGAAGGATCCTCAGCTTGGCACAATTAGGTACAGTTTTTAGAAACATAGCGAGGGGATTGTGGAGTATTAAATTCTAGGGAAATAAATTCACCACAACTAAACTGGGGCGGGGTCAACCCTTTAGAATTAGAATTTATAAATAAAGCTCCATCTCTTTGGTTCTGTTTCTTTGTTTTGTTTTGAGATTGTTTCTTTTGAAGTTGGTATTCACAGCTCCAGGCTTTATCTCCACTGGCAGCCATAGCCTTTTCCTTACTCTCTTATCTGAGGAAGACCAGCAAAGGGGACATATGCACCGTTTCTTTATGCTTTCTGGTTTCCTGTTTTTCATTCATCTTAAATGCTGGCACCTGAGACCCTCATAATCGATATCTCCAATTTACATTTAACCAGAATTTACTTTTTTTAAGAAAATTAATTTTTCTGTCAGTCTCTGTCTCTAGACAATTAGCATATGTTGTCATAGGATACAAAAGGCTATAAATACTATACTTGTCTTTGTAAAAGGTCTAGACATGGAGGAATTTTAAATGCATATTTATTTGTATACATTTAAATGTATATTAAATGTATGTATATTTTAAATGCATATTACCAAGTGAAAGAAGTCAATCTGAAAAGGCAACATACTGTACAATTTCAACTGTATGACATTCTGGAAAAGGCAAAATCATGGAGACTGTAAAAAGATCAGTGGTTGCAAGGGTTAAGGGGGAGGAAGGGACGTTTTTATGGCAATGAAACTGTTCTGTATCAAATATAATGGTCAATACATTTCTCATAATACACTTGTCAGAACCTCTGGAATATATAACACCAAGAGTGAACCCTAATGCAAACTATGGACTTTCAGTGATAATGATGTGTCAATGTAAGTTCATCAATTGTAACAAATGTACCACTAAGTCTGGGATGTTAATAGTGAGGGAGGCTCTGTGGGCGTAGAGTTGGGGGGGTGTAGGGGAACTCTTGTACTTTCTGCTCAGTTTTGCTGCGAACCTAAAGTTGCTATAAAAAATAAAGTCTATTAAAAAATTTTTAAACAGAGGCTAAACTTGCTGTCTGTTAAAAAAAAGACATCTATCAGATGTTGGAGGAGGAACTATCTAAGTCTTCACCATTTTTCCATCAGAGAGAGATGTTGCATCAAAAGATGTTAATGAGAATTTGTGTTATTTCTCTGGCAACCAAGAGAGAGCCATTAAATGCTAGTATGGGTTTTTTTAAATTTATTTCTTTGTTGTTGCTGAGGAAGATTTACCCTGAGCTAATATCTGTGCCAATCTTCCTCTATTGTGTGTGTGGGTTGCCACCACAGTATGGCTGATGAGTGGTGTAGGTCTGTACCTGGGATCTGAACCCATGAACCCAGGCCGCCAAAGAGGAGCACATCAAACTTAACCACTACACCATGGGGCAGCCCCATAGTATGGATTTGTTTTTTCATAAAGTAACCAGGTTCTGGGCAGAGCTAAATAGAATTCACTCTTCTTCAAGGCCTGCTAATTGGAGAAATAATTTTCCTTCAGATTGTGGTTCTATTGTTTCCAAGACAAAATAATGTTTTGGAGAAATATGTTTACTTAAAAAGTCATCTCAAAAGGTAAGTAGCAAAAAGGTACTCAAAAGGTAAGTAAGGTAAGTATCTCAAAAGGTAACTCTATTCTTATGAAAAGAATAGAGTTTTTCCCTAGAGTGGGTTGGCAGTGTTTTAAAAGAGTTGGAGTGTGCACGGCACAAACCAGAGGATGGAGAATCATGACAAGAATATAAAGACTGTCTACGGTAATAGCCTTTGTTCTAAAACATACTGAATGTCTCTTCCTTTGGGTGTTGCAAGGAAATGTCGAGGCAAGCTAGGACTTGAACACTGTTTTACATGCATAAAATACTCTTCTGAGATTGTCAGTCTTTCAATAAAGAACTCAATCTATTTTGTACTTGTAGGCTAAAACATCAAGATGCCTACGATGAAAAGGAAGACGCATACAACCCCTAGATGTGGACTACAACTCTGAATCCTCAATGGATATAGTCAATAAATAAGAGAGCTACGGTCCAGGAAGCACCATCAAAAGCCGAAATGCTAGAGACAGAAAGAGTAAACCTTCTGATTGCTCCACAGGTTGCTAAAATAGCCCTTTAGAAGAAAAATGGGAAAGGTTCTGCCACGTAGAGATTACACAGGAAAAATATTGTGAATCACAGTTTCATGGGAATAAGTCAGTATTCCCAAGGCACGGCTGCCAGAGAATGTTTCAAGTCTTTGATAGTTGAAACAAAGGTGTTAGTAAAGGCAAGATGTGAGTTTTGTTAGAGGTGAATTGATGTTTTACTTGTAAATTTGCATATATTCGGGTTTTCTTATAGTTTAATAATTTGGAAACTGACTCAAGTATACTTAAATATAGATGTATAGAACTTAGTGAAGAAAGTTAAAATCTTCTGAGACAACAAAATGCAGAATTCCTCACCTCTAATGGTGTTCAATTCACTGATTTTACAGTCAAATATAGCATATTAAAATATAATTTTCAGAATATAACAGAGCACAACATAAAATAACTGTATCTGTTCATCTTTGTGTGCTGAAAATTTATTTCAATCCAATACTTATTTTTTTGGAAGTAGTAGTCCTAGTTTGATATCTAAATACAAATGTTTTAAAATTGTTGCAATGATGGAATCAGAATACACAAGTAAAATGAGAAATTAAGAAATAATTTTCCAAGAAATTTTAAAAAGTATGACATCACTCTAAATATAGTGATAAGTTTTCTAATGAGGAAGTATTGAGGAGTGGTTAGATGAGCTAGGCTGCTCAGGTTTGCACACTGGCCATGTCACTTACTAGTGGCTATAGGCAAAGTGTTTTACCTTCCTGTTCTTCCTTGTTCTCATTTGTGTAGTGGCTGTAATAATAATTACTATCTCACCTGGAAAAATAAGTGTTAGAAATTTTATCATAAAAATATCTCATATTTATAAATTCCAATAAAAATAATTCAAAAGCAAAATCAAATACATGCAGTTCAAGACTCCAGATTTATAGCTCTACCTTCAACATTTCACCTGTATTCTGATTTGGTATTAATAACTGCTTACTCTACATCATCAATTTCTCAAACTCAACACATGCAGATAGGGACACATTCTCTTCTCTCTGAAACCTGCTCCTAAACTATATGAGCTATCCAAGTAATTTGTTCTGCAATTTATACAATCACCCATATATTTGTATGTCTCTGATGACTGGAATAATGCCTCGAATGTAAAAAGTCATACAAATTTGCTGAATAAGTATCAGACTCCTTACTTCTCACCTCCAAGTCACTAAGTCCTTTTGTAGTTACCTCCTAAATCTTTTCCTAATTTGTATCCTTCACTTTCCTCACATTGCCATTATGTCAGTATAGCCTGTCATAACCTTTAACCTGGAATATTTCACTACTTTCTACATAGACTTTCTGCCTGTGGCCCAAATCTTGCAGGTCCATCTACATATTACTTCAAGGGTGATTTCTACTAAAACGTAAATTCAGTCATGCCCTGGTCAGGCTTAAAATGTTTCAATGGCTTTCCATTGCCTGGGGTACAAGATCCAAGCTATTAGACCCAGCATATAAGATTCTTCCTGATTTGCCCATTTAACTCTTCAGGTCTTTGATCTACCTTTTCCTAATGTCCACCTCTCTAGGAGGCCATCTGCCTGATATTTACTTGTAGCTCCCTGTTAATTCAGCGTTCCCCCACATTTTGGTCTAAGTTTATGCACACCTTTCTCTGAAGTGTGTTCATCTCCTAGCATGTCCACCTTCAAGACCCAGTACAGGTATCTACTTCTCTGTGAAGTCTGGGAGGAGTTATAAGGAGTCTCAAGTTTCTTGAATTTCTTCAAGTAACTTCTTAAACTCTTATTTATGTACATAAGTCATCAGAGTATCACTCATAAAAGGAGCCAACCAATGTGAGTTTCTGAGTGATAAATGCCATTTTATGGAAATTGAAGTTTACAGCATCTAATAAATTTAGCCATTCTTGAATTTCCATGTAATACACTATTAAAAATACTTGCCATAGACATTTTATAACATCTTTTGAGGAAACTTCATTGCTAATGGTGCAAGATAATCTCCTCCAAGATACAGGCATTGTCTTGTCTTTGAATTTTCATTGCCTAGCAGAGTTCTAGTTTCCTCAAACATGGTTTTTGAATAAGTGAATAAACGATTTTATGTCCTCTACCTACCCTACCAAAAATTTGCAATTTTTGTTTTGTTTTGTTTTTTAGTTTTAGTTCTGACATAGCACATTCTTGCTGAGATTTGAAATCTGTACTCAGCTCTAACTTTCTCACCATTGGTGAATACAGTGAATATGATACTTAAAAAACATTGTTATGCTGAACTAGGCTTCAGACTTTCTCATATAATAAAGTTTGTTAATTTGAAGTCTCTTTGAGAAATTATGTGATGAATGTGTACATGAAATTTTATAAAAATACATTTCTCTCAATAAGAGTTTACTTTGCTTTTTACATGAACCAAAAAAAATGCAGAAAATTTAATGGCACTGCCACTAAAAACAAGCGAAAACAACAAAAAATTTCCTTTAATAAACTCATAATCAAGTGATATAAAGATGGCCTATTCTATTACATATCCACATTTCTGCATACTCTTGATATTTATGCCAAACAAAATCTTATACATTGCTAACATCTAGAAAATTATATATTCTAAAATCTAGAAAAATTACACATTTAACATGTTTTCCAATCCATTAAAATATGGAAATATTTCAGCTATGTAATCAGGCTTACTTTAATTTTAATGACACAGTTACTTTTTTAACCTATACATTTATAATCCAGTTTTATGACATTATTCTAACATGTCTTACTCATTTTCTTTTTTACCCCAAACTAGATAGATTCTGGAATTGTCATGTTTTTATTGCTAAAATGTGGACATTTACAAAATATGTAGATGAATCAATTTAGTAATTGTATATTCAACTTGTCTTGAAACATTATAATAATCTCCCCTTATTGAAATACAAATATAATATTGTAAATGAAAGTAAATACACTGCCAAGTTTTGATTATCTGAATAATAAGTAATCTATAAGTTTTACTTTAAATTTACTAATAAGCCTAAATACTCTGCTTGATCACTTATTTGATGTTGGATGAAAGGAAGGGAATCTGAAAATTTATTTCTGGTATTTTATTAAATGATTTCAAAAGGTTTTATGATAGCATATACTTTGTATTTAACCATTAATTCTACTTCTGTAGAAAAACTCTTTAAATAGAAAATTTTAAATGCCAAATCTTAGCATGAATTACACTGGAGATGAGGCAAATGGGAGTTAGCACGAGGAAACAGAGCTCAGGCAGGTCTTCACAAAGTGATTTTATTTCGTTTAAAGTAAATTCCTAGATAATATACACAGATGTTCAAATGTATAACTAAATAAAAGTGATATTTTAGATGATCTATAAATTGTAGATCATCAATACTGCTGATGCATTTCTTTACAGATATTCAAGATTTGCCATGGTGGACATTTATAGAGGATTATACCAGAATATTATGCTTCAATTTTGTGGAAATCTCTGATTCAAATTAGTTATCAGTGGGGTATTTTATCCAGATCTCTTCTGGAAAAGTAATTCAGAGATATTATTACCTTGGAAACACATTTTTAGTGAAAAGGCAATTGGATTTATCTTGTTTTGATTTTTGTTGCTATGAAATAGTTGAGGAAATGATGATAGATATAAATCTTGAAGCATGTGATAATGAAGTAATGAAATAAATTCAAAGGTAAAGGAAGATTTAAAAAAAAAAGTCTTCTACCCGGTGCCTTACGTGTGGACACCATCTACATCCTTTCATCTGTCTTATCCCTCCATCTAGCACAGCAGATGCTCTAAAGTGAAGTAATGAAGATTAAGACAAAGGCCTTCAGGAATATACGTACTAGTTAGGTTAGGGTACTGCCAAGAAACCATATAAGAAACATAATCTGGCTATGAATTGGAAGGGCAATGGAAACAGCACGAGACAATGTTGGTTAAACTCAGAAATTTATATGGCATTAAAGACAAACGGAAAGTGCTTCAAATTTAAATTAATGCTGATTAATAAAGACAAATGCAAGAGAAAATATGGCAGAAATTCATAGAGACACATTACAAAGAACAGGAGTTATTATCAACAGAGAACCATAAATATGGGAATAAATCTTCAAATCAATTAGGGAAGAGAATTAGAAAATAAACAGCTATACTGAAAGATGGAGAAGGAGAAATAGTATGTGCTCCATCAATATTTGTTTAATTATAGTGAATTATTGAATGAAGAGTGAGCAGCACACACTCATACAGTGAGCAGCAAACTGGCTGGAGTTAAATGACTTCTTCACCAGTGCATTTTAGGAGAAAGTGGTTGTAAACTGTTGATCAGAGTGAAATAGCCATGGTGGAAGGATGGGCACCTGAGGAGAATCAGTTAGCCATGTAGACATTTAATAGAAAGGCGAAAAGAGCTGTCTATATACGAAAATCACAGGAATAGGAAAAGTAGCTGTCTGCATGAAAATCAAGAAGAAGGAGTCCGCAATATTTTAAGGGCTTTTTAAATTAAAAATGAAAATAATTTGGAAAAGCAAAATATTTATGCATCTTTAAAGAAGTAAAAGAATAGGACTTGGTTACCTAGGAAGATACCAGAAGAAGTAATCAATCAAATTTTAATCACCTGGAAAAGTATGGGTTCTATGAAACATCAACATGGTTTTTTGAATAGCAAATCATGCCAGACCCATTTAATCTTGTTCTGTGATAGCATTACAGGCCACAGAGACATGGAAAAATGATAGCGACAATCCATCTTATTTTCAGGAGGTCTTAGAGTCTGCTCTTTGCAACACTTTCATTGACAAACTTAGGAAAATAGGACCGTAACCACAATATTTTTAGGTGGGTGGATGCACAATATGCCTGAATGTTTTATTAAAGGATAATTGAAGTTTCATCAAGTTGCACTAATATTTTGATGTAGCTCCCACAAAATGGTCCTGGGGACCACCTAGTTAACTGCTATTAGATGACCTGCATTAAGTAATTTAGAGTGTGCTCATCAACTCTCTAGGTAATTATTAATTTACTTAGTATTAGTAGGAGAAAAAATTGAAAAAATGGAATAATGTGAACACACAAAACAGATATCTGGAAAAAAATCGTCTTATTAGAATATTAATCAACAATGTGATGTTACTGTGAAAACGGCCAACACTCCACAGGAAAGTCGTAAAAGGAGTATGACATACAGGGACTTAAAAAAAATCCTTTTGCCTTTTCTTTGTTTTAGTTAATAACCATCAAGTTACTTGTTTCCAGTTTTAGTCACTAATACCATACTTTTCAACGAATTCAAAGATAAAGTTTGGTCATTTTTGTATTTTTCAAGTGTTCTGCCTTGTGCATGTATTACTTTTGTAATTAGAGGATTCAAGCTACAATTTTAAAATATGGTTAAATAGGAAGCAAACACAAATAACTTACAGAAAATATGAGGATATTCCCCTCAAAAGTGTTTCAGGCAATAAAAGAAATTTAAGATGGTGCCCATAAGGAAATCACAAAATGAGGAGAGTTAGTTAGCCCATGGTCAATAAATATTTAGGAGGATATACTATGTGCATGCTTATCCTAGGCTATCCCATGCCTCTTCCCACATAATCTTCACAGGACCTCCAGACAGTGAAAGAGGAAAGAGAATTAGAGGAAACGGGCCAGCTGGGTGACTTTCCCAAGGTCTTATCAGAGACAGATTTCATACTTGAATTTGTATTGTAAAGGAACATTAAAATGTTCCTTTATTTCTTAGTGTATGTGTGGCATCACTGTAGAAAAATAAAATAATTTTAAATTTATGAATATATGTTTTAAAGGATACTGTAGGGTTTTTCTTATTCTTTCTTTCAATATTGATTCAAATTATCATGTAGGGTCCACCTTATCCTGTATAAAGATAGAATAATTCCTATAAAGTGTGTAATTACTTCAGACTGTGAAGATTACAAACTCTCATGACAATAACTGAACCCACATTCTGTAATGAGAATTATATCTACTTCAAATAAGCAAAGCAAATGAACTATAGTAAAAAGAATTTTATAATGGGGGCTGGGGATATTTGGGATTTTATCCGATCTGCCTTTTTCTAGAGTTTTCTTCTGAGTGTCCTACATTTTTCAAAATCCCGTGATATTTACTTTGGAATGCCCACTTCTTGTTTCAAGGCCCTTATTAATTTCTATCTTTTATTTTATAACATAAAAATGACTTTACATTTTTATATCATGAAATAATAAATGCTCATCATAAAAATAAAATATACAAATAAAGGAATGAGGGAGAGAGTGAAAATCATCCACAGCCTCAGTGCTGCTAACTTTTGGAATATAGATTTCCCGATAGATTGATAGAAATTAATGTAATAAAATCTAATACATATGAGATTACAAAGTAGAAATCATACAGTGCATGTTGAATTATAGCTTGATGTCTCAATTAAATATGTCCCATGGCTATTTATGTCATTTCTTTTAAAGACTATATAATAATACTCCACTGTATACCAATTCTATTATATACTTAGACAATTCCATATTACTGTATATTGAATATGCTGACATTTTTCCCTTTTATAAACAGTGCTGTAATCCACATCATTATACGTATATCTTTGTAGACTTTTTCAGATTATTTTCTTATAAATTCCCGGAGGTAGAAATGCTGTCTCAGTGGGTATGCATAAACACTTTGTTAGATACCTCACTAGGAATGATCACTTAGTAATTAAAAAAATAATTGCCGGGCACTTTTCTAGGTACTAGAGTTATGGCTGTGGATAAGGTAATAAGTTTCTTGCTCTTACTGAGCTTACATTCAGTTGGCAGAAATAGAGCATGAACAAATGAACTTAAAATAAAATATCAGAGTGTTAAGTGTTATGAAGAAAAGACAGAGTGACATGAGAGTAGGTGGCTGAGGGACAACTTCAGATTAGGGGGTCTGGGAAGGCTGCTCTGAGAAGGGGACTTTTAATGTGATAGTTAAATGGTAAGAAGGAGTCAGGTATAGAAAATTTGGGGGAAAATGTACATTTGGAAGGATCTGAAATGTCAAGGACCCTACACTGAGAATGAGCCTATTGGTCAAGGATCAAAAAATAGCCTGTGGCTAGAGCCCAGTGGAGTGAGCAAGAGAGTAGATATGAGAGGGAAAGAGAGTGGATTATGCAGTCTGGGAGTCAGGGCAAGAAGTGTGGATTTTATTCTGAATACAGTGGTAAGTCACTGGATGATTTTGTTTTAATTATGATATACATATATTAAAGTATACATATCATAAATATATAGCTCAACAATTTATTCACAGACTGAACACATGCCCCAGATCAGGAAAGAAAATATTGCCAGCATTCCTCCAAATGCCCTTCACGTTCTCTTCCAGCCACTATTTCCCACCGAGGATAACTACTCTCCTGACTTCTAACAGCATAGATTAATTCATCCTGTTTATATAGACAAAAAAATCATACAGTTTATACTCTTTGTCTGACTTGTTTTGCTTAAAATTATGCTTGTGTAATTCATCCATTTTAGGCATCCACCTAAAGAGAAGATGTGGATAAAAAAGTGAATAAATCCCACCACTGAGCACTGGCTACCCCAACATTTGGAAGGTGAGCAGAATAAGAGTTGCTAATATGAGAGAGTGTCCAGTGAGGTGGGAGAAAAAAATAGGAGACCATGGTGTCATGGTCAAGACAAAAGATGCTTCAAGAAGGAGAATAGTTAATAGTGATCCAATATCGCTGAGCTATTGAGCAAGATGAGGTCAGATATATACTATTGCATTTGACATCATGGAAGTCATTGACAAGTGGTACTTCAAAGAAGAGAATGGGAAGTGATGAGGTGAAGCCTGCAAATGCAGGTAACTCATTCCAAAATTTTTAACAAAAAATGAAGGGCTCTAGGGAACATGGAATCAAAAAAGGTTTTTTGAGATGGTAAATACCACAGTATGTTTGTATGACAATGGAAATAATCTAGTGTAAAGGGAAAATCTGAGGATACAGAAGAATGAGAAAATTGTATGAATGATGGCTATGAGAAGGTGAAAGGGGATGGAATTCAGAGCACAGGTGAAGGGGCTTATCTGTATTAGGAGCTGAAGTACATCAATTTTAATAGGAAGAAAGACAGCAACTATGGAGTAGATGCAGGTAGGTTGGTGAATTTGGTTATGGACAAAGGAGAGTTCTCATCTTTTATGAATGCTTCTTGTCCCACATACTGCCCTACCACCACTGTCTATAATCAATCTTATTGATCTTTTAAAATCAGAGTTGAAAACTTGTACCTCATTTTAATTTGTATGTATATGATTTTTAGAGAGGTAGAAACATTTTTCCTATGTTTATTGGCCACTGGATTTTTAAAACGCTGTATTTGTTATTTGCTCATTCGAAAATATCTTTCTGTTTCCATCATATAAACAAGAATTTGCCTGGATTCAGCATTCTTGGGTGCCTTAATTTGTTCTTTAAATTTACATAGATATTTTTCTGACTGTCTTCTGTCATAAAACATTGAAGACATTAAGTCTGAAGGTAGTGTGATATTTTCCCTTTTTTGGCACTGTGTTTCTTCTAAATGGATCTTTTCTGGAATTATTTCTTTATCCTTGAAGTTTAAAACGTGGTGAGGCATGACTAGAGATAAGTCCTAAGACCAACTGGCTCTTTATTTGGGGCACCCCAAACGTGTGCCTTTCTCTCACTCAGGCAGGCTGTGCTGTTGGTGCACGGTTGCAACAATGATTTTAGGTGGAATGTCCACAGATACCCATGAGGGATACCTCCAGTCCTTGCATCTCCAGGTAAGAAAGATCCCATCCAAGTTATCAGATATTGCTTTTAAGAAGCTGGGTCTTCAAGGCTCAAAGGGGATTCCACTGTGATAGTCCTTACCTCAGCGTGCAAGTTTCCAGTATAGGAGAACATTTGGGGAGGTGGGGTTACCATAATTCCATCCTTTGTTTACTGTCATATTCCAGTGCTCTTTTAGGAATGGGAGTTTCTATTTATCAGCACTCAGTGTCTTTCTTTTTTTTTCCCCAAATCTCTGTTGATTTGGAAGAAATTCTATTTGCACAATATATTTGTCAGCAGCCTATCTTATCAGCATTGATTATTATAATATTCCTTATAATGTTATTTCCTGGCACCTTGGAGTGGGTTTGGGTGTGTGTGTCTAACTTTAGTCATGCTATCATATTTTCCAGAATCTCAAGCTCCATCATCAAATTTCCACACAAAGCTTTGCTTCCCTCTGTATTCTTTGCTAAATGCTGGCTGCTGCTTGGAGCTGCTGCTCTCTCTTTTTTCCTCTTTAACATGTATGCCCAGTGTCTGCATCCTAACTTCTGTTGCAGTCTCAATGGGATTAGGATCAGCTGCTTTGGCAAATACATGTTTGCAGTCTGAGGCAGCAGGAGGGGAATTTTAAAGTTTCTTTAGTGGGAAAAGTAGTTTTTTGCTTGGATCTCTGACCATTGGTTAGAAACATAAATGATCTGCCACTTCCTGTGTAAAACCATAAAATTTCTCCATCAAAAAGTATTTCATTACTAGGTGCTGCTTAATCATACCCATGCCTAGTATCACAGATCTTACAAAGTATTTATAATTGAATTACTTTTGTATTTAAAGAGAGACAACGATATTCAGTAAATGGATAATAGGTTGGCCAGGGTAGAGAAAAAGAACATAAGAGAAGCTCTGGAATAGCAGAAAGTCCATGGGCTTCAGTCCAAGGGCCTGGGTTTGAATCTCAGCACTGGTTCCTTCTTATAAGTAGTGTGGCCTTAAGTTACAACAAAGCACCTGTTATGGGTTTCATTTTGTCCCCTCTCCCCAAATTCATATGTTGAAGTCCTAACCCCCAGGACCTCAGAATGTGGCTATCATTGGAGATAGGCTGTTTACAGAGATAATTAAATTAAAATGAGGTCATTAGGGTGGGCCCTAATCCAATACTGGCATCATTATCGGAAGAGGAAATTTGGACAGACACGTAAAGAGGGAAGATGATATAAAGACACAGGGAGAAGATGATCATCTACAAGCCAAGGAGAGAGACCTAGAACAGGTGCTTCCTTCACAATCCTCAGGGAACCAACCCTGTTGATCTTAGATTTCTAGCCTCTAAAACTATGAGACAATACATTTCTATTGTTTAAGCCACCCAGTCTGTGGTACTTTGTTACAGCAACACTTAGTTTCCTAAGGAAAAACGGTAATATTCCCAGTTGTTTCATAGCATTTTTATAAGTTAAATAATAAGAATAGAATAATAATATTATCTGTAACTGATCATTTATGACATGGTAGGTGTAGTGTTCAATGCTTTACACATTGTAAATGTGTAGCATGGTGACTGCCACATAGGAGGTGTGTAATAGAAACTATTTTTATTTTCTCTTATTTACTGCAATGAAAAGATGCTGAAGTAAAAATATATGGCAATGAAGAAGGAGAGATGCAAAGATATAGGAAGAAATAAAGAGATGTCTCATGTAGGGGAAAAGAAACTAACACACTGTATGGGCAGAAAGGAAACATATCAAAGGCTCCTGACAACAGAGTAACAGACTCCGAAGTAGCAAGGGAATGACCAGTAACTGGTTCTCAGGGTGAACAGAGAACACGTTTTCTTGTCCAATGCTTTTTAGGTATATTTGGCCAGAACTGTCACAATGTGTCTAAGCTTTTATTTCCATGTGATACCATAGTTTGCATACTGTTTGTGTTATAATTGTTTTAACAATATTAATAAGAAGAATGGAGAAAGGTTATCATAAAGTCATACATAGTATTGTATTGACTGTTTTTTATTTCCTTTTTAGCTTTTTGAGTTACTGACACATTATTGCAGCAAAACATATGTAGGGTCAATTCATGCTGAATAGTTATTAGAAACCATGATAACAAAAGTCATTACACTGCAGTTCAGTTTTGACAGTAAAATTTCTGCAACATTATCACAAATCCTCATGCATTAGTGCAATGATCCTTACTATAGTTTCATATTAGAATCAAAAGATTGCTGTAGCATGCTTGATACAAAAATTCAAGCAAGCCAAATTCTTTTCTGCTTTCACAGATAACATTTTTGCTCTTTTTCTATGTATGTCATGCAGATAGTAGCTATGTTTTATATACTTTTCTCACTAACCTATGAGTACATTGCATATATCTTTCTTTAAAATAAAGATTTTTCCTTGAAAGACCACACAATTCTGATTATCAGCACCAAAGGAAATAATTTGAAGATGATTTTACATCTGATACAACTGGACAAAATTCTAAAACTATATTATTCACTGTGTTATCTTCCTTTTCTCAGATAATGTGTTGGCTGTGTGTACATTTTTTTTGTCAGTGATTTACTATGATGGAATAGTACAAGATTTAAAAAAAGGACATCTGTCAGATTCAGGATTACTTTGATAGGAAAGCTGTGAGTTACGCTTCACCTGAAAAAAGGGGAAATATTTTTAATGCCTATCTGTCTACAATATTTTTCCATAGTCACTTATTAACAAACACTTAAAGTGTCAGACTGTACAGGGAAATTGTTATATTTTTTGAGGTAACATTAATTAACTCAGGTACATTTCAAGAAAACAAGAAATGTAACTCATGAACTAGTTAAGGAACCTCAAAAAACTGGGTAACTTCTTTCTTGGTAGGAAAATCAGGTTTGTATGGGTATACACAGAATATAGAACACATTTCACTTTATACAAAATATGTTCTCTGGAAATATGGATATAAATAAAATCCTGTTTAGTTGTGTCATAATTGAAGGGATAGTGGATTGTTTGAAATTGCTTTAAAATTGCAATGTGAAGATGCCAGACCCCAGCAAATTAAAATGTTGAGTATTGTCACGGCATGTGTTGTCTTTACTATCATCTCCATCTGCGAAATTTTACAGATCTCTTCATGAAGGTTCTAGTAACATATTTCATGTTTGGGTCATTTCTAGGAAATTTTTGGTTATTATAGCTGTTATGAATGGGATCTTTTTATAAACATATATGTTTTAATTGGTGTTTTTTTATATAAGATTCGGATACACCTCCGACTAACCCACGTGTCATTGCTAAGTCTATCTCTCATGCCTTCCCATATATACATGATTTTCTTTTTTGTAACCCTCTGTCAGCTTCACCTGGTGAATTAGGTGTCTGCCCATTGCTCTATTCCTTACAGCACTTGCATGCGTTTCCAACAGTTATCGTAATGTCACTATTACCTTACATGTCTATCCTCTTTCCCATAATTTATCCCATACTCTCAGGTTGCATCAACTATTTAATACCTTTTATAGACTAGAAGGTCTTTTATAATAGTATAGCCACATCAAAATTTGGTACAAGAAGTAAGGGACATATATTTATCTAAAGAATAATAACTATCAGTAGTCATTATCTTCTATATGCAAAGTAAATGGTTTGTGAAAAACTATTCTAGGTGTTTATATTTAAAATATATATTTATGTTCCATAGGGTTGTTGAGGAACTTAAATAAGATTACTTATAAAAGCTTGCAAAATGCCTAGCACATAGTAAGTGCTTCATAAATGTTAACTATTACTATATATATTTTTTTACAACAATTGTGCTAGAGAGACATTAATATTCCCACTGTTCAGAGGCTTAGAGGAACTAAAGAAGTTGTCCTTAGATATTCCTCCCCACCTTCAATAAAAGTAAAACTCTGAAGAAAGAACAAGTGACCTAAAGAAAACATTTAGTATATGAATATGCATTTTCCATATTAGTATCTATGTTAATAAATGATTATTAGATACAGCTCTGTAGATTTGAGAAAAGATGATTACAAGAGCAGTTTTTTCAAATGTTTATGTCATTGTGATGCATATGTATAGTTCGAAACTAAAAAAATCATTATACTTGTACTCCCACAGAATTGCAAATCAATTGCAGTTGTAAATCATGCATTAGACAAGCCTAAGTGGAAACTACACCTTTCATTGGAGGTGCATACAATGAACATTTTACTTGTTTTATTGTAATTTAAAAAAATGGTTTTTGAGTGATAAAAGCTAGTATTTCACTTTACAGCTGCACTATGGCATTTTAAAAAGTCAGGGTTCTGAATCTGTATGGATTCTAAAGAACGTAACCTATTTATATGAAAATATTCCAAGTTTTCCCAGGGCTTTACAAGTAATATAAAGAATACGTTATTTACTTCTTTATTAAAGTTACACTTAAGCAAAATTTCTCAGATGTATGATTTATGACATGAAATTTTCTCCTCTTCTATACAAAATAACATTTTTCAAGGTTTAATCCACTAGATACTAAGTTTGCTTATTTACTAAGTAAACACGTTTCCTAAGAAAGGATTCCAAGAACAATAGGAAATTCGGGGTTAATAGAGTTAACAGGTTTCTTAAAATGGGATTTCTCAGAATCTTTAATATGCAAATGCAGTTTAAGTCTTTAAAAAGGGGATATAGTATGCAGTATGCCACATACATACAAATATATATACTATGTAGATATATGATATACATATCATATATCTATATCTCTATGTCTAAATCTTTTTCTGTATATATGCTAGGATTTCTTAACCTTAGCTCTATTGACATTTTGGGCCGGAAAATTTTTTGGTGTGTGTGTACGTGAGGAGGCTGTCTGTAGGGTTTTTAGCAGCATCCCTGGCCTCTACCCCTTAGATGAGAGGAGCACCCCTTCCAACCCCATCCCCACCCACATATGATAACCAAAAATATCTCTAGGCATTGCTGGACAGCCACATATCCCCTGGGGGACAAAATAGCCCTCGCTGGAGAATCACTGAATATATACATGAACATTTTACCTGTGTCTTTGATATATCAAGGATCCCATCACATGCTAGAAATGACTTTTAAGCTGTTTGCTAACATTAAAACCTGCTTATTAATATGCAACTCCATCGGAAGATCGTCTTCTCAAAATTGAGAAAGATATGTGAATCTACAATTCACTCAAAACTGGTACTAGACGGAAGAACTGGTTCCAAGTTGACCTTTCTAAAGTATTAGCCAGAAGTAAACATTTAGTTGTTGGTGTTTCTCTCACAGAGTTTGGACAACAGAAGGGAAATTCATTGGGATAAAACAATAGATGACCAGCTGTCTGCTCCTGTCTCAGGGATCACAAAAGCTCTTCAGAGATTGCATGAGAGCTCTTTAGAGAAAGGGGGAGGAGGAATTTACTGCAAGCTTATCAGTCTATGAAGTGTGGTAACTCCATCAGAACAAATGTGTGTGTGTGTTTGTGTGCACATGTGCATGCACAGTATGTCCTAAGAAAGGGAGTCAGAGATATTGACAAGAGTCTTTAAGTAGCTGTTGTAGGCAAAAACTATTTTAAAAATTATGGTTTTCCTAGCAAAGAAATGAATTTCTATGTACGCTGAAACAAGCACACAGAAATCACCACTCAAAGCCTAATTTTAATATAGGTGAGATAACAAAAGATACAAAACACTTACAAAAATGAGAGTGAAACAGCTTGCACTTTTCTTTGGGAAAATAATTTTGTTTACTGCTAGAATTGACTTTGACTCCTCACAAAATCAATGTAAACTGAGTATCAGAGGAAACTCATGATTGAAAACTGAAAGAGGGAAGAGAAAACACACTAATGAAATCTATGGATGATAGAAACTTTTTGAGAATTTAAGATGGAAACTTTGTCCATTGAGACCTAGGCGATGCAGATTAAACAGCAAAAATCCATGATTCTTCCCTTGGTGGGGTGAAGACAGAATGTTGTTGGGCTCTGACTCTATGCTCTATTCTAGGAAAGAATCCCTTGGACTCGGGATCACAGCCTTCAGCATGGAAGCTGAGATGAGGTGGCTTATTCCTGGGCCCTGTATTGTATCTTTGTCAGTACAATGATGAATTATCTATTTTGAATGATTGAATGAATGGTGTTTGAATTCTGTAAGGCCCAGAAGTGTCCCCTAGAGCTCCAGAGTACTCTTCTGATTCACGTCGTTACACGATTCCTTCACAAGCCCAGGTCACTAAAAGATGATGCTCCAATCTAAGCATATCCTTGGCAGTTACTTTTACTACTCAACTATTGGTCCACTCAAACCCTTGAAAAATGTCACAGCACATGCTCATCTACAGTCTGTTGGAGAGAATATTTGAATGTAAGTTAAGACAACTGTGTCCTAGGCCAACTTTTCTTCCAATTAACTGTATATGTGGTATTTCATGGAGCTACTCTGGCCCTGAGGTTCCTTATTTGTAAAATAACCTTTTAAAGAGACAGGTAAATTTCTAAAGGTGCTCCTAGTTCAAAAGTTTTATAATTTAAGAGTTGCAAAATATATCTACAATCCCTATGGAAATTAAATAGCTTCTGATTAAAGGTAGTCCTTTCCTCACCAGAAAATCATCGTTGAGAAAGTGGCTTCAGTGAGATAAAATTACAAAAACAATTAGTGAATCAAAGAATCTGTTTTAGTTGGACACTAGAGACATAATGCATAATTTATTTGGTTTTACAGGCTTTATAAAACCTGAAGAGACATGTATAGTATTGTTTAATAATGTTAGAGTAGAAAGGTAGCGTCATGGTTATGAAATGGGTTGGATGTAAGAACATGCTGTGTTTGAGTCTCATCTCAGTCAGTCTCCCTCTACTTGGGTGACTTTGTGACACAATCTCAGTTTCATATCTTATATTGGAGATGATGATAATAATAATAATAGAAAAATTTCCAGGAGTACTGAGGAACATTACAAAGATAATATTTGCAAATTGCATGGCACAGATACCTCGTCCACATCAGTGCTTGTTAAGCACTGACTGATTCTGTAATAATTTGTAGTCCCTTAGTTTGAAAGCACTGAGAATTGGAGTCGGCAAAGGTTAAGCTGTATCAGTGGTTTACAAAAGAATTAAAAATGTATTTTAACCAGTTTTGGAGAGATCTTATTTTCAGTCAACAGAATACATCAACATTTGCATGCTCCCTTAGCTCACCTTTCTTTGCAGGCCTGAAGAACTTGAGATAGCCATTAAAACAAACATATGGTGATTTTACCAATATATTCATGGATTTTTTAAAAAGAAAATATGAAAGATATATTTGAAAGCTTTTAATGAAAATGTCTATTTTCACTTAGCAGTACAACCTGTTTTTCCGATATTTTCCCTTCATTCCTCTTTAGTGTTGCTTTAAATTTTGAGATCTGAGAAGTTTTAGACCAGATTCTATTCTATCATTACCCATGAACAGGGAAAATAAGAATTTTGCATGATCATTTTTGTTTGTTTCTGATTTTTTAAAGGGAGAAACACCCATCACTTCAAATTTTAAAAGTACAGGAAAGTATCAAGAAACACATACAAAAGAAGCAGACATCATTTTATCACCAAGAGTAATACCATACCATTCTAACATTTGAGCCATCTGTATATAAAACTGTGTTAAGGAAGGGGATGTTATTTTTCATATTTAATTTGTTTTACTCTTCCATTAAATTTTCTTTGCTACTCTTGTCCTAAAATACAGAGAGGCATGAAAATGTACAATTTGTTTGCAGAGAATAATACTCCCTAAGAAGTACAATAATTAAAATATAATTATTTCCCACGCCAAAAGGAACATATGTCCAGAAGCAATGAAATTATTCTAAAACAGGAAATGGACACACAAAATTCTTAAAAGTGAGATCTATTTTATCTGAGTAGGGAATTCAACAAGGGGACCAGAGGTTGAATGGTGCTTTTGTGTACCCAAAACTAAACTGGTGAAAGGACTAAAACCTATAAATATGGGAAATGCTGCAATATCAAGGAAATGGACTAAAATATTAAAGGGTTTTCTCAGTTTTGATGGCCAAATTCCATTCTGTAAGCAGTGCATTAGACGCTAATGACATACGATTTCTCACTGACAGATTTAACAGCATCAATAAGGCCTCTCTGTCCATTGCAGCAAATTGATCCTACATGACACTGACAAGGGCAGCCTGCACTTAATGACCTCCATCGCTGAAGGATGGAAATGAAAAATGATTGGAAGTACAAATAAATCTTTGAGTTTCCCTGAAACAGGTGTGCTAAAAGTGATTCGTTTGAGGGATCATCACAAACATAAACCCCATCTCCTAGCATGCCCCATTCTCTGTTCATACAAGGGTCTCACTCCTTGGATCTTGAATCAAGATTTGTTTTAATTCCAAAAATGACATCAAGACAATTTTGTTCTTAGTATGGAAATACTGTATTAGAGATCTTGTTTTTTTTCTTTGTGAGGAAGATTAGCTCTGAGCTAACATCCGTTGCCAATCCTCCTCTTTTATGCTGAGGAAGACTGGCCCGGGGCTAACATCCATGCCCATCTTCCTCTACTTTATATGGGATGCCACCACAGCATGACTTGACAAGCGGTGCGTCTGTCCGCGCACAGGAACCGGGCCTGCAAACCCCGGGCCGCTGAAGTGGAGCACGTGAACTTAACCACTGTGCCACCAGGCCGGCCTTGTTAGAGATCTCTTTTAAAGGCATAAGTTTTTCACTATTTATGCAGGTATCTGATATAGTTGTCATTTGCCACCATAGGATTCTACACAAACTGATACGAGTATACATAAAATTTATTTTTGTTTCCCTCCTTGTTAGAAAAGGAAATACAGTATAGCCATTGATTATTTTCTCCTCCTCAATTATCAGCAACAAATAGAACATGTTTAACCTTAACAACAATGTCAAATGCATGATGTGACTGGACAAATGCTTCATGGAGACATTGATGCCCTTTCTTTGAATCCTGCACAAGGGTTTGAGGACCCTAAGATTTTGTCATTTAGTTCTATTCTCAATTCTTTCTCAAACACATTTGTTTCTCCATCTACCTTCGTCCTACTACTACTTCATACAAATTTTAAGAGAAAAACACACTCTATCATCCAATATATTCGAAGGCTTTGACTCTCATGAGAGTAGATGGATGGGAAGCACAGGGGAGAAGATAGAGTAAGTGCCTATGTCTTAACACTCTAGTAATGGAGTTTTCTCTTTCCTTTTTGATTCATAGCATATTGTGTGCTTTACTTTTCCACCCTTATTATTACAGAAGATTTTGCAAAATACATTAGAATTTCCAGTAACCAAGGGGGTTAACTATATCTCCATGTTTCTAATTAAGCCTCATATTTAATTAGAAAAAAGAAACCAAAATTTAGAGCCCATATAGCATGAGGAAGAATTAGAACTGTATCATGGGAAGTTACCTATAGATAGAATTAAAATTTGAAGTCTATGATAATATATTTAAATCTATGAACTACAAAAATTTGGTATCCCAGGTTATAATAATTAAAAGAAAATTAGTATAAAATGGTGGATTAGAAACTAAGTTCTTTGATTTCTCAAATATTCTTTCAAAATTCTATTTCAAAAGGTTGATAAAAATATACAACAAAACTTTACAAAAAGAAAACATGCCATTTGGTGGCATATAAAGGACCACCATCAGACTGGAGACTCTATGACTAACCACTTGTTACTTTTTGCAGGATATATGTCAAGTAAATCATTATTTTTTAAAAAATAAGAAAAACCTACCTGTTTCCAATCTCTAATTGAAGCATCACGTGATAACTCTCTATCATATAGATTGAAATAAGAGTCCTTTTCTGTTAAGAAAGTAGCCTGTAATTTCTGATACTCTTGAGCTAAACGTAGGTTTTCGTCTAGTGAATCAGCTTGTATTCTCTAGAAGGTAAATATAGACATATATTTAATTAAAATAATTTTCATTTATGTTTGAACTTTTACAACATTGTTTGAATTGTCTAAAAGTATTATATTATATATTGTAGAAAAATAATAAACCCAAAAAGACGCTTCCCTTGATACCAATATCCTCCTTGGATTTAGTAATCTTCTTCCTTGATGCAGGATTTTTTTGAACATTGAGTCATCGGCATCTGTCTGGTTTTGTTCTCCCTCTTTTCTGGACTTCCCTCTGCAATGCCTTGGGAAGTAGCCCATCCTGGGGTGTTCTACTCAGCATCCCAGGAGCCTTCTCCCAGTTTCCTACCTCCTTCTCCTTTCCTCAAGCCCCAGAGCTCAAGTAGGTGGAAGACACTTTGGAGTTTAGAATCCTATCTCCAAGAGGTTCAGAGTGGTGACACTCACGGAAGACACTCGAAATACAGAAAAGTAAAGAGTAAAAGACAAGGAGCAAGGAACTCAACAGGAGCTCCCAGAGAGAGCCATTTTTTGTCACTAGTATATTTTAGCTATATTAAAAGTTAAATCTGCTTCTGTGAGCAGTTGCAAACTTTATAACACCCCCCCATGACTAAGTAAATATATATCAAATCAAATACAAATCCCTTAGAATATAACTTCTGCAAAAATACCCATTTGCAAATTAGGGGCTACCTATTATTTAAAATCAGATGTATGAATTTGGTTTAGTTGCTGATTCTTTTTACATTTCTAGGACAGAAAACTTTCTCTGGCTGCTTCAAAAAATATGGAATTTATCGGCAGCCTTAAATATTTTCAAACCTGTTAATCTAGTAATTTATCTTACGGGAATTTATTCTAAGCAAAAAGCTTTATTCGTTACAACATTATTTATAGTAGCAAAAAGTTATCAAAACACATAAATGCAGATTAATCATGATGATGTTAATGATGATTAAATAACCAGATATATAAATAACCATTGTGAAGCAATTAAAAATGTTTCTTTGGGAAAAGTGCCATCACATCAAGCCTTTAGTATAAGTTGTTAAAAAATATATTGCGGGATGACAGTGTGCACAGAGGAAATGTAATTCAGCAGAAAATTGCCTGTACAAATATTTCTGTATTTACACACTTGAAGATTTACTAAGGCCAACAAACATATTTCTCATTAAAGCCTAGTATCCATATTGATCCCTAATGATTAATACTATGTCACAGTAGTTCTTCAAAAAGCCAAAATGATGAACTGAGAACCATTTTAAATGTCCTTGTCCTAATTCTGGCACAATAATTCAAAATTTTAGAAACTTCTATATGGTAAACTTGCCAAAAATCATATAGAATTATTTCTTGGTAGGATAACAAAGTTTCTATGAACATTTTTCTTTGCTGGAGATACTTTTGAAAAGATGGTTATGATTCTTCTCGATGTTTTAACACTAATATTAAAATCAAATCCTCAAGTGATTAACTTGGAACCTTGATAAATGTTCTACTGGAGGCAGAAGGAGGAATTATTTCGAATTTCTTTGTTTGTTTGATTTAACATAAGCTCAACTCTGATACCTGAGATATTCTACTTCTCAATTACAAGTCTTTCAAGCTCTAGATGGCTACTATAAACATTGAATTTGAGAGGAGTGCTACAAATGTGGGATTTGCATTAAATCTATTTAATGAAACTTAATTGGGGATATATTTGGTACTTTAAGCTTTGCTCACTGTGTAATATGAAGTTTTATTTCCAAATACATATACTTTCAATTTCTATATAACACCAGTTCTTACCATTTTATATGCCCTAATTAGAGTAGATACCAAGAAATCAAATTGTGTAGTTATTCCAATGAATCTTCAAAACATTGTTACATCAGTCATGATATTTTACATTATCATTTCTCAGTAATGAATGTGTAGAAGAATTTGCCAATTCACTATCTATTCCTGAAAGTCAGCGACCTTCAGATGTGCAATGAAGTTTAAGTTTTTTAAATTTTAACCGATGGCATTCTGCTGACACTGAAAATGATTTTTATGTTTAACTGTGATTAAACTCAACTGTGACTGGTTTAATTTTAACCAATAGTATTATAACATGCAAACAAAACAAAGAGAGAATGATAATTATTGGTGGAAATATGTCCAGGGGAAATAATGCTACTACTAGTGGAACTGAACAGCTTATAAAAGGATAGCAGTAGAACATATTTAATAAAGGGCACAAAAGTTGGGGTCGGTGATATAATAAAAGGGTGAGAAGAAAGAAGAATCTAAGAAGAGAAGTAAAATGACTTTCATGTGTTTTAAATTCAAATCCACCTGATCTTACCAGTAAATCTTTCTATTCAAGGTCTTGGCTAAATGTGAACTTGAAAAAAATTTTGTTTCTAAAACCATTAAAGAAAAATTTGATTGCAACCTCCATAAGTTAAGATAATTGCACTCTGAGTCGATTTACAATATTATTTCATTCATTCATTTACTCATTTTCATTTAGTTACTTATTCAAAACTTTTTATTTAGTAAATACTATATGCCAAGCTCTGAGACATAATGGTGAACCTCAAGAATTTGTGGTCTTGTGGGAAAGATTTATTATAAAAATCACACAAATATATAATTAGAATGTAGAATTATGAATCTTCTGCATTTTCTTTGTTTTCCATATGTATTAAATTCACCCCAAAGGTCTAAATAAATATAACATTCTCTCAAAGCCAGATTTATTGGTATTTATTAATGATTATTAAGATAATGAGACATTGGGAATATGGCTTGATAAAGAGAAGAGATATGGTGAATGTCTGTTAAGAGTTTCCATGTTGTCTAGAATTTAGTAAGGAAAATATTTAGCTTGATGATGGTTTATTCTCTACTATCTCAAATTATTTGATAAACTTTGATGTTTGGGGGATATTACAGCTTCTTATCCCAATATTTTATTAGAAAATAAAGATTATGTTTATAAAAGACTGAACAAAAGTTAGATTATATGTTCCATGAGGGCTGAGATCATCGTTTCCATGAGGGCTGAGATCATCGTTTTGTTCACCCCTAAGATGTATTGCACAAGCAGAGCTGAAATAAGCGGGTGCACAGGTTTTTAGTAAATGAATGAACGAATACATAGAATAACAGTTAGGAAATGCATAAATTTAGCACTTTAGAACCACACATTTGTCCTCTTCTATGAAACAATCTACGATAATATAACCACCCATTATAATGAAGCACATTCAATTTATATTATTTGATACTATACTACCTGAGAGGTGAAGATTTTAAAGTATATAAAGAGAATTCACACAACATATTTTTGCACTGAACATTATTTTAAGGATATACCATGTTGTCCAGACTTAGCAAGAATTCTTTCTCTGGGTGCATCATTGACTTTCACAAGCAATGTGAACCCCTTGAAACTGTACACAGCATTTTTCTTGGGTTATCTAATTAGCTCATGATCCCCAAAGTATTGAGAATCCACTGCTAAAGAAAGACCTGGTTTCCTCTTTTGTCACCAAAAATGCTGAAAAATAAAGGCAGATTGAGATCCCAAGATATCCAAATAGTAGTTCTCTATTTTTTTTTCACTTGGCCTTTCTTATTCTCGAAGCCATGGATTTCATCTTGGACTTTGCCGCCATTTTCTCCATTTTCCATTTATTTTTCTCACTCTTCCCTTTCTCCTTTCACTCTCCCACTGAGTAAGTGAATAGGGAATTATAATCAGAGAATGGGTTCTTTTTGGACAAAAATATAGAGCATATATCAATTTATGTTTCATCTTGTGATATATAGACAAGAACTTAGAAATAAGGCTGAACTTGAATGTTAACTTATGAATTCCACACACAATGAAAAGAACTGAGACAATGCAATTGTCTCACTTGTTATATAATTATCCTCATTTTACAGGAAGACAAGGCAAAGAGAAGTCAGGTGAGGCAAATTGTATTTTTCAAAAATAGCCACAGAAATATTTTCATTCCCACATGTTCTTCTAGAACCCTGTCACTCCCTAACAAAAGCATAGTCTATTTCTCCCTCCCTTGAACCTGGGTAGATATGTGGCTTCTCCAGACAGTAGAGTATGGTGGAAATGATGCTATCTGACTTCCCAGGCTAGTTTTCTAAAAAAACTAGTTTTTAAAAAGCTAATTTATCAAAGAAGCATATAGTTTCTGCCTGGCCATTTCCTTGAGGATATTCACCCTTGGAACCAGCCACCATGTTGTGAGGAATCCAGGCCACATGGAGAGGTTACATGTAGGTATTCCAGTAAACAAAACTAGCTCTGGTCGCAGAAAACAGTCAACATCAACTGTGAGTGAATGAGTCATCTGAAGATGATTTCCAAGTCATCCAGCTGATGGTGCAGAAACTGTGAGACAAGAGACAAGCTGGCTCTGCTGTGTCCTGTCCAAATTTCTGACACAGAATCATGAGCCATGAAGTTTTAGGGTATTGGTTATGTGACCTAGCAACTGAAACACCAGGTATCTTATGCAAGGTATATTAAATGGAGGACATATCCACATATGACATATCCTCCACATATGAAGTGGAGGACCTGGGCTTTGCACCTAGGCAGACTGCCTCCAGATCCCACATTCTTCACCATCCAATCGACTTCCTTCATAAACATTAGCCAGCACTCTTTAACACTATGCAATGCTGTCTTTATAAAACCTAATGACATTAAACAATCAAGTCAAATAATAGAATTACCTTGTTCTGAGCCTATTTCCACCACACAACTGTCTTTTTATAATCTGGCTAAGACAGCTTGTTGACATCGATAAAATGGGCTGCTGAAGGAAATCAGAACTTAGTTCCCTTGGAAGCTACCTTTCATTGTAGATCAATATGGGCATGCTGGTTACACATAACCAGTCATGTGTGTGTGTGTGTGTGTGTGTTTGCTGAGGAAAATTCACCCTGACCTAACATCTGTTGCCAATCTTCCTCTTTTTGCTGGAGGAAGATTGGCCCTGAGCTAACACCTGTGGCCAATCTTCCTCTACCTTGTATGTGGGTCACTGCCACAGCATGACTGATGAGTGGTGTAGGTCTGTGCCTGGTATCTGAACCCACGAACCTGGGCCACTGGAGCGGAGCATGCCAAACTTAACCACTATGCCACTGGGCCGGCCCCACCAGTCTTGTATTCTTTGATCTATGTGATTCCATATTCCATGATTTGATTAGACCTGATGCATTCACTGGCAAGACCAAGTGCCCAAGTGTATAGACCTTTATAGCTGAGGCCTGTACAACTCAACTATGGTAGAATGCAGCAGAATAATGCTACCTGTTGAGATATACTTACCCTGGTGAAAGTCTATTTGAACTTTTTTTTTTTGTAAATTTAAGATGGACTAATGACAAAGGAGATTACAAGAAAAAAACTTGATCCAAACATTCTAGACAGATGGTTATAATTAAAATATTTGCACTGTACATGTATGTGTAGAAAATCTACATAGTTATTTAAAAATGCTTTGATGTTACTAAAATAGTTCTAGTTTCTCTGACTAAATTTATGGTAATATGTCATCTATACCCTCAGTTACGCTTAATATAGGCATTTGGATCAAATTCACCAGGCAGAGGAGCTAGGTCCTTCTTTCAATTATGTATTGTAAGAGAGTTGTCATCTTTTGACCTAGTTCTAATTCCAACTGTTCTGTCCAGATGTGATTATGTGTGACTGTCTCAGATGATATTTTCTGATGATCTGTCATCTGATTCTTGGTTATTAATAATTTACTGCAGACAGCTCCTTGCTTTCTTGCATCTAGCCAGGGCTCTGCTGGCTGTTATTGCCATGTCTGTATTCTTATACAGACTGCACCACACTAACTTTAGTCCCATGGTTGCAAAGAATTGACTTCCTGCCAGAACCACCAGAAAACAAAAGTTGTATGGCTGGTATTTATTGATCAGTTTTACTCCAGAGCATCCTTACATCTAGATTTTCATTCATTTATTTATTTGTTCATTCAGTCATTTGTTTAGCAAACCCTTAGTAAGTTTACTCCAGGGGTCCAGCTCTCTGGCTATCCCAGGGATTAAAAAGAAGGATATGATGTGACACCTTTTCACCAAGGATTACGGGCTAGAATGGGAGGAGGCATAAGTATAAATGACTCTATTCCAGTACCCGAATCAATTCTACCAGGTGGAATTGATTCTTCCAGGTGGCAGAAGCAGGGTCAGAAAAAACTTCATAGAAGAAATAATCAGTGACCTGAATCTTCGAACAGCCATTTTATTCGGCAGGGATCAAGGCTGTATATATTTGAGCAAAGTTGGGTGGGTCAATTGAGAGTAATGCTTTCTTGGCCCCTTTATGACTATCAGATTATTGTTACCTATGACTTGTGAATTAGACTTTCATAGATCACGTTAAATGTTCTGTTATCTCTTGACTTTAAAATATGACTATATAATACTTAAATGTATCCATATATTTAGTATTCCCACTGATGCATAGCATCATAAATAATGCTTCATTTCAAGCACCAATGTTTCAGTAGCATGTGATCCTGTACATATGCTCATGCATTACACCATTGATATCATATCATCAACTCTCCACAGTCCTCACATATGCCTTTGGCACATCTCTGTCAGTTTAGGGCACTGGATTGGTAGTTTTGCATGCAGTGATGCTTTGATGTTATTAAAGCAGGCATATGTACTGAAACTGACTCAGAGAATGTGCAGGGGGTGGACTTTAGAATAAACAAGACATGAAGGCTCTAAGTCTCTTTGTGAACAGTCGCTTCAAAAGCATTCCCTTTGACTCGTGGGAATTAGAGCGGTGAACACAAATGCTTAAAATACATGCCAATTCTCTAACAATGTAACAGACAGGGAGAAAACATTTACTTTATTAGTTGCATCACCTACTGTGTGCAGAGAGGTATTATTGTATTGCTTCTCTCTTAAAAATCTATACACAAATTACTACAGAAAATGAGAGTTCTCCCCAGTGTTTCCAAGGAGCAAGTCTGTAAGAATGATATGTGTCGATACCCTGAAGCCTCGAAGGAGCAAAAAACTGTTTTAACTCTCCCAGGACCCACTTCCTTGTCTGTGCTGCCATGGAAACCAGTCTCTTGTCCAACATGAGTTCTCCGATAATTAGTCTTGAATATTCTTGATTTTAAAATGAACAAATCAGTCCTCTGCACCAAGGTTGTTATATCCTCACATACTACATATTATCGTGTTTGACAAAATGCTCTCTATTCACTAATTTATTAAAAAATACTTATTGAGCAACTTGTGTACACAAAGCACTATGGGGATACTGTGAGAGGTCAAATAGCGTCTGTCCCTACCAGAGTCTAAGGGAATACTTTCTTTAGCTACCCCACCCCAGCACCCGCATACATGACTACACACAGGACTCCTTATCTTAGCTCCCTGATGAGGTTACAAATTTAGCTACCGTTGATTTACTCATAAAGTTTACTAATGGATACCACGACACTGCCTCTCAGAAGAGATCCACTGGGAATTTATTAATACTTTGTATTAATCCTGCTTGTTCTTTGTTATTTTTAGACTCTGTTCATTGTACATATTTGACCAGGAATTATTGATACCAGCATGAAAAAATACACAATTTTAGGGCCGAAGGAGCTTACAATCAGATAAGGGAATTGAGGCATTCACCAAGCTAACTGCATCAGAATATATTATACATGAAGAAGGATAAAAGGCACATCCAAATAATGACAGTATTTCCATGAGAGACCAGTTCCAGTGAAAGCGATGAGCAAAGTTTCAAGGAAGAGCCAGTTTTTTTTAACAGATTCTGAAAATATTTCATATACATGGCCCTATATGTATTATTGGCAGGGAAAATCTGGCCTAGAAACACAGATGCTTGTTAAACATTAAAAAGTACATGATTAATGTGAGTGTATGTTCAAAAAAAAAAAGGAACATTTATCTCCATGTTGACTGTAGCATTTCTCCTACAGTTACTCTATGGTTTTAGGAAATGCTATACAAATGCTCCTTATATTAGCTGCTAAATTTCTATTTGATCCAGTTTTCTTCAATATAATTGCATGTTCCCTCAAAGTATCTGGTATAACTGATTAGAGAAACAAATTATGTAATAAGAAAAAGAGAGTAAAAATCAATGTCACATAATCTATATCCGCAATGAATTTTTCTATGTTAAAATACATGATTTAAATGGTTACATGTATGTCCTCTGTGATAGTCACAGTAATAAGAATTCCCCTAAGTTTATTTATTACTTATTAAATAAATTTTAAATTTTAAAAATCCTAAATATATATTTGAGTTTAATAATGTGTCCTCTAATATTAAGATTGTTAAACAGAAGAAACATTTGCATATTTCCTTGTTAATATTCCTACACATTACCATAATTCAATTATATTTCAATTTGTCAATATTTTAAAATATATTTTTAAAGTCTGCCCCTCTTTTCACTGTATCATGTGAAAGATTGAACAATTTCCTCTTCACGTGCACTTCCTGATTTGAATAGTTTAAGATTTAGAAAGGTTTCCTATTTACTCACATTTTAATGATATACATTTCTACTTCACTGGCGGAAAAGGCTGATCAGTCACAGAAAGGTCAGTTAACACTAAATAGACCCTTTCTTTATGTAATTACAAAGAATAATATCTTTGTGCTGATGGCACTGCACATGGAGTGGGTGATGCAGAGAATTAATGTGCTGCCTTGTTGGCCCATGGGATAGAGATTCCAATACAATAACCACAACTTATTCTAATTATGCAGCTCTAAAAGGTCATCAGCAAAAAGAGTAAGGAATTATCAACTAACTTTATCATAAAGTAATAATGTACTTCATAAATGCAGAAACTGCAAGAACAGTACCTAGAAACTTTATTACAAATGAGAGAAAGACTAATACATGTTCCAGGACATGTATTATGGCATAAATTAAGTAAACTCATTGAAAATTAAAATATATTAAATAACTTCTTACTGAGGTAGTCAGGTAACCTGATCTAACCTTATATTTACAGAAAATGTTTAACTTTGAAAAAATTTTGTTTAATGCCAATTTCATTGTCACATCCATATTATATCAGAATTTAAATATTTCTTTAAGAAATCCATTTGTTATAAAATAATGCATGCTGATTATATTACACACAAATAATAGAAAGGTACATGAAGTAGAAAATTAAAGCCCCTCTTCACAACCACAGTCCTTTTTATACCCCAGAGATAGTATTAACAATTTAGTGCAAGTCCTTAAGGAATAGAAATAAAAAAACAATTCTGACATTGACGATGAGGAAATGGAGGCCAGGAAAGTCAATTTCTTATCCAAGGTCACACAGGAAGAGAACAGTTTTAAGGCTAGGGTACAGTCTGATTTCAGTCTAACACCCCTTCTGGGACTACATCACTTCCTAATCTTGAATGTGAATTACAGGGCCCTTAAGATTCTAGACCCTTATGTGAGAATGCTTTAATTTCTGAATACTCTACAGAATTATATCAGTCTTTCAAAATAAACTGGATACTGACAGAGAAAAGAGTCCTTTGAAATAAAAATGTATGGCTCACTATCTTTTCCTTGGCAATGCAGGGTCAGAAAATATTAGGCCCATTGTCCCAGAGGTGCCAAATTTGAGAAGTAGAGTAAATAATTTGCAGTCTAATAAAATATCATTATGGATAGAATTAATATAATGGTTTTTCTCTTTTGCTCCTCTAGGTTAGATATTCCCTTTACTGAGAAATAAAAGATCATAAGCATCTCTAATAATCTGATGTTGCTGTTCACTTTGGGCCACTGTCCAAACCTTGCAATGTGTCTCAAGCAGAAATAGGATTTAAAATACCTAAGGTAATTTTCTATAGATACTAATTTTGAGATGCATCTGCTCCCCAAAATAACTTAATCCCAGGATGAAAACAATCATATTCTAGAACAGGAATCATCAACTATGGCTCTCCAGCCAAATCCAGCCCACTGCCTATTTTCATAATTAATATTGAAGTACCATCACCCATTCACTTACCTATCATCTGTGGCTGCTTTTGCTCTGCGGTGGCAGAGTTAAATAATTTCAATAGATACTGAGTAGACTGCAAACCCTAAAATATTTATTATCTTTCCCTTTACACAAAAGTTTGCTGACTCCTGCTCTAGACCCTTAATTAATATATTAGTTATCACACAAAACAAAGTTTCAATTTAGACCTCTCACTCAAGATCTATGTTGGCTGTACTTATGCCTACACACAGAAAAAGACTGCTGAAAAGCACTTTATTTTTCCAGCAGAGGCACATACTAAGGAGACAGCACATCAATAATTCAAAAATGTCTCTAAGTCCTTAAAAAAATGAGATGCTTGTGAGCTTTTTAAGTGCTCTCAAAATGGACACGATAACTTTGCAGAGAGCTGTCAGAGCCGTTAAGATATCATAAATAATGTGAAATTTATCTACCCCACACTTCAATTCTGCAATTAAATGTGGTTCATGTAGGTCCTGCATTATAGGAAGCTAGAGGTCTGTTCATTTTTCTACTCCTGCAGCTTTTGTTTTGGGGATCCCGAGTTAACTTTGTGTTGCCAAGTTGAAGTTTAATTTTGCAGGTGACATAGGTGTCCATTCATTTGCAGAACAGTTAAGTAAAATGTGGTGATCACCTACCATGAAAGACTGTAAAGTGATTAGAAGAAATGCGCTACATATACATTATAGCAACACAGAGTGATCTTTAAAATACAGTACTGGAGAAGAATACAGTACTACAGTAGTGGAGAAGACAGAAACAGCATGATAAATATTTCATAATTCAGCACATGAAGGAAAGAACCAATGGGAATTGGAGAGAAACAAGAATTAGGAATTAAGGGTGGGGAGACAAAATAAATTAAGAGTTAATACTCTGAGGATATGTCAATTCCATATAGTCAGCAATGACACTGCTCTCTCAAAATGATTAAGTGGATGGGTTCCTAGATCCTACAGGTGTTTCTAGGGGTTTAGTGAGAAACTCTTAAGATAAACCAAACATCAAAGAAGTGTGGAAATACATCTTTGCAACAATAGGTTCCCTGGGGGCCACAAACCTGAGATTTATTCTACATATCAACTAGTCATGGCTAGAACAAATGAAGGCATAAAGAAATCTGTCATCATGACTATTTACCAAATTCCTGGTTGTTTCCCTAGATGCCTTCTCTTTTTCTCTTCTCATTTTTGCTCCTCTTCAACTTACTCATTCCTTTTTTTCTGTTTCCTCTCTTCTTTCTTTTGCTTCCTTTTTGTTATCTTTGTCAAGCATGAATTCATTCAACTGTTTAAGGTTCTCTTGTGATCACACTTCCCTCCTGAAGATGCCATCTTCCCTTCGCATCATTTCCTCAACCCACTATTCTTTCCAAGTCACTTCTTTCTTTCTACATTATGATATGGAAATGGAAGTGTCTCAGAGAATGAAAAACATTTGAGAAATAATGAATAATCCACTTATTGTTTTTTCCACAAAATGAGATACTTCATGAAAATCTAATACAATCGAAGGAAGAGGGTGAGATGTATACTGTGCAATTCAGTAGATATTGGCTAGATATTAATTTGGATAGTTCTGGTGAAAAAAATGAATGAAACTGAAAACTATTGGTCTGTCTGGAAAGGCTGATTAGAGATATTTTATGTTTCTGTATCAATATGCCATGCCAGCCTAGCAGAGAGGTACAAGAGTGCCAACGTAGTAAGTTTGCATAAATAAGAAAAGTATATGACAAATACAATTATATACTTATAAACACATAGAAACACATAAATAGTTTTATATTTTTCATCTATTGATAGATATGAAGAAATCCAGGGAATGAAAAAAAGGTAGAACAAGCTGAAATCTCCTTAGGAGGGATGCAGGACACAAAAGCAATGAACGTGACATTTATAAAAAGGTATTTATTATTGGGAAGTAATTCCTAATTCATTGATAGTAAATACTGTATATATATAATGATGTAGTAAAATGTGTAAAGATTAGCATTTTCAAGTTTTCTTGGAAAACTGGCACTGGGTAAGGCACAGTCAGTCCTATAATACGGAACTATGTATATCTCTGTCACTGCAACCCCCATGTTGTATTAGAATTAATATTTATTAATATCTTTGATTTAATCTCCCCACTTCTGTGAACGTTTTGTGCCTTATTAGTTTTTTGCCCCAGTGCCTGGTACATAGTAGTCTCTCAGTAAACAGTACCGAATGAATGAATGGATAAGTGAAATGGCCTAATCCTCACGCCTTGTTTGACACAGACAGGGACCTGCACAGAGGAAATGGGTGGACTGAACATTAATGATTTGTATTTTCATCAAAGTATCCTCTTCTGCCAAGTTTTCTTAAATGAGTGGACTTTTCAGAGTATTATACATGGACGGCATTTTATGTGTTTTTTTTTTTCTGTAGAGAAACATTTCACAATTCATTTTTACAACATAAAAACATAGGAATTTATCCATTTACATTTTGACTGAGAAAAATAATAAGGTTTCCAGTTCTTTAAATCCTGGTTTGCAAAAGCATTTCACTGTATAATCTCTCTGTGTTATATTCCAGTTTACTTGTAGGTTTTCCTTGGAAGACTAACAGAAATCTAAACTACCTGCTTTGCTGCCCTTATAAACTTTGCTAAGCTGTGTTCTCACAACTCAGGAGATTAAAATTTAAAAAAAATAGTAAGACGGCTTCACATGAAATAACAATAGTTGATTTTTTAAAATTACAGAGGATCTTCTTGGTTGCAGAGGGATATGAACACTTTAAGAAAACTAAAAGTAGTAAATAAGAATACAAAAGCAGCATTCAAAGGACCCTATCCCAAAGATTTCTGAACAAAGCAATCATAAATTTCCTGCATATTTCAATGACTTAAATATGGAGAATTGATATACGTTTTAAATCAAAACAACACTTTATACACCACCTGCTCTTCAGATGAGATAGGCAATGCAATTCAGTTTCATAGAATCCATCCTTTCTTTGTCCCAGGTCATAGCAAGTGTCAATACCATTGACGTAAATACCCTTGCCAATGTCAGACCATTTTTCCTTCCTCATTAAAGTTTCTTTCTTTCAATTTTTCCAAAAAAAAAGGAAAGAAGAAAGGAAGGAAGGAGGAGCAAGTCTCTTGGAATCAAATGTTACATCCACTTCAGATATCTTCACTGTTGCCAGTTCTCACCTTTTCTTGATCTCACAGTAATGATTGGCCTGAGGACAGCCCTTATGTGGAAACCTGTTCACGTGCAGTTAGATGTTGAAATCTGGACCCACCCAAGTGGAGAAATTGATGACCTTGATTTTGAATAAAATGTACTCATGGAAGGTATGCATGAGGGTCGTCCATTCTTCCAGGCATCTGTGATCAAGTTAGCCCTTCAAAGGTGTGTCCTTGGGGTTCTCATGGATAACTACTAGAACTCTAACCTTGGGAACCTATGAATATGCTACTCTTCATGGCAAAGGGGACTTTGCAGACATGACTAAGGACTAAGTTTGAGATGAACAGATTATTCTGGATTATCTAGGTGGGACTATCTAATCACATGAATTCTTAAAAAGTGGAGAATCTTTCCTGGTTGAAGTTCAGAGAAATGTAAAGGAAGAGGCAGGGGAAAACTGAAGTATGAGAGGGACTTGAGACCCATCTGCTTTTCCTCCTCTGAAGATGGAAGGAGGCTACAAGCCAAGGAATGCAGGTGGCCCCTAGAAGGTGGAAATAGCCCTCAGCTCACAGCCAGCAAGAAAACAGGGACCTAGTTCCCCCAATCACAAGGAACTGAATTCTTCCAATCTGAATGAGCAAGGAAACAGATGCTTCTGTCAAGCCTCCAAAAGAGAACACAGTGCTGCCAACAACTTGATTTTAACCCAGTGAGACTCACATAAGACTTCTGACATACAGAGCTATAAGATAAGAACTTAGTGTTAAGCCTCTATGTTTGTGGTAATTTATTATGGCAGCAATATAAAACTAATGTGGTGATTCAGGTATTGTGCTAGGTACTAGATTTATAAAAATTAATAATATGTTGCATCAAACTAAAAGTTTAATAGTGAAAAATCAAGCATTGCAGCTTCTTTGCAAAACAAGTTCCTTAATAAATGAATTTTTAAACTATTCAATAATTCATTTTGTATAAAACATTTGTTTTCTATCAGTATGTGAAGTAACTTGCAGCATGTCAATAACCACTGAAAAATCAATTCTAACATGATATAGACTATGCCATGAGGTTCTAACTAAATTTCTGCTTATGTTAACTGTAACAGATAGATTAAACTATCATCTCTACTTTGAAATAAGTTTTTCATTCACTTGACAATTTATTGATTATATTTGAACGGTCTATTATTAAATGAGTGAGAAAATTTTGATAGTCCCATGTTTCTCCATCATGATTAAATATAAACTTAAGTATATTCTGAAATTCCTATTCTGTTAAGTACAAAAGTCTCTCTAGTTGATAACTTTTAAATGATTAACTTGTCTGCTGATTAGCTGACCATGCAAATGTTTTGAAAAAAGTGTTTCTATGTTTCGAAAAATTCTGTTTGAATTAGTAAGAATTCAACTTACAATAAAAAAAAAAAAAAAACCACCACCAAGAAACTCTTCTGTCAGAAAGATTATTTTTGCTAGGGAAATTATCAAAAACAAAACAAAACATAGCAAATAAACAAGACATCCCTGCCTGTTGCCAAGGTCTTGTTTTTTCCTCCTTGGAGCTGTTCTGGGTCTATTTCTGCATGCTTATTTCTGAGCTGTTGGTGTGGTCACAGGACAGTCATGTGCTTGTTCTTCATTACAGTAGCAGCTGGGTCCAGCCTACCCGCCTCTTTCCACTTCAGATGTAGTTACTACAAGTAAGATTCAAGTGTGGCGATTGGTACAACACCCACATTATAACTTTTGACAGGCTAAGAAATTGTTGAGTGAATAATTTTTTAAACTTTCAAGAATATTAACCAAATATTATAAAATACTTATAAACAGATTGCTGGATTTCTGAGATAATCATATGGCTTTATATCTATATACATAATACAAGGAAAATAAGCCTGTCAAAATTGCCAAAATATCTGAATGGCAAAATCTGTTTAAATAAATTTTATTGATCTCTTTTAAATCCAAATTATATATTCAATACTCATCTTAATTCTATTTTATTAAAAAAGGCAAAACTTTTGCAATTGGTATATATCCTTTATAAAATAGTTGTGGTAAATGTGTTTTCTATTCATTAAAGTGTATATTAATTCCATTGGTTTGTTTTAAAATTGTTTATTAAGGTACAACATACACACGTTGTTGTAAGAATTGATAAATTTTTTGAGTACACCTACATAACCACTCCTGGATGAAAATATATAAAAAAAATAACATCACCCCAAAAGCTTCCCTCATGTCCACTCCCAGTCAATAATGAACCATACTCGCAACACACATTTTGCTTGTTTTTGATCTTCATATAATTATAATCCCACAGTATATATTCTCTAGAGTTTGGCATCTTTTGCTCAATATTAATTCTGTTAGATTAACATATATTTTTTGTGTGGCAACACTTCATTCGTTATGTTAGTATATATTATTCCATTATATGAAAAAACTGCAATGTATTCTTTTGTTGATGAATTTTTGTTGGGAAGCTATTACGAATAAGGCTGTTATTTACATTTTGTACAAAATATTAACATATTTTGGTGCACATGTGCACTAATTCCTGACACACAGAAGTGGAATCATATCTGCATATATTCAATTCTAGTGGATAGTGTCAACATTTTAAAAATGGCTGTACCAATTTACCTTCCCATCTGAGATATTTGAGAGTTCCTGTTGCTCTACATTCATATCTATACTTCAAAATTTTATCCATTTACATAAGTATGTAGAGACAAGTCATAGTAGTTTTAATTTGCATTTCTATGATTATTATATTGGGTGCCTTTTCATATGTCTATTGCCCATTTGTACAGCCCCTTTTGTGAAGTGATTTTCAAGTCTTTTGCCAATTTTTCTTAAATAGGATGCCTATCTTTATTGTTTTGTTTGAGGTTCCTCATTTATTATGGATGAGAGTACTTTGCTGGATGATATATATATCATAAGAATTTTTCTCTAAGCTGTGGCTTGTCTTTTCATTCCTTAATGGTGTTTTTTGATGAATGGAAGTTCTTAATTTTAAAAGAGTGCAGTTTATGAACTTTTTCTTTCATGGTTAATACTTGTGTCCTATTTAAAACATCTCTGGCATCCCAGAATAAATCAGATGTTCTCATATGTTTTTCTCTAAAAGTTTTATATAATTTTCACATTTACAACTGTAATACAGGTGGAATTGACTTTTATATATGCTGCAAAATAGAAGGTCAAGGTTCTATTTTGTAGTATAGATATCCAATCAATCATGCATCCTTTATTGATTCAGCACCAATTATTTTCCAATACATTCTTTTACACTCTTTTGGTGGCATCTTCTTATAAATCAAGAAGCCATGTTTACATTCTGTGTCTGTTTCTGGAACCTCTATTCTGTGTCATTGTTTTCTCATCTATCTTTGCACCAATAGCACACTTTTTTATATCGTGGCCTTGTCGTAAATCTGGATACCTGGTAGTATAAGCCCCCAACATTGTCTCTTTTCAAGTCTGCCTTCACTATACTTGACCCTTAGCATTTCCTTATACATTTTAGAATATTCTCGCATCAATTTCCAAAATTTCTGTTTAAGTTTTTAATTTTGATTTCATTACATGTATAAGTCAACTTGGGGACAATTCACAATCTTTAAAATATTGAATTTCCAATTCATAAACTTAGTAGATCATTCTGTTTATTTAGAACTTCTGTGATTTTTCTCAGAAATGTTTTGTAGTTTTCTGTGGAGAACACTTGTGCATCTTTTGTTAGATATACATCTAGGCATCTGATGTTTAGTTATTCAATTATAAATAGTATCCATTTTAAGACTTTATTTTCTAGTTATTTATGACTAGTGTATTGAAATACAATGGATTTTTCTTTATTTTATATCCAGTGACTTCCCCAAATTCATGAACTAATTCTAGCAGTTTATCTGGAGAGTCCTTTGGGCTTTCTATGTACGAATAATGTTTTCAAATAACTGCAGTTTCTAAAGCCATCTTTTACCATGTTAAATAAGTTATTTTCTATTTTTGGTTTGCTGTTATCATAAATGGCTTTTGAATTTCACAAAAGGCTTTTTCTATATCTATTGAGATTATTATTTGATCCTTTTCTTCCTTTTATTGTTAATGTGATAAATTATATTTACTGAATTTTTTAAGACTGGAAATTGTTTGCTTTGATTTTGGATAGGTTATACATGCCTCTTCCCAATTTTGTATGTTATTAATTACCTTTTCACATTTTATTTACCTTCATGGATTATAAAAAAACATTTATTTAAACACAATTAATATAAGGACAGCAAAAAGATATAATGGGAATAACAGATCTCAAGATCTATTGTGTACTAGCCACGAATTAATTATTATTATCCTCCATTCATGAGAATAATAAAATCTGCTTCATCTGCCTAACATGATGGTTATAAAGACAAAATAACTGACTAGAAGTGAAAATGCAATGGTAAACCATAAAAGATTATTAATATAAAGTTCAAATGGTCAATTATTATATAGTTCTATTTAATAAAATAATAATGAAATAATGTAACTTGAATTTTCTTACCTAATACTTTCACTTTTCCTGAACATTAAAGTAGGCTTTGTCTATTGATTTTCTTCCCCAAAGTTATCCAAATCACCAAAACTGACAAATGGGAAAGTTTCAAATCAATGAGTCTTTATCAAATTGTCATATTTAACACATCAAAGTATTTATTCTGCTCTCATTAATTCACTGCACTTATTATATATTAAAAATTAAGGTGGATAATAAGCCTGGCCCTTCTTATATTTTGATAGGAAAAAAAATCACAATTTTTCTATGGCTTTATTCTAAACATAGCTTCCTAAAATGAACTCTCTGTAGTAAAGACACTCACATCAGTACGAGCACAGTCTCAGTTTCTCTCCAGTTTTCTGGATGGGGAAAATGGACTATTAACTAAATTCCCTGACCCACTTTGTTAGATAATATCACATATTAAATTTCTTCTCCTTATTTTCCACCTTTGTGCTACCTAAGAAGAAAGAATAAGTGAAATAAAACTGAAAATAGAAGCTAGATGATGGTGTCCAATTTAAGCCTGTTAATTACATTCAAAAGGTAGATTTCCTCTGAAAAAGTTAGCTACAAATTTCTTTTTGGAGTTTTCTTTCTCCTTTATTTTTCAGCTATATAACTTCTTATTCATTTGTTAGATGGCTTAGTGATGGAATTCTGGGGTAGATTATGTTTCCCTTAAAGATAAAGTGAAGAACTCAGCAGAAGAGTCGACAACAGCGGGGTGACACTGGCTATCTGCTGCACGTTTCACTTTGTTAGCTTTCATAGCCAGTTAGCTTTAATGTCGGGTTCATCATATGAATTGGGGGAACAAGATCAGCATTTGGGCTCCAAACATCTTCCCTATTATGATCGCTCCATTTGTTTGGGTGATTATTCTATACCCTACCACGCGTACTTATGGCCAGCACAAACAGAAGATGATGGGGGAATTCCTGCATTTTCCACAGAGGGAAAACACAAACATCAAAGGAAAGCCATGCTGATGAAAAGGCACACCTATAAATGAAATGACTACACTGTGGACCTAAGTTGACTGTGACAAATACTCTCAATTTCTATTCATAAAAACCAAGAGTATTTAAAAAACTTTTTTTTTTTTACAAAAAATAAGGCCATGGTCTTTGATGAGAGACTTCTCTTTATAAGAAAATTCTTTAAAACCCAACTCTACCTAAGCATTTCTTTTTAATTCCCCATGGAATATCAAATAACAAAAGAAAACACACAGCCAATAAGATTAAAAGTCTGCGGAGAGGAAACCACAATGAATTGAATTATAATTTGGTTTTCCTGAACGTTAAAACTTAAAAACAAATTATTTTATACTTTTGTGTATATTGAATTGTTTTGTGCAAATTATCTGTTAAAAATCAATAAGTCTTGGTATGTTAAAGAGTGTTTACCTTTAAAGTAACAATGTGTATATTTCTTTTGTTGGACTTTAATGTTGTTGGGAAGCGACTTAGAGACTTGTCAGGGACACGATATTCCTTAAATAATTTTAGAATAAGCTAGGGTAAAAATCCTAAATAAATAAGAACTCTGAAATTAACAACAAAATAATTTGTGAGGATGTTAGCTGTCTTAACACGGTCACAACTGCCTACTAGATCTTACCCGGATAAAATTCATTATCTTGAAATTCAACATCTTGGCAAAGTCTTCATCACTAATTAAAATAATAGCAATGGAAGAGCATCTACAATTACTCTGTTTAGGATAAAATTACAAGGGCTATAAATCTCCAAGCTTCAGGGCATAAACTGATCACCAGCTGGGGTGAGAAAGAAATGTCTACCTATTGTGTAGTTTTGCAAAATTAGGTACATTATATGTTTTACTCCCTCAGAAACATCTGGCACAGGCTACTATTTGAGAGGCTTTTGGACTGCATGCAAGGGACACCACTTAGTTAAGTTATAGAAATTGCCTGGTTCCATACACACATATAAAACTTAAAATTTAAGAGCTTGCTAAAGGAATGCTGAATTCTTCATCTTGATATCATTGGTTCAAATTCTTCCCAGGCTAGTAATCAAAGGTCATTAACAGTGTCAGGTAGAACACGAGAAGTTCAAAAATTCACATTTTAGTGTTAGTCCCTTTGTCATAAAACAGAGCCAACATCATTACAGACAATATTTGGTAGTTCCCACAGGGAAAAAATAGAATGCCCATGAACTTTGAACTATTATGAGAGATTGACAAAGAAGAGAAATTAGTGCAGCAAATGCTGTTCTAGGACAGCTCCCCTCCCACTCCCATCTTTGGTAGGCAAATGAAGAGGCTGGCTTACTTTCAGAGAAAATAGATGTAAACCTGCATGAAGAAAGAACTGAAGGATCCCTTCTCTTTTACTAGGTGAAGTGAGGAAAAAGAAGAGGGAGAAAAGTCTAGATGTCAGAGAATGTCTGCAGCACAGGGTTCTGCCTCAGTCCTGGGAATGTTGTCCAGGAGGGACCCTGTTGGTCTAGATCACGACAGAGTCCCAGGACATAGGGAAAAGGCAGCCTGGGGGCTGGAGGGAAGAGAGTCCAGAAGTGAGAAAACATTGCAATAGAGATTGGACACTGTGAATTCAGAAATGGTTATTAATGGCTAATAACCAACTTAGTGGTTATTAATCACTTACTAGCTAATGGTTAATAACTACACTTACTGATCTGTCCCTACATTAAAAGAACCCTCAGAAAATCCAAAAGCAGAATATGAGGCAAATAGCTCTTTATCACATTCAACTATCTTCTATCAAATTTCTGAATCACAAACTTAGCAACATGTGGGCTAAATGGAACAGGGCTATGGTTGCTTTTATTTTTATATTTAAATTTAATTTAAATGCCTTTAGGACAGTATCTTTCCAATTCATCCTAGTCCCTGATACTCCTTAATGACTTAGTCCCAATGATTTCATGTCTGGCAATTGCACTCATGGACAGCAAAAGCATTAATGTTTACAAATATTAGTATAAAAGTATCACGTCTCAATATAGTTCTATTTTATATAATTTGCTTTATTGCAATTGACTATATCCAGAATTTGTTACAGCTTTATTGTAAGAGAATCCCACATAAAAGTCAGTTTTCAACATTCTTTTTTACCATTAGAAACAATAGTAATACTAAGTTTTAAAGCTCCTATTTCTCAAAGTCTGATCACCATTATGTTCTGTGAAAAACTTCTAAAATTTTGAATTTTTCTTCAGCCATAGAGCCTACAATAGAATTTTGATTAAAATTTTAGTAGACAGAGATTGTACTTCTCTCCACACATATCTCTAAAAGGCTACATTGGTGTACTTGGCTTTTTTTGTTTTTCTACAACAGCACTCCATTGCTGACGGTCAGTTCATAGTTCATTATGGACCCCAGACGTGCTCCTGCTGCACTTTTATGTACTTTTATGGGGTCATGGTTCTGTATCAGTCCAGGTACATTCTCAACTTCCTCTGAAAGGGATATGCTAACAACTGTTCTTTAGGAAAAGCGTGTTCTAAGTAGTCATAGTATAAATGGTGGCTGTACTATTGCAAATGAGATGAATTCTAAAACTCTTAGTAAGTTTATTTTGACTAAATTAATGCCAAGTGAAATTTGAGATAGTTTTTCATTTTGAAAGTTTTTAAATAGAAAAATATTACGACCAAATTTTCCTAATATTTTCTGATAGTTACTGTTCAAGGAATCGCCACATTTAAGTTAGTCATCACTGTGACTGTGAGGACATATGAATCATTAACCTTGGGTCTGCCAGGCAGATTCCCAAGCCAGCAGGTGTCTGAAAAGCTGAGCTACAAAAGAAGTGGCTTTATATTTCTAAATCTCGTGACCTCCAGAGGCTTCTGGGAAATTTGGGAGATTTGGGTTATAACTTTGGAGGCCAAATCTACTCCAGTCTAACGCTGCTAAGAACATCTGCTTTGGGAGGAAAATCAAGAATCCAAAGATTAGTTGAAAAGTCTAAGGTAGGAATGATCTAAATTACTCCTGTAGAAGTGAAACTGTGGATAGTTAAGAGAGTGGCTCTGTACTAGTTTTGTATTGCCGCATAACAAATCACCACACATTTAGCAGCTAAAACAACATCCATTTACCATCTCACAGTTCCGTAGGCCAGGAGTCCAGGCACGGTCTAGCTGGGTTCTCTGCTCAGTGTTTGATGTTCAAGGTGTCAGCTGAACTCAGTTCTCATCTGAAAACTCCACTAGGGCAATATTCACTTCCCAGCTCCCTCAGGTTGCTGGTAGAATTTACTTCCTGTGGCTGCAAGACGAAGGCCTCTGTTCTTGTTGGCTGTTAGCTTGGCACTGCTTTTGGCTCCTAGAGACTCATTCAGGTCTTTACCATGTGGCCCCCTCCAGGTTCAAAACAGCAATGAAGAATCTCCTGGCAAAACCCTTCTTACACTTCAAATCTCTCTTGCCAGGAAAAGCCCCAGTCCCTTTTAAGGGCTCACTTAATTAGATCAGACTCACCCAGGATAATCTCTTTTTAAAATCAACTGATTTGGGACCTTAATTATATCTGCAAAATTCCTTTACAACAGCACCTAGACTAGCATTAATTGAATAACTGAGAGAAGGTGTGTGTATACCAGGTGGTGGAAATCTTGAGTTCAATCAGGAAAGCAGGATAGATAGATAGATAGATACATAGATAGACAGACAGATAGATGATGGATAGACAGACAGACAAGATAGATACTTAGACATCTATCTATCTGATTTATTACAAGCAATTGGCTTACACAATTGTAGGGGTTGGCTAAGCGAGACCAAAATCTGTAGTCAGGAAGGGATGATCACAGGAAGTCAAGAAACCATGGGCATGAACTAAAAGTGCTGTCCACAGGTGGAATTCTTCTATCTCAGGCCATGCCTATGGGCTCATGGGGAATGATGGGGTTCAGGACATGCTACTCCCAAATATGGCATATTGAACATTTTAAGCTGAAGGAGTTTGAGAAAACAGCAGAAGCAGGAAGGTCACTCTGA
The DNA here is from genome assembly GCA_031878705.1 of Tapirus indicus. Lineage (NCBI taxonomy): Eukaryota > Metazoa > Chordata > Mammalia > Perissodactyla > Tapiridae > Tapirus > Tapirus indicus. Next base: position 39,694,767 of record CM062917.1, on the reverse strand, counting down.
CGTTCCCCCTGCCCTTCTCCCCTGAAACAGGTCATAACACCTTGTGAGAGTTGCCCTCTCTATATCCAGAGGAATGGAGCATTCTTATTTCCAAAGACAAAAAGATGCCAAGATAAATCTGAACAAACAGGCCTTGCTAAGTTTCCCCCAGTTTAGTGCACTTATACTCTTTGATCTATCATATTTCCACACGACTACTCAACATCGAGCCTAGCATAAAAATACTCAGGTTTAACTGTTTCTTCAGGTCTTCATTTCCTTATGAACACTCTTGTGTCACATAAAACTTATATTAAATAAATTTGCATGCTTTTCTCCTGTTAATGTCTTTGTTAGTTTAATTTTCAGACTTAGCCAGGGACCCTGGGACCCGGGGATGTTTTTCTCCCCTACAGAACTTCCCTACAACCTGTTGATTGAGAAAGAGAAAAACTTAAACCTGGTTAAAAAATGGTTCTTGATATGTAGGCACCGCCTGAAAGTGGACAGCTGTAGCACTGCAGCACCTCTCTGGGACAGCCATGAAGAACAATGGTGAAAGAAAATTCTCCCAGTGGGCAGAACTTCCTTTGAGTGGTATACCTAATTGATCATTTCACCTAGAAGGAGAAATAGCCAGAGTCTATATTAATTGCATGAGTCTATATCAATTCATAGCCTGTGGCTAATGGTTTGGCTGGATGGTCATGAACTTGGAAAGGATATGACTGGAAAGTTGATAAAAAGGAGGTTTAGGGGAAGAGTTATGTGAATAGACCACTTTAAATTGGTGAAAAACATGAATATTTGTGCCCCAAAGGGTGACCTCAGCAGAAGAGGACTTTAAAAATCACGTGGTTAAGATGATTATGAGTTATGGATTATGAGTTAGCCTTTTTCCCTAGCCATTCCTGTCAGTGTCCAATGGGCTCATGAACAAAGTAGCCATGGTGATTAAAGCAATTAATGGGATGGAGATTGTGCATAGGCTCAGCAACATTTACTTCCACTCACCAAGGTTAACCTGGCTACAGACACTGCTGAGTGCCCAATCTGCCAGCAACACAGACCAACATTGAGTCCTGATATGGTTCCACTCACAGGGTGATCAGCCAGCTACCTGTTGACAGGTTGATTACATTAGACTACTTTGTATGGAACAGACACTTGCTTTAAATATGAATTTGCCTTCCCTACCCACAAAGCACCTCAGCTGGTTGTGGTTCTTTGCCTGGTGAAGTGACTCAAACCTTCATACCTAACTGAACTGAGCTCTTATAATTTTCCATTGACTTTAATCACAGGACATGAGAATACTAAGAGATACCCTGGATGATCCCCTGTAGTACAGACATACTCCTCACTACCCTAACTGTATAATAGCAGCCCAGTTTCCTCTGAGTAGTCAGGATCAATCACCCAACCAGCACAGTAACCCCATCTGACATCATGGACTTTCAGAATGCCTTATACACTGTCAATGTTTTCCACACAGTACTGTTTCTTACCAATGAATTCATTTCACAGCAAATGAAATTCAGTAATGGGCCCAGGTTCCTGGAATTCACTGGTCTTATCACCATCCCCATCATCCTGAAGCAACCACTTGATAGAATGGTGGAATGGTCTTCTGAAGACTCAATTATGACACCAACTAGGTGGCAATGCCTTGCTGGGCTGAGGCAATGTTCTCCAGGATGCGGTATCTTCTCTAAACAGCATCCAATTTATGGTGCTATTTCTCCCACAGTCAGGATTCATTGGTGTGTGAATAAAGGAGCGAAAATGGAAGTGGCTCCATGCACTACTACCCTAATGTTCCACTAGCAAAAGTTTTGCTTCCCATCCTCATGACCTTAGGCTCTGCTAGAGGTCTTAGATCCAAAGGAAGAAATCTTCCACTAATGGAAGTAACAATTATTCCGTTGCACTAGCAGTTGAGACTTCTACCAGGCCATTTTGAGCCTCTCATGCCTATTAAGAAACAAACAAAATGGGGGCTACTGTTCTGGCTGGGGTGATTTATTCTGACTGCCAGACTGCTAAGGAGAAATTGTTCTGCTACTACACAATGGGGGTAATGAGGAGCAGGTCTAGAATACAGGCAATCCTCTGGGCATCTCTTATTACTCCCATGTCCTATAAAGTCAACTGAAAATTACCACAACCCAATTCAGGCAGGAATGCTAATGGCCCACACTCTTCAGGAATGAAGGTTTGGGTTAACACACCAGACAAAAAACCATGACCAGCTGAGGTGCTTGCTGAGGACAAAAGGAATATGAAATGGGTAGTGGAAGAAGAAAGCTATAAATACCATCTATGATCATGTTACCAGGTGCAGAAATGAAGACTGCAAAATTTATGAGCATTTCCTCCTAATTTTGACTTGAATATGTTTGTGTATATATTACCCAAATATTTTCAGGTTTCTTCTCTCTCTTATCCTCTCATCATTTAACATGATAGATAACTTTATCATCCCAGTATTTAAGTTACAATATACCACAGGAGAACAGTGACTATCACCCAAGGGCTTTGTGTCCTCTTCCGGGGAAAGGGTTAGCATGTTTTCAGATGTATGCAGGATAGTTGTATCATGATAGGTGGAAAGTATGATCAAGAGAGATATTTATGGGAGCCGTGGATGGCTTTCTTGATGTGCCAACTTTGCTAGGTTTCATTCCCCAGTTATTCAAACACTAATTCAGGTGTTGCTGTGAAGAAATTTACAGATGTGATTAAATCCTTTAATTAGTTGACTTTAAGTAAAGGAAATTATCCTGAATCATCTGGATGAGTCTGATTTAATTATTTGGAAGGACTTGGAAACAGGGCTGAGGCTTTCTGGTGGGGCGGGTGTGGGGAGTGGCAGGCAGAGGGCAGATAGAGGCACAGATAGACAAAAGAAATTTCACTTGTGTGCAATAGCTTCAGTTTGTGCCGTTGGGTTCCAGGCTGCCAGAATCTACCCTTCCTGATTATCTGCCCTACAAATTTTGAATTTACTTAGCTAGTCTCCACAATAGCATAAGCCAATTCCTTATAATAAATGAATAAATACATACATATACATAGGTAGATAGATGATAAAGACATAGACACAGACATAGACATAGATATCTTATTGGTTCTGCTTTTCTGGTTGAACCCCAACTAATATGGGGGCCATACTAGAATTCTGCCTACCACAGATTTTTTGGAATGTAGCAAGACACTGCAGCAATCACTAGAGTCAGGATCGGAAGACCCAGGCTTGCTGCTAGGTGCTGCCTCTAAAAGCATCACAGTCCTGGGAAAATCACTTAACTTCTCTAAATTTCACTTATCTCTTCTATATTTCAAGGACCTGCATTGCAGAGTGGTGAGCATCAGATGAGGAAAAATAAATAAGAAAGTTTCGTGTATATTTTAAAGTACTTACAGATTTTCCTGTTTTGGCTAAGAATGCCTGCATCGTTTGTGTTACTCTGCTCCCTGGGGATGACTAAAATGGAAGTCAATTTGAATTTAGAAGAGGTCTCTGGCATGGGCATGGGCTTCTCAAGAATGCTTTATATTGATTAACTGCTGCCCTGGGGTTTGAAATATAAGACCAGAAACATTGACATCTGACCTTGTGGGGAGACAAAAGGTCTGACAACCTTGAAATTATCGGTGCAGAATTTTCATGCTTTTTATTACATGTCATATTTATTTTGCCTTCATAGCATGCATAATGCTGTTAGTAAAATGAGATCATCTATGAAAAAGGTAAGAACATATTATTAAACAAAATCTCTCATACTCCTACCATCTAGAGAAGCTACATAAAGACAACTTTCCATTCCCTTACATGTGAGATCATATTTTTCTGAGGAATTAAAAACTAACAGCCATGGACAATAAATGAGAAACAGCACAACTATCGTTGAATTCTATTTCTAAACTCATTTTTAGAGTCTGTTACTGACCCAGAGAAGTTGAGTAGACCCACTGTGAGTGACTAGAACTAATGACTAGCATTTGCTTAGCTCCTTAACAAGCCTAATTATGTTATTATTCTGAGGTCAGTTTTAGGTGACTTTACTGTCTTCTTTCAGGTGAGTTTCAATGTACTATGAAACAGTCCTTCAAACAATCTATCACATTCTTAATTAAATTTCTCACAGACTTGGTCTATGTGAATAACTTCCATGTTAGGTTTACTGGAACACAAAGAACTAACAGCACATGTTAAAAGTTTGAGTTCACCAAAACTAGATGCTCTGGAACCTGGAATAAGTACCCCAGTCTCTAAATTTTTAGCCGTAAATGCACAGGGTACCATTTTGATTTTAAGCATTATTTTGGATATAGTTCCTAAGTTTGATCTTTATCATAGCTGACACTTGGAAGGCTCAAGTAAGCAAATTCATTGTAACTTACATTAAAACTTTACTTTTATTGCTAGAACAAATCTTTCTAAATCATTATCAGAATTATGTTCAGGAAGCATTATCCTTTTAATTGCTACATATGTGTGGAATTTTAATTCAATGCTCACTCAAAATCTTTGGGAAAAGATAGAGTCCTCAGGAAAAATGATGTATTTCTCAAAAATTTGAACTAAATATGCTGCAGAAAAGTACATTCATTTCTTAAAGGTGATAGGGAATTGCTAACCAGGACAGGTCTTATTCAAGTTCATTCCCTTTTCTGAGATGTGTGAATGATTTTGAAATTATTAAATTATGACACAGTACAGGACCCTATGTGAGACAGAGGTTGATGACCATGGATGTAGGATTTCTGATATATATGACAAAAATAGCCAAGATCTAGAAATGAGAGAACAGGGTCCTGAGGAAATTCTATATCTGATCTAAAGACAAGAACATATAGATTCTCTAGACTCTGCCCCACATACACAACCTTTGAATGACTGCTACACAGCTTGCAGAAGGCCACAAACATCACATTTTAACAACTATGCTTGAAAATAATTTATGTAATAACTCTAAATGTTAGACTTCTGTGATTGATATGTTACTGTTTTTAGTTACTATGTTTACCAAAAAGATGGATTCCCATAAGGATTTAGAGTGCCAATTAATTTAAATAACTAGAACTCTATACGACAATTTGGCATATAGGAACTTGAGTTACCATATCTAAGTTACTTCTAATCCAAATATCAATTAGTTATGTTCAAACTGTCTCAAGATCAAGATGAGCTTAGTAAAATTAGTTTCATAATTTTTTTCAAAGTTAGCAGAAAATATGTAATCAGTCCACTTGGGTATAGTTTCAATAAACACAGGAAGAATGGCATATTGAAATGTTTAAAAACCATTAACATAAAAAGCATAAAAGTGCCATGATTTCATATATAACCAACTAACTGACAGTAAGATTCATCCTTACAATAATCCTGTTTCCTTGGGTGTACCAAGATGGTAATATCATATGGAGAGGTAAGATACTTAAATCTGTTTGCATAAAATGAGGGCATGCTTTTCAGCTTCCTTCAAATATGTATGTCAAATTCAAGTTTACCATGTAACCGCCAACTCCCTTACTATAAAAACCAGCGTGTTCTAACCACATCATTTAAAAGATTAAGAAATAGGAGGAAAAAAAAATAGCAAAAGGGACAAAAATACGAAGTGTGAAGATTTTTAAAACCGTCATAAAAGAAAATTTCTGAAGAATCCTTAATTAAAAATGGAAAAGACCAATTTTCTTCAAATAAGGCAACAACTTTAAATCTTAAATGTTCTTCACTCCTTTCAAATAAAAATGTCAGCAATCTTTGTGTATAGTTATAGTTGGTGTCAAATTCTATCAAATTTGAGATGAGACTTTGCCAGTTTGGGAGCTAAGGGAATATATTATCTCAGGCCACAAAGGGTTTCATAAAAAGGTTGAAGGAAATGGAAATCCAACACTGCTTAAGAAAATCAGCAAATAAATTACAAAAACTGTCCATTTGCCTGTCCCTTTTAATCTTAATGTCGTATTCAAACTATTGGGCATGTAACTGAATATCTCAACTGTACCTGAAGAAATAATGGAGCGTGTCTCTGCAGTAAAACAGAACGGCACTAAACTGATGAGTTTAACCCAGCAGAAAGAGCGGCTGTAAACATGACAAATGCCTGCTATTGATTTCAGGTTTAATTACTCTGTGCAGCACTGACAAAGCCCATCAGATGTTGTTGTGAAGTGTAAATGGAACAGACTACACTTCACTGCCCAGAGGAAACTGATGGTGTCTGCAGTTTGCATTGTTTACTTTATCCTCCGTAAACTTCAGCCTTGATCAAATTAACAAGTGCTACTAACCTCCAACAAACTACAATGCACTATGGTTTTACAGCAACAGCCTTGGAACAACAGTTCAGCAGCGTCTCATTGATAACAAATGTCAGTCTAACCGCTGCTGGTGAACCCTACAGCCTAGGACTCACAAGTCCTGACTCTGGGGGCACTGGGATCTCTTTCTGCAGGTCTGATGTGTAAGGGAACGGAAAGATGAGTTTTCACACTGCTCATCGTTGTGGTGCCAATAAATGGCAGGTACCATACAGTCTTTCCTAAAGGGCTCCTAAATTACTTAGTTTCTGGTTTCCAATATTAGTTTTTCAAGAACATTTGTGAGTAATTATAACTTACTTTAGGTTAATTGCTTTCTAGCTTTTCCCTTTTCCCCTCTCTTTTCAGATATATAAAGTGTATCTTTTTTCATTCAATTCAATTTTTTGCAAGTAGTGATTTACTGAAAGATATTTCTGAAACTATTAAAAATTCATAATACTTGCAAAAGAACATTTTCCTTAAGTGGGAGGTTACTGAATTGACCTATTATTTGCTTTTCTCTACAAGTGCTGGGTGAGAATTTGCTATTTTATCATGAAAATATCAGAGTGCACTAAATGTTTATTCATTCGAAGCTTTGTGCAAACAGATAAAACAATAAAATGGAATATCTGTAAGCATTTGCATTGGTTTCAGGATCTGCCAAAGTCAGATGTAGATCTCTGAGACATCCTCCTCATAGTTGCTTTTGTTCATACCTCAGTCAGCTGCCTTTTACCTCCACCTGCACACATTTGCTTGCTGCTGGTGGTGATGCTTGTGTTGAGCACCTGTTGTCAGGATTTTCTTTCCTGTTCTTAGCAATGTCTAGCACAGTGGTGGGCATCTATTTCTTAGTTTATATCCCCAGGCTGGCAGGCCTCAATTTTTCATCCTATACTTGCAATCTACAGAAACATTGCAATCTCTCATTTTGTCCTGCATCTTGCATAATATAATGCACTTCAGATCAGGATAAAACTAGGAGTTATGACATATAAGGGATATTTAAAATAAATGATAAAACAATATTTGATACTGATCAAGCAAAGATTTTTTTTTTGAGGAAGATTGGCCCTGAGCAAACATCTGTTGCCAATCTTCCTCCTTTTTTGCTTTTTTTTTCTTTTTGCCCCAAAGCCCCAGTAGATAGTTGTATGTCATAGTTGTGCATCCTTCTGGTTGCTCTATGTGGGACACTGCCTCAGCATGGCTTGATGAGCCGTGCGTCGGTCCGTGCCCAGGATCCGAACCAGCAAACCCCTGGTGGCCGAAGTGGTGTGTGCGAACTTAACCACTATGCCACCGGGCCGTCCCTGTTTTATTTTTTTCAAGAAAAATTTTTAATAAATAAATACTAGATTTCTGGTGGAAGAAAGACAAGGCAATCATCAGTTGGTTAATTGGTTTTTAAGGATAGTTTAACAATAATAAAAGAATGTTGACTATAATCTTAAAAAGTACCAAATTATCCCATATCGGCTTGATCATTTATCAAAAAATTAAGTGGTGGGAATTCTTTTCCTAAAAATATCTTATGTCCTCAAGATAAAGAAAACTACAGAGTTCGTCCATTTATTTGAAAATATTTTTTGAGTGTCTCCTCTGGGTGCTAGGTGCTGGTTATCCAGTGTTGAAGAAAATAGATCTTACCTCCAGTGGGGAAAAGAATAAAAATAAATTACTCAAATAACTGTATAGTTGGTATTGCAATGAGTGCTATGGAGGAAAGGTGAAAGGAACTCAGGAACCTGAAAAAAAGCAACTGCTTTAGACCAAGAGCCTGGGAAGCCTTCTGAGTGTGTGACATTGAAGCAGAGATCTGAGGCTGAGTTGGAGGTACCTAGGATAGGGGGTGGCATGTGTGAAAGCTCTGAGGTGAAAGCCTGACAACTGAGGAGCTGAAGAAGCTTAATGTGCCTGGACTCCAGTGAACTAGATGGATAATGGCCTAAGATATAGATGGGGAGGTGGACAGTGGCTGGGTCAGACAGGCCACATTAAGAATTTTAGATTCCATGCTATTAGGGGCCCAGGGAAGCCACTGAAACATGTTTAGCATGGAAGGATCAGACAGGAATTTTTTGGTTTTTAAGGGGTTTTTTGGCTTACGTTCATGCAGACTGCTTTGTGAGGAACAGTTCAGGTCGACAGGGAATGAGTGTGGATGCAGCATCCAATTAGGAGGCTATTGCGATAGTTCAAGGGAATGATGATGGTGGCTTGGTTTGGATGGTGGCTATAGAGATGGATAGAGTCCAGATAGTGCTGACAGGAAATCAGAATATTGACAAATAAATTCTCCTAAAATAAACTCTCCTTCTAGGCATTGTTTATAATATATATATATAATATTTAGTATATATATAAATATATATTTAGTATATATTTAATTTAATATATATTGAATATGTAATATATGTATATATACTTAAGTTGTTTTATTTTAGATTTCTTTACCTCTACATGTTGAAATATTCCTTTTCAGTTATTTAAAAAATAATGCCTCTGGATGTTCATTCATCTGAATATATGGATTCTCTGTGGACTCCTTAAATATTAGTGGAGATCTCTTTCATAGTGACACTGTGAATGGCAGTATATCTAAGCAGTGTTAGAGATTCTGGTTTAGTTAAAATTATGCCATCTGTTTTAGTTCAGAAGCATTTCTAGATTTTATTCTTAAAGACCAAATCCCCACAATAGCTTGATATTTTTGACCTATCACTTTACATTTTTCACAGTAGAGAGAAAAATGAAATCTCTGATGTGGTTTACAAATTTAGTAGTCAAGTATGGGGAGGATGCCTCCTAAACCACCCTATTTCCTTTAAATGTTGTTTGACCTGCTCTCAGTCACCAGCAATGGACGAAGCACTTGGAGGAGAGGAACTAATGCCCACAACGATACCCTGAGGCAAAGTAGAGAAGCTACAGGGCATTTGTAAAAGGTGCCCTATAGCCTCCAACGTGGATGAAAACAGGGCAATTACAAATTCCAAGCAAACTCAGATTGATTTAGAAAAAACATCCAGGTCTGGAATCCCGCTCTCATTAAGTCTATCCCAAACTTAACGTGAGAGGGATGTGGATTCAGTTTCTGGAGGTTAATAGGAAAAGAGTTTTCTGCTTCTCTTAGCAAGCCATTCTTACTAATTTATCCCATTCCTTTCGGTTATTACACAAACAGCATCTCGTCTAAACTTTGAAACAGTTGATCCTTGGCATTTGAAGTGAGAAAAAATAAATGATTATTAAAATAGTAAAACCATATGTCCCATTTTATAATGCTTTCTAATTAATTAGTAAAGACCTGTGAACTGAATTAATCTATCAAAGATCCACAGACCCCATAGAGAAAATTAAAAGAATTGAAGGTCAAATTATACAATGATTTGCAGGAAACCTAGAAGAGTTTTACCCAAGAGGTAAAAATTTCTTCATGAAAGCATCCAATCATTCTCTCAAAAATACTGAACACCTACTAACTAGGTGGGGCCCTCAGTAGGACACTGGGGTATAGGAATGAATCAAGAGTTCCATCCTCATGTAGCTTATTTAGAATACTAGACACATTAATTTAAAATTGCCCTTTTATTTAATTACTTTGCATGGAATCGAGATGTTCATGACCATGATCGAATAGAAGGTAAAGTCTCCAACGAAGCCTGGGAAGCTCTGATCTCTCTATATGGAGAAAATCAGTGACTATTGTTTTGCTCTGCACCAGGGACTGCACCACATAATCTGTCACTGTCCAAATACAATTTTCTTTTTTTGTAAATGAGTCAGTCACAAACCTCTGATTGCGCCATTTCGAATGCAAATAATTCTGTTCCAACTGCCTCTTTACATTAGCTAAATGAAGTCATCAGTAACCAAAATTGGAGAAAATCTTAACACAACTGCCGTAAACAACTTTTAAAGTTTTATATCCCATAAGAATGAAACTGTTATGAGATAGTTAAGATTCATTAGAGATACCCACCCCTGATATGACTCATATTCAAAAACAATAATACTTTCCCCCATAACCAATAGTGGCCAGAGCAAATTATAATCAAAGATAGATTTCTTGGAGGGTGATGATACCATTAGATTTAAGGAATTAAAAATACATGAAACTTTTGAGTTAATGAACAGGGTCCTTAACTGCTCATTTAATTCAAACAGCTGTTTGTTAATGCCCTAAGCAGTGTCATAAACTGTGAAAATACTGTTGAGTGCAAGACACTAGTTAATGCTATAAAGCAACACATGCTCTAATATTAAAAGGATTTAATGGGATTAATAGAGAATAAAACATTAACTCCCTATTATGATGTTTTAGAACCCAAGGGCAAATTCTGGCTAAAAAGGACTCTGGTTCTAAAACCACAAAAAGTAAACTCCAGCACTGTACAGCAAATCATGGCAATTTTATGCCCTTGAAAAAAAGTGGAACCCTGATAAGATCACATCTGTTCCAATCACATACTGGATAAAATCACTGTTTACTAAAGTCCTAAATAACTAAAAATGTGGAACCCCAACAGGATCCCATCTGTTAATGCTACAACTTGGATATGGTCCCATTAGAAAAATTCCATATAATAATGTTTCAGCATAAAGTAGTGAAGAATTTAGATTTTATTTCATCAATTTTGTCTATAGACTTATACACTGATTTTCGGCAAACATATCATTTTATGATCTATAATGCATTTTTCTTATGGGTTAGTTGCTCTAATTTTAATAGATAAGACCAAAACTGATTTGAAATTATAAATTTCAGTCTTTCTCCATGAATTTCAGGAATTTTAGTCAATTTCTGCTCTTTATTTCATTCCTTACATTGCACTACAGAGTATTTTCATAGCATACTTATTATAGTATAAATAAGTTTATAACCTAAATCATAGTATAAAATTTATAGCAATGCCCTTTTTTGACATTTTTCTATTTTCAAGTACACGAGGGTTTTCAATTCTGGATTAAATATATGACTTCACTATTCAAAGAGAAATGCTCTCATATTTACTATTCTCTTGGCAGTGTCATATTTAACTCTATAGCATAGCCAAATTTCATTTTAGACTTAAATATTAACATAGTTGTAAATTTAAATGTACAGTTATTATTGAAGAACGAGGATTGGTGGATTAAAAGAAAAAGTTAAAAGTTTTGATAAAGTTGATGAGATTAAATAATTTAAAATGTCTGTAAAAATATAGCAGACTGTAATTCTTGGAATATACTCCATCTTTTAACCACTGTAATATTTTAATTTTCTTAGATAATTATGAAAATTGAGCTTTCTGGATTTTTGTTATAAGCAAACATTAAAAATTTGTTGCCACCATTTTTGCAACCTTATTATGTGCTCCGTACTGCACTAAATCATTATAAATATAGTTTAATCCTCATCAAAAAGTCCATGAATATGTAGTATTGTTATACCCATTTTGCAGATGAGAAAACTGAGCCTTAGAGAGGTAAAGCAAATTCCCAGGATTAAAAACCGGGAGTTTTTCTCGTTCCAAAGCTCATTTTCATACCCACTGTGTTGTACTGTCCTAACAGGTGCCCTTATTGCATAGCATATGAAGAAATTAAGACTAATAAAAATCAGCATGTTAATTAATAACCATTGCTGTGATTAATGTAAATATTTTAGCTGAGTCTTTTCTGAAAAATTCTATTTGCAAAAAATATATTAACTTCCTCTTAGGGGCTTCGTATTGGACACATGGGTGACCTAGGTAGGTTAATATTTTGTTCCCCTTTCAATCTATTTTCTAGATGAATTGTGTGCTTCCTTTCATTGGACAAAAAGGAATTATACAATTCATCAAAATTTTCCTTTGCCCTGGCCACCAGCAAATTTGAACCTAAATTTATTTAAATGTTTATTCAGCATTGATTTAGCTGGGATGAGGAATGGATCAGCAGTAAGGGGGGCTGCTTTATTTTCACTTCAACTTGCTACATCCTTTGGTAGATGAAATTAAAATTTGTCCATTATGTAAGGAGTTGAGTGTGGAGCTCTGAGCTAATGGGAGCCATATTTCCAAATTATTCCATTGATGTTTTATTGAATGGCATTTTAATGATTGAATTCATGATGATTAATTTCCTATGTGAAAATATTCAAGAGAATGTTATAAAGGTCATTTAAACTATTGATTACTGTAGATTCTCTCAATTTCATTCCTATATTAAATCAGTCTTCTATGTCGCAGCACAGTTAAATTATATATTATATTAACATATCTTGCATATATATCTTCACTAACTAGAAAAAAAAGTTCCACTTAAAAATATTTGAAGATGTGTTAGTTTTGAAGCCATCAAAAGAAACAATGGGAAAAAAATATCATGTCTAAAGAAAACTATGAAAGTTATAAAATTCAGAACAATGACAGTGGTAATTTCAAAATTAAAGTGGGGATATTCTTTCACGGAAAAATAATTTTTATAGAAGTATATCCTTGACTATCATATAGGCTAATATAATTATCTTAGAATTATAAAGATAATAATTTCCAAAATAATAAAGGCATGGTTCTCTATCTTAAATGATATACTAATTCGCCCACATGATGTATTTTTTACAAAATTTAAGCATTAGGAAAATATTTGTTGCAGTAGATGATTGTTTTAGAGAAATGAGCGTTAACTTGGTAGACTTTTGCTAGCTGCATAAACTTGGAGGAGTTACTTAACTTCCCTGAGCTTCAGTTTCCTTAGCTGTAAATGAGAATATAATATGAAACCACATTGGACTGAGTGACTCAGCCATGACAAACCACAAATATAGTGCCTGGCCCAAGTCAGGCTCTTTACAAATACCACCCTTCTCTCTTTATATTTATTTCTAGACATTCTGTGCTTACTTTTTGAGCAAAGAGAATGATACAATTCTTCACTTTTTCTTTTTTTGTCAAGGTTGCCACAAAATTCAATGCTACATTTTTTTAGGGGGCTATTTTAAGTGCCTGGATCTCATCTATGATTTAATTGTGTAAATCGTCTCTGAGGGGTTTACGAAAATGTTAGAGTTTATAGATGGGTAAAGCAAGTCTGATTTTTATTGAATTATTCTGCTATAAATTGTTTTCTGTGGAAACATTTCCAAAACTAAAAAAGAAATAAAATTTAAGGTGAAATTAATTTGCTATACATCCCATTTTAAGTGTGAATTACAGACAACTTTTCAACAACGTCTTCATGTACTCTGGGGTAGAGGATGCACTTTTGAAAGTAAGTTCATTGGTTTATTATTAACTAGTCCTTTTTTTAATTGACAAACATTTATTCCTTAAGATGTCTTTTCTTTTACTAAATTAAACATATATCAGACACTTAAAGAAATAGTTGGTTTCAAATATTTGAAATAATTTGACCATCTACACATATAAAATTATCCAGTTAAAATTAGTATTATTTATTAATAATCAAATCTAAAAAGATAAAAAGGATCAGTAATTTATTTATTTAAAAGCAGTATTCATGAAAAAAGAAGTGTGAGCTTTTCTTTCAGTTTGAAAATGGTACTTTCCTCTCAATAAATAGTATCTATTTCTGTCTCTTTATTGTTAAGAATAGCAAACACAGGCCGCCCGGTGGCGCAGCGGTTTCGTCCGCGCTTGGCAGCCCAGGGTTCGCGAGTTCGGATCCCGGGCGCCCGCCGACGCACTGCCTGTCAGCCATGCCTTGGCGGCGTCCCATATAAAGTGGAGGAAGATGGGCACGGATGTTAGCCCAGGGCCAGTCTTCCTCAGCAAAAAGGGGAGGATTGGCGACGGATGTTAGCTCAGGGCTGGTCTTCCCCACAAAACAAACAAACAAACAAACAAACAAAAAGAATAGCAAACACGATTTTTCTAAATAGTGTTAATAATATACCATTAACAGAGCAATTCCACAAATAAAACTATAAATAGTATGTAAACAGTGGTGGTTTGCTGGAAAAATGCTTTTATAGTTTACTGTCCTATTTCTCTCATTGCCAATTCTAATTTGTAATGATGATGTAGTAATGCACCAGAATTAAAATAAGAAAGAAAAGTTTGCAACAGATTTCAATTCCCTAACCCTAAAAGTTGTTAAAGGCATTTTAATTTCCTAAAGCAAAAGAGACAATTGTATACAAGATTCTATTTTAAGTCTAACCTTATTAAAAAACAAAAACAACATTAAAGAAACCTATTCTCCATAGTGGAATTTATGTTAGTAACTCCAATTAACTCTAATGGGAGTTACATGAATAAATCTCAAAAGCACTGGGAAGAAAGGAGTTTTGCTATTATAGGGAATTCAGAGAGACAGCCTAGACATGATTTCATGTGAACTGTTGAAATGTCATTGAAAACACCTGTGAAAATTGATCAATAAACAGAAAAATATTTTAAATTTTGAAACAATGAATTTGTATGTCATCATAGAATTGAATATATGGAAAACTATTAACTTTTTAATAGAATTTGTAAAGAAGTTTATATTTTTTTCTGATTCTTGTTTGAATTGAGGAATGAAGCCAGGTTTAAGAGAAAATATGTAAATTTGACTACCCTTAACTCTTAGTGTCTTCTAGGTTTTGTGGAAAGGAAATAACTTTTCTGACTATTGGAAACAAACCTGTCTCTTAGGGCCTGTTGTGATATATGCTTTAACTTTTTTCTAAATTGAAAATCTTTTTTTAATCAATTTCCACAACAAGCATGTGAGGTATCTGTGATTATTTTACAAATTTTAAATATTTCAGTGATGGGAGAATCTATTAATAACATGCCCAAATTGCTCATGTGAGCTCATAGATGTCTCTCTAAGTCTTTGGACCTCTAACCCTAGGGTCTGAGAAGCCACACTACATAGGGTCCTTTGCATAGAGTCTATTTCAATATGTGCCTATTGATGACCGTCAATTTTTAAAACAGTGATTAAAAATCTACATCCTTAATTATCTAAAAATTTTGAGAAGTTTTCTTATAATGATCAGAAGGTATTAATTCAATACTATTCAAATAAAAAATAAATAGGTATATAATGAAATATATCAACAGCTTCAAAATTTTGAGACACACTTCTGAAAAAGAGTAGTTTATATGATGCAGACATAGATGAAAATCTTAAGTGTGCTGAAATGGTGATGATTTTGCCTCTGTTAGATTCTTGTTAGACTTGAGTCAACCAACTCTAAGTGCAATTGCCAAAGAAGAGAAAAAAAATGAAAGAATATGTACGAAATGCTAGAAACTCGTGGATTGAAGTTTCATCTGAAAGCTAAGTTATAATGAAGAATTTTATAATAATTTTAGGTCTCTAGGAATAGTCTTCTTAAAACACATAAATCTACTCTTTCTATTTATTTACATATGTATATGGTTTCAGGAAAATATTCCTAATACATTTAGGGAGTGCCTTTTATACGTGTTATGAAAGTTCATAGTCCAGGGTTAGGATAATTGAAAAAGGCTTTACCAAAATATTGTGTCCAACATCTGCTTAGATCTCAGGCCTGTTTCAACATTTGCCTCTGTACAACTGGCAGTTTTTAAAACAGTAATTACAAGCCTGCATGCTTAATTATCTCAAATGTTTTGAGAAATTTTCTAATAATGATCAACAAATTTTAATGCAATAGAGAAATATTAATGGTAGCTACAAAATGTTAGCTACTAGCAACTGAAACATGTAATTTATTCTATGCACATATAAGGGTTACATTTTCATGGCTGAGTTTTAAGAAAATGGCCACTGACTTCAAAACAAGATTCAGGTTTTTGAATATTTAATTAGAAACAATCAAAACATCCTTTTGCTTCCCCTCCCTCACTCTTTTTCTTCTCCCTCTTCCCTCCCTCCCTACTTCCCTCCCTTCCTTCCTTCCCTTCTTCCTCTCTCTCTTCTTCCTTTCTTCTGATATTTATTAAGCAGCTAATAAGTGTTAGATTCCATGCTAATGTTCAGGATAAAAACTTGCTCCTAATACAGTATACATGTGAAACGTTGAGTTTTCACACCTGTTTCTCTTTCATTAGCTAGAAAGAAGATACTAGCATGGTCAGACCAACGAAATCTTCTTGGTGTCAAGCCAAAGAGCAAGTGCTAATTTTCAAAAATGAACAAAAGACATTATACATTTCTATGCTTCATAATTTGTTAATCTAGTACTTCATAAGACCTAAAACTAAATTGTCATTCCATTGAAATGTAATAAAAAATGGAGAGATATTTCAGGGAAACATGACATTAAAACACATTTTTTATTACTAGAATATTTATCGGTTTCCCCTAAAATGTTGAATATTGAAATAATACTCTTTGCCTAAATAATATAGAAATGTAAATTGAAGCTAAGATGAGGGCAAGATATTTAAAAGTCATTAATTTTATCACTCATAGTGAAGAAGAGTCCCTTAGATTTATTGCTGTAGCAAAAGTTAAACCTAGAAAGGGCAACTTACACAGGTAATGTTAAATTTCAAATTTTTATTTTCATTGAAATAAAGTAGTGGTTAAGATATTGGTAAATAACTATGTAAAGCTTAGTAGGACCAATTGCACGGCATACATAAAATATTTTCACATTTTACAATAAAGCATAAAATAGAAATTAAAAACCGATTGTCTAATTTTTAAAGATCATAGAGAAGCATACCAAAAATGTATCTAATCTAGCAGTAGACGTTAAAAACAAAAACCTTCCCAGATTTTGCTGATGCAAAAATAACTTTCATCCCAGAATTACACAGAAATATGTATAATTAAAAGAAAAAAAAATCACAAAGAGATAGCCATCTGTATGTGACCTCGCCTATTTTTTAATGGGACAACTTTCATCTTTCAGATATATGGTACATTTTTGGATGTGCATATCTTTGATTGCTTGGGCAATCTCACCAATGCTAACAAATAAACATGTTTGGAACTTTGCATGATTCATCTTTTTAATTTGCCTAATTTCGACCATGTTTTGAAGATCCCATCTAGCTTGCTAATGGGAGGAGTAAGAGCACTGATCATAACATTAACTTTGTGTGGATAGCTCGGCTCTTGGTTTGCTCTACTGGTTTTCCCATACCCCGCTTCTGGTAAAAGACCCTGACTCTTGTCCACAGAGGTGAATTTGTGACCAAAAGCAATTTATTTTACTTGCCTATTTCATAGAAAAGTTGAAAGATCTTTTCAGAATTCATTTATCTGTCTGTACAAATGATTCAAACAACATCTAGCAAATAAAACCCATACACATTCAGAAAACTCACTGTGAGGAAGGGGAAAATCTGATCCTATCATGTTGGAAAGCAAGTTAAAGGCAGAGTCTGACCCAGCATTCTTGGGACTGTGAGTAGGCAGGTGAGGGATGACTGTGTAGAGTTTAAACTAAAAGAGCTGAGAAGCCAGAGAACTGAACCACTGGCTGCCCTGCCTACTGTGGTGTGGATCAAATGCAGCTGGGCTTAATACTGTGAAGAGACGTCTTCCTTCTCCCCACACACTTTGGAAAACTACTACGAGACTAGCAGATCATCCAACCGGGAGTAATGGTAACTGCCTTGATTAATACAGATGTGGAATATGTCTACCCCTGATTTCAGGAGCACTTATTTCCTGTAATGACACTATGAGGCAGCAGAAGCATTGGAAAACTCTCCAAGCGACTGATCAGATTTCTAATTTTCTCTCTGCAGAGTCAGAATAACTAGAGTTGATCCCTTAGCCTGAGTAATAAGCCCTTGGTTTGGTGTGGGAAGGTGGTGGTCAGTATTGGCTTCAGCAATAGAACAAGAGGAACACTAGGGACAGAAGAATAATATATGTGTAACTTACAAGAGCAAGGCTTGAAGTTATTGAATTTGACTGTTAAAAGAAATTAAACCTCATTTTGGAAACAAGACACGTTGTTTAACTCAATTAAAAAATTTCAAGTTTAGTAAAATTTCATCTTGTGTTTTTACTTTACTGCTATCCTACTTTTCTAAAAATATTCTTAATAAACTTGGACACATTATTAAAGAATTTTTTACACTCTATTTCATACAAATTATTGTAGAAGAGTCAAGAGACAAATGATGAAATTTAATCAATGTATAAAAAAACTATACTTGTGATTATTTATTCATTTAATATATTATTTCTTGAGCACCTATTATGTGCCAAGCTATCTTTTAGGCATTGAGGCCAAAGCAGCAAGCAGACAATATCCCTGACTCTGTTTTTGTAACTTAAGACACATAATTAATGTGCTTTTGCATGGAGCCCATTTGAATTAGAGAGAAAGAGTGAGAGAGACAGCCAGAGAGAGGGAGAAAAAGAAACAGAAGATCAATTTTGAAATATCCCCACTTGTGCTACAATACAAAAATGATAACATAAATTAAAATGTTAATATCTCAATGGAATAGATTTCATTAACTCATTCAGTTCATCAGGAGCATTCACTGAGCATCTATTATGCAATGTCATTATCATGCACAAACTTGTTTTTTAAAGCAAATAATATATTAGGTTTCTACAATTTCAACTCTTTTCATAAAATACAGTCTTAGGTAAAACAAATGATTTTATAAGGAATTAAGTGAGAAAAAAAAGGCTACCCTTAAATGGATTAATATTAACTCTAATGTAAACTTTTATTTTAGCATTTGTGTAAGTCACATCATTATAAATTCCTACTACTATTAATTCCATTTCTTGAAGAGAACCTCATCTATTTGAACTGACGTTTGTTCTATGTATACAAAAATTCAAAACCTTTCCATATTTTAACTAGGCAACTTTGTTTTACTTTCTGTTTATTCTTCATAAATCCATTATAAGCCCATCTGGAAAAGCAATTATTTCCAGGCATCAACTAATTTACCAGACTTCCTTCTCAATGGATATGTGGTTTCTACTTTAGACAACCAATTTCCATAGCAAATCAGGTGGATTTAGCTTCTGCATCCCTGTTTATACATAAGCTAAATTAAGAATGCTATAGATGTAGCTACTGACCAAATAGAAGGTATAAGACTTGGGAGTCACAATCACATGAGCAATCAGTGGAAGCCAGGTCCAGAGCATTTCTTTCCCCTACAGGAGGCTACAATCAAACAGTTCAGTAATTCAATAGAGTAATGGAAAGTGGACAAGGTCTACACCTAGAATCTACACTCTTTAGCATTTGCTTTTTTGCACAAATCACTTAATTTCAAGGTATTTGAAATTGCACATCTATGATACTGAAATAATAATACTTAGCCTGATCTCACATGAGTTCATATGGGGAAATGTATGTGAAAGGTATAAAGGTATTGTCATCTACATTAACCAAACATTACTGATAAATGTGAAACCTTGCTATATGACCGCTATGCTATGCTAACATCCTAAACTTCCAGGAGATACCCAGCTGCTGAAGATCAGTTATTCAGTTTTTCAGGTGTCAGCTACTTATTAATCTTTATCGCCATCTGCATGAGAAAATACAGAAGAGCTCCTTACTTGTTTTGCAAAGTACAAATAGCACCTATGTTTTCTTTGCATTGAAAGACTTAGGGATTTATTTTATACTTAATAAGAGTAAAGAGAATTAGATGAAAAGTTTGACAGAGGTATTCTTACCATGCTAGCAGTGAATTGACATAAAAATCCCCAAAGGTAACTAACTGAATGTGGTATTCATATATATATGTAGACACACATGTACATGTGTATATGTATTTATGCTTGTATGTCTATTTATATGAAATATTCAATATTTAGATACTATATTAAAAGAAAAGGTTTTGATGAAGTCATTCAGACTAGTCTCCACTCAACTAACTTATTTCATTTTAACACCAAAATACAGAAAATATATAAATAAAAAATAGCATGTTTTATTCAAGCTTTCCCAAAGATTTATATAGATTTACCTCATTTGTTTACATACCAAATAATTGATTTACTCAAAATCACAAGGCTCTGGAAGGAAGAAAGGCTTTATCTCTCTCTATAGCTAGGATCTGTCTGATCACTTATATATATGAGTAATTAGTGTTTTAGAAATATATGTCACCATTTTTCTGGATAAAACAAAATTTTCATATTTAATATTCAAAAACTCATTTATTTCTATAAATTGTCTTCTCTCATTGGTCTTTGGATAATGTATACTTGTTATATATATATATTTAAAGGAGAATTAAAAGTAATGTAATCACAATATCAATACATTGTTGCTAACTTTTCTTCAATTATTTTTGAAATTACATAAAAATACAAACTCTTCAATTAGGTATCAACATAATATATGAGTAAAATATATAAGTCAAATGAAAGTTCAAATTGGTAGATAGGTACAAGTCTAAGAAAATGATGGAATTCTAGAGAACATCCTTTTGGAATTTATATGGTATGTGTAAAGATAAATTTTAACTCTGAGGTTTTATAAAAATTCATACTAATAATAATGGTTAATGCTCCTTTTTTTTTTTCCTGAGGAAGATTAGCCCTGAGCCAACATCTGTGCCAATCTTCCTCTATTTTGTATGTGGGATGCCACCACAGCATGATCCTTGACAAGTGGTGTAGGTCCATGCCCAGGAATTAAACCCAGGCCACTGAAGCAGAGCGCACCGAACTTAACCACTAGGCCAAGGGGCCAGGCCCTGGTTAATGGTTCTTTTAGTATTTAATGATAACATCTTATAGTAGAACGCTTCAAATTATCATATTTTAAATATAGCAACAAGAATATAAAAAAATAAGCAAATATTTACAGATAGAATTTGTAAAGTCCCATGAAAGCTAACAAAAATTCATTTTTTGACTTTTTATGAACCTCAAAAACCATGCAAATTAACTGGTTTTAATTAACCATCTGCAAGATGGCAAATTGTTTAAGTAAAGACCCAAACTCATCATAAAGTATTTTCTATTCATATAATTAATAGTATTCAATAGGGAATAAAGGTAAAACCTTCATATCCTGAGAATTATCATTTCTATGCTACAGAATTTGATAAGGCCAAGAAATACCACTGGGTTCAGTCTTCTCTAAAAACCTAGATGCCATTCTGAGATGTCCTTTAGCAATACAATTACCTAAACCTCTTCTTAGCATTAACAATAAGGCCCTCTATGTATGTGTGTTATCTGTCAACTCTTACTGAAGTTGTACCCAGCCCTGCACGGCAAAATGCTCTTTCTGCAGGTTCCGTCCCATAGCAAACTTCTGAAGGACACTCTCTCTGAACTGGTCTGTGGAGGCAAAGAGAACTCTGAATAATCCTCAACAGATTAAGGGAAGAAAAGATTATCTTCTGGCCATTAAGACTGGGTTGCATATATAAATTTAAGCACAAAATATATTTTCAATGTTCAAAACCACATCTTTCACTTAATAGAATTTCCATGGAGAATTCTGCCTATATACTTATTTTGTTATCCATTTTCATGCCTCTATTTGTAGAAAGTTGACAGAGAGGAACCTTTGACATCATAAAAGCCTCAATACTCTGTACATGTCATGTAGTTCAGCCTATTCTTTATATAGAACTGGGGGCTTGAATGCTAAGAATCTACTGAAGCTAAGTGCTCTTTAGATAGGATTATCAGCGAAGTTTTCAGAGGAGTAACATTTAAATCAATACCTGAATGACAAAAAGGAGCAAGTCATGTAAATATGAGAGGGAAGCAGGAGTTCAAAGATCATTAGGCAACAAGGAGATTGGAGAGTTTATGACACAGAGAGGCCAATGTGGCTGAGCAAGGTGGATAAGTGGTAGAGTGATTTGGGGTAAAATCAGAGAGGTAAGAAAAGATCATATGTGAGTTTGCATACCAAGGCGATACATTTAGATTTTATTTTGAGGGTTGCAGTAGTCATTAGAGGGTTTAAGCAGGGGCATGACCTGGTTTACACTTTTAAAAAGATCACAGCTCTGTGGAGAATTGAGAGGCAGGCACCACTGAAAATGGAGTCTAGAGTGGCAGTATAGGAGAGCTGGTTTGATTAATGAAATGTGCTAGTACATACTTGTGATTCAGAAAATGTTAATTTCCTTAAAATGCATAAACTTTAAATAACTGTCCTTTTGTGATTTTTATTTTAATCAATAGATATTAAAAGTGCAGACATTATTATGTTGACACTTTTCAACTTTTGAGTTAGAGAAGGGCCCCTCAGCCTCATGAGGCATAGGAATCATTGGTATAGCTTCCAGCAAGGCATCAGTCTGCACTCAGGGAGAAGGTGACATAGAGGCCTCAGCTTCCCACTCCTTGCCTCAGAGCCTCCTCTAATAATACCAGTAAGTCACGTACCCTGCCTGAAGGAGTGCTTTAGTGGCTTAGGGAAATGGTGAATTAGGCACAAAAGAAAACTGTGGTATGCAACGATGAACCCAATGAGGAGCATGAGCAGTAACTAATCTAAAAGATAAATATATGGAAAATAATCTTTATTTAGTATTTATTATATGTTAAGCACCATATTAATGACATTAATTCATTTAATTTATACCTTAATATTGCCCAAATTTGAAATATGAGAAATCTAAGATTCATAGAAGTTAAATAACTTGGGCAAGTTTACAGAACTAGTGAGTGTTGTGATTCAAACCCAGTTCTGTCTGATCCCAAAGCTCCTCTTTCAATCATTATATTACATCAGTTTTTGAAGGAAGGAGTAGTTGTTTGAGGTGTTATAGACAAGGAAGTCTTCACTAGGAGACAGTGAAGTTAGGGTTTTCAGAGACAAGAAAACAAAGGCAGGGCATTCCAGTAAAGAGAAAGGCATGAGTGATGGAAAGGTGTGAAAGCACATAGAGGGGCAGACATGGAAAAAATACTTTCTGTGGGGCAGGTGACAGAGACTGGCTACTTGCAGTTAGATATTACCATTTTAGCTATGTTCTAGCCACTAAGATGTCAATGGAAATGGTATAAATCCATCCGTGGCTTAGCCCCAAACACCTTCTGCAAAATCCTTTACACTCCCTTTGTTCTTCCATCTGCAGGTCAGAGGCAGAGGAAGTGGCAGGGGGAACCAGGACCTCGGGAATGGTGAAGCCATAAGCTAAAAGGAGCCTGGGTCTCTAAAAGATCACACAGAAGGTTGCTCACTAGTCAAGGTTATCCATGTTGGACATTTTGAGTAAGAAATAAATAGTCATTAGGTTAAGCTACTAAGAGTTGTGGCTTTTTGTTTTAGCTTCTAAAATTATTTATTCCAAATAATACATAGTGGAAAGTTCTTCTGTGAGGATGTAAACTTAGACCAAGTTAGACTCTGTAGGTTGACTCCTCTGACATATGTTTCCAACGCTCTCCTCCTTTTCCTGGATCGACTATAGACTCAGGCTCCCTTGGAACTAATGTGGATCATGAGACATCATTCTGGTCAATGAGATGTAAATGCAAATATCATGAGTATGTCCTTTCCCTATTTCCCCAACTCCCTTTTTTTGTCTGAGAGAGGATGTGATGCCTGAATTTGTACCACCCATATTATAATCGTGAGGGAAAAGCCAAAAGAATCTCAGAGACAGGAGTCCTAATATCATTGAGCTACTGTACCAATCCCAGAAAATGCTCACCTATACACTCCTATAAGTACATAAACAAGCAAACAAACAAATAAGTAAGCTTCTATTTCTTTAAAATGTAGTTGCTCAGGTGATTGGCTACTTGCAGCTGAACACAATTCCAACCAAAACAAAAAGTTAAGTGGATGCAAAATAGTGTTTCTCAGCTGGAGTGTTTTCATCCTCCCACTCCAGGGGATGTTTGTGAATGTCTGGAGACAATTTTGGTGGTCGCAATGGGAGGGATGTTACTGGTACCTAATGGATAGAGGCCTACGATGCCCAGGACAGCCCTCCACAACAAAGGATTATTCGGTCCAAATGTCACTAGAGCTGAGGTTGAGAAACTCTGTGCTAGAACATGGAAAGCCCCTCTGTTACATTCAAAGGTGTCAGTATTTCTTTATAGATAATAATAGGCTACTGCAGGATTTTGAACAAGAGTATCATGAATAAAATGAGGAAGAGGGAAGAGTTACCTGAGGTTTTATGTAGAAAAGGAGTGGTAGAAAGCAAAAGTTTAGAGTTCAGAAGCTCAGCTAAGAGGTAGGTTATTAAAACTTGAGCGGTGGTGGTGGGGAAATAGAAAGGAAGGGGCAAACTCACAATTTATTAGGAAAGAAGAGTTTGATGACAGAATGACAGAAGTGGGTTATGGAGAGTTGAAGTAAACACTTGAAGACTGTGTATTGGGCTAGGAGAAGGTAGACGTTTCTATGGAAAAATCAGATATTTAACCATTTATTTTAATTTTCGCAAACATATAACCCTGCCAAAACAGCAAAAGCAAAATATCTAAATAGAATACCTTCTTTTCCCCTTCTCCCCTGAGCTGGCTGGAAGTGTTAGAGGGCCTTACATGAGAAATATCAAGGTATCTGTGTTTTGAACAAAGGCGTAATATATTTACTGCCTAATGAAGAAGTTATTCTCCCTATTAAAATATCACTACAGTCTTCCACAGGTTACAGAAAATGTGGCACAAAGGAAAGGACACAGTATTGAGATTGGAGAAGGACAACAGAGTTGTTGAGAGAATCACATAGGGATATAGAAACCCTTTCCCTAGTTAAGGAGCAAAGCAGGCAGCTAGCATTGTGCAGAGATTATTCACAATATGTTTTCATTCAATTTTGAGAATGAGGATAAATACAGAGTTTGAGACCATAAAACTAGATAGTATCTTTTCAGTGGAGATGAGTATGAAACAAGATTTGTCTTGAATGCATGCACAAAAGCATTGCAGAACCTAGAAAGAGAAGAAAATAAATGGAAACCAAAGGCTATTTTCATGGTTACACTTGGCTAGGTGTTCTCACCACTTCCTGAGTCAGGAGGAATGGAAGTTTATAAACGTACTCACTGAATATTCTTTGCTGTATCTATATATTTTATTATAAATAGATTATGGCTAAATAAATATTACCAAAAATGCATAGAGTTATCATTCATAGTGCAGCTTCAGACATGCTCCAGTCAACTCTGTTTTCATGAAGTCCCTATTTAAAGAGTGCTCCTCAATATTATTATGTAGAGATACCTGAAGTGAGTAAACCTTATGCCAACAAGAGAAGAGGTGATGGTTATAAGCATATTATAAAACCAGGTTTTGGCAAAGTAGCAGCTTTATAAATATTGCTGGGAAAGTTTCACCTTTTTCTGAATGTGCCATATTTGTTCATAAAACTTTGTAAAACCAAAGTATTCAACCTATTTATCAGAAGTTCTCTCATTCCTTACATTCTTTACAAAGGAAAACCCACATATTTTTAACCAGGGGATTCTTTCCCCAAAGTCCTAAGCTGGATCTTGTATTAAGGCCCAGTATAAAGGATGTCCACTTAGGAATGCTCCTGAAGTAATTTTATTGACTAAAATAAACATCAATGACTCATATACAATATACATGCTATGAGTTTACAGTTTATTAAATTACCTTTGTTTTTTGTTGTTGTTGCTGATGTGTAACAAACTCCAGTAGATTACTATATTTTATAGATAAAATTTTTTCCCTACCAGAGTTACACTATATTGAGGACAGAGTTTTATTCAACAAGATAAGGGATTCAAGTTGCTCCCCAACTACCCGCAAGCAACCTGAAAGTTAAATAGCTCGTTTCTCCCCAAATGAAAGACTTAACTAAAATAAGCAGTATGAACAATCTCCAACTGTGATCTAATTAAAGACAATTCCCTTTCAAGGTTTTTTCACTAGATGTCATTTGTGATTTTATTTTGCTTTCCTTAAATTTGTCCTATTTTATATGCGTGCTCTTTCTAAGATTTATCCTTAAATGGCATGATATTTTAATATTGGAAGTCAGTTACATTTTAATGGGTCACACTTAAATTAATAGCAAACTATTTACAAATTATAAAACAAGTAAGAAAGATACTATATGATGAAACTAGTAGAAGCAGCTTGATTTAATGAATAGGTGACTTCCTACTTTTTCAAGCCCAAAGTCATTATGTTTGAAAAGGTGTAACTAAGTGACCATAGCTAAAGCCCCAAAACTATATGCTGTATTCCCTCCATAATATTAGTTCCTTATGCTCTACTTCTACTTATATTGCCAAATTTTTAATGTTGAAAAGGTTGGGGAAAATAATTGTAGAGTTATTTTAGGACAAAATCAAATCTAAAATCACATCAGGTTTTTAAATGTCTAAATAACAGAAAAGTCAACAGAGTAAAAGTAATGCCTGAAGAAACGTAATGAAAAGACTCAAGGAAAAAAATTAGAACCCAACAAAGGAGGAGAACTTTCTCCTACATTAACAGTGCCATGCATAGCCTGCTGGCCTACTGACCAAGATCACTATTTTTTATCACTTCCTACTAAATTTCTTTCAAAGGCTATTAATAATTTACTGAGAAGTTAGGTGCCAGGCACTGTACATGCATTATTTTACATATAATACTCACACCAACCCCTTGAGTTAAATACTATTTTTTATAGGAAAGGAAGTTAAATAACCAGTAGAAGGTTAAACTCAGGATCTGAATGGAATCAATCTGATACCAAAAGCCACATATCAAACTATTGCCTCTCATTGTTTTCTCTTTGAATAGCTTTGAATCCATCTTCTTTTGCTTAGATGTTCAAAGAATCTCCTTATTTTGATGGCCAAGATTAGCAATTTAATCTCTGATAATCTTGAACCTAACTTCCACATGTCTAATTATTCTTGTTATGAATTACTTTTTAAAAAGGTTGAAACAATTGTTTCAAGAATTCATTTGAATTAGTCAGTTTCATTATCTCTGCCATCTGGTTCTTTTCTACCAATCAAAAAGTTTTTCTCATGATTCCATTCATAAATCTTCTCTTCTTTCCAAATTGGTGTTACTCATTGTTTCTCAAAGTCCTGTTTTTTTAAAAGTATGTTTAAAAGAATTTGAGCTCCTGCTATTTCCCAAGCTTGGGCAAGGCACTTTCATGACTACACAATATCTCTACTAATTCTCCATCTTCTGCCTTATTAATAGAGTCCTTTTGCTAAGAATATCCTTATCCTCTTCAATTTTAAGTATGATGTACTATTTATAACACATTTGAAATCTGAGTCTATCCAAAGGCATAATGTTGACCCAGGACTCTGGACATTTTTTAGAATTTTAATAATGTCTGTGGGAGACATTGACTCCTTCCAAATATCCACAGGCTGCCCTACCACAGGCTGCCCCACATCTCTCAGTCCTATTGTAATCTGAAAGGCCCAGATGTCTAGTTCTGACCACGAATAGAAGAAATATGAACCAATCTGAGGCCAAGACATTTAATAGATGGTATGTGACCCTCAAACTTTCTCTTCCACTGCAAGGAGAACACAGAGGTCTTCGGTTAAACTGGTGGAGCCAAAAGATGGAAATGAACTGGAGCCCCTTTGCTACTTTGTGGAGGTGAATTACCCGGAGAGTCACAGAGACTCAGTGAACTTTTGTGAGTTAAAAATCATTTGTAATTGTAAGCCACTGAAATTTGGAAATTGTTACTAGAGGATAGCCTAATCTATCCTGATCAATACTGGGAGTTTATATAAGTATTAGGTGACTACTGTTAAAAGAAACCAAAAACCAAAGAACTAAACTAAGCAAAATATGTGACATTTGATGAGTAGGCTGGTGGAGGCTGGAAAGATCATGATTCAGTAAGTGGCACAATATTTGTTAATACTATTGCATCTGATAACTTGCAGTGTGGACCCTGTGAGCAATGAGCTCCAGGGGAGCTCTAAACATTGGAAAATGGAACCTTAGGAGCGTGTGCTGGTTGCTACTGGCTGCATTTGGCAAAGTATTCCAAGAAAGGATGATTTAGAAAAGAATATCTCAATCTGAAAACAGAAATTTGGGAAAACTCACGGAATCATAGACCTCCAAATAGTAAGAGAGAAAATTGAAAAAGCCCTTGAGAGACAAAGGTCTGTCGAAATTTAGCCTTGGGGGCAAAAATCAGATTAAGAGAGGGCCACCTCATCTGTTTTAAAAACCTATCACCAATGAAAGTGTCTCAGGAAAAAAGTGCAACTAAGAATTATACTTTCATTCCGCCATAGCCTCAAAATAGCCCTTCTTAAATCTAGGGGGGCATGGGATGTGAAAACAAAGAAATAAATATTTAAGAATGGCTCAGTCAGAACTATGGGTTTGATTCCTGGCAATCAAACTGACCAGTAGCAATAGACAGCCTACTGGGCTCTTGAGAGTCACAGTGAAAAAAGTATCCACCACTGTGGAACAGTGGTTAAGTTCAGTGTGCTCTGCTTTGGCAGCTCAGGTTCGTGGATTCAGACCCCAGACTTGGACCTACACCACTCATCAGCCATGTGGCGGCAACCCACATACAAAATGGAGGAAGAGTGACACAGACGTTAGCTCAGGGCTAATCTTCCTCAAGCAGAAAAAGAGGAAGATTGCCCACAGATGTTATTTCAGAGTGAACCTTCCTCACCAAAAAAAAAAAAAAAAAGTAGAGTTTGTTAGATTCAACTACACACTGCTTACATGAGACAAACAAGATACAGAGAGACAAAGTAAAATAACAGAATTAGATATACCGTGCAGATGTAAGCATAAAGAAAGCAGCATGCCTATATTAATAGACAAAGCATACTTTAAGATAAGGAGTTAGTGATAAAGGAGGACATTTTATAAAGATAAAAGGATCAACTGATTAGGAAGATATAACCATCATAAATGTGTATGAATCTCTAATAGAGCTTCAAAATACATGATGCAAAAGCTGAGCATACTAAAAAGGGAGAACTAGAAAAATCTACAGTAATACTTAGGGATTTTAACACCCTGCTATCAATAATTGGTAGAATAACCAGACCAAAAAAAATCACTGTTTTTAGAAGTTTTGAATAACAGCATTGAGATTTATAGAATACTACCTCTAACAACTGCAATATATATATTCTTTTCAAATGCACAAGAAACTTCCACCAAAACAGACAATGTGCTGTAGCATAATTTCAGTAAACTAAAAAAGTAAGTTTGTACAGAATATATTCTCTCACCATCTTAGACTTAATTATAAACCAATGACACTAAAATACCTAGAAAACCCCCAAATATTTGTGAATTAAATAATACACTTCTAAATATCCTATGGGTCAAAAAAGAAATCACATGAGACATTAGAAAATATTTATGTCAGAATAAAAATAAAAATATAAAATATCAAAATTTGTGTGATGTACCTAAAGCTATGCTTAGATACTATTTTATTAGCATTATATGCTTGTAATAGAAAAAAAAAAAGAAAGGTTTAAAATCAGTGATCTAAGTTTCACTTTAAGAAGTTAGAATAATGAAGAGAAATTTAATCCAAAGTAAGTTGAAGGAAGGAAATAATAAAGGGAGAAATCAATCAAATTGAAAACAGACAGTAATCTAGGGAATTCCAAGTGCATTGCTTTCTGGTGGTCTAATTTAAAATGAAAAAAAAAAATTAAGAAAACCACAGTAACAAATATCTAGTATTCTTTAAACTGATTTTCTCAAATATTAGATATCTCCAGCAAATTTTTAGTCAATACTTGGTGGGAGATACTTGATGGTTGACTTCTCTTATGAGAGTCTGGCAAGAGAATAATCTGTATATTGTAGATTTAAAATGAAGAGATGAAGCCTGTGGACAGAGCTAGCGTTTGTGTGAAGGCCAGGAGCAGAGACACGGAAAGGATGCAGAAGCGTAAATTTCCCCAAGCACTGGAGGGATTTCATGGTGGCTAACTGATTGGAACAGTTGATGATCTATGTTTAGTTGTACATACAATGAGGCATCTAAAATGCATTTTATCGGGGACTTTTCTACGTAAAATGGGGAAGTTTTACTTAAAAATGGTCACAATATTTCAAGAGAAATCTGTAGTAAAAGCAGCAAGTGGCTGCCATTATCACTGGAGATACAGAGCATCTGGAAATACTGATGACGTTTGGTCACCTAGAGAATCTTTTTCTTATAAATAATCTGTAATATATGTAGACATATCACCCATAAAGGAGGAAAAAATCTCTCAGATGGCAAAATCACTGGGCATGTAAAAGCAAAGTAGTGTTGACTACGCTTTTTGTGATTTTAATTCTGCTTTACTATTCCTGTGAGTAGCCAAACCATCCCTAAAGCCAATTCTTTCCTTTTTTTAAACAAGACCTCTTATTTCCTCAATTTCTTTGTCATTTTTCCCCTCTTCCCCTCCCCGTCCCCCCAAAAAACCAAAGTAGTGAATTGTTGAGGGTGGTGTAATTAGAGTTGAAAGATTCTGACAGGAGCTGGAGTTGTAAGCAGGGATGGAGATGGTCTCCACTATAGGAGTTTGTGATCTTGCTTCCTAAAAGAAGTACCAGAGACAAGAAAAAGCTGAACAAGATTTCCCAGATTCCCTGCTCCTACTATAATACCTGGTACCAACTTGGCAACAAAATTATCTAGCCTTAGCTCATAAAATCTGATTCCACGAAAAAAATATAAACATCTTATCCCTTTATTTATCCTAGAAATGGGGAAGATAGGTTAAAACTTTCTTTCCAACATACATTGAATTCGTAGCAGTCTATATAGAATTAAAAAAAAAAAGTGTTGGTTTGAGAAACCAATATGATGGCCAGGTACTATTTTTGTGTGTGTGTGTGTGAGGAAGATTAGCCCTGAGCTAACATCTGTTGCCAATCCTCCTCTTTTTGCTGAGGAAGATTGGCTCTGGGCGAACATCCATGCCCATCTTCCTCTACTTTATATGGGACGCGGCCGGAGCATGGCTTGACAAGCGGTGCCTCTGTCCGCGCCAGGGATCTGAACCTGCAAACCCCGGCCAGAGAAGTGGAGTGCGCAAACTTAACCCCTATGCCACCGGGCTGGCCCCAAGGTACCATTCTTTGGCTTAAAACATGTCTAGAAATGCTCCTTTATTAAAAAGGATGTTCCAAAGAGTACCAGAATGCAGCATTCTTTCATTCCTCTCAGACACATTTTAAATTTGTATGGTTGATCTTCCAATTTAAACCAAGAAATACTTCTGCCTTTGACTTTCCAGCTAAACACATTGACAAATGTGATTTACTATTTCTTAGTTTCTTATATGCAAGCAATTACGTTCCCTACATCTAGGAATATTTTAAGTGAAGTATTAACAAAACCAATTAAATCTCTCCAGACCTAAGCAGTTAGTAGGTTCTATGCTTTCTGCAGCCCTGCTTTTTAATGGACTAATATGGTTTTCCTCCCATCAAAATAGTTCGGGATTGTCTTAATATAGACTAAAATACTAGAAAATATTGAGTATCTTTTAAATTACTTTCAATATTATAAAATATCAGCATATTTCCTTTTCTTTTTATAAAAACAACCCAACAATTATGTTTTCTTTTTTTAATACACATACATTGTCATTTTATAAAACCTTTCTGGGACCAGTATAATATTCCAATTCTTGTCATTACTCTGACTTTCAGTAGCATCCTATATTGACTTTAAGATCTTGCTTATGGCTTTTTAGGCATTTCATGGTTTAAATATTCTATACCTTTCAGATTGATTACTTCTATATTATCTGTCACTTTTTTATTGTCAGATCAGGGGCTGCTTTCTGCTCTGTTGTCACAAATGGATCCCCATGAGGCTAACACTTTTCATGCATCTTGCTAACAGAAATTGCTCCTTCTTGAAGTAAGTAATCCTGAGCCTCTTACAGCTTTATAAAACATAGGTGTAACATTTTTTCCACTGGATTTGAAATGCTCACTTATCTGAGGGTTTGTTCTTAGACTAACTGAAATGATTCTGGAGAAGCTTTTGTAAACACTAGGCGTATTCGCTTCTTGATAATACTGTGGCTTTTATCTACTTCGCTTTCCTAAAATCATGTCAAACAAGCAGATGCGTTTTCTGTAATTCAACATCTGTTTAAATTGCTTTCTTATCATGGATCTCAACACTTTTCTAATATTATTTGTGCACATTTCCCAAAGTGGGTGACTATATTTCCAGAACCTTCTGATTTGCCGAGGTTCTCAGTAATCTTATTGGTGTGTTTTCCTGCTTCACTAAGCAAACTACGAAAATGTTAGCAGCCTCAGAATTTCCTCAGTGAATGTCTGCCTTCAGTCTACAGTAGTACAAAAGTGGTTGTTAATTGTGAATTTGATATTTTCTACTTTATTTCCATAAAATGACCTAAGACAACTGAAATTTAAGAATAGATTCTGCAACATGAAATAACAGAGGCCAGACGACTAATTTATGATGGGTTCCAGTTATACATTTGTGGGCCACAAGCACTCTGTGGTCTGTGTAATAAAGGGCAAAAGTGTAGAAACTGTTTGTAATAATAAATAATTGGCTAGGTGTGTGCATTTCTGTTGCGGAAGCTTTTGTCATCTAATTCTTCTGATTAGAAAATTACTGGGAGGAAAAAAATGTAAAATCTTTAGCACTGCCTGATGATTTTACTGGACATTATTGTATTCATTTGTTAAAGCTTTTGTAATAATTACCACAAAATTAGTGGCTTCAAACAATACAAATTTATTCTCTTATAGTTCTCTTCAGAAATCAGAAATGAGTCTTATGGGGCTAAAATCAAGAAGTCAGCAGAACTGGTTCCTTCTGGAGGCTCTGGGAAAGAATTCCTGGCTTTTGCCAGCTTTTAGAGGCCACCTCTATTCCTTGGCTAATGCCCTAGCATCACATCGCCTTTTCTCCCCTGCTTCTGTTGTCACATTGCCTTTTTCCTTCTATTGTCAATTCTCTCTCTGCCTCTCTCTTAAAAGAACAGTTGTGATTGCATTTAAGGCCCACCCAGATTATCCAGGATAATCTCTCCATCTCAAAGTCCTTAATTTAATCACACCTGCAAAAGCCCTTTTGCCATGTAAGATTATATTCACAGGTTCCAGTTATAAGGATGTGGAAATCTTTGGGGGCCATTATTTAGCCTATCAGAATTCATATTAATTTTAAGACACATGTTCTCATTTAAACAGTATCTATCTGGGAGTGAGAATAATCAGGCTTTTAAATACTAACATTATCTTTTGGGTCGTTATTTACCTCTAATCTATATAGAAAAATTCTAATAGGTGACTCCTTGATTCAGAAAAGAAATCTACTGGAAATAGTGATAGCATTTCTATTATCAGAGGACGACAGTGGCTATGTTACAACAAATGCCTTTAATTCTCTTTTGAAAGTTGGCAAGTTTCTTAAAGGAGAGGTACAGTCCAAAGAAATGATTCAGGAGAAGAAAGTCATGGAATATAGTCTGCAGGAAAGCTACCCATCTTCATTTTCCTGTACAAGTGAATTTTTGCCTCAATGACTCTAGATAATTGGGAGGGGAACATCCTCTTTCAAAGATCTAATCCTGGCATATCACTTACATCAGACTAAAATTTTTTACTCATCTTTATATCCCACCCCTAGCACAGTGGTTAGCACATGTAGAATAATGAATTATATTTTCTTAAATTGAAATGAATTCTTGAATTTATATTCATAGATGTTCCTTTTTATTTCTCTCGATGTATAAGTTTTCTCAGCCACTTTGTTGATAAACAATCTGTACCATCCAATTAAAAAATGCCTATACTGCAAACCATTACAAGTTACTCATTTTATTTTGTAATTATACATATACATATATATATGATATTTATGTGATTTGACTCTTGCCTTAGACAAGTAGAACTTTCATAGTCTCTTTTCTTGAATGGTCCCCTTTAATCTTAGGACTCAGATCAATAAGAAGGTTATTTCTCTTATCTCCCTGTCCATCAAGAAAGCAAGATGTTTTGATTCTGGACTTGGGATTCATTCTCTAGTTGAAAGCATCATTTGCTCACAGAACTAAATCATGATTCAGTACCTCTCTCAGATCTGGTTCCAGTTATAGATGTATCTTGAATCAAGTGTTTCTCTTTTATAAGGAGCTTGTGTCTTCAGCTACCATCCTGGGTTTTAGGGACTTGGATGACATTTCTGATGCTTCTGTATTAACCATAATAGTTCCTCTCCACATATCTCATGCTTTCATTCTTCATCACACCTTCCACAAAATCACTCTGGGTAATTCTACCTTCTCTAGATTGCCGCATGCCCAAAAGGAAAGAGAATAGTCACAATGCTTCCAAAATACATAATGTGGGAAAAATTCTTTTATTTCCTACATATGTAAAAATCCCCCAAAAGAGCATTTCTAAAACTAAAAAATGTATCAACTTTTCTAGCCCTGATCAGATATATGATTTAGAAGAGGAATCGTTCAACCACAAGCTACTGAGAGGTTTAAGACACTAGGAAACAGAAAGAAGAATGGAATTCGAGGAAAAAAGAATAGTGGAGTTAAGTGAACAACAACTATAGACCCTGGAAAAGCAGAGTTCTGCTAAGGAAAGCCTTTAGAACATGGAAAGCCTATTTATTAAAAGTATACAGAAAATTTTACCCATTTCCTGTGCCCAACTTCCACTTAATACTTAAGCTATCACATTGGCCCTGGGACTAATGAAAACCACTTGTGTGGAGGAGTAGAGAATATTGGTGGATTTAGCTCTACACAGTAAATTAGGATTTAGGATTTAGCTCTATATTCTATTAGGATTTAACTCTACACAATAAATTAAAAGCCTGTTCGTCGTCCTATATTTCTCCAACCTTTTTTACAAGGCTTCCGACCTCTCCTTTACTAACAGCTTTCCTACTCATATGATATAGTTTAACATTGGGTTCTCATTGAGCTGGACTTGAATTGCCTCAAAATATTCCTATGGACAAGAGTTGGCAGGAATTATCTCTTGATCGTATGGAAAACAGAGGTTTCAAATTATCCTAAGATTTCCATTCACAGTTACCTTCAGATTTCCTAGAGATTTACTATAAACAAGAATTTGCCAAACCTGTTTGTAATAACTATCAATTGATCTGAACTATAAAATTAGTTCAAATAATATTCTTGGCATAATTTTTAATAAAACCTCATCAATGTTAAACTTTCAGAAGTCAAGAGTTTAAAAATGTATATAAATATATATTTTGCTAGTATGCAATCACTAAGCCAGAATACATGCAATTCATACACACGGTCCCAAATCCGAGAATAGTGGTTTCATTTCAATATATGATTTGTGGTATTTCTAAAGCAATAATGATAACCATAACATAGAAAATAGAGAACCCAGTATATAAGATGGAATCAGCATTTACCGTTTCTTATTAAATTATGATCTATATACTTGCTTATCAGCTATCACAAAAAGTCAAGTACTTGATAAAAAAGGATAAAAGAGTCAATCGCTCTGGATGGTCAGACTTCATATGCTATAAATCAATTCTGCTATTCAGTACTCTTTTTTTCAAGAATTTTGATTTTCTGCATTTGCTGTAGCTATTCTATAACAAAATAATTTGCATTTGAAATGAAAAAAATAAAATTGACTAGTCATGGAAGTTTGGTAGCCAAAACTAACCACAGAAATTAAAAAGTACTAAACAAATAAAATATTTCTTTGGTGTCAGAATTTTGTTTCACCAAGTGTTAGTTAAGTCTTGTCCAGTTTAAAAGTGTGTTCTCATGCAGCAATGATTTTCCCAACCTTATTACTGCATGAAAACAATTGCGTGTGTGGAGAGTCAAGTGTGAATATCTCTTAGAAATAATAAAGAAGTAACTGAATATCAGTACATGCTCTTGTATAACTGCAACTGAATACATGGCTGATTTTTGCACACACCATCAAAACCCTGCCTGTATCAGTTTATAGAAAGATCTATGATCTAAACTGAGTTTCCTACATGAGTCAATTTTGTCTAGATAAATCATTCTTAAAATTTTTAGTTCTCAGTTTCCATTTTCACTCAAAAATTATTAAGGAACATAAAAGGCTTTTGATTATGTACATTACATTTATTGATATTTACGATTTTGGAAATGAAAACTGAGAAATTAGAAAATATATAATAATTCATTAAAAGTAGCAATAATAAATGACATATTTTTATGAAAAAATGACTATTTTCCGTGACAAAAAAATTGATAACAGGAGTAGCCCTGTTTTATTTTTTAAAAAATCTTTTTAATATCTGGCTTAATAAAAAGGAGATGGATTCTTATATCTGCTTCCACATTGAGCATATTGCCAAATGTTGTTTTGGTTACAGGAACTGGATAAAAATCCAGCCTCACGTAGCTATATAGTTGGAAATGGGAGGGGTATTTTCAAAGACTTTACAGATAATTGTGGATATTTTTCTTTGATACTACACCAAAACTCAACAGGTGATCATTTCTTAAATATTTGCAATTTGGACTCTAAAGCCAAATCAATGAACTTTCATACCCTGTTAAATTAACATTGATAGTAACATTATGCATTGGTCATTTTGAAAATATTAGTTCATTGAGTAATGCAGATCTTCCAAATATTGATATATTCATTATGCAATATCAAAAAATTACATTTGTTAATATCACCATCTGTCTCATTAGAGAACTCTTTAAGTTTGGGAAGCTGTCAAGCTCACAAAGGCACACAGAAGCTTTACAAAATTCTAATTTTCATTTGAAAGCTCAAATTTTTTTATTGGCAACAAATACTATAACTTGTTTTCTTTGAAGTGACAGGTTCATTTTGTTTATTTTCAAGAAAATGTATGTCAAATAGTTGAGTCTGAATAACCACAGTTTGCCTGTCAACTGTTCTTTTAAGCAAAAATGATGTTCCATAAAAAAGTAGCTAGTTCAATTCAAAATCACACAAGTGCTTTTTCTGGACACAGCCTACCTTAGTGTTCAGGAGTATTGTATGTGTACTTCACATTTCATCACAAAGAATATTAAAAAAACATGTACTCAGTGTTGAGATTTAATACAATTAATATTTACTACATCACCAAGTAAATTCTTAAAGTTGGACATGCAAGTGCCTGGCAGTGACAAATACAATGAGTATTAGTACTGTCTGTGCCACTACCTTCATTCACACTAAGGCACCAGCAGTTTTACCCATCATTTATTGCACTATGAGTGCAAATGTCAACTCAGCGAAAAAGACCAATATCTTAGTATCATTTGAAAATAGTTTTGATCTTACAGAACCCGGCCCTCACCCCTCAAAGGATCTTGTAGATTACACTTTCAGAATTGCTGTTCTAAACAATGAGAGACATTGAACATATAGAGAAAATACTTGCTAACAAATTGAAAATATGTTTTTCAAAACTGAAAACAATCCAGTATTTTCTGAGTGTGTTTATATAAAATCTAATCAAACACGGTTTTAAAAATAAGTATTAGGAAAAATCCAAAAGATGAAGTCAAAATCGTTAATTTCACCATAAGCAAGAACATATGAAACATGCATTAGGAATACCAACTATCATATTGATGGAGATATTTGGTAATATACATTGTTTTGTTCTTGTGCCTTAACTTGCTTAGTAATACATCTCAAAGCTCTACAAGGTTAGAACACAAAGATCCAATATTATTTACAAGTATTCATTAGTTTTTAAATTTTGAGTGGACAGAATTTATTTATTTGGACCTAAAATATTTTGATGAATGCAGAAAATAAAATAAACTGGGTTAAACATACTGCATGTAATTCAGTTATTTGAATGTTTAAGTAGTAGTTATCAGATTTCTCAGCCTATCGTGCAATTGTGGGTTTTGACCGTTGTTCAGTGTATTTAGAGCACCTGATTATCCTATAACTTACAGGTAAACTGGCTGCTTATGTCTGGATAAACAGACAGTGGCCATTGTCCAGTAGGTCGAGGCTTTTATTTAAATCATTGCATCAAAATAGTCAGACTATCAGGCCCACATATCTAAAATTGCGGGGTAAGTTAAGGAAATCTGCAAAGAGAATACACTCTCTTTAGCTATTCAAGTTTCTTTTTCTATCAGGCATGAAAACCTAAGTAAAATGTGCATTCAAATCACACCTGTTTCAGTTTCTCAAAAGTGCAATTTCAGCTAATTTAACAATTCATTCCTCTTAGGGATACATTTTACTGGGAGATTTAAAGTAGTGAGATCAGCCTGAGTAAATCATGCAGTTAACTGATTTTTGATAATAGAAAAATTTGGCTGGTTGGAAATGCTTAGACTGTGGAAGTGCAGAATGCAGGTGGGTCACTAGAAAGAAGTCTGCTTCTAAAACTAGGAGGCAAAGGCCCCAGTCTCATGTCGTTAACTCAAGTGTGATTCTCTACCTATCCTTGGTTTATTACCCAAAACCAAAAATTAGAAAGTTGACAGAAATAATAAATCCAGGGTTACACTCAAATATAATGGAGAGAGGTGGTTGAATAGAACCAACTTTTATATTCCTCCTATCCGATTCCAACCATGAGCTCAAAATTCTTATAAAAATGACATTTGTTTAAGAGGATGGATAGCAGTGTGTTGTTTCCTGTCTACACATGTCAGATTTTAAGCTTCACAATAGCTAAACAATGCTCTGTCCCTAAAGTATGGGAATGCATAATGACATAATCAATTTGCTTTGTGGAGGGAAAAAAAGCCAACGTGTGATCACTTTCAATTCAATTGTTAAATACAATCTGTTTTCCTTTTGTGGTCAGTGTAGGGAACACCATCTCTATGCATTATTGTGTAAAGATAATATTCATCACCACCTTTAAATACCAAGCAAGACCTTCCTCAACCTCTGCAGCCACATATACCAGCTGATCTTACTTGCCCAAAGCAAATACCAGTTATGAAACTTGTTAAGTTCAAAGATGTCTTATTTTGTGGGGCATCCTATCTATTTGTTTCGTGGAGTGGCACCATTTTCTAGAATGTGAGGAAAGCCATGAAACATTTCCTCAGGAAAATGCCC
Organism: Tapirus indicus; assembly: GCA_031878705.1. Lineage (NCBI taxonomy): Eukaryota > Metazoa > Chordata > Mammalia > Perissodactyla > Tapiridae > Tapirus > Tapirus indicus. Next base: position 39,655,575 of record CM062917.1, on the reverse strand, counting down.
TTCACCAGGTACTCTCACAACCCATGCATGAAATGTATGATTTCAGGCAGTTCGAGGGCTCCCTGCAACCCTAACACCTGTGTTAAATCCTTGTTTAGAAAATACTGGAACAGGCTGACAAGACCGGGAAATCTATATGTTGCTTGGTCTGATTTCAGAGGGATATATCTCTTTTAGGGCTGTTTTTAGTTTTAATAATCAGAAAATGAAATAATTACTCTTGAAAGTGCAATTTACAATCTTTACAGCTTTTGAAATATTTGCGTCTTACATTGCAACGTAAATACAATGATATTAGCTATGGCAGAAATTCTAGCAATCTATACAGATTGTGCAAAGTATTTGTTAATATAAAAATAATAAGCACTCTGATAAATAACTACACATTAAAATTACAAATAGAATTTTAAGCTATGTAAATACAGATTGATGGAAATGGATAAAAATACTCATATTGTTACAAAATTGATATCAATTTTATGTCATATATAGATACTGTGTTTAATGTAGCTCAAGTTTTTCTAACATGGAACTAGGAGATTTGTATATCTTAACCTGGCAAGAGAACCATTAAATGGATGTTTTTAGTGCATTAATAATGCATTGCATTACTCTGACCATTCTTATTATAACTTCATTCATCTTATCATGGCATATTATTTTCTAGAAAAAATATTGTTTCTCCTTTATATTATAGTTTTTCTATGAATTGCTCATCCATACTAGACTGTAAGTTAACTGCAGGCAGATTCCTTTTCCACTCATCTCTGTATTATGGTATTTTGCATAGAGTAAACTCTCTCTTTCTTTCCTTCTTTCCTATTCCATCCTGAGGCAGGATTCCCACTTATTCCCACTTATTCCCATTCCCACTTATGATTATTCCCACTTATTAACTAGCATAAAAAAACAGAAAAGAATGCACTGAAACTAGCTAAAGAAAAAGAAAAATAAAGGAATAAAACAAATGTGGGGCATAAAATAGAACCTATATACTTCCTGCCAGCAAGTCACAAATATGAGTCTAAGTTTTCTAGCAGACACTATTAAAAGAGAAACCTGGTCAATTCAATGCCTCGAAGATCAAACAAACAAAACCTGCAGGATAAATACTATTCACTATTCCTGATACTTACACCTGACAGAAATTTCTGGTCTTAAAGTAGATACTGTGAATTTAATGGACAACATCCTCTTTGTAGTGAGCACAACAATGAGCCATTTCTTATAGAGACCCTCAAGGTAGTAATTCTATAGAGAAGAGATAATACATGGTCAGGATCAGCTCTCTGCTGGTTTAATTCAAGAATAGATTGTATAATATCTAAAAGAATGGATTACTGAATAGCAATTCTGACCAAAGATTATTTCTTTCAGTCAAGGTTTTGTAGCTACAGAGAATTTGAGTTTGTGTTCTTGACAATATCTGCAATTGCCTGTGCTGCTAATTATAGAGAAGCCAAATATCTCAGCACCTCGCTATGCCGGGCTTACCGCGGGCTTACATGCTGTCAGGGAAAATGTGGAGAGGAACAACCTGTCTGAATAGAATAGAGCTACGGGAATACTCCTAAGGTAGACTCAAGATTTCCTTAGCATCCTGTATCCCTAGTGCCTAGGATAATGGCTAGCAATGAGATGAATTAGTTACACTATCAATTTTATTTGTGATATTCAAACTACCTCTATTTACCCACGTGATGATCCTCTCTTTAAAGCAAAAGAGCATTATTCTTCTTTAATACAATTGACATCAGTTTTCTGTATATACCTGTGCTCAGCCTCTGAAGTAGCTGACAAAATTTCTTGTCCCTGGAAAATTCACACTCACTCAGTTTTGATTCAAATTGGAAAAATATATATATACTACATATTTATATTATATGTAGTTAAATATATAAATGTGAAATATATGAATATATAATGTAAATAAATTTAAAGGTAGTTTGAATCAAAACTGAATAATCATGAATAATTATATGTTTATACATTTATATTTATATATTTTTGAAATATATAAGCATGCTACTTCCTAATCACTAAAACCTTACTAGGAGTATTCCCCCTTGAACAAATCTCATGGCTTTCCTACACTAAGAAAATTTCATATAATCCTGGTGCTTTTAGGTAGTCTTTTACTTCATTATCCTCATATTCTTTCAATAGCATTTCTTATTTATGTTTTTGTCTTCTAGAAGATCTATGGCTTCTGGGGGGTTTCAAAGTTTATTCTACCTTGAAATCTATTTAAAAGCATTTTGCATGATCGTGTATATCTTGATTCTTTCCAAACTGTTGGGTTTTTATTTGTTTTCCATGACATAACTCTTACACTTTCAGACAGGCATTTTTTGTTTTCCTTTATTGCCATTTCCACATCACCCTTCCTTCAGCCTCCAGTGAGTCACTTCATTTAAATATCATGCCATCCAGCTACAACACTTGCTATCCCTTCTTTTTACTTTTGCTTATCGCCACTCTCCTATTTTTGCTGAAGACTTCGGCAGCTACTTCATTATCTTCCTTACAACTCAAATACTGAGATTATCTTTGATAATTTCAACATCCATGGAGTTATTCCATCTGACACCCCATCTTAGAGTTCTTCAACCTCCTCGAAGATCATCTCCATAGCTCTGTAACCATCCAAGCTCTTTGGCACATCCTAAACTCTTGTCATCTAAAAAACATTCCACTTCTGAAAGTTTAAACCACATAATCCTATTTCATATCTTTTATTTTCCTATTAACATTTTATTTTGTGATCTATCTGGGCTCACTGAAAGAACTGCTTTCTGTATTTCAATGGGAAAATAAAAACTTTAAGATGAGAACTGTCTTAACTCTTCCTGCCCATGACCTACATACTTTCTTTTTACAGCCATTTTCTATTTTTTCCCATTGGAAGAGATGTCTCTTCCCTTCTCTGATTACAAGTTCTCTAATGCTTTTACACTGACATTTTTCTATTTGCTAACAAACTTTGTTTTCTTTTCCTTTCTATTCTCCTTACATATCATTTTCTGTCTTCAATACACATTTTGTCTCTCTTGTGTGTTTAGGTTTCATGTAACCTACAAAATTCCAGCTCTGAATGAAAAAAATGATGAGAGTTTTTCTTTCAGATTTGAGCTGGTAAATGACACGGAAAATGTCACCTGCTGCTACTATCACATGTGCAAGGTCTATAGGTGAATCTGTTCCCTCAATGTTTCCTCCATGTCCTCAGCCAACCACATCTCTGCTTAAATGTTTACAACACTAAACCTCTTCATAAACCTCTGGTCTCATCCTAGAATATTTTCTTTTTCATGTAAGGATCCAACTCACTCCTTTAAATACTTATCTGCTTTTGCAGCCTTCTTTCTCTCTCACGGAAGATATCCCTTGTATCCAAGGCTGATGCCACCACCAAGGCTCTGTGTTCCAATTGATTCCACATCCTTGGGATACCGACTTTGTGAATCATCTCCTTTGCTCTTATAAAAAGCATTAACATTTCTTCCTCTGTTAGTTCTCTCTCAGCAAATTAACAGGCTCAAAAACTCCCAGCTAAAAAAAAAAATTCTTCCCTTTACTCTATTTCTGTCTACTAATTTACCACTTTCTGACAAAATCTATGCTTTTGAAAGAATAATCTACATTGAATTTTTCTATTTCCTCACTTTTTAGTTATTCTTCAACTCACTGAAATATGGCTTCTGCCTCCTCCACTCCATGGAACTTATTAAAGTAGCTCTGATGTATTAATTATCTCTAGCTTCTTTTACTTTTATGCAATATTTGACATGTTTGACTACCCCTTTTCCATCAAAACCATTTGTCAAAGCTCTTTACTTTTATATTATTTGATTCTTAGTTTTCCTCTATCTCTTTGGTTACAACTTCTCATATGGTTTTCTGAATATTCATGCTCATGAAATTCTCATGTTTTCATGAAAGATTAGTGCTCCCCAAATTACTCCGTATCCTTAGCTACCTGCTCTTACCTCTCACTGCACTTTCCCTTTGATACTTCAATAACACCATTCACAGATGCTTCCCACAACTCCAGCACAATTTTTGCTGCTAGGATCCAGAGATGTATATGAACATTTGACATCTCCATTTGGACGGCACAGGCAATTCAAGCTCAATATTTTCAGAACTGAACTTATGATCACCTCTCCTCTTGCTTTTGTGTGTGTGTGTGAGGAAGATTAGCCCTGAGCTAACATCAGTTGCCAATCCTCCTCTTTTTGTTGAGGAAGACTGGCCATGGGCTAACATCCATGCCCATCTTCCTCTACTTTATATGGGATGGCCCCATAGCACTGCTTGATAAGCAGTGGTTCCAGGCCCAGGATCCAAACCTGCAAACCCGGGCTGCCAAAATGGAGCGTGCAAACTTAACCACTGTGCCACCAGGCCAGCCTCTCCTCTTACTAGCTTTTCCTTTCTCTTTGCTCTCCATAAAACACACTGCCACTTACCCAGGTTCACAAGCTAGAAATCTGAGATTTATTCTGAACTCCTCTTTCTCACTGGGTCCTACATCCAATTAGTGACCAAGGTTTCACCATGTCCCATGAATTTTTCCTCTAAAATTTCTCTTTCTCTTATTCATCCTTCAAGACTGGATCAGTTTAAGAACATCCTCCCTTGTATTTCTGCCTCCAAACTTGTCCCTGCCACAAATCAATCTTCACGCTGCTGCCTAAGTCACCTCTATTATACCAATTAGCACCTTAAAACCTTTCACTGGCTTCCCTTTTCTTTCAGGATAATGTTCAAACATAGTTCACAGGGCCAATTGCAGCTCTGCTCTCTATAGCCTCCCTCCCCATACACACCTTTCACTTTTGCTTACCTGATCTATTCAGGAATACATTGTGTTTTCAATAGTGCTCTTTTTTTCTGTTAGGAAATACTATCCAACTTTCTATCATACACTGTTTCTACATGGGTAGCTCCCACCTGTACTTAAAAATGTAGATCAAAATTTAGCTCAAAGTTATCTTCTTGGAGAAACCCTCCATGGCCTCTGTTTTGATATAGATGCCTCTTCTTGAACCGTTCATTCAGTGCTCTCCACATTTATCACCTTGTTCTTGTTGGTTCTCCTCATTCCACTTTTCTGTCTAGACTGTAAGCTCAAGGCAGTCAGAAACATGGTTGTAACAATTTTACATCCAAGTTTCAGCACAATGTCTGGCACATGTTAGTCATTCAAGAGATGTTTAATGAATATATTACTCAATGGAATACAAAGCGCTAAATAAAAAATATTGTTTTGAGGGCCGCCCGGTGGCGCAGCGGTTAAGTCCGCGCTTGGCAGCCCGGGGTTCGCGGGTTCGGATCCCGGTCACCCGCCGACGCACTGTCTGTCAGCCATGCCGTGGCGGCATCCCATATAAAGTGGAGGAAGATGGGCACGGATGTTAGCCCAGGGCCAGTCTTCCTCAGCAAAAAGAGGAGGATTGGCAACAGATGTTAGCTCAGGGCTGGTCTTCCTCACACACACAAAAAATATATATATTGTTTTGAGGAATATAGAGCAGCATGAAAAATAATCTACTGCTAAGGGAAGAAAATATCCAAAATTGTAAGTATACAATCACTGCAGCTTTGTAAAAATACAGATGTAGAGGGAAAAGAGCATGAAAATTCATCCAAATGTTAGTGGCTGAATTATGGATCTGGGTTCATTGATGACTTTTCATTTTTCACAGTAATTTTGGTAAATAATTTTATTAAACAGTCTTAATTCAAATAAAAATAAATAAACTATACTTTGTCTTCTTGTTGGTATTACCTGCTTGATAAAATTTCATCTGTATACCATTCTTCTTAGTTTCTATCCTATTTTCTGTCATAACACAAAGGAAATACATCCCAGTATGGTTTAACAAAAAACAATAGAACAGTCTCTATTTCCCCAAAAGTTTTCAACACAGAGATATAGAGCAATGTTTACCAATCAAATTGTTTATGCAAATAACTGCATCTAGATTGGCTTGTAACTAAGTGCAGTGGAAACTATCATTCACCTCTGATGAGCCAAGCAGATAGCATATGCAAATTCCAGAGCCGCATAATAGCTTTTTCTGGACCTCTAACTTCAGTTTCCTTTCAGAATATTAGTTTTAACAACACTAGTCTACAGACTTCATGGACTTTAACTGGACAGATTTGTGGGTTTTGGGTTTTTTTGTTGTTTGTTTAGTTTTTCTGGCAGAGAGTTTTTCAGGCTATAAATAACAAATATATTACATGCAAATACCTGTTTTTTATAATACCAAATTATGAGACTTAGAGACATTAGATTAGAGACTATTTAAATTAAAGTAGGCAATTATTTCTTTTGTCTTAGACTATGTTTCAAATGACCTTTATACAAAACATTTAAGAATATGACTTGAAAAATAAATTTACATTAAAATTTCATTAAATGAGTGCACCATTTATCTTACCTTAAAACATCACCTTTTCCTATTGAGTTTTGAAAATTAGTAAAATCTTTTATGTATTACTTCATTCTGCTGATTTGCTACCAATAGTCTAGATATAAAAATTTTATTCCATATCATACATGGGTACTTTATTTTTCCTATTCACATGTAACAAGGTCCTTCTCTTTTTCCCTTTATCCTTAAAGAAAAGAAGGAAGAAAAACTTGCCATACTATTATTTTTCTATTAACTGCATTATGATCATTAGTGATTTTTCACTAACTCAGTAGATCAGTAATTTTTATACATTTAACTAGCTCCAGTATAATGCATCATAATGACTCAAAAAACTATGCTAATAATAAAACATTATCCACTGAGTCATACTAAGTTTCTAAGACAGTTTGGAAAAAAATAGATTTAAAATTAGAAATTACATCTTCTTTTGTCTAATGTATTGTTAGAAATTTTTTTAAAGCACTGTTGTTATTATCCAGTATTATGCATTTCGATCTCACACATGTCACAGAATGTGACCCACTTCAATATTTCCTTATATATCAATTACATGAGCTCAATTAATAATACTCAGCAGACATGCAATCACAACACAGTTGGTGTATGCAATTCAGGTACAATTTACATTAATGTACACAGTTGACTTGCAAATTTCCTTTAACTGTATGAAACAAAGAGTGAAAACTTTAATGTATTGCTTAAATTGTGAAAGTATAGTGGGGCAATTTCCTTCTACTGTTGGCCAATACCACTTGTCTATGACAATAGCTTGCTATCAAATTTAAGACCCTTATTCGGGAGGTTAATGCGAGGTAGGCACTCCATTCAGTGTTATTTTGGCTTAAGGGCATAATGTCACAATTTGGTGCATCCTCTAATGACTTTTTTTTTCTAAAGGCAGCTTACAGCTTAGACCTAGTTCAGCGAATTTCCTTGTAAGGTCCTTGGAAGACTGGAGGAAAAAAAGTACAATTGATTGCGTGGCCAAATTTCTGTTCATGCCTGCTTACTGATTTTTGTTCATTTCACAAATAAACAAGGCATGAATACATCAACCCACAAACCATAAACAATAAAGAACTTCATCCTGTAAGTTTGCTACGGCCAGCAGTTTGTGGCTGAATCTGCTATTTGTCATAAGATAAATGATAAAGTGATTGCCATTTGTCACTGAATACACAAGAGGAGTGCTCAGCTGTGAACCACTCAAATGCAGACAACAGTAAATACTACCATTCTTATTGCTAACTTCCTTTAAAAGGGCCCCCAACACTATGAAAATAAAAGTACATTAGTGTTTTGGGTAAAAATTCTTATTATTTTAACCAAAGGAGAAAAATCATAGAATAAGCACTAAGCATCTGAATACTCCCAGTTTAAAACCTTGCATTTACTGCAACACGGAATGCATGCAAACATAGGCCATCTTTTATAAAGAAAGGTGTTTTATAAAGTTGCGCACAGAACTTAATTTGTATGTATTCTTCCCATTTTTGTACTGTTCAGTGATTTTTAATACAAACTTTTTTATGTTTCTGAGAATCACTGGTGCTTGACGGCTTTCAACTATATTAATAGAGGTTATAACAGCGCCCATACATTAATGTAGTCTGTGTTTTATCTAAACTCTGATTGAATTTAGGGAGTGCCTAAATTCTGTGTTGCTATACTTGCTGCCAACTACATGAACTTTATTAATTTCTTTCATAGGCTACCCAACGACAAAATAGGAAAATATAAAATGCAAATGACATATCAAGAAAAAGAAGTGCCTGCTCATGAAATCCCTACGCTATAATATCCTTTAGTGGCAAATACCACACCAGATAAGGAGGGAGCATTATAATTACAGCACCTTACACTATAATAAAAATATTCAAAATTTGAAGCTTCTATGTAAAAAGTATAAAAAGTCTCAAAAATTGGGCGTTTGTGCCAGTGTGACTTGCAAGAAAAAAGCAAAAATGTAAAATAGCTGACACACATTGTTTGAGATTTTTAAAAAATGTTTATAACTCTCACTTTTATCATGGAATATATCACTTTTTCACAAGAGAACTCAGATTAAATAACACATAACCTGAAATATCTTTACACCATTAGACACAGTTCCTTCAAGATTAAGGTTGAAATACACTGGTAGAGAAATGTAGGGAAGTCTGCACTTTATAGTATCTTTAAATCCAAGCTGAATAACAAGTAGAAAAATAAGTATTTAGTGGTAGATATTTCCAGAAGCCGATCTTTTAAATTCAAATTATTGTAATATTTATAAAGTACTACAATAAGATTAAGTTTTGAAAAGTCAAATTATAAATTTGTCTTTTTCACTGTAGGCCAATATAGCAAATTTCAAAATCTTTATTAAAAATATATTTGAAGTTTGACTTTTAAAATATCATTCTTTACATCTTGTGCTAAAGCACACTAGAAATCTTTCAAATCTTTGAAGCCAGGAGTTGGGATTTCTTGACATAAGCTAATACATTTTTTAACAAGTGCTAAAAGATGAAAATGATTAGTTAGATCACAGGAATGTATGTGTAGTCTCTCACTATAAGCGTCAACACTACATATCAAATTAATTTTATAAATATTTGTTAAATAGTTACTGCTCTATTATAATACTGAGGTGTATAGAAAAAGTGTAATTTTAAAATCATTTTGTATGATTGTTAATTTCTGTACATTAAAATATAAAATTATTACCATTTGTGGTAGATACATACATGAATCATAAGTATATAATAATGCCTGCTTAAGTAAATAGTATATCTGCAATGTGAACATTTGGTTTAATGATCAATTCACAAATAGAAGGAGCTAATACTATTGTTTTTAAAACTCAAATATAAATCATATAAATCTCAGTTTTCATTACATCATACAGACACTTGTTTCTCATATTTTTTCTCTAAAGAATTCATTTCTCTGTTTATTTCTTCATTATCTACCAGCCACCTTATTTTTCTATCTTGATAAATCTTTTTTTTAATAGATTAGGTTATTTCACTGATATATGCATTTTATTGCCTCTACAACATTCAAAATATTGTTTCAGGGGCCTTTTTTTTTTTTCAGTAAACAGAAAACAGAAAAAGGAAAGGCTGACTTTTAGGCTTTTGACAGGAGTCTTGTATAAGTGGAAGACTTTTAATTCTCAAATTGTTTCACTTCAATAACTCTTTTAAAGTTGTTGCGCCAAGATGCCTGGCAGATTAAGCTCCATTGCCTTTTCTTGTTTTGAACTAATGTATTCTTGATCACCGTTTAATGAAACTATATACCACATGGAGATTTCACATTAGATAAGCCATGTGAAACCCTCATCAGACAAGTAGCTCTGGCTGGTGGTAATCCTTCAGATGAAAATTTCAGACTAGCAGGTTTTCCAATTTAAATGAGCCCCTTTAACTATAAAAAATTGGCACGGTATGATTGCTAAAAATTATTTTTAAATTTTTATGTTGCCAAAGTGCCCTGGTGGCTGTGAAAAACAGAAATACTGCCGTAAATACAGAAAACATTAACTGGTCACTGAGGGGATCCAATTTACAACCCATAGAGACAACTCACACAGCTCACTGACACTGGCACTATTGGGTTTGTGATAGGGCATTCAGCTCGGCTCCCCCCACACAGAAATGAAACTCATCTTAAATATGCAATTAAATAGATTTATTCTACAAGTTTCTCTAGTCAGTGGTTATTACTCACTCTTACTTCATTGCACTCTGATCTATAGAATTTTCATGATGTGTTCAGGTAGCCTTTGGGAAGCAATGGAACTTGTCATGAATTTTCAATGAAAAATTACTTTTTTGAGATTAATATGTGCTATTTATTTTATTAAAGTAATTCAGTTTATGTTAAAAGACTTTTCTGTTCTCTGTTTTTATTCTAACCTAGAACCACTGTGCCTATTAATACTTCTATAGCTTGAGTTACAACTAGAAAAAATAAGTTATTCTCAGCTTAAGTTTGATTTGTAGATTCGGATTTCAAACAAGAAGGAAAGGGGATATGTTTAGATTCGTCTTCAGTGTATATTATATATATTTTTTAGTCTGTTGTAAGTGTTAATGACTTGTGCACAAGCACGGACTATGTCAAAAATTATTCTCTTTTTCATAGTAGACAATATTAGTAGATAGTTTGAAAACAGTACTGATGATGTATTTACTTTGGAATATTATTGCCATCTAATTACGAAATATAGTAAAACACTGTTTTACAGAGTAAAAGGAAAAGTTTTAATCAAAAAACTAACAAAGGTATGACTACTTACAAGGAACCAAAAGCTATGACAAAATGCTTCAAAAATGAGGAATAACCAATGAAATCAATGGTTCTATGTAAGCAGGGAAGACAGAACAAGAGATCAGTCAGTCCAATATCTAGGCATTTCTTCCATTAATATTGTTATACACTAATCAGAAAGTAAAATACCTGGTAAGTTTGAAATAGAAAGTTGCTATAGCCAAAAGTGTTCAGTTGTGTCCTTCTTCAAATACTAGTCTGTATTTTTTTGAGGGGGAGCATTTCATAGACTCAGAATCATACAGGATTCTATCTTATGAATCAATGGCTTCCAGTTAGGTTTGCAAACACAGATGAACTAGATACAATCAGAATATATTCTGTAATAGTAAATTATCTCATGGTTTATTAAACAAATGATGAAAAATGTGTACAGTTATTTGCATCAAGTATTACAAATTAAAGAAAGTTCTTTCAAGGAGCAGAGTGGCCATCATTCAGGTTTACTTAACCTGCTCACAGTTACTTAATGAAATCAAGTCACTGTGGTGTTACTGCCTTTTGTAAATGGTTGCACTCCAGTAAGGCAGAATAGAAGAGTTGATTTGCATCTATACCAGACTGCAAAGACCCAAACAGAGAACTGGACACAAGTGTTTTCTCCCTAAAGTAAGATAACAGCAAATCTTGTAAAGATACCCACCAAATCTCCGGGGCTAAATGTGCAGAGTATATGACTCCTTAGCCCCCCCCCACCCTTGCCAGAAAGGTGCACTGCAGCTTGAAGAAATCATTTGAGCAGGGGTTGAGAGCGATGTGCTCATCCTCTGTCATGATTACTGCAGGAAAGAGGAGACTAGGAAATACAAAGGAAACTTGCAAGGATGAATGAGCAGAGAAAACCCCAGTCTCTTCCAGATCAAGCAGTGTGACAGGAAAGTCTTTCTTAAAAGAATAAATAAGTAAAGAAGCTTCCATGACAAAGGAGGGAATGCAGAAAAGAGATATGAGTGAAAGGGGTAAGAGCACATCGTGAGCATTGCTTTGCATCTTTGCAAACATGAAAAGAAAAAAGTATCCTAAAATATTATACTCCAGAATGTGTTATCTTTTCTACTATCTGGTTTATTATATTAGCTATAGTATTAAACCACATTCTGTGGGGAAATAAATCACCTCCCATAGAAATTGAAAAAAAAAACAACTTCTGAAAGTAATAATAAAGCCCAAAGTGGAAAGTTATTACAAAGGGTGATTACAATAAACAAATATAGAAAAGACTCATAAATTTTTCCAACAAAGAGAAATTTAGACATATTTAGCACGAGGAAAAGTTCTGAATCAGGAACCACTTAATTTAAGGAAATCTTGAACAACCTCGAGAAGAAAAGAGAGAACTTAGTGGGGTTTATATTGGGAATTTTAAGGAAGATCTTACATAGAAATTATCATCTTCAAATCCATCCAAATGTATGTGTGGATATCAATCATCAAGCTTACAAGTCAACTGTACTAAATTGTGTTATTATTAACTTGGTTAAGTTGGGAACTACATTTCCCAGAAACCCATGCCCTGTATGGTTCCAGGTTAGAGTTGGCCAAAGAGGAAGATATGTGGAATTTGTGTGGGATTTGGAAGGCATAAGTGAAGCATGGATGATCACCATGGTCATATATGGCGACAGACAGATGAGAGTTGCCCAGTGGATACAAGTTTGCCCTTATTCTCCTCTGCTCTGCTCTCTGACCATATTCCTGACTGCTGGCCCTAGACCAACTAACAGATACTTGGCTGTGGACCCACAAAGGTAGCTGATACTTAGAAGCAGCAGCTTCCCATAAACCTCTCCATGGGCTCCCTTTTCATGGTTCCATGTTGACAGCTGGAGTGCTTGTCTTCTGTGAATTCCAGGGAAGTTTAGACTTTTCCACCTACTCTGGTGCTTTGGAAAACTAGTTAGTGACTCTAATCTTCCAACTCCCCCTTCTACACCTTTATTTCCAAGCTTTTTCCACTTGTTGTTACGTTGAATCCCCATAATGCATTCCTTCTTCCTGTACTACTCAATAAAGGCTCTGTTTCTCTGTCTGAATCCTGACTGATACGGACTGAATTCCTTTGCAGCTTGACAGAATTTGAGGGATGAGGTCTGTGCTATTGAACAGAGACTCTTCTAAGAACAAATACATATAATTTCACAATTTTCGTGTGCCGTGTCTTCCTTTTTCTGATTAATTTCTTTTCTGGGTAAATATTTTTAATAATTATTTGCTCTAAGTGCAATTGTTTGGCCCAAAATCAGTCAATGAAGAAAGTTTATACATTTAAATGTGCCCCAAACTTCAAAGCTTGTGTATTTTGATGCAGGTTTAAGCAAAGTTGGCTCCCTACGAAAAATTCCAGGACTGGGAAAAATATTACAAAATTGCCTGCACCACATTCATACTGGAGAAGCTGAGTATAGAGGGCATCCTTTACACCTGCAGACTGGTATCCCCTGTAAATACCTGCTCTCAAACATCAACTGGAATCTCAGTGTCTCCTTCCTTTCATTTTTTAATCCTTTTTCGTGCTCTTGGTCATTTCTTTCATTATTTTCAGTGATTTCCCAGTAGTTCAGCAATGCACAGTCCTTCTACTCGGATGCACTTTGTTCCTCACTCAGCAATTTGCTTCTGATGTCCTCCAGATTATTTCAATCTTTTAAGGTATGATATTCAAACATCTCAGGCACGATTATTTCGGGCATGATATCACTCTCAAACTTACAAATTAATCTACTATTTTTTTGTTTATGTTCGCTATGCTTGGCTGTCTCTTGGATCTCTAAGAAATCACATGTCACCTCCTTCAGAATTCCTTCTTTCACTGACCTTCCCAAGTTGGGTAGGATGCTCTCATAATACTACTCTGTGCATTTACCTATTACTAGATGTACCACATTGTATTGTTATTGTATATTTTGGTGTCAGGATTCCCCACTAGATGGTGAGTTCATTGGAATCAGGATCTATATCTAAGTTACATAATGCTAGTTCATATTAGAGGCTGAACAAATGTTTATTTTAAATGTTTGTTTAAAAAATTTTGTCCTAAAAAACTGTTCCATATGTTTTATAAGAAGTCATTGATGATACTTTCCTTCAACTTTGAATTCATTTTCAAGTATTATGAGAATGATTTATCTGTTTTCTATATTAAGAGAATTAGGTTCAGAGTAGACAATGTAAGTCTTTTCTCAAGATGAATAGAACCTATCATACAAAAATATATAATATTACAGATACACTTTCCTTTCTAATATTACCTGGAAACTTCACTTGGTGATTGGATTTTTAACAGATATTCATTGAAGAGGTTTCATATGCATAAGGAGTTCAAATTTTTAATTTCTAGCCTTCAAATATTTACTGGATATATATGCCACAGTACCTGTATTTCTGAACTATTTCAAGGAATAAGATGGGATAGGAGCAAATGAAATGAGACATAGGCAAGCTAAAATTCCATGATCAGGGCAGAAATTACAGTGAGGTAAATATCTATATATTGAGAGTTGAAATCCTAACCCTCAAAGGTGATGTTATTAGTAGGTGGGGCCTTTGGGAGGTGCTTAAGTGATAAGGGTGGAACCCTTATGAATGGGATTAATGCCTTATAAAAGAGGCTCCAGGGAGACCCCTAGTCCCCTTCCACCTTGTGAAGATACAAGGAGAAGTCTGGGACTCAGAAGAAAGCCCTCACCTGACCGTGTTGGCACCTTGATCTTGGACTTCCAGCCTCTAGAACTGTGAGAAATAAATTTCAGTTGTTTAGAAGCTACGTAGTCTGTGGCATTTTGTTATAGCAGCACCAATGGACTAAGACAAGTGCTTTCTTGAGTTCTGTGAGCTATCTAGCAAATTACTGTAGTTGAGGGTGGTTGTGGGGACCCCCAGATTTGTAGCCAACTGGTCTGAAGTGAGAGTGGTCCTGAGGACCTCCAAACTTAAAGCTGGTATGTGAAGTGAGGACAGTCTGTGGTAAGTGACTGTGTTACCACAGTAACACCATAGTCAGTACCCTCTGACTATGCAGGTTTTTTTTTTTTTTTTAACTCTTGGGTATTATAGGTACAGTGCCACCACATGCCAAGATGTCAAAAGCTAAGTGCACAAATGTCTTTAAATTAAGGGTGAAATTATGATACTACTACATTCTCTAACCTCATCACTCCTGACAATATCCCTTCCCCAACATACACAACTGCCTGTCTCCCATCACACAGATGGGAGTTATGGCACTATAACAGGAATCAGCTGAAATTGGGAAATACTTTTGTTCTGTATGCCTGAGTAAAGAGTTCCTGGTAAACATAAGCCTCATTTACTAACAAACATTTTGAGAAAGGCTTGATACATTGTTTGTATTCTCTCTACCTTTTAACTTCAGAAGGACACTTAATTACTCAAGTTATTGTCAGCCCAATTGGGCTTTAATCTCCCTTGATTGATCTGAGTACCCAAAGAACAATGACCACTCTAAAGCCACCCAGCACTGGTGACAAGTAGTAACCATATCCTACTCCTTTACTGTTTACTGAAGGATTTCAGTATATTTGGGGGGCAGGTACTAGAAAGGGCACTCATGTTAATCTCAGATGTACAATGTAAAACTGAGTGATTATGGGAAAGTCTTGTTTAATGTCTGTAAGTTCCCCAACTGTAACAGTAAAATTAGAAAAATAAAACCTTTGCGCCTACCACACTGGATTGCTTTATCAACGAGATAATCCTTGTACTTGAACCCCAAAAGAGCAACTTAGAGTTGCCAAAGATAGAAATTAACAACCTTTATCTTAAAGCTGTGCTATTTCAGAATTCAACTCTAATCTAAAGAAAAACAATGCAGAAATTTGAGTCAAGAGCAAAATATGTTTTTGCTAATTTTTTTGCTTTGTTCATTCATTGTCTTTTTCCATAAAGTGTGTTTTATATTATAAAAATCAACAAAGGTTATCGAAAAACATTTTCATTATTTTATATAGTACTGAAAATGAACATGACACTGTACAATAGTTTATATATTCCATTTCTTTTCTCTTTATAGCCTATTTCATTTTCTCTCAAACTGTTATTATTATCATGGCACCCAAATTTGAGATATGCAGCTCCCTCAGGAGATCAGGTATGCATGTTCTCTATAAGCAAATAAGTCAGACAGTGGGAGGGCTACTTGGGTAATGCTAACAACACCCCCCACAGGACACTGTGCAACTCATAGCTGTGACATTTGTCAGAACATCAAGGCCAGATTCAAAAATTCTAAGTTTAAGGGGGAGTTCATGGTGCTGATACTTAACACGAAAAGCCACTGATAACTCACTATAGACAAAAGTGAGAGCTAGTGTCTCTCTCTCTCTCTCATACACACACATCTATTGTTCTATCTCTCTCTCTCCTGAAAAGCTTAGAAAAACAGAAACAAACTAGAAACTTAGTAACTGAAAACAATTTCCCAGCTGTGGTGGAGCACTTTAGGCTAAGATCTATGATTATGAATATTATAACCCTGTAGATATCTCATTTATGCAACATTAAATTCATTTTTTTCTGAAAGCAAGATGAGGTGACCTTCCTGAAGCTAACTGAAGTAAAATTCATACAATTTAAAGGAAGATGAACTGGACAATTGGAGGCTCTTAATTATAGGTACAACCCCCCAAAAATAATATGTTACGCTGCACCGCTTAGTCATTTTATAAGTAACACTTTTTAAAAATTCATTATTATAGACACTAACATATAAGTATGTATTTATAATAACTTATAAGATATAATGTAATTTTGTTGATGTCTTTATTAATGGTATAGGTGAAGCAATACCATATCAAGTCTTGGTGGTCTCAGTAATTCACTTTCTGTCTTTGAAATATTTTATTTTATTTATATTTTTTTGCAGGGAAATATTTGCCCTGAGCTAACATCTGTTGCCAATCTTCTTCTTTTTTTTCTTTCCTCCCCAAAGGCCCAGTATATGGCTGTATATTCTAGTTGCAAGTCCTTCTAGTTCTTCTATGTGAGCTGCCACCACACCATGGCTACTGACAGATGAGTGGTGTGGTTCCACCCCCAAGAACCAAACCCAGGCTGCTGAAGAGGAGCATGGCGAACTTTAATCACTAGGCCATCAGGGCTGGCTTGAAAAATTTTTTGATAAGTACAGGAAAATTGACAATATTTACAAGTTGTATTTTAATAGTCTCTCTTTTCCGTTGCTTCTATCTCTGGTTAGCAAAACCTATTAGAATAATGCTATGATTCTCTCTTCTGTGTGATACTGGTATGCTTCTCGGAGTTTAGGACTGTACTTTATTCCAATAATCCTCAGCATCTAGAACAGTGTATTTTATGTGGTAAGAACTCAATATATACTTATTAGTTGAACTGAACCATTATCCCAGTCTAAACCTTTCCAATGTGAACTCTGGAAGTGCTCTTCACTGGTAAACAAGCTCAGATCTCATTTTGTTCACATTACACAATACTGGATAAAACTGTTTGCATTAACTAAATCTGGGCCCGAATTAAAGAATATTAATTTCTCAAGGCCCCATATATTGCAGTTCTAGCAACTAGTACTAGCTCTCCATTATTGCTTTCAAACTATTATTCCTCCATATTATGTAAAAATACTCCTGTTTTGAGTTTTATATTGACTAAAGACTATAATCCTGTGCCTTCCCTCACCCTATTGCACTGTCATTTAATGATTTCCTGGTCATTTTCCCACACTAAGGGAAGACTTTGGCCCATGGGACTCAATCTTCTCTTCCTGTATATCCCTTGTTCCACCATGATTCTGCTTTACTTCAATATCTATCTGGATGACCTATCCAACATTTTAATCTTAGAGTTTATGGACTTACTCAAATCCAGTTAACTTCAGTTCCATGTCCCCTTAACAATTCATACCCATGGACACCCTTCTGACTTCATTATCATCTAGAATGGCACCACAGCTGAAGTTTTAAGCTCCTATATCTCATTTTCTGACTACAACCTCTGTGCCTTTTGCTTCCTCTACTCTTTCTGCCTTTTCCCTATCATAATCACCCAACCAGGACTGTGTCTTGATCTTTATTCTCAATCTTCTCTGTATTATGAAAGACTTCCTGAAGCCTCTGATGCAATGTATATGCTTAAAGTTTCCACAACCATATCTTCATTCAAACTCTTGTTCCTTCAGTTCCAGATTCTTACATTCAGTTGGGCCCTGGAGTCCAAGTAGCTCCTCCAAAGGTATCTCAAATTTGATTGAGTCCAGTTTCAAACCTATTACTCAGTCCATACTCTCTATTTTTGGATGCTGACACTACTAACCATCCTGTTGTCAAAATAAAAAAACTTGATATATATTTGGATAATTTTTCTTACTGAATAGCCAAATAGTCTCCACTTCTGTCTACATTAATTCAAAAAAATATCTAGAAGTCATCCTTCCATCTTGCTAAAACCTCACCATTTCACCACTAAATTCTTGGTTGGTATCACTATATCCAAAATCATTCATTCCTCTCCAACTTATTACATGTAGTCAATGACTGCCAACCACTGTTATGTCATGGAATGCATAGAAAAAGAAATATTCACTTCACTGTACTGGGTTAAAGGGACAAGGCTCTTTGATGGCAGAGTCTTCTGAGCCCAGTCTCAGCCATCTTAGACCCTTCCAACCTCTAACTGCTGACAGGATCAAAGTCTCAGTTCACCTTTGGCCCATGAGCACCACAACAATGAGCCACAGCAGACCAGTGGAAATCTCTGCTAATTTTAGTAAGATTTTCCTAAGCTGCTACGGTAGCTTTGTGACTCTTCTGATCAATTATTCACGAACTAAAACCTAAACTCTTTAGTGTGACATTTAGAGCCTTCATGATGTGGCTCTTGCTGAGTTCTTATTATGTCCTAGACACTGTGATAGACTCTGGAAGTACTCACATGAGTGAGTTATCAAAGGCATCACCAGTTAGAATGGGAACCAAATATTTAATCAAAACTGCATAATATAACATATTATACAACCTCTCCCTCAATCTTGTCTCTTTCCCCTTTGCTTAAAAATATACCTGGGTTTTGCTATTTGCAAACAAACCGACTGATACCACTCTGTCACTGATGCTCTCCTAATGGCTAAATTAAGAATGTGTGACTCAGTACTTTGGCAATGTTTAGCACTGTTGATTCCCTGCCCAAATGAAATTCAGACCTCTTGACTGATGCTAATGTCTCTGGGCTGCAAGGACAGGCTCTATGAGCCTGGGACACAGACTTCTGAGGAGGAGGCTCTAGTTGGCTGGTTCTGATGTCTCTGAGGTAGGACTTGAAAAAATGAGTTCTGCAAGTGTTGCAAAAGCTGCAAGTTGTATTCAGGTGTGGCTGTGGACAGGAATTGCTGTTATGAGATGAGTACCCATTTCTAGGATAAAGCTGACAGGAACTGCAACAAGACAGGAAGCCCACTAGAAGCAGGCAGGAAGGAACAAGTGTCTTCCTCCCTCAACCTTTCAGTCTCCCAAAGTGCCCCACACTGGCAAAGCCTAACTTAGAGGCATGTGACAAAGAAGAAATGTAGAGTCTGCAGAGCCGCAGTCCCCTGTAGTCACCAAGATGAATATAAAAACGCTAAGAGATAATAATGTAACAACTTGCATACCCAGGTTCTGTCTTCAGTTATTCTCTAACACTTTTCTTCAAAGCTGTCATGAGCTCTCAACTATCAATACTGCAGCTGACTCACTGATCTTCTACTCCATTTCTACTCCTTCTCCCAAACTCTATCTCCACATGGTGAATTATTAGGTACATGTTTCCACTTACATAGTCTCTACATTCACTTAGTGCAAAACAGATCATCTTCTCAGCAAAGCAGTCATCAAAAGTTCTTTTTACTATAAATGCCACCATAATTTTTTCCAGTCAACCAGTATTGTGCCACCTCCTATACATTGTTCTTTTATTCACATATCACATTCAATTTGACATCAATCTCTGTTAAACCTATAATCCTCATTCTTATTCCATTAGTGCCTCATTACTTCTCTTTAATTACAAAAGCATTTTCTTGTAACTTATATCTGCAACTTGTGCTTTCATTTCAGTTCAGTTCATCCTACATAATACTGTTTAATTAATCTTGTGACAGCCTATCTTTGAGCACATTGCACTCCTCAAAAATTCTTCATGCCTCCCACTCCTTTAAGAATTCAGTGGAAACCTTTCAACTGGGTCTTCATGATATATCCTGAATCTACATTCTCAGCTTTCTCTCTCATTGTTTATCTGCATTACTTATATAAGAGCACATTTAGATGGAAGTTTGAAAGAGTGATATAATTAAAAGTAGAATGTCTCCACTTTATATTGTTAAAAGCAATAAAATCAAACCACAATAGTCAATATACCACAGAAGTAACAATGGCAAAAGTGGAAAGATAGTATCAATACAGAAAGCATTAAGCAAGATGATAGAAGCAAGAACCAATAAAACTATCATATAAATTAATTAAATTACTAAATCAGAATGGATTGAAGAGCAAAAATTCATCCTAAATACTGCTTTATAAAGGTTACTAATGCACATCTAAAAAATAAGCCAGAATAGTTGATAAAAATGCAAAATTAGATCAGTCTAACAAGAAGAAAAGGTGTTGATAATATTAACTTTAAAACAATATCTAGGAAAGAATTGTCATTATATTTTAAAAATTATTATTAAAACGGTCATTTAATAATTATGAGCCATATGCACTGAATAACATGACCTAAAAATATATAAAGCAAAACTCACTAATTTATGTAGGAAATTTCAATATACTACTAACAGTCTATGACATTCAAGCAGACTGAAATATAGAAACTTTTATGACATGAAAAGTATAATCAAGTTGAACTAAACATTTCATTAATTTATTTCCTCAAATTATCTATGGAGCAAAAGTTGCAGTGACAATATTTGATAATCCCATGCAAATTAAATAAAAATCATTTAACGGAAATTTATTAACTTTTCCCTAGCTTTATTGAAGTATAATTGATAAATAAAATTTTATATATTTAAAATGTACAATTGATGATTTGATATATGTATACATTGTGAAATGATTATCACAATCAGGTTAATTAACACATGTATCACCTCATAGTTATCTTTTTTTGTATGTATATGGTAAGAAAGCTTAAGGTCTACTCTCTTAGCAAATTTTAAGTATACAACACAATATTATTAACTATAGTCATCATGCAATATATTAGATCACCAGAACTTATCCATCTTATAACTGAAGGCTTGTACACTTTGACCACTATCTCCCCCATTTTACCAACCCCCCCGCCCCTGGAAACCAACTTTTCTTTTTTAAGATTCCACAAATAAGTGAGATCATACAGTATTTGTCTTTCTCAGTCTGGGTTATTTCACTTAGCATAATGTCCTCTAGTTTCATCTATCTTGTTCCAAATGGCAGGATTTTCTTCTTTCTTATGGCTGAATAATATATATACATATATATATATATCACATTTCCTTTATCCATTCATCCATTGAAAGACACATATGTTGTTTCCACATGTTGGCTATTGTTAATAATGCTATAATGAACTTAAGAGTACAGATATCTCTTTGAGATACTGATTCTCTTTCCTTCAGATATACATCCAGAAGTGGGATTGCTGGATCATATGGTATTTCTATTTTTAATTTCTTGAGGAATCTCCATATTGTTTTCCATAATGTCTGTACCAATTTACCTTCCCACCAACTGTATATAAGGGTTCGTTTTCTCCACATCCTTGCCAACACTTGTTATCTCTTATATTTCTTATGAAAGCCATCTTAACAGGTGTGAAGTGATATCTCACAGTGGCTTTGATTTGCATTTCCCTGATCATTGGATATGTTGAGAACCTTTTCATTTATCTGTTGGCCATCTGTATGTCTTCTTTGGAAAAATGTCTATTTAGGTCCTTTGCCCATTTTAATTAGATAATTTCTGTTGTTTTTTTTTTTTTTTTTTTTAACTATTGAATTGTATGAGTTACTTATATATTTTGGATATTAACCCCTTATGAGATATATGGTTTTCAAATATTTTATCCCATTTGGTAGGTGCCTTTTTAATTTATTATTTCCTTTTGATGTAGTCCTACTTGTTTAATTTTGCACTTCTTTCATGTGCTTTTGGTGTCATATGCAAAAAAACATTGCCAAGATTTTTTCCTAGAAGTTTAACAGTTTCAGATCTTACATTTAAGACTTTAATCCACTTCAAGTTAATTTTTGTGAGTGGTGTAAAATAGGGGTCCAGTTTCATTCTTTTGCATGTGGCCACAAGAGAATATTTTACTTCTTCCTTTCCTATTTGGATGCCTTTTATTTCTTTTTCTTGCCTAATTTCTCTGGCTAGGAGTTCCAGTACTACGTTGAACAGAAGTGGTGTGGGCATCCTTGTCTTATTCTTGATCTTAGGGGAAAAGCTTTTAGCTTTTCACTACTGAAAAGAATGTTAGCTGTGCGTTTCTCATATATGGCCTTTATTATGTTGAGGTAAATTCCTTCTATATCTAATTTGTTAAGAGTTTTTATCCTGAACAAATGTTGAATTGTGTCAAATGCTTTTTGTACCTCTATTGAGATGATCATATGATTTTTATCCTTCATTCTGTTAATATGGTACATCACATTTATTGATCTGTGTATGTTGAATCAGTCTTGCATCCTAGGGATAAATACAACTTGATTATGGCGTATCATCCTTTTAATGTACTGTTAAATTTGATTTGCTAGTATTTTTGAGGATTTTTGTATATGTGTGCATCAAGGATATTGGCCTGTAGTGTTTTTTTCTTTTTTTTTTTTTCTTCCTTGTAGTGTCCTTGTCTGGCTTCAGTATCAGAGTAATGCTGGCCTCATAAAATGAATTTGGAAGTTTTCACTCTTCAATTTTTTGGAAGAATTTGAGAAGCATTGGTGTTAATTCTTTAAATGTTTGGTAGAATTCACCAGTGAAGGTGCTGAAGTTTTTTTTGTTGGGAGGTTTTTGATTACTGATTCAATCTTCTTACTAGTAATTGGTCTGTTCAGATTTTCTATTTCTTCACGATTCAGTCTTGGTAAGTTGTATATTTCTAGGAATTCATCCATTTCTTCTAGATTATACAATTTGTTGGCATATAATAGCTCATAGTAGTCTCTTATGATTCTTTGTATTTCTGTGGTATCAGTTGTAATGTGCCTGCTTTCATTTTTTTATTTATTTGAGTCCCTCTTTTTTTCTTAGTCTAGCTAATGGTTTGTCAATTCCATTTATCTTTTCAATAAACCAGCTTTTAATGTTGATTTTTTTCTATTGTTTTTCTGGCCTCTATTTCATTCTATTTCCTTTTCTGCTCTGATGTCTTATTTCCTTCCTTCTGCTAACTTTGGGTAGTTTGTTCTTCTTTTTCTAGTTCCTCGAGATGTAAAGTTAGGTTGTTTATGTGAGGTTTGGGTTTTTTTTTTTTTTGGTGAGGAAGATTGGCCCTGAGCTAACATCTGCTGCCAATCTTCCTCATTTTGCTTGATGCCGCCACAGCATGACTTGACGAGCAAAGTGTAGGCCCATGCTCAGTATCCAAACCTGCAAACCCTGGACTGCTGAAGTGGAGCACACAAACTCAACCACTACACCACCAGGTTGGCCCTGAGAGCTTTCTTCTTTTCTTAATGTAGACATTTATTATTATAAACTTCCCTCCTAGAACTGTTTCTGCTACATCCCATAAATTTGGTATGTTGTTTCCATTTTTGTTGCTTTCAAGACATTTTTTAATTTCTCTTTTGATTTATTCATTGACTTATTGATTGGTTGGGAGTGTGTTGTTTAGGTTCTACATATTTGTGAATTTTCTAGTTTCCTCCTGTTATTAATTTCTAGTTTCATACAATTGTGGTTAGAAAAGATACTTGGCAAAATTTCAGTCTTCTTAAATTTGTTAAGACATGTTTTGTGACGTAATGAATGATCTATCCTGTAGAATGTTCCATGTGCACTTAAGAAGAATGCGTCTTCTGCTGCTGCTAAATGGAATGTTCTATGTATGCCTGTTTTGGTCTAAAGTATAATTCAAGTCCAGCATTTCCTTTCTGATTTTCTGTCTAGATGATTTACCCATTGGTGAAAGTGAAGTATTGAAGTCCCCTATTATTATTGTATTGTTGTCTTTTTCTCCCTTCATATCTGTTAGTATTTGCTTAATATATTTAGGCGCTCCGATATTAGGTATATACATATGTTTACAATTGTTCTATCTTTTTGATGAATTGTCCCCTTTATTATTATATAATGACTGGTTTGTCTCTTTTTACAGTTTTTACTTAAAGTTTACTTTGCCTGATACAATTAAAGCTACCCCTGCTCTCTTTTTGGTTTCTATTTGCATGGAATAGGTATTTTTTTTTTTTATTCCTCTACTTTCAGCCTAAGTGTGTTTTTAAAGCTGAAATGAACCTTTTGTAGGCAGCATATGGTTGGGTCTTCTCTTTTATTCACCCTCTCTTCTCCATCTAGGAATCCAATAATGCATAGCTTTTTTCTCTGGATGGTACCCTATAGTTTACATATGCTTTCTTCATTCTCTTTCATTCTTTTTTCTTTGTTCTTCTCAGACTGGAAAATTTCAAATGACCTGTCTTCTATTTCACAGATTCTTTCTTCTACATAGTCAAGTCTGCTGTTGATGCTTTCTGCTGCATATTTCACTGCATTCATTGAATTCTATTCCAGAATTTCTGTTTTGTTCTTTTTTACAATTTCTATCTCTTTGTTAAACTTCTCATTTCATTTGTGTATTGTTTTCCTGATTTCATTGAATTGTCCTTCTGTGTTTTCTTGTAACTCATTGAGTTCCTTTAAAACAATTATGTTGAATTCTATGTCGGGCAAATTGTAAATCTGCACTTCTTTTGGGTCAGTTACTGGAACATTATTGTGTCCCTTTGGTGGTATCACGTTTCCTTGATGTCTGTGTTCCTTGAAATCTTGTGTTGCTGACTTCACATCTGAAGAAGTAGTCATCTCCTCTAGTCTTTTGACTTGCTTTGGGAGAGAGGTACCTTCATTTGTCAGCCCTGCTAGGGATTCTGAGGCTTTCTCAGACTTTTTCTATGGATACACCTGCTCCACACTACTTGTTTCCTGTTGGAGTGGAATTCCTTTTTTTCCCCCCCGTTTGAATGCATATAGAAACCATGGGCTGGGTCTCCTGTTTGCATGCTCAGCCTGAGCCCACTGAGTGAGTGTGTAGTGGGCACTGGAATTCTTGAGACTGTATGCCTTCTTTTGATCCTGCAAAGCCAGGCTAAGTGCTGACAGCCTCCTATTTGCTTCTCTTAGGAAGTGCTAAATGCTCATGTTTGTGTGTTTTCTCCCAATCCCAGAGTTGGGCCAACTTTCTGCACATGCTCGATAGGCATCTACAAAGGCTCACACTCATTCCTATGGGATGCACACAGGAGCTGGTCATAGGCAAAGTGTTGTGGGTGAGGTACATGGAGCATTGGGGATACTGTGGGTCAGTTGGAGGTGTCCACTGGTGAGGAATTCCCAGAGCTAATGAGTGGGCTTCCTGGTGAAGTCCGTGAATTAGGATCCATGACCCTTTGATGTGTTCTGAGCCCTAGCTGCTGTGTATGTGCCTCTTCCTGCCCCTTAGTCATGCAGCTCAACTCAGTATTCTGGATAGGGTGAGAAAGAAGTGGGCCTTTTTGGCTGCATCCCACACAGCTCACTCATGTGCTTATATTTTCCCTCAGTGGGAGAAACTGCAGGCCTAGGAGGTGTCTTTTGACACTGAGCTGTGTCATCTTGGGGGAATGGGTGGGTAAAGTGAAACTGTTCCTTTTACCCTACTAAGTGTGTCCTATCTCAGAATTTTCTGCTCAACAGTGTGCTGCAACTTCTCCACTGGACTCCAGACTTCCACAAAGGCAGTCTTGCCCATTAGTGATTGTCAAAATTGGTTTTCTTTGGGAGAAGACAGTAGAAAACTCCTATTCTACCATCTTGATGCATCACTCTTCAACATACGTTTAATAATACCCACCACCCTCTGCTCCCAACCTGGTGGAAATGAAAAAAATCTAAATAATGATTTTATTTATTTATTTAATGCTTTTTCCCCCTTGAAAATTCTCAAGGAAGCTAAATTCCCTAAATTGTGACAGAGTCAATGTGCAAGTGAAAACATTAGATAAGAGTACTACATACTAAAACTGCCAAAATTGCAGTCAGAGAATATTTGATCATTTTAAGTTTATTTTGCATTATAAGTGAGAAAGAAAAGAATTATTCAACTCAGGTAGCTAAAAAAAAATAGAAATAGAAGATAAAATTATGAAAATCAAAGTGAATAATTAATAAAGAAAAAAGCTAAAATTTATGAATTAGAAAACAAAAATAATTAATCTTCATAAATAATCAGAATTTGGAGTGTGTGGACAAACAACCAACAGGCAAAAATTTAATAAGGCTAATCAAGGAAAACAAAAGAAAAGGCTAATGTATGAGAAAAGAACTATAACTACAGAAGCAGCAGAAGAGATGAAAAAAAATTTTCATATAACTTGATAAATTTGAAAACCTCATTAAAGTGATCATCTAGAAAAAATATCTTTCCAATATTAACTCAAAAATTAGAAAACATTAGTTATGCAAAAACCAAAGAAGACGTTGAATAAATTTTAAAATGTTTTTCTTCAGAGAAGTAAGCTCAGATAATGTCTTTTGGGGGGCAATTCACCATGATGCTTATAAACTTCTTGTGACAGCTTTTATCCACAACTACCTTTTCAAGATTCTTTGCATAGCAACTGTAATGCCTTCCTCTGGGGCAAAAGCTGGGCAATTCTGCTAGAAGCTCCCTTATAAAACTGGGGGTTTCCTACATTCTGGGTTCATCAGCTGTGATAAAAATCTCCTGCACATGTAACATCCCCCTGGGCCACTTTCACACGATCCTCATGAGACTTGGAGCCGAGGGGAACCTATGCAGCACGAAGCTCACACTGCTGTTGTGCAGTGAGTAATAAAGTTCTTTGTCTTTCACCCAGGAGTTTCATGTCTTCTGCCAGCACCTGTGAAACGGGGGCAGACTAACTTGTGAGCTTGCTAGTGAGGTAAAATCTCTGACTCTTCACATATCTTGATAGTATCATGGGAGAATTTCTCAAACCTTAAGGAACTCAAATACCTCATGCTATTTAATATAGAAAAAAAGAAGAAAACCTTCTTATTTCATTTTAAAAACTCTAGTAAATCTCTGATACCAGTATTTTGAACAAAGTACAAAAAGGAACTATAGGCCAATAGATGGTCAACATTAAATGGTTGCAAATTGAATCCAGTAATGTATTATAATTTTAATAAAACATAACCAATTAAGGCATATTTAATAAAGCAATTTGATATTTGGAAACTCATATTATAATCACTTTAATTGACCAAAAGAGAAACATCGTATATTTATGCTATTCCTCTATGGTGGGGGAAGGCATTTCAAAAGTGGGAGCCCCACTAGGAAATCAATGTTACTTGGAAAAATTATAATATCCAAACTGTGTTCATAGAGTATTATCTCAACTATGCAGAAAAAAGATCAATGAATAGAAAAACTGAAATGGACTAAAGTCAAGTGACGGTAATAGATGCCTGTACATAGTTGGGGAAAAAGAGCTAAAAATGGTGGTTGACTGCCAGTTTGAAAAACAAAAATCCTATTCAAACTTCATATATAGTGCTTTAACGTAGTATTAGCAGAAATTCTGGGACATATCTACAAGATATAACACGATGCTAGAAGAGAGATGCAAAAAGAAGAGAGGCTTCTTCCTTGTTTAATGGATCATGCTCTAAGCAAACATGCAAGATACATTAAATTCATATTTGGGAATCACTCATACCTGTCCTACATCCTTCCTTTATATTCTAGTGTTACTCTCTCCTGATTTCTAAGTACCTATGATCATTGCAGCACTGGGTCTGTGCAAAAGCTTGAAGTGTTTCCTGATAACAAAATTAGCACTCTTTTCCTACCAGTCCCCATATTAAAATGTTCATTTCTCAAAGAGTCATAAATTTGAACAAGTTGCTTTAAAAAAGCAATATGATGAATCTAATTAACATTATTACAAGTGATTAATTGATATTTAATCCTATCAGAATTATTTTTAAAAGAAATATTAATTATGCAAACCATGTTCCTAATTTTTAAAAATTACATGTTATATTAAAATCTTTTGGTGGCAAGAAAATTATCATTCTTGCCTAGGAGATTCATTGATCAGTTCTTCTAAAAGTTTCCAGGTTTTTCACACATTAATTTCCCACTATTAAGACCAAAGAATATGTAATATTTATCATTTATAATAATACCTAATGTATCAGGTCCGTGGGACAAGGATACAATTTATTGTTGGTAATTTGAATATTGTCACTATATTCAAGTCTGTTTTTCACATGTTCTATCTTCCCACTGATTGCATTTTTAAAATTGAGGCTAGGGTTTTGGTCATCCAACACTGAGTGCCTCGAACATAGTAGAACTCAAAAACTAGTTGTGTGAACGAAGAAATGATGAGTGGCCAATAGGAGAATAATTTTTTTATTGTAATAATCCTTAAAATTATCTCAGAGATTAAATTTGGTTCTGATTTTTACTATTTCTGTGCCTCACTGTCCAATGAAGCAGTGAATCACTGCCTCAGTTTTAAGCTAAGAATTTTCCACACGAAAGGGTCAAGAAATGATTTAATAGCCAAAATCTATTGGGACTGCTATAGCCAGGGGGAGAGGTATTTCCCAAGAGTGGAAAATATGAAGCAAAATAAAAATTAGTAAACTCTGCAAAGTATTGCGAGATTGCCTCTGCCAGAACTCAAGCTGGAAATTATTATTCTGTCTGCCAAAGATCCAATGTAATTCATTGTATCCCTCTCATATTACACCCTAAATTATAGGGAGGAGAGCAAGACTATGGAAAGAACACCAGAGAAAGGCATTTGCATGGAAAAGTCAGTGGGACTTCTGAGGATGGCTCATAATAGATTAAAATGCCTTAAACTCCAGTTTGGTTTGGATCTTTCCAGAAGCAAAGAGGAAGATTAGTAGCTAGAGCTACATTACTCTGATGAATATGCTACACTGAAATTTTAATCTTAAGTGATTGCATTTGCAAATTATAGGCAGTTAGTAAAAACTCCATGACATTAAAAAAATCTACTATTTAAAGATATCCAATATGGAACTGCCTACCGAAAAAGATTGATTTAACTCCAGAACCACATTGTATGTTATCTGAAGTTTGTGTATATTTTTTCTTAAACTATTTTATTAGCTGTTTGTATTTTCAATTCTATGGTCTATTTTCTCACGTCCTCAATTAATTCCACTGCGGCTTTTTTCGTGTGAGGAAGATCAGCCCTGAGCTAACATCTGTTGCCAATCCTCCTCTTTTTGCTGAGGAATATTGGCCCTGGGCTAACATCGTGCCCATCTTCCTCTACTTTATATGTGGAACGCCTTCCACAGCATGGCTTGATAAGTGGTGCATAGGTCCACGCCCAGGATCCAAACCAGCGATCCCCAGGCCGCTGAAGCGGAGTGCATGGACTTAACCACTTCGCCACTGGGCTGGCCCCCCACTGTGGCTTTTATAAAGTCTTACTAAACAATTCCTTCAGGTGATCCATAATTGTGATCAATTCTTTTGTCCAGAGGGGACACCCCAGATTAGTAACACCACATTTATAATGATGCCTAATAAGACTTTTTCTTTCTGGGAATGCTTTACATTACATACATATTTACAAATTTTTATCTCATCGAATTTCTAAAGAGGGATGAGAATAGGTTTTCTATAAAGAATCACATTGTTCTTCCACTCTTTAACACCAATAACTGATCATAATCACAGATAAACATTGTCACTAATGATGATATCTATCAATCTCTAAACTCTGCATGTTCAAACCCTATGCTTCTGGCCATGTAAGGTGAAACCATAACAAAGAGGTATCCAAGCACTGATAAGAGACAATTTCATATAAATTCAAGGTTATTTGAGAAGCATTATTGAGATATTTAGCAGCATCCTTAACTGCTAGAAAGCAATATACAATTTAACCATTTTCACCAGAGGGAACAGACTGGGCTGGCAAGTTTCTCATGTATTACCAAGGAGAGAGAGAGAATGAGAGAGAGAGGGTTAGCTTCTGCATACAGCATGAATATTCACTTAAGTTATCAGGTGGGTGCGGTATGTAAAGTATTTCTGAAATACTCTTGCTTTTAGACAATATCATGCACGTGGACAGCAAAATTACCAAAAAAGCATATGTTTGTCCATTTATTCATTCAGTCATTCAAAGAGAATTTATTGAGTTCCTCTGTTGTGCCATGCATAGTTCTGAGCTTTTAGGATACAGTGAAGAATGTGACAGAAAATCCCCTGTCCTTGTAGAGAATACATTGTTGTAGCTGGATGTAGGCAGACAATAAACAAGTGAAAGTGAATGGACAAAACAGGTTCAGATAGAGACTGGTGCTAAGAAAAAAACATGAGACCATGTGATGTGTCCAAGTGGCTAAGGGTATGTACACTTCAGAATGGGAAGACAGAGATAAGCATTTGGATGAAAAGTAATATAATCTCAATTACTGAGAGGCTAGTTGTATAGGATTTTTTCTTCATCTCTGTCCTGCTGACCATATTTTGCCATTTCACTAATTATTATTGTTCCATTAAAGTGTTGAAATGCTGGTCAATAAATGATTATTGAGATCCCACTGTGTTCTCAGCACCAGTATGACTGGAAAATGTGATTGGATTCAAACAACTAATTCTACTGCTGTGATAAAATATGACATGGGGAATGATGCTTAAGTCAGTAAATAACTTAAGCCTCCTTGTTTTGAGGGGTGCATTTGAGACAAAGCTTCCCCAGTCCATTCACACGTCACATAACTGAGATTCAGCCATCAGTTCCAGGAATTCCTCCGGGAGGAGGCATCATTTATTGCCACTAGATGGCACCAATTATTTTCATATTTTTAAGCCAAAAAAAAAGCCTCTTTTTCTATGTAATGGCCACCTTTAAAATGGAAGAATGTAATTTAGCACCATTATTAGTACAAGTATTGTTCTTTTAGTAATAATTTTCTTATAGGAGGGATCACAACAACAGCATTAAAGATGGCATGTTCACTCACTCACATACTTGTTTATTCAATGTATATTTGTTCCAAATAATCTTTTTTAACGTATTAGCAATGTCTTTGAAAATGTAAAAAGGAAAAAAAAGAACTGAATATACTGAATATAAATATATCATAAATGAATATATAAATATCAGGATCAAAAATAGTTGATAAAAGTATATTATGATATTACATATATCTTTAAAAGTTTTGCAGAAAATAGTTTTAATAAAATGCAGTAGAATTCTTTATTTTTTAGAAGTAATTTCCCACTGTGTCTCTCAAAAATAAGTAAAAACCACAGTATTTATTACTGCAATTATATGTAACAAAAGTTATTACAAAATGAAAAATGGGATAGGATTCACAACTAAATGTATATCACTTAGTCATATTCCATATAAAAATTTAATATGCATAGCTCTATAAAATGTAATTAATAAAAATTCAGATCTAAAAAGACACATTTTGTATGATTTCCCTGTTTCTAAACAGTAAGTTTGCAGTGCAATTAAAACACACGTAGGGGCCGCCCGGTGGCGCAGCGGTCTAGTTCGCGCTTGGCAGCCTGGGGTTCAGATCCCAGGCGCCTGCTGACGCACTGCTTGTCAGCCATGCTGTGGCGGCGTCCCATATAAAATAAAGGAAGATGGGCACGGATGTTAGCCCAGGGCCAGTCTTCCTCAGCAAAAAGAGGAGGATTGGCGATGGATGTTAGCTCAGGGCTGGTCTTCCTCACACACACACACACACACACACACACAAACATATGTAAAATTTTCTAAAGAAAAAGAACAGGAAATATTCACATTTTTCAAAAAAGTGATTGGTAAACATTCAAAGTATGTTTATTCAGAAACAAAATGTAACTATTCTCATATCTCCTGTTAAAAACATAAAAATGGCTTTAGAATAAATATAACCTACACTTTTACATCAGTAGACTTCAAAATAAAGCACAATGACAAAACGAGAGTGCACATAAAGTGCATTGAAAAATACAACATGCTAAATGAATATATTATAATTACTTAGAAGAAAAAAATGAAAAGTTACATGTTTGTTACTAACAGATTTATTTTTAAAATCCAAACATCTTTGCTATTTCAGGATGAAAAATGAGTGTCTCAAACTAGCTGCTAATTTGACTATCACTATATTTCCTTCATTCTAAAACAATCCAAAAATAATACTCACTTTAATATCTGCCAGAGTTTTTTGCCTCATGGTAATGAGCGTTCTATATCTCTGTTCTTCCTCATAGAGTCTCTCTTCACAGGCTTTTTTCTCACTGATGAGATGATCAAACACAGCTTGTGCATGTTCCTTTTTATATCTCATAGTTAGAAATTGGTCCCTATAAAGAAAGAATTGCATTTGCCACTAAGCAATTCATATTTTATTTTCTAAAATACATTCATGATACATTTTAAAAGACCCAATATTGAAAAATCTTAGAACTGAAGGGCTTTGGAAAAATTCCCTAGTCCCTTCCATACTACCTCCATAGAGCTACATCTAAATGATCCAGGTGGAAGAAAATCTCTGGAGAAATTTAGTGGATTCTCTTGGTTGCCTACCCAGCATGCCTCTGTTTTGTCGTCATTCCAAAAGAACCCCTCCTCCACGCATCATGTAACTCCAAGGATACATTCTGATTAGATTAAGCCAAACAGCACTTGGCTTATTGTTTGGGAGTGAGCATATATATTAAGATAGCCCAATAAGATGAAAGGCAAGGACCTAATTCCGTGTAGAAGAGGCGCACATCCACTAACTGTGGACAAGGAGTCATGTTTCCAAATATGCAGCACCCATAGTGGAGAGAGGAAAAAAATGAGTCCCTAGTGTTGAGCTGCTGAATCAACCAATCCTGCAGCTCACCCTACCCATGGGCCTTCTGTTTTATAAGATGATACATTTCCCCATTGTTTAAGCTGGTGTGTGTGTGTGTGCACGTGTGGGGGGGGGGGCATGCATATGTATGTCTGTATTTTGTCATTTGCAACTAAGTACATCCTGACACAGAAGCAAAATGATTTTTATGGTGAAATCAGTAGTTATGTAAGGCACAATACTAGTAGAAAAAGCATCAAAAAGTGGTTAAAACAACATTGCAAAAATAAACATGCTTTAGAAATAACTGCCAAAGTTGATCAGCAACCCAGAATCCAGAATAAGCAGAGCTGCCAACGCTAAGCACAATCTTAAATTACCCACCTTCGTTTCATCTCTACTGGTATAGAAAATTGAATCATTTGCACAGTTAGCTATAAAATTTTTGAGGGGCTAAAATATTAAAGCGCTTTGAATATAATATCTCATTTAATACAACAACCACCCTATGAAAGAATAATCATTATAGCAATTTACACATGAGGAAACTAAGCTTCAGCATAATTAGCTTACGTAAGCTAATTAGTGAATGACAGAACCACAACTGAAATCCAGTTCTGTCTTGCTCTGTTTGATTCAGCAGCTCAACAGTAAGTTCACATTTTTTTCTCTCTCTTCTCTATGGCTGTTATCAGCAAATTTTAAAACATGACTCTTTGTTAACATTTTTTAGATGTAAGCCTCTCCTTCTAAATGGAATAAGGTACTTCCCCTTCATCTGTCTCGCCCCTGTTTTTTCTATTTCATCATTCATACCAACAACATCCAAAATTCCTATGTGATGTCCTATATAAGTATTAACTAATATTGACATTGTGGAGCATAGGGAACCAGTGAAATTGCCACAGGGAGGAGTTAGTATGACCGAAACCAAAAAACTGTTGTCATAGTTGCTCCCAGCAACATCACCATATCTGACCACATGTACTTTGTTCTCTACACTAAGTATTTTGAAACTGGATTATATTCAATACAGCATTTTGTTAATTTTATATATATACATTATATATAACATATTTTATATATATATATCTATGCATGAAAATACTGTTTCTCATAGTGATTAAAAGAACAAATTCTGAAGTCTTATGGGTCTGGGTGTGAATCCTTTCACTTCCTAGTTAAGAAACAGTTGTAAAAATTAAATGAGAGCCAATGGTAGCTTTGATTGCTATTATTTTTATTTATTTATTTTTGTGTGTGTGAGGAAGACCAGCCCTGAGCTAACATCCGTTGCCAATACTCCTCTTTTTGCCGAGGAAGACTGGCCCTGGGCTAACATCCCATCTTCCTCTACTTTATATGGGACGCCGCCATGGCATGGCTGACAAGCACTGTGTCGCCTGGCGCCCGGGATCCGAACCCCTGAACCCCGGGCTGCCAAAGTG
Source organism: Tapirus indicus (assembly GCA_031878705.1). NCBI lineage: Eukaryota > Metazoa > Chordata > Mammalia > Perissodactyla > Tapiridae > Tapirus > Tapirus indicus. The sequence continues at coordinate 39,621,312 of CM062917.1, read as the reverse complement.
CGAACTAAACCACTGAGCCTCTGGGCCAGCCCCTGATTGCTATTATTTTTATCACCATATTTTAATTGTTCTGCATATGCAAAGTTTGTCTCCCTAAAAATATCTTGAGACATTTGGAGATACATGTTCCCACTTGCCATTTCTTTGTCCTTTTTCGTGCCAGCACTCGGCACACTATGGGATCTCAATAAATAAAGATTAAATTGATATGGTCACCTATTGAAAATACCAGTAGATTATTCCTAATACAGTTTATCTGCTATAATCTTCCTTTCCAATCCTAGTTTAGGGAGTCCATACGCACAGTTGAAAGAACACACACTTTCCAACAGGATGAACCTAAGCTGGAGTTAGCTCTACCTGTAATTAGCCATGCAAGCTTAAGACAATCATTTAATTTCCCTGAGCTTCTGTTTCTTCAGCATTCATATGGGAATGTCATTACATACTTTAAGAATTTGCTGTGAGAACTGGATGAGATAAGGTACATAGTTAGCCTGCAAAGTGCCTGGCACATTAGAAAGTCAATCAATAGTAGTTTTAAATATTACTTGACATTATCCATCATCACTGTTAATTAATAGATTTGTAAATAATAGAACAATGTCAGCTATACTTTTTCTCCTTTTCTTGTGGGAAGGCAGAGTTTTGTTAAGCTTAGAGAAGGAATTAATTCAGTGAGACATGGTGACTCTTGTATCAAAGGCAATATAATCTAGCCACAGGATGGAAGAAAATGTTAGGATTGAAATGGTAAGACTCTTCAAGAAAAAGAAAATTCATCTGTTCTTGAATTAAATCTTTATAAGTTTAATGCAATTTACCTAATTTTAGGCTTATACCTTTGAGCTCCAAAATATTCTTACAGATATTAAACAATGTGGGTGAATATCTTTCAAAGTAAAACATGTTTCCTTGCTTTCTTTTATGATATATTGAATATGGTTTAGTCTTTTTCAGATAAAGCTGCATGATCATTTTGAAAATAAGTTTTTACTCTATGGTAATAGCTGAACAAATCCTTGTTGACTGCATTGACTCGACTCCATTAAGGTGTATGGTATTAGGCTGCGTGTAACTATTCTTCTGACGCTTTATCCCTAAAGTGCTACAATTTTGCTAATGCTGTATTAGCCTTCTATATTTAAGTCAAACTATCATTCCTAAATGTGACCAATGCATATTCCTCCAATAGTCCTCCAAGCTCTGTTCTCAGTGTATCACAAAACAGGAAATAAGAGCCAAGAGGAGTAAAGAAAGAATATGTAAATTCTAAGTGAGGGTCTCCAGGTACACTAAGAGTCTTAGAACGTGATTATTCTCCAAGTGAAAGGCCTTACTAACCCTTCTCAGGTATGCCCCTGACTAATGAGGGGACTGGATAAGAGGCTTCTGAAGACAATAAAAGTGAATAAATTACATGAGGTCTTATAAAATATCTTTTTCTAAACTCACCTCAAAACTGTTATCAAAAAAGATTGGGTGAAAAACCATATGTTATTAACCATGTTACGTAAGTGAGAAATACTGAAATTAGTGAGGAAGATTATTAACTTCATAAGGAACAAAAGTTCTTATACTCAGAAAAGAAGAAATAGTCCCAGTTATTCAAATAAGAATAAACCCAGGGGAGCAATGAAAAAGGAAAGCAATTTATGATTATGTTTTTAAACTAAAATTATCAAATATCACACATATATTCCACATCAAATTATGATAGAAAATATAGATAATTGTAAGAATAAATTTTAAATATGGAAATTTGAGCTTATCTATTTTATAAATAATATATTAAACATACTTAAAATTTTGATAAAATTTATGTACTTACTTTAAACTGTCAAGCGCCTGATCAACAATTTTCTTTTCCTTTTCTTTTTCTTTTAAGTCTTTATTCAATTGATTTATTTTGGAATGGTAAATAACTGTTTTACTTTTAGTGGTCTCTATTTCTTTAAAAATTATTGAACTTTTTTCCTGAAAAAAAAAAATTCAGGGATATTTTATTTTAAATACTGGAATTCCGGGGCCGCCTGGTGGCGCAGCGGTTAAGTTCGCGCTTGATAGCCCGGGGTTCGTGGGTTCGGATCCCAGGCGCCTGCCGACGCACTGCTTGTCAGCCCTGCTGTGGCGGCATCCCATATAAAGTAGAGGAAGATGGGCACAGATGTTAGCCCAGGGCCAGTCTTCCTCAGCAAAAAGAGGACGATTGGGCTGGTCTTCTTCGCAAAACATAAATAAATGAATACTGGAATTTTTCAATCCTCGAAATTTAAGAACGTAATTACGTTTGGCTGTATAAACAATTAAAAGCAAATAGTAACCTCTTATCAATATAAGTACCAGTTTAGGTTTATCTTCTCTTCTCCATTGTTACATCTGATGAGATTTTCTAAAAGATGGTTTAAAACTATCTCATCTCTCTCCCCCCATCTCTCTTCCTCTCTCTCCCTTGCACTAACTTGTCCCGCCTCCCACATACAGACATGTACAGCTTAAAGGTATGTCCTTTCAAGATGCAAACATGTGGTACCTGGTTGTCAAACATGTACATTGAAGGTGGGCCAGGATATATATCGTTCTGATCTTTCAAACAAAAGAAATCAATATTTAATGCCAGCGCAATTTCCCAAGGCTGGCCTGTGTAATTCCAGTTTGGAGATTTGATTTTGCATCTATTTTTGCATGATCCCTTCAATGTTGGTGTTTATATTGACTGACTGACTTACTGACTGGGTGACTGACTTATTGAATGTTGTTCCCCACATCTGGCATTGCTTCTAATTTGTGCTACTCGCCCAAATGATCTGAACTACTCCCTTTGCTCCTATTTTCCTCCATTTTTCCCCATATGCTTCCTAATTCTTTCCCTACTCATAGATTTCAAGAAAAAATGGCTAATCTTTTATATTTATTTTCCTATAAAAATCTGATGTTTGTCCAAGATTTTGAACACTGGGGTACTGTATTTAAATTTTCATACCTCCCTGATTTCTTTCTTTCTTTCTCTGGAATTTTTCTACTGAAAAGCAAATTAAGGTGAAAATGGGATTTAAAAAATATTTCCAATAGTCTACATAATTTTTTTCTTTTTGCTATATTTTTTGTTATTGAGTCCTGATTTTACTTCATTGTGGTCAATAATAGTAACCTGTATGACGTGACCAGGACAATGTAATGGTTAAGAGCATAGATTCTAGTGCCAGTGCCAGATATTGTGAATCTCAACTCTATCACTAACAAGCTGTGTACAACTGAACAAGTTAATTAAAAAACAAGGCATTAGATTCTTCAACTGTAGAACAGAGAAAATAACAGCACATTCTTCATGGGTTAACATGACAATAAAAAGGTTAATATGTCTAAGCACTTAGAACAATGCCTAACATAAATAAAATATGCAAAATATTAATATGTTATTATCATTATAAATATTATTTTCCTCTGTAACTTTGTTTTTACATTGCTCATGTGGCCCAGTATAGGGCAAACTTTTTGAAAATGATATGATTACACCTCTATCTCATGGCCCAGATGCTGTCCACCAACAAATCTTATTGGTGTTACCTTTAAAATATATCCAGAGGATAGGAAGTTTAAGACAATGGACTATCTTCACTTTTCCACATCCAATGATTCTCTAAAGCTAGAATGTTAGATGTGAAGATTTCCAGGGAGTAAATATTTCTAATTTAGGAAAATCCCTGAAGCCCTTTGATATAGTATAGCCATTTGTTCATCCTGCCTACATACCAGTTTGAGGGTAAAATTTAGATGTCAGAGATTAACAAATGTTTTCAGTCTGTAGATTGGTCTCATCCAAACATGGTTATTTATCTAGTACACTACAAATCTCTACCTCTACTTTGTAGAAAAGGTAATGGGATACACCAGAGCAGTGGGAAAAAAACTGTAAGAGAGAGAAAATGAAGACACAAAGACTCGTGTGTGTGTCTGTGTGTGTCCACATGGAGTCAATTTAGTGCAACCAATTAGAAATGAGAAGCATCCACCTAAAATTGCTCGAATAGTTTTCATTGACACAAAGAGGTTGTAAATTCAAAATTATTTTTTGATATTAAATTTCTTACCTCAGTTTCTACTAGTGCATCACGGGTTTTCTTCCCCTTTCTTCTCAATTTTTTCTTTGTTCTTTCTACATTTTTTTTAACATATTCTTTCCTCTCAATTATATTACTTAGTGTCTAGAAGATATTCAGAAATTAAGACTGGTTTAAACCAAATAGTTCCCAAGTGACTATTTTAATAATACAATATATATTTTGGTATAAAGGGAGAGGAACACCACACATACACTACAAAAATATACTATGATATCCACAATCCCAATATTTAATTTGAATTACCGAGAAAACCAACATCTAATCAATTTTAGCTAAGTAACAAAAACTAATGAACTCACATAGAAATTATAAATTTTCATCACAATATTTAAAATATTTTAACCAAAATTAAAAGTTCAAGTACATATTGTCAGCAATCATTACTGAAAGTATACAAAAACTTATTCTTTTCAAGTTTATGCTAAATTAACAGTTATTATAATTTATAAACTATTAAAATATAATAAAAACAAAAATGAGGGCCGGCCAGGTGCTGCAGCGGTTTAGTTCACGCACTGGACACCTGGGGTTCACAGGTTCGGATCCCGGGTGCCCACCGACGCACTGTTTGTCAGCCATGCCGTGGCGGCATCCTATATAAAGCAGAGGAAGATTGGCATGGATGTAAGCCCAGGGCCAGTCTTCCTCAGCAAAAAAGAGGAGGATTGGCAATGGATGTTAGCTCAGGGCTGGTCTTCCTCACAAAAAAAAAAAAAATGATTACTGAACTACAAGAAGACATAAAACAATGACTATTATAAAATAAAGGAAAATAAAAGTCATTAATCTTTTGTGGAGTTTATTATCATACTCAGATGATTACACTGAGGCTTTCGATGAATTAATAAATTTCCATCATTAATGTAAGGAGGAGGAGCCATTATTAAAATCATTTCTCTCATTAGGTGTTAGTACTAGTTATATATTCCTTACATGAGCTCTAGGATCAGCATTTAGAAGCCCTGTGTAGAGCAGTATACTCAGAATTTGTTGTTTCTATGCTTTATGGCCTTGTACAAGTTGCTTTGTGCATTTAGGCCTAAGTTTTCTCAAGCCTATGATACAGATAAACTCTCTCTTGCCTACTTCATAGGGAGGCTTTGAAGATCAAAATAAACTTTCATAATAGAAACACCTTGTAAATCACACAATTTTCTAAATAAAGAAATTCTGAAAATTATTAAAGACTAAGAATATAAATTTACCTCATCATTTGCAAAGAAAAAAAATCCTGTTGCCTAAATGGTCCAAATGAATATATGTATGTCCTCCCTGCAGCTAAAGACAAGAATGTATAACTCTTACCACACCCTCTACTTCTCCAGAAGACTAATGACTTGATGGATACATATTTTCTACTAAAGTTTTCTTTGGGAAGGGCTAGTAATATCAGTTACTGCCATAAGCTTGTTGCTTTGAAAATATTTTATTGACATTTGTCTTATTTTTCATCCTGTCTTAACTTTCTCTACATGCAACAAAAATTTACCCTGAAAATGTCAAGATGCATTATATTTTATATTTGAGTAAACATAGCTTTAGCATTTTATTAGAAAGCAGGGAAGACTTGGAATTAAATTTACCATAGTGAGCAATCACACCAGATAAATCACTATTTACTCATTTGAAAACTGCTTTACCTAAAAGTACACTCTAAGATAGAGTATGGGGTTACAGGTAATAGCATTAATAGTCTTGCTACATAGTTTCACTGTAGATCAGTTGTGCAGTCATGAAATAGTTACTTACTTTGTCCATGGTTTTATGTCTTCCTATGTGAAATCATACCTTTCCAAGTAATAATGTAAATTCACATACATGATTTATCAACCTAAATATTCCTGCAAATTAGTTTCTGGATTAATTATAAATGCTTACATCAGAATGTTCTTTGTGGATAGTTCTGATTCTTGCAGCATCTTCTTCTAGTTGAAGCATAGATGCCTCTATTTCTGCCAGCATTAGGGCATATATTGCTTTCTTTTTCAAAAGCTCCTGCCTCTCAAGTACCTGATCTTCTTGAATGGAATACAGTCTTCTCTGCCAGCAAAAATTTTAAATAATTCATCCAGTTATTAATTACCTAAACATTTATTGAGTACCTAACCTCTGCCAGGCAGTAATATTTGCTGTTCTTTGAAATTAAAAAAATAATAACTGCCACCATAAAAAGCAATAGATACAAATATACCATATTTAAAGAGCACACAGTTATTTTTAGAAAAAAAAAGAAAAAATTTAATAGACAAATAAAAATCAAACATTCATAACTAAGTATTGGAGGATAATAAGGTTAGAAAACACATTAGCAACAAATACTGAAATATAGGTAATTCCTGCAACCTAAGAACAAATAAAACCAATGAATAAGAATTTAATAAGAATATTATGCAAAAAGGGCTGGAAGATTATGGAATTATTGAGCATATATAGATAGAAATAAATTAGGAAATGTGGTATTTTCAAGGATATAGAAGTAGAAAAATACAACTTTTATGTGTTTGAAAATGTCAAATTTCCTAATAGAAGAAATCACAAAACTTGTGTTTGCTTCAAAGAGGACTTAAGGTGTGTATAATCTCAAATAATTTTTTAAAATAACACTGTTTTGGACTATTTGCCTCTTGATTTTATTTTTCGTATAATAATAATTTCAAATATTTATGTATTTCTGAATGGGAGGCACTCTAGAAACATGCCAGGGATCAGAATACCCAACCTGGGTCCTAAAGGATATGCAGGTTGCAGATAAAGATTTTAAAAATTAAAATTGATTTTGCTAGCTGTAATGCTTTAGTTTTAAAATCTTCATATGGAAATATCATAACATATTTTTCTTTCAGTGTTAAATAAAGAAATTCAATTGGAAGACACTAAAAGTAAAGAAAACATAACATCATCACAAAGGAAACTAAAGAGACAGTTAGGAATAAGATCTCACTGCCCTTTTACTAGACTGGCAGAAATTCCCATTAAGCCACAAAATGAGATATGTGTATGGGAGGTCAGTTTCTTTATGCATGATCAGACCCTGCTAGTCATACACAGAGGGCAACTGTCATCAGCTAAGGAGAGAAAACTGCCAGCTTGCAAACCAAGTAGTGAAAAGATGCCTCATTACAGGCAAATTTAAAATGCTAAGTAAAATGCAAACTAAACGAAGAATAAAATATTGAAACCAAATTAGGATTACCTGAATCACCATTCCATTAGACACTTCACCTCGAGTGAGTCTTTTCAAGAATTCTTCTCTGCCCTATAGATTATCAAATATTTTTAAAAGGAGGTTTTATTTATAGAATATCAGAAAACATTTTTAAAGACAATTGCTAACACAAGATACATTTGTACTTTATAATAAAGAGTAAAATATTCATTATAAATTGAGTATTATAAAATTAAAAAAAAAAGACCCTGATGTTATTTGAGGTGAAGTTAGTAAGTGATACAAGACCAGGAAATAGAATACAGAATTTCAGTTCAATTCAGTTTGTACTTTATAGACCTGAACTAAAGTATCAAAGTAATCAAAAAGGAAAAACTAGACAGTCTTCAATTCCTCTTTTTAAAAACTATTAGTTTGTTGTTAATATTACTTTCCAGAATGAACGTAATTCACCTTTGAAAACAAGATAGAGACAATTCAAGTCTCAAGTTTGCAAAACGTGATCTGATTCTCCATTTGGCTAGAACAATCCCTTTTTTTTTTTTTTTTTTTTAAATCATTCCTTGAAAGTTGGTAGGCAAAAAAATATATGGAAAAATCTTTCTGTTACTTGGATAAAGAGTCTTAAACTCTTCTTAGTTGTACTTTATATTATCACGCAACCAGATTTGGAAACAGTTCAAAAAGTTCCTTGTGTTTTAGAATTACATCTTGGAACCTCTTATTTGAGAGAGGAGTTGCCTTGGTTCTAGGCTGTTTTCATATTCAAAAGAGATGTATAGCTTTGCAAGGAGGAGCAGGGGAGGTTCAGAAATGTCTCTAATATCCCTCCTTCATTACTGAATCCCTCATCACATCCCAGGGTCTACAGAGACAATATAAAGAAACAAGTCAATAAGTCTCTTCTACAACTCTTCCTTTTCTTGATATAGCAACCCATCAAAATTTGCTCTCCTAAAATAAAAGAATAACTCCAAAGAAGGAAGTAGAAAGGTCATAAGGAAAGCAATACCTTTAACATATCACTTCACTTAAGGATATACCTACATCTAAAACCAATTTATACAGTAACACATTTTGATAATTTAAAAGAAATTAGTTGCTTTTCTAACATGACACAGTGGTTTTATCAATTTCTTAAATATTTAATAAAAAGGGAACCAAATTAAAAATGCCTCTAGAGACTGGAGAAAAATATATCATATTCCAAAATAGAGTGCTACATTTGAACTTTGAAACTAACTGAAAAATGTGTGTGTGTGTGTCTGTATGTATACGGAGGAGACGAGTTAAGGAATGGTAAGTCATGAAGCTGAAAAGATAACGACGAGATTATGTAGGATTTTTAAGGCACGGTACGAAAATTAGTGAAGGGTGTTAAACAAGGTGTGTGTTTTAGAAAGGTCACTCTGGTTGCAATATGGATTGATTAGTTTGTGTTTCCTTAAAATTCATTCATTCATCCTTCAAAGTTTTGGGTTTTTTTTTAATTGTCATCTATTCAGAGTTGTTAAACAAATCCATTGTTTAAATGAATTCAAGTCCCTGCACTTAGATAAATTAATATTGTACAAAAATGAACTTATGGATGTAAGGCCAAAAAAATTGTAGTGTATGAGAAATTATAATAAAATAGACTAGGAGTCTGAAGCTGCAGGAGTAAAACAATTGGATTTCTTTGAAAAGAAGGGAAACAGTCCCTTGAAATTTTGAAATCTGTATATTTACACAAAACCAACTCAGCCTGTTACCAATAGACAAATCTGCACTCTCCATTGGAAAAAACTTCTAGAGCTTTATTCTTAGCCCCTCGGGAAACTCTTCCAAGCTTTGTTTTCTATCACATCCCCAAACTTCTGTGACTCAGAGAGGAAGGTCAAATGACTGGTAACCAGAAGGGAGGGTACGTATTACTCGCTGGACTGCCAATTTCACACTGCAGCAGACACAAGGTCAGAAGCAGTGTTTCCAGCTAGGCACTCAAGGCCTTCCCTTGGTACTATCCCTTCCTGAAAGTATGACTGGTCCCCAGGGCACTTGCAAAATGCCTGGAAATGGACGAGTTCCTAGAAGTAATGAGTTATGATGGCCTTCAAAACACCCTAGAACATGCCAAATACTGATATAAAGTGAGCTCTGATGGTCACAGGCCTTAGGCTATGGAGTGCAACATCTGAGTGAGGGGACATATTTGTCTCCCCATCCTCTTGTAACAGATGCTGTTCTCCATAAAGCTGATTTAGAGGTGACATTTTGTGTGCAGGATCCTTTTTAAGGAGTGCACTTGGAATCAACTCCTGTTGAAATGGAGAGGGGAAGGGATGGGAAGAAAGGAAGAGGATGGGAGTGGAAGGAAGCAGGATTTGGCAGAAAATTAGGCTGAATTGCAATGCAGCCCCAACAACAACCTTGGTCAACTCCATGGGGAGTCCTGGAGCAAGAATGGAACTTCAGCTTTGCTACAAGTCAGACCAAGGTGGCAAAGCTATACTGCTATATTTGTCAGTCATTGCATGTGAGCTGCCCCAGGAAGGGGAAAGACTTTAAGCAAAGTGACTTAACTGATTCCTGATGGAGAATCTGGGCAGTTATGTCCACCAAGCAACAAAAGTGTCATGAATGATAAAACTACCATTATTCCTACTAATAATTATGGCTAAAATATATTACATGCCTACTATGTAGAATTAGCTTATTTTAACTTCACAATAAAATCCATGAAATAATTATTATTGTCCACTTTTGCAAATGAGAAAACTGAGACAGAGAGATTATATAAGTTGCCAAAACACAAAAAGCTAGCACACATTGGAACCAGGATGCTAATCCACACAATCTGAGAGCCCAGAGACTTCATCTCATTGATTTAGCATCTCAGTGATATCTAGATACATAGGATCCTTCACTGTGAGGGAAATATTTATTGTAGAGCCTTCTGACTCTCATGTGCCTCTGTCCTTGCAAAGCTTCCCTTTCCATGAGGCTTTCTAGGCAACTGGATTGAATTCTGTAACTCCGCCACCTACACCAGAGGTTGAAGAATGGAACCGAGACTTTGTGTTAAAGAGGTGCCAATCTGCTAGTGATGCCGTAGCTGGCTCTGAAACAGAATCTGCTGAGAAAGTTATGAGCACCAGGGAGATGCTGCCTTTTAATTATGCAACATGAATTATGTAGCTGCTGAGAACAGTACCAGAATTAAATGGGTACAAATTACTGTAGACTTAACACAAGAAATAGAGTGTGGTCTTCTTAGTAAAATATTGATTGCACTATCATTGAAAATGTTCAAAAAGAAAGACTAGAAAATGACAAAGAGCTACGGTAGTTGTAAAAAGATTTCTTGATTTAATAATATAGGTACCACTTTTGAAAATCTGCTGTATGTCAGGCAATTTCTAGAATGTTTTATATATATAGGCAGCCCTTGTGTTGTAGAGTGCCACGCTAACTGAAACTTGTGCATATCGGGACCATGCAAAATGGCGACATGGCTCAGATACACATTTCAGTTAACTTGGTGTTGTGCAAAGTGAGGGATGACTGTGCATGTGTGTGTGTATTTAAGTTAATTGCCATATCCATTTAGTGACAAACCTACAATTATCCACATTCAAAGACGAGAAAACTGAGGTCATAGAAGGCACGCAATTTTCACATGACTAATATTCAAGAAGTATCAATACCCAAGACTTCTTAGTACTATAGCTTGGGCACCTTCTACAGCACTTTGAAGTAAGCTCCCTCCTCTATTCTCAGCTTCCAGTACTCTGTCTGGCACATAATATTTGTTGAATGAATAATTTATTGAACAAATGTATTAATGAATAACAAATAAATTGCTTTTGGTCTCTAAGTTGGGGAATTAAACTGTAAAAGTTTCAAGTTCTTTCAAACTCAAAAATATGGTTTTTAAAAATCTCTTTATATAATGAGAAACTCAGAATCTATTAAAATATAATCAGACTCTCATTCATAAATAGCATTTTGAGGATGGATAGTAAAATAAGGCCTACAAGATGTTTTCCCTAAGATGTAGGGAAATGGGTGAAGTGGTAGGAAAGGCAGGAAGATAAGTACTCAAACAAGAACTAAAAGAAGACTGTCTTTTTCAGGAACATGGCCTGCAGCCCATGCCAGGTTTTTCAGTTCTTCAAATTGCCAATTCATTGTAAAGGGAATGAAAGCCCTGAAAAATTGCCATTTCACAACTGTTACAATAATGGATTCAAGGATCACCAATAGGTGCTAAGTCTATTGGGTGAAAATTTTTTGTAAATAAAGACAGCTGCATATTCTTAAAATGTCACTCAATTGAGTGCTTATTACCCTCAATTACAACAGGGAAATGGATAAATCTGTTGACTGCCACAACTTTAACTAAATGATCCAACTTACTATCACTAGTAATGAAGCAAGCATACCGTGTGCTTTGTGATACGTTTCACTGACACAATATTATAACTACGTAATATTCCTGCCAAAAGTGTTTAACCTGAATCTAATCATGAACAAAAAAAAGATAAATCCATACTGAGAGAAATTCTGCAAAGTAGAATTAAAACAAAATGTCAAAGTAATGAAGGACAATTTTTTTTTTAATGTAGAGGATTCTTTAGGATTAAAGGAGACTCAAAAGTTATAACAGATAAATGCAATCCATGGTGCTCAATTACATATAGCAACCAAATGAATTAGAGAAACTTGCCTGTGGACTACATATTTGTGCAAGTTATCTAATTATTGCCCCTTAGCTCTAAATCCACTCTTTTAACTCTAATTTGAGATACCGGAGCTGGATCCTGTAAACAGTTTTCTTTTGCCAGCTGGAGTAAAAAGTTAGGCTTTATCAACAGAGGGCAGTAGAGGGGCTTACAAGGCTGCAGCAAGGGGCTTCACATTCTTCTTCCAGTTCCTGTTGTTTTCTCCTTCCTCCTGCAGAACTGCTGCCAGCTGGTGTGTGGGAGACCAACGGGTGCTTGCCCTCCAGCCAAGGTCTCTACCCAGAAACTCCATTCAAACTCCATTCAACCTCCATCAAGTTTCTCTGGCACCTAGCAGGTGGCTGCTTATGGACCATCCACTGAGATATAGCCACACCTTCTCCAATAAGGCCTTACTCTGCTTTGGGGGAGGGCAGTTTCTTCCATGCTTGTTCCTTCTTTGGGTACTTTCCCTCATCGTTAAAGGCTGTGGCTGCTCCCTATTCCTGTATTGTTATTCCTATATTCTCTAGAGCAGGGATCAAACAAGCTCCCTCTATGAAGGACTAGATAGTAAATAATTTAGGCTTTAGGGCCATAAAGTCTCTGTCACAACTACTCAATTCTGGTTTGGGAAAAAAAAAAAACAAAAGATATCAAAAGATCACTTTGAAAAGCTTGAAAGAAGCCAAGTAAAAGGGGTGAGAGCATCTCAGACGCTGGGAAGAGCCTACACTAAAACATAGTCACCTTTGACCTGCTGCCCGGCTTTAGCAGCCAGAATCCAGAAGGTGGCAGCAGAGAGCTATTCTACTGGAAGCTACTCCTGTACTATGATAAAGGACAGCTGAAGAGCCAAGTATGGAACAGTCAATGCTATGTGTCTGGAAATCCACGTTCACAGAGAAAAGGGGAGTAAACACTAATATAAATAGATCTAAGCTCAGAATCAAGGAAGTAGCATCAGTTTGCCTTCTAGTGACAGAATTAGCACTAAGAAAAAAGTTGGAGAGTTCATATTATTACATAAAGTCTGAGACTAGGAAGAGAGAGACAGACACTTTACAATTAAACAGTAAAATCATAAAGCAAAATTTGCGATTTGTGCAAATAACTATGGGCTAGACTGAATTAGTGGGTCAGGGCAGCTTTGGCTGTGCATTGTTAGGGCACTTTTTGGCGGCCAGTACCCTAACAGAAAGTCCAGGTGGCAGCCCAACCTGGTTCTATCTAAAACTAAACACAAGAGTGCCAATTTACCTTTCTTTTTTATGAAGGTATATATATTTTTGGTAGAAACATTTTAAAATTGCAAAAAATAAACTTAAAATAACCTGAGTCCCCAAACCCAGAGATATGCATTGTGACTTTTTGGTGAATTCCTTTTTAGGTCTAGGAATTAAAGTTATCTTTGATAAAGTCAGCCTAGTAAGATCTTTCTCAGGTACTAAAAAAGCAGAAGCCCCACTAATTTTTTCTTAATTCAAAATTGAATGAATTACAATTTATCCTTATACTCATATATTTAACTACCATTCTATTATGAGAAAATTTTGTATTTAAATTTTTCCACTATATGTTAGCTATGCATTCAACTTCCGTAAACATTTATTCAATGCCTACTTTGTTCTAAGGACTGTTCTAAGCACCAGGATGAAGCAGCGTACAAAACAGGCAATGATTCTTGTCTTCCTGGAGCATATTTTCTGGTGGTTGTTATGTAACTAATTATAAACATCCTTAAACATGCATCTTTGTAGCCTTTGTCTGTCTTTGTTGTCTGATGATTTTCTTTAAGTCATACTTTTAGAAAAGATGTTAATCAATTATAGATTATGGATGTATTTAAAATGCTTTGCATATATTGATAAATTACTGTCCAGACAGGTTCTGCTAATTTACACTGAATTAGATATTTCAGCAGCTTATCAGAGTTGCTGAAGACATTTATAAATGTCTTCACCATTATCAAATATTAGTTTTCACATATGTAAAGTTGGGATAACATATTCTTTTCCACAAAATTATTGTGGGAGTAAAATAAGATAATGCGTATAAGGTAGTTTACCCAAGGCAACCTTCACATTAAGCATTCAACAAATAGCTATTATTACTTTCAATGTGTTGTTTACATATTTAATCTACATATTTAACAGAAGACAGGCTCAGAGGTAAATGCATAGGTCAGTTATTAAAGATTGTTCTATCCTAAAAAGTGAAGGTAGCCCCATTCTATGGAGTACTCTTTATGTTGTTTATCCCTAATACTTTTGAGAATATATTACCTATCAGGCTCTAAGTTAAATGTTTTACATAGAATATTATTTATTTATCACACAGAGGTACAATACAAGTGTTGTAACACTCATTTAGGAGATGAGAAACCTGGACTCAATGGCTAAGTAATATTCTCAATAGTCTCAGAATAAATAATTAGTAGAACCAGGATTCAGACTAAGAAACATTTGACACCATAATCCATATTCTTTCAACAAAATTACCTTTCTCTTGGAAAACAGAGGAAAAAAACAGAAACAAAATAGAAATACTAAAGAGCCAATTTACCACCTTTTTTCTGGCAAGCAAAGCTCTAATCCAGTAGAAAGGGGAAGGAAATGATATTCTCACATGGTATCTACAACAAGTCAAATAAAGTTTTATTTTGTCCTCAAATGTTTTGCACCATCAAGATCCATGAGTGTCCAATGCTTTATTTCTATCATATGTTTCAGGTTTATCTACTCCCTCAAATATGTGGTAGGAAAATGAACTTTTCTGATGCTTGACTAAGGGGATACCTGGCCACTATTTGAAGGATGTAAATCCTAACACACTTCCACACTACTTCTATTTTATCTGTACCTCAATACTTTTCCCCAGCAAAGATTTACCTCTTATGTGGATGTTCCCAATATTACAGTTAATGGCTTTCTTTCACTCAATTTTGGCAAAGTATTCTGCCTCTGAATGGATAGGGAAGAATCTTAGTAAATTAAAAACCAATGAAACAAAAGTAAAAGAGAACAACATCAAAGTTGTAAATATCGAACATAGAGAGGGATAAAGAAAACTGATTATGCTAGGAATGTGTAGCATAAACGACTCTGAGCTTCCGGGCTGCTTAAACCAGAGGGAAACATGAAAGTTTAGAGACTGCCTAATTATTAATAAGAGAAAGAACACACTTTTATCAAGGACAGTTTTTTTTTAGTTCTGAAATCTAAGGTAAATTAGGTACACAGTTTTTTGGACCATCTTGAACAATATGACTACCTCTCTCATTAGTTTGAAAAACCAAGCAGCAATGGTCAACTTTGACCTAACTTTTACCAACCTTTGTTAAAAGCCAAGGATGTAATATCAACTCATAAGTCAATAAAGGCTATTGTACATGGTCAAGAGTAATATACTCTAGATTTGATTAATAGGCATAAATCTTCAACAATCAAAATGAATGAATTATTAGAATGTCTCTTTTATAACCATTTTAAAGTATCATCCATCTCACCTGGAATTGTGATAGAAACTGTATAGTGCGCAAATCAAGTTTGGCTTATTAAAGCTGCTTTATTCTCTTAGTTGAACTGGACATGCTCTAAGTAGGCCTGAAGTGATAGAAATTACCCCCTCCAAGAAACCTTTTTAGAAGGTTCTGACTTTTACTTTGCTCAGATGAAGGGTCTAAGAACTTTGTCTCAGAGATGAACAAATAGTATTTGAAGGGAATGCCAGGATTTTGCTCTAAAGAAGAGTTAGGGGGTGGTTAAAATGTTTGAAAAAGAATTCAAGAAAAGTCATAAACTTCTAAACTATAAAGTTACAGACCAGATTTCTGTGGCCAGAGCATTCTAAGGACATAATACATGGGCGTTTTCTAGCATTAAAAATGACCCTTAAACACCTACAGAAATTTAAAAGAATAGAAATCATACCATGTCTGTTCTCAGACCACAATAGAATTAAACTAGAAATCAATAACAGAAAGATAACTGGAAAAATCCCAAAATACATGGAGGTTAAACAACATATTTCTAAATAATACATAGTCAAGGATTAGATCTCAAGAGAAATTTTAAAATATTTTGAACTAAATGAAAACAAAAACAAAATTTATCAAAATTTGTGGGATGCAGTGAAAGCAGTGCTTAGACAGAAATTTATAGCATTGAATGCATATGTTAGAAAAGAAGAAATAGCTAACATCGACAATCTAAGTTTCCACTTTAGGAAACTAGAAAAAGAAGAGCAAACTAAATTCAAAGTGAGCAGAATAAAAGAAATAATAAGAATTAACATAGAAATAAATGACATTGAAAACAGGAAATCAGAAAAATATCAATGAAACCAAAATCTGGTTCTTTGAAAATATCAATAAAATTGATATGCCTCTAGCCAGGTTAACTAAGAAAAAAAAGAGAGAACACAAATTACTAATATCAGAAATAAAAGAGGGGACATCACTACAGATCCCATGGACATTGGGAGGATAATAAAGGTACTCTATGAAAAACTCTATGGTGAAAAATTAGATAATGTAGATGAAATGGAAGAATTTCTTGAAAGACACAATCTGCCAAACCTATACAAGAAGACATAGATGATATAAATAGGCCTATACCTATTAAAGAAATGGAATCAATAATTAATAATCTCCAAAACAGAGATTACCAGGCCCAGATGGGTTCACTAGTGAATTCTACCAAACATTTAAGGAAGAAATTATACTAATTCTCTACAATTTCTTTCAGATGACAGAAGTAGAGGGAATACTTCCTAATTCATTCTAGGAGACCAGCGTTACTTTAATACCAAAACCAGACAAAGATGTTACAAGAAAAGAAAGCTACAGACCAATATTTCTCATGAAAATAGAGATCCTCAACAAAATACTAGCAAATCAAATCCAACAATTTATTAAAAAAACTATACACCATGACTAAATGGTATTTATCTCAGGTATGCAAGGCTGGTACAACATTCAAAAATCAATCAATGTAATCCATAACATCACAGGCCAATGAAGAAAAATCACATGTTCATATAAATAGATACAGAAAAAGCATTTGATAACTTCCAACATCCATTCATAGTAAAAACTCTCAATAAGCTAAAATAGAAGGGAACTTCCTCTACTTGATAAAGTTATCTACAAAATACCTACAGCTAACATCATAGTTAATGGTGAGAAATATGAAGCTTTCCCACTAAGATCAGGTACAAGGCAAGGATGTCCCATCTCAACACTCCTTTTCAACACTGTACTGGAAGTCCTTAAAAATGCATTAAGGCAAGAAAAGTAAATAAAAGATATAAGGATTGGGAAGGAAGAAATAAAACTGTCTTTGTCTGCAGATGACATGATTATCTATGTAAAAATCCAAAAGAATTACCAAAAAAAACTCCTGGAACTAATAAGCAATTATTGCATGGTTGCAGAACACAAGCTTAAAACATAAATATCAATTGTTTTCTTATATACTAGCAATGAACAAGTGGAATTTTAAATTAAAAACACAATACCATTTACATTAGCACCCCAGAAGATGAAATACTTAGATATAAATCTAACAAAATATGTACAAGATCTATATGAGGAAAACTACAAAACTCTGAGTTAAATCAAAGAAGAACTAAATAAATGGCGAGATATTCCATGTTAACGCACAGAAACATTGAATTTTGTCAAGAAGTCAGTTCAGCCCAACACAATCTATAGATTCAATTCAATCCCTGTTTATTTTAAAGTCCCTAATTATATCCCTATAATTACAATTATAATCCCTAATTATTTTAAAAATAAATTTGAGGTGAATTTTTACTATATATAATTTTTAGCATACTAATTTTGTAACATATAAGACATGATGACCCCAATGAACTACCCATGAGAAGAAGTATAGGCATGATACACCAAGTCAGTTGAACAGCTGGACTCAGTGTGGGAACAAAACCCCAGTCTCTCAGTACAGAAACATTTACCGGCAGACAATCCATATGTCCTAAATTTAGACAGCACAAAAGAAAGTCTTCACTAAAGATAGTGCTGGTACAGGGCTTGGACTTAGAATGCAGATTCTATATTTTACAGATAACTGTATGATCACAAGTCTTTAAGAAGAAAATGTCAAAGATGGGAGAAGCATGGATATGATGTGCGATGGAGAGAAGTAGCATGATAAAGTGGTCCCCCAGGTATGGTAAAATGGAGTTGACTTTGCTAGACTCTATCACAAATGTCAGGAAGTGGCTATGCATCATATCTCTCACTTAGGAATGGATTTGAGGCCTATGAGCAGTTGTTTCTGCAGCATTGTGGTCTACTAATTGCTTGGTGCTCTGGAATCAAATAACTTGCAGGCCTGATGTAGGTACTCCCTTTTCTTGCATTGGTAAGAGAGCAAGAGCACTTCCCAGCATCCCTTCTTGATACCACAGGCAGGAAATATCATGTAGATATGTAGAGTGAGGCTTAACCAAGTACCACTCTTCTGGTGAGTCAGGTAGTTTAAAGTTGGTAATAACAAAAAGTAGATACAAATGTCGATTAGCTACATTGAGCCCCATTTCTCTTCTATTCAGACTGGGCCTCTGAGAGAAGTGATTTTCTTCTAATTTACCAGAAGGAGAAATTTTTTTGAAAAGACTGTTACAGTTTAAATTAAAATCTAACTATCAATATTAAATCAATAAAATTCAGGTTAATTACCATTTTTCATAACTAAGAAGAACAGAGATACAAACCTTGAATTTTCTTCTCACTTCTGCTATTTTCTCTTCTAATTCCTCTGTTTTAAATTTCATTAGGTGGAAAACAGTACTGACGTGATAAGCTTCCCTATATAGTTGTTTAAGAAATTCATCATTTTTTGACTTCAGTTTCATCAAAGATTGGATTTCAGACTCAAGCACTGATTTTTTCTTTATACTGTAAAAAGTAAAGCAAAAAAATTGATATGATTATTCCACAAGAGTACATATTGAGGCAAATAAATTTAATAATAGTAAAAAAAGAAGAAGGTCATATTTTATGTTGCCAATAGTACAAAATAACCAGATACTTAACTAAAACTTGAATACAGAAAATATGTCCCAAAATTCCATTTATTTTTCTGCTTACCCTATTGGGTATTCCTAATTGTCAGACTGTACTCAATCTCAGAATGGTAAGTGTATTGATAAGAAAAGCCTGGGGATCCCAGATGCTCAGCTTTCAAAGAATTCATTCCCTTCTGTATCAATCCATCCTTTCTGATCCTATACAACATTACTACTAAGAATCATCAAATATAAGAAAAATTCAGTCCAGGAAAAAGAGAAACAACTCAACAAAAGAAAACCAGTAACTAAAATGAAACTCTCAAAAAGGAAAGCCAAGAGCTAAGAGAAAAGAATTAATAGATGAAAAAAGTAAGATATTAATATCATTAGAAGATTCTCAAAGATACAGAGAAATATTAGACTCTATGGAAAATTAACAAGTCATGTTTCCTGTCCAGATTAGGCACCTCTTTTGTTCCAAATATGTACCATTGAGGCACACACTATAAAAAGAAAATACAAAAAGGCATACCTATACTCACAAATGAGGTAATCCTCACTGTAGAATAGAAATGGAACTGGAAAGCAAAGCAGGAGTGGAGGAGAAGCAGCAAAAAATCGGCTGATGGTATTCCACCCGACAGGTTACCAGGGCAGGGTTCACTGAATCACAGCAGGGGTTTGTGTGAGTCATTGTTTGTGAAAGAACCAACTCACTGATGGGGGCTATAGGTTTATAGCCAGCCAGAAGCTAGCACATTGTGAAGAAAAGACCCAGAGGCCAAGAACTCAACCAGCAGGTAAAGAAGAAATCAGAAAGGAAATTAAAAAAAATATCTTGAAACAAACGAAAATGGAAACATAACATATCAAAACTTATGGAATACAGCAAAAGCAGTTCTAAGGGGGGAGTTTATGATGATAAAAGCCATCATTAGGAAAAAAGAAAGATCTCAAATAAACCAACTAACTTTATGCCTCAAGGAGCTAGAAAAATTTTAGCAGAAGGACAGAAATAACAACAATTAGAGCAGAAACAAGTGAAATAAACCAAGAAACAATAGAAAAGATTAACAACAGAAAGAGGTGATTTTTTAAAAAACACACAAAATTGGCAAAGCTTTAGCTACAATAACTAAAAAAAAAAAGACAAATAAATAAAATCAGAAATGAAAGGGGCCACATTACAATTGATACCAGAGAAATACAGAGGATCAAAGAGACTACTATGAATAATTACATGCCAATAAATTGTTTAAGGTAGAAGAAATGGATACATTCCTAGAAACATACAACCTACCAAGACTGAATCATGAAGAAATAGAAAATCTGAACAGACCAATAAGTAGTAAGGAAATTAAATCAGTAATCAAAACTCCCAATGAGAAAAAGCCCATAACCTGATGGCTTTACTGGTAAATTTTACCAAACATTTAAAGAGGAATTAATGCCAATCCTTCTCAAACTCTTCCAAAAATTGAAGGGGAGGGACTACTTCCAAACTCATTTTATGAGGCCAATATTACCTTAGACTGAAGCCAGGCAAGGACACTACAAGAAAAGAAAATTACAGGCCAATATCCCTGATGAACATAGGTGCAAAAATCCTCAACAAAATCATAGCAATCAGAATTCATCAGCATGTTAAAAGGATCATATGCCATGATCAAATGGGATTTATCCTTGGGATGCTAGGATGGTTTAAATATGCAAATGTGATATACCACTTTAACAGAATTAAGGATAAAAATCATATGATCATCACCATAGACATGGGAAAAGCATTTGACAAAATTCAACATCTATTTATCATAAAAACTCTCAACAGAGTGGGAATAAAGGGAATGTACCTCAACATAATAAAGGCCATATACGACAAACCCACAACTAAAATCATACTCAATCTCAATAGTGAAAAGCTGAAGGCTTTTTCCTCTAAGATTAGGAAAAAGACAAGGGTGCCCACTCTTACTACTTCTATTCAACATAGTACTGGAAGGCTTAGCCAGAGCATTTAGGCAAGAAAAAGAAGTAGAAAGTATCCAAATCATAAATGAATAATTAAAGTTTTCTCTGTTTGTAGATGACATGATCTTATACGTAGAAAACCCTATAAAACCCACCAAAAAGTGTTAGAACTAATAAATGAATTCAGTAAAGTTGCAGGATACAAAACTAATATACAAAAATCTGTTGCATTTCTATACACTAATAAAAAAGTATCTAAAAAAGAAAACAATCCCATTAACAATAGCATCAAAAATAATAAAATGCTTGGGAGTAAATTTAACCAAGGAGGTGAAAAATCTGTATACTTACTACTATAAGGCATTGATGAAAGAAGTTAAGGAAGACAAATAAATGGAAAGATATCCTGTGTTCACAGATTGGAATAATTAGTAATGTTAAAATATCCATACAACCCAAAGCAATCTAGAGATTCAATGCAATCTCTATCACAATTCCAATGCCATTTTTCACAGATATAGAAAAAAAAAAAATTCTAACATTTGTATGGAACCACAAAAGACCCCAAATAGCCAAAGCAATCTTGAGAAAGAAGAACAAACCTGGAGGTATCATATTTCCTTATTTCAAACTATATTACAAGCTATAGTAATCAAAACAGTACAGTACTGGCGTAAAATGGATACATAGACCAATGGAACAGAATCGAGAGCCCAGACATAAACCTGAGTATGTATGGTTAACTAATCTTTGACAAGGGTGCCAACAACACACAATGGGGAAAGGATCGTCTTTTCAACATACGGTGCTGGGAAAACTGGATAGTCACATGCAAAAGAATGAAACTGGACCTCTATCTATACCACTCACAAAAATTAACTTGAAATGGATTAAAGAATTAAACGCAAGAATTAAAACTGTAAAACTCCTAGAAGAAAACACAATCTCCTTGGCATTGGTCATGGCAATTATTTTTTGGATATGACACCAAAAGCATAGGAAACAAATGTAAAAATCAACAAGTGGGACTACATAAAACTAAAAAGCTTCTGTGCAGCAAAAGAAATAACCAATACATTGAGAGGCAACCTACAGAATCAGAGAAAATATCTGCAAACCATTTATGTGATAAAGGGTTAATATTTAAAATATATAGGAACTTATATAACTCAATAGATAAAAACCAAATAACCCAATTTAAAAATGGGCAAAGGAACTGAACAGACATTTTTCCAAATACATACAAATAGTCAACAAGTACATGAAAAGGTGCTCAACATCACTAATCACCAAGGAAATATAAATCAAAAACACAGTGAGACATCACCTCTAACTAGTTAGGATGGCTTTTATCAAAAAGACAAGAGGTAGCAAATGCTTGCAAGGATGTGGAGAAAAGAGAACATTTGTAAACTGTTAGTGGGAATGTAGAGTAATACAGCCATTATGAAACACAGTATAGAGGTTCCTCAAAAAATTAAAAATAGAACTGCTATATGATACAGCAATTCCACTTCTAGGTATACATCCAAGGGAACAAAATCAGTTTCTCAAAGAGATATCTGCACTCCCATGTTCACTGCAGCATTATTCACAATAGCCAAGATACAGAAACAATCTAAGTGTGTGTCAGTGGATGAATGGATAAAAAAATATATATAATGGATATATTATTATATTATTGTATATATAATTTGCATATATATATATATAATGAAATATTATTCAGCCATGAAAAAGAAGGAAATCTTGTCATCTGCAACAAGATGGATAAACTTAGAGGACATTATGCTCAGTGAAATAAGTCATTTCAGAGAAAGACAAATGGTATATGATCTCATTTATATGTGTAATCTAAAAACACCTGAATTCATAGAAACAAAGAGTAAAATGGTGGTTATCAAGGGCTGAGGGGTGGTGGAAATGGGGAAGATGGTGGTCAAAGGTATAAGCCTTCAGTTATAAGATGAATAAGTCTGAGGATCTAATGTACAGTATAATAATAGCGTGTTGCTTACTTGAAATTTGCTAAGAGTGTAGATCTCAAGTGTAGTCATGTCAAAAAGAAAAAAAGTAAGCAAGGTGATTGATGTGTGGTAATTATTTCACGAAGTGTACATGTCAAATCATCACATTTTACACTTTAAATACATACAATTTTATTTGTCAATTATACCTCAATAAAGCTGAAAATTTTAAAAGAAAAGAATAGAGAAGTGGTATAAGTAACAACATTTTATCTGAAAATTTTCCAATACTGAAAACCAAAACATGTCATTAAATTGAAAAGTCCTACCTAGTGCTAAACTGCATATTATCACACACACACAGAAACACAGACACCTAGACAAAGAATTGTGAAATTTCAGAACTCTGAAATAGAAAGAAAAAACTCTA
The DNA here is from genome assembly GCA_031878705.1 of Tapirus indicus. Taxonomy (NCBI): domain Eukaryota; kingdom Metazoa; phylum Chordata; class Mammalia; order Perissodactyla; family Tapiridae; genus Tapirus; species Tapirus indicus. The sequence continues at coordinate 39,597,916 of CM062917.1, read as the reverse complement.
AAGTTCCCAGAGAGAAAAAACAGATTTGTTGTTATGTGTCATCAAGTCAGCTCCAACTCCTGGCGACCCTATGAATGAGTGATGTCCACAATGTCCTGTCCTTAACAGCCCTACTCAGCTTCTGTAGCCTCATGCCTATGGCTTCCTATATAGAGTCAATCCATCTCATATTTGGTCTTCCTCTTCTCCTGCAGCCTTCTACATTTCCCAGCATTATTGTCTTTTCCAATGAATCCTGCCTTCTCCTAATGTGCCCAAGGTAGGCCAGTCTCAGTTTTATCATTTTTGCCTCCAGTGATAGTTCAGGCTTAATTTGTTCTAGGACCCACTTGTTCTTCTTTCTGGCAGTCCAGGGTATCCATAGAGCTTTCTTCCAACACCATACTTCAAATGAATCAATATTTTTCCTGTCAGCCTTCTTCACCATCCAGCTTTTGCACTCCAACATAGTTAACTGGGAATACGAGGGTGTGGATAATCTTGGCCTTGGTCTCTAATGACACTTCCTTACACTTGATGATCTTCCCTAACTTGCTGACCTTCCAAGTCTCAATCTTTTCTTGATTTCTTGGCTGCAGTTTCCATTTAAATTGATGATTGAACCAAGGTAACCAAACCCTTAACAATTTCAATGTCTTCATCATCTAGGTTAAAGTTGTGTGGTTCTTTAGTAGTCATGATTTTTGTCTTCTTCATGTTCAAATACAGTCCTGCTTCAGCACTTTCTTCTTTCACTTTTGTCAGAAGTTGTTGCAAGTCATTGCTGCTTTCTGCCAGTAAGATGGTGTAATTTGCCTATTTGTCTGATACCTTTGCCTATAGAAAACCATTCTGTCTCTCCATATCCTGTCCTGACAGTGGCTTCTTTTCCACAATCTTGGTTACCCATCAGAACAATCAAGCGCTGAGGCAGGCTCATTTCTTTCAGAGCAGCCCATAGCTTTTCATGATCCACGTGGTCAAAAGCTTTACTGTCATCTATACAACATAGACTAACATTCTGAAATTTTTTCGAGTGCTCCAGTAGCCAACGAAGAGTCACAGTTAGGTCTCATATGCCTCTCTTTGTTCAAAATCCGGCTTGGACATGAGACATTTCTTGCTCCATATAAGGTAAAAGCCCTTGTTGCAGCACCTTGAGCACCACTTTGCTTGCATGGGAAATTAGAGTAATGGTCCTCTAGTGACTGCACTCCTTGGCATCTCCTTTCTTGGGGGCTGGAATATATATTGAGCATTTCCAGTCTGTAGGCCATTGTTTTGTTTCCTATATTTGTTGATATATTCTTGTTAGGATTTGGACAGATTCAGTCTCTGTGGCTTGAAATAATTCTATCGACAGCACATACGCCCGTGGTGACTTATCTCTTCCCAGTACTTTCAGGGCAGCTTTCACTTCACTTTCTAAAATCACAGATTCCTCCTCACAGGAATCATCTTCAAAGGAAGCAAGGAATCTGTCATCCTTTGGTCTCTTCTGTAAAGATCTCCAGTACACTGTTTCCAGTTTCTGTTTATATTCTCCTGATCAGATAGTGTGCTACATTGTTGGTCATTCAGCATTCCTAATGTAGGTTTAAATTTAAAAACAGATTACCTACAAAGAAATGATATCCAAATGCCATCAGATGTCTTATCAAGCAAAACTAAAGATGGATATGTTTAGAGATCTAATGTACAACATGATGACTCTAGTTAATAATATATTAAATACTGGAGATTTGCTAAGAGCAGGTTTCAGGTATTCTCATCACACATACAAAACAAGATAACTATGTGAGGATATATGTTAATTAGCCTGACTGTAGTAATCATTTCACTATGTATATCAAATCATCATGATGTATACCTTAAGTATATACAATTTTTAAAAATATAAATGAAAACAATGAAAAATACCTTTAAATTAATGAGAAAAATTGACTTTGGATCAAGAATATGACACTTGGAGAAAAACCTTTGTTTGAATGAGAATAAAAAATGAAATGTGAGTTCATGGAAACGGGAGTGTTTATTTAAATAATATTTGTTATAAAGACGAAAAGGGCAGAATGTGGATGCAGGGCTCTGTTTTATCTTGTGTTTGCTCTTTTCTAAGATAAGCAATATCATGCAATGTTCATATTCTACTACAGTAGAGAGAAATAATGATTTATGGGAAAGAGGAGATAATTGTAGGTGCAAAGCCCCTGAGTGTGTAAGAGAGAATATGGCATCTACTTGGCAAGTGCATGGGTAATGGGCACCCCTATATAGGAGCAGTTTCTGTTACTATATTGTAACAGAGAGAAAGACAGAGTACGCCAAGACAGATGCAAATAAACAGGTAAAAGAAAGAGGTAATGGAGGCCAGGCCGGTGGTGTAGTGGTGAAGTTCGTGTGTTCTGCTTCGGCAGCACAGGGTTAAGTGGTTTGGATCCTGGGCACAGACCTACTCACTGCTCATCAAGCCATGCTGAGGTGGCATTCCACACAGAAGAGCTACAATGTTACAACTATGATACACAATTATATAGTGGGGCTCTGGGGAGAAAAAAGAAAAAGAGGAAGATTGGCAATAGGTGTTAGTGCAAGGCCAATCTAGAAAAAAAAGGTAATTCTCATTTGATTGCATCTATGGTTTCTATGAACTATATGGGAAGGTTATTAGCTTAAAATGAGAATGATGTGGGTATTACGAGTAAAGAGTGAGAAGATATGAAACAGTTCTCAGAAAAACTGAATTGTGTAGAAATTTCTCGGCAATGCTGAATGTCACTTGAGATTTATAGTTATAGAATTTAAGTTCTACTCAGTAGCAAATTTATTGCAACACTAATGAAACTTAAATATGAGGGTCCCTAAATGACCCCAACCCTTTGTAAGGTTGTTTGAGTGTCCTTAACAGTGTTTTCACATGATCATATGTATTTATAACGTTTACAAAAATAGGATATTTTTAACCACAATTTATTAAGACCACTTTCTTTTTCTAATATAATGTATCCTCTGTCAACTGGCATTGAAATGTCTGTGGGCATTCTGTATTCATAATCTTGTATTCTTTTTTCACAAAAAGACCTCACATTCTCTAACCTTTAGAGCCTACCAAACCAAGATCAACACATGGTGAGATTAATCAGCACAGTTGTGTTTTACTTTGGCCACATTCAGCTGTTAGGATCCTGATTTAGTTCAATGATAGGGCTTTTCAAGTAACAGAAACAAGGTTTTGAAGGTTATTTAAATGAATGCCTATTTTGATCAAAAATAAAGTTTCAGGAAGAAAGGACAGAAGGTGGGATAAACAGAGGGTACTTATAGAGTAAGTAAGGTGGAAAGAGAGGTGTTGCTGGTCAGAGAGTGGATTCTTAAAAATGAGATCAGGGGGCTGCCCGGTGGCGCAGCGGTTTAGTCCGCGCTTGGCAGCTCGAGGTTTGCGAGTTCGGATCCTGGGCGCCTGCCGACGCACTGCCTGTCAGCCACACCCTGGTGGCGTCCCATATAAAAGTGGAGGAAGATGGGCACGGATGTTAGCCCAGGGCCAGTCTTCCTCAGCAAAAAGGGGAGGATTGGCAACAGATGTTAGCTCAGGGCTGGTCTTCCCCACAAAAAAAAAAAAAAATGAGATCAGGAGGTGACTCCATTATTGAAAATGAGAAGATGTAGGGTAAAACTGTAAGAGAGGGTAGTTGGTATGAGACGAAAGATTGTTGGGAATATGGAGGTCTAAGAACTGAGAGTCCAAGTTCTTGAATGTACTGAATATAGACAAAATTCAGGTTTTGATTGTCTCTGCAGAGGGAGAGAATAGAAATGGGAAGGGTGATTCATTTGTAATATTTTAATTCATTTAAAAAAAAGTCGAAAGTAGGCTAACATATGGTAAGTAGTTAATTTTGAATGGGGCATACACCATTTTCCCTTTTAATATGTGAAAAACTAAAAAATAAAAGCAAAATAGTTTAAGAATATTCATTCAAAAGTTTGCTGTTAAATGCTGAAAAAATCATATTTTATACTCCTGTGAAGTAACTCAAATTAATAGGCTGGTAAAATGTAGCTAAATAAGTATGAAAAACACAGTACCCTGTGGATTCATTCTAAGTATTCCAGGCTATTTAACAAGTTCAAATAATATTCTAATGGCTATCTTTACAAATAAATCACCATCCTGTTAACTGATGATAAACACATTTCATAAAATATACCACTATGTCTTTATGGTATTCAATAGCTTTTTTGTTCATTTCCCTCAATTACCAATCCCATCTTTGGATCACTGCAGTTACAATGGCACTGTCTTGCTTGAGGTACAGGAGAGCATTAGAAGTAGATATTTGGAATATTTTATAGAGCTTGAATGTAAGAAAATGACTATATAGAAAGTCATACCACACAGTTAACTTCAAGCAAACTAAATCCAAATTAATAAATTTCAAATCATCTTAAATAAGTTCATTTTCCTTGACTTGAGTTCCTGAAGCCTATCATCTGAATAAGCAATCAAGTGAAATTGTTTGCTCAAGTCAAATGTCCCAAATGTAGAGTCCATTTCTAATGGGTGCTGGCTTATTTGAAAGACAAAATTATCAAATGCTACACTGCTACTACCAGGTAAACAATCATATATCATCATCATCATCAAAAGGTCTTGCAAATATTTGTATGTACAGAGTACTGTGCAAAGTCTGTTAACAAAAATGGCATCTACCTTTTAATGTTGCCATTTTTAAAATGAACTATATATGAATAATAGATCATGTACCGAATTAATTATGTAACTTATTCAAGTAGTATAACAGTTGGGAATGGCATCAAATGGTGAGATGGTATTCTAGTGGAATCGGAGTGTATGTAACAGTCCAAATTTGTGGAAGTTTCATGCTCATCATAGATGTATGAGTGTCAGTGATTTGCTTTACATTTTTTTAATTATTATTAATTTGGGACTTAAGAAAAAAAGAAGCTGGGACTAAGGGGAAGGTGATTCAGGTAAGTGATAAGATAAAAAAGAAAAAGTAAAGGGGAGAAAAACAGAAAAAATAAAGGGGAGAGAACAAAGTTCTTTAGAGAAAAGCAATTTGGCTATAGCCAAATATGGAGATGGAGAATTGAATAAAGCAACAAGCTTTTGACATTTTTTGAAGTAGTTAGTAAATGTCGTGTCACACTCTTCTGTAACATGTTAGAAATAGGAACCAAGACTTGCCAATGGAGGAGGAGAGGCAGTGTTGCTAAATGGAAAGAACATAAATTTTGGAGTCAGACCCACATTCAAATCTGATTGCTCTTTGTGTAATTGAGGGGATGGTTTCATACACAATTTCCTTTTCTGTAAAATTTGCTTAATAGTACCTACCATCAAGGAGTTATAAAGATCACATTTAAATAAATTGAGGATAATATATACATTCTGCTTACACACATTGTACAACTCATAGAAATGATTTAATAGATAGCTTTTTGTTAATTAAAAAGAATGTAACAGCACAGATCTTCACTACAGTGCTATCTGGTTTAATAAGATTGTAGACAATGAAGAAAAAAGACAAATATAAGAAAGGTAAATAACCATTAAAATTGCTTTGGAGCAGAGAGAGATATCACAGATAGATGTGATATCAAAACAGAGAGAGAACAGGAGCACAGAGACACTGAAGCAAAGAAAGAAACAAGGATAACAAAGTTTCATATTGAGTTCTCATTAGTTCATTATGTCATTTATTTAACACCTACTGAGAAAAACACAGACACACACAACGCCTGCAAGCAAGAAGCTCAGCTGAGAGGAAACAATAAATAAGCAAACCAACAATAACTGTACATAGTGTGATAAGTGCCAGGAGAGAAGTATATGGAACCAGAGAGGGTTACTTAAGTAGATACTTGTTGAGCATTGATCACATGTCAAGTACTAGGCTAGGTAACCGGGATACAACGTTCCCAGTTTATACTCTCATGAAGGAAAAAAGATATGAAAAACAGATTCCTGTGCAATCATAAATACAATAATGAAAGAAGCAGAAGAAGCACTTAATACCACCTTGGTTTGTGGATGGGGTAAATAAGTTACCAAAACAGGAAGCATCTGTGAAGAGTTAATGTCTGAGCTATTGTATGAATGATCAACTAATCACATTTAAAAAAAAAGCCAGAGGAGAAGAGGAGGAGGGGACGGGGAAAGTGGAGGAGGAGGAGGAGACAAAGAAGAGGGAAGAGGAAAGGAATTTCAATCAGAGGAATACCAACGACAAAGCCTAAAGCTTAAAACAATATGAGTTTGGATATTCAAGCATTTAACAGGCTAGAACATAAAAGATCATGGAAGGGAGTGGTAAGAGATAAGTTTGAAGTTGTGTGGGTGACAGTTTACTGTGTTTAATCTATCAGTCTGGGAGCTTTATTCTATAGCTGGCAGGGAGCTTCTGAAACTTTTTAAGCTCCTGAAAGTAAATAACAATTCAACCTTTGTAGATAATTTGTGCCAGTGATGCTATATATGCTGGATCTGAGGGCTCAAACTTGGAGTGAGGTAGACCAGTTGAAAGCCTGTTTTAAAATAGTAATTAAGAGATAATTAGGGCCTGGTTTATTTCACTGGTAATTGAAACAGACAGAAAGGAAAGTACCTATTGGAGAAACATTTAAAAGACACACTTCATAGAAGTTGGTAAGATTTGGCTGTAAGCGGGTAGAGAGGGATATAGGATGATGCCTGAAACAAGTAACTTGGTGGTTACTGGTGTCAAGATGTGATGTTGAGGGACAGAGTAGATATTCAGAATGATACTATCAGGATAAATAAAGGATATGGAAAAAGATTAAAAACTAAAGTAAAAATATGGTACATGTTAAAATAATGAGAGTAGGTAAAATTCCTGGGATAAGGGAGTGGATAGATTAAGGATATAAATGGGCTGCAGTTAGAACTCTGAACTAATCTATCAGGGGAAGGCAGAGATAAATGAGCCACTCTAGGATTCCTAGAAAGAATAGCTTCAGAGAGATGAAGGGAGAACTAAGAAAGTGGCATTTTGAATCTCAAAAAGGGATAGCATCAGAAAAGGTATAGACACAAATGCTCAGGTCACATGCGAAAAAAAAAAAAAAGGCATGCAAAAAGACTAAAAAACATCCAGTCGATTTAGGAAAGGAGGTTTTTTGTTTTTTTGCTTAACCTAAGTAAGATAAATTTTGGTAGCATGGGAGTTTCAGAAGCCAGACTTGCTGTGTGTCAAAAAATGATTAATAGTTAAGAAAATATTGCTAATAATCTAGCCAATATTGCTAATTATATGAAAATTTTAATGAGAATGGAAGGAAAATACTGTGTGATTGTCAAAGACAAACAGAATGAAGGCAAGATTTTCATTTTAGGTTGGAAAAGGGTTAATGATGAATATAGGCTAAAGGAAAAAAGTAATGAATGAAGATTTCAAAAATAGAAGTGATAAGAATAAAACTATGTCCTGAACAGAGTAAGAGGGGTTAAGACCAGAGCACAGCCAGAGGTGCTGGCCTTGAACAGGAAGCACCATTTTCCTCTTGAATTTAAAGAGGTAGGAAAGCTGTTTGCAGATATGTTACTATACAATACATCTGTTTGACAAAAACACGTCATGTCTTCAATTTCTCCTTCCAATATGAGTAAGCTACAGTATAAATACAATTAAAGTTTCCTTTCTGAGTTTATATTGTTTGGGATTTATTGTGATGCCTGAATCTAATGATTCATACTTTAAAAAATTACAGACTGTTATCTGCCATTAGCTTTCTGAATATTGCTTTCTCATTCTCTCCGTTATTTCTCATTCTATTCTCCATAACTCTTAACATTTCTTCCATATTTTTTTCTCTTTTTCTCTCCTTGCTGCATTCTGGTTCCTCTTTATGTTTTCAAGTGCACTGATTTTTTTCCCCAGCTATATTTGGTACTTAATTTAAAAAATCTTTAATTTAAATGAATCCGATTTTCATTTTTTAGAAGTTTTGGTGAGTTCTTTTTCAAATCTGCCTGAACTGTTTTGATAGTGTTCTATTAGTTTGGTTTGTTCTCTTTAACCTTTTTTTTTTTTTTTTGGTGAAGAAGACTGGCCCTGAGCTAACATCTATTGTCAATCTTCCTCTTTTTGCTTGAGGAAGATTGTTGCTGAGCTAACATTTGTGCCAATCTCTGTGTATTTTGTATGTGGGACACTGCTGAAGCATAGCTCAATAAGTGTTATGTAGGCCTGCACCCAGGATCCGAATCTGCGAATCCTGGGCCGCCAAAGCGGAGCACACAAACTTAACCACTACACCACCAGGCCCGCCCCCGCTTTAACAACTTTAAACTTACTTAGGTAGCTTTAATCTAATAATTCTATTATTTGAAATTATTGGGGAGTTAAATATACTGCTAGTTTTTTCTGATATTCTCATTCATGTTGGATTTATAATTTTGTGAGCTCCTTTTTAATAAAAGCTTTACTTTATCTGAAAGAATCTCATGTGGCCTCAGTCAATTTACTCCTCTAGAGAATATTTATCAAAGTAGGGTCACTTTTTTTTAATGATAATTTCCTGGTGAGGGTCTTCCAAGACCACTTGGATGGCACAAATGAAAACATCAAACCAGTGTGAAAAGGAGCCAGACTGAGAGTGTTCTCACTTGTTTTTTCCTCACCCAGGTCCCAGGCTTAGACAGACACACTTTCTTGTCACTGCCTCTGCTAGTAGGTATATTTTTTCTGCTCTACCCATTCAAATGCCCTTACTTTATCCAGCTCCCTCCCTTTTGCACAGATCCATGGCCCATGGCCTATATTTAAAGACACTGAAACTTAATTCCCCTGTTTACCAAATTCAGAAGGGCCACTTCTCCATCCATATTTTCAGAGAAGCCAAATATCAGCTAAAGTTTAGCTTGCAGTTGGTCAGTTACTTTCTTTGCATTGGTCCCTGGGGATTTCCTTTACTTTCCCATGAGCATAACACTGCATTTAAAGGATGTATGTCCTTTTTATGCTCCATTTACAAGTGTTCTGTAGCAAAAGACCTGTCATATTCTCTATTAACAACACTACAGAAAATGTAAATTCTCATTACTTTTCTGTCTACATTCTCTTTTTAGACATCTCATCCTGGTCCATTGTTTAATTTTATGACTTGAAATTTGTGTCCAGGATCCTCCTCATCTCTGTACTACAGACCTATGTATCTAATTTTTACTTCTCATTTCCATTTGAAGAGCTAATAAGATTCTGAAATTTAATATAGCCCAAAAAGACATACCCATATCTTCTCCAAAATCCCCCTCATACCTTCTATAAGCCCTTGTCATCTCAGTAAGTAGCCTATTTTTCTTTTTCTCACATCTTCTATCATATCTATCAAAAGATCTCATTGACACTTCCCCCAAAATATATCTGAAAATCAGCTATTTATTACCATTTATAATGCAAAAGACCTTGATCTGTATCATCATTATAATTTTTTTCAATTACCAAAAAAGCCATCCTTCTTATATGCACCAAAGTCCTTTCTTCACTAAGCTGACCAACAGATGTTTCTAAAATGTAAGATACTTTATATAGATTAAATGCTTTAATCCATAAGCCTTTATCACAGCCCATTTATGGACTTGTAGTATTTAAGCCCTATCTGCCTTGCCAATGTTTGTCTCTCTGAATTACCCTACTCACACACAATTTTCCAGAAACAGTGGTCTCCATTCTGTTTCCAGAACACATAGAATTTTTATCCAACAGGGCTTTTGCATGCTCTATTCCTTCTGCTTGGCATGTTCTTCCCCAGACCAGCTCAAGGCTAACATGTCTGCTTCATTCAGGTCTCAATTCAATTCAAATGTTGCCTTCTTAGAGGAGGTGTCCCTGAATGTCCTTGCTAAAGCAGAGCTCCCATTACTTCCCTAAGCCTGTTACTCTCTAGCACATTATCAAATTTTATCTGCCTTACAAGAGTATCAGTAACTGAATTTTCAAAAATATCTTTATTATTTCACGTTTATTATCTATTTGGGAGAATGTAAATTTAAATGATATCCTCAGCACTTAAAACAGTATTTAACATAAAACAGGTGTTCAGGACACAAATGCACACATACATGCAAACACACACACACACAAACATACATCTGCTTTCTAGGTCTGAGTTTTCTTTAAATATAAACCTTGGTTACAAAGTTAAAGTTATATTTATAAACATAGATTATAAGATTTATAAGCATAAAGTTATATCTACTAGATTAGTCCTTGAGGATCCAAAAATGTGGGAAAATATGCATAGGTCCTATCTGCAAGTAGTTATAAGGTAGTGGGCATACAGCCAGACAAAAACTGTGCACTTTATCTTTTTTATTTTATGTGTAACACCACTAAGGCTATTACTATTTCTAAGAGGAAAATAATTAAATAAATCTGAGATCTTCAGAGAAGGCAGAGTACTTATAGGAAACCACAGAAATGAATGGGAAAAAATCACAGGTAATTATAGTCACTAACGGCTAAAATGAGCTGCAGCTCCAGAATCTCCTGCTGGCTCAAGACCTTCCTGTCTTTCTTATGACACTTATTAGGCTGCTAAGAAAGTATAGCTTCCACAATAATATTTTGTTTCCTTGGGAGCTCACTGAAAGCAGGGACTTTCCATATATTGCACTTTTTAGTACCCATGTTATGTCTGCATGTACTGTGAATTCAATAAAAGATTAATAAATTATTGAAGGCATTTTGCATGTGATAGATCGTATTAGTGTTCCCAATTATTCACTCTCTCTCTTTTTAAGAGGATTAATCTTCCCACCCTGTTGACATCAGGCTTGACCATATGACTTGCTTTGTTTATTGGAATTCGAGCAGAAGTAACATTTATTATCTTCCTATGGAAGGTATAGAAGCCATCAAGTGATCTCACTAACATACCTGCGCTACCAGAACAACATGCCCTAGAAGGATCCAGTCCTTCACCCTGGATCAGAGAAGCAGAAATAACATGAAGCATAGACAGAGTAGACACAGCTAAGTTGCAATGCTAGTGAGAAATAAACCTTCATACTTGTATACCACTAAGATTTGGCAGTTGCTCATTACTGCAAGATAATCTAATAAATGCTCACTCTCATACTCTCTTCCTTTCCTCCAGAGGGCTCTCCTCAATAGCTTACCCATTCTTCAGATTTTTTTTCTCCTCTGGCTCTCTTTCTTAATAAAATAAAATGTAGTAACATTAGCAACTACAATTTTATGTTATCCTTTAGAAAACAATGTTCCTTTTGCTTTCTTTATAAAAGTGTGTTTAACATACAGATAAATTTTACCAATTCGATCGTTTCCAAAGATAAAATAATCCTTAAGAAATTTTAACAAACTTTCTATATAATCATCAAGTATCATCATTACTCTCTTCCTTCTTTCCCCCTTCCCTCCCTTCAGTAATTAATTATGAATAGCATAGTATGTGTCAGGCACTAAACTCAATGATGGGGATTCAATGTTGAAGAAAATATAGTCAGGGCCTATGTCTGCCCTCATGATCTTCCCAGGTTTTGAGGGAGATGGACATCAGTCAAATATTCACATGCACAAAACTGACAAGAGATACGAAGGAGAAGAGTATGTTTGCCATATGCACACATAATAGAAGAATTGGATTTAACTGGACAGTCAATGAAAGCTTCCCAGAACTGACTCCTAAGCTGTAATCTTAAGGATAAATAGTAAAAAAAAAAAAAAAAAGCTAGGTAGAAGGAAGAGAAAAAAAGTTACAGGAAAAGGAAATAGCATAAAAACACCATATGGGCTGGAAAAAAAGTGGCAAGTAGGAGAAATTGGAGTAAGGCCATTATATTTGAACCAACTAATAAGGGTGAACCAGGTGTGTATGAGACTGCAGAGGCAGTTACGCCTACCTATTCAGGGACCTTGTGAGATACATAAAGGAGGAGTTTTTGTCCCTTTATTCCTACTAAAATTAATTCAGGTATGGAGGAGAACTGGTCATACTTATAAAGAAAAAGAAAAAAGAATGCACCTACCACAATGTAGACAATGGATTAGAAAGGGAGCATAGTGACTGCATGTAAATCAGCTTTGGAAGTCACTGTTAGTTCATGCAAGACATGATGATAGCTTGCACCAGGGTGCTGGTGGAGTAATGAAATGGATAGATTAAAAAGATATTTGGTATGTGGAATATTTCTTGTTAACATGTTGAGTATGAGGGTGGAAACAGAAAGAGGAATCAAGAAAACTCATAAGTTTCTGAGCTAAGAAAACTAGTTTTGTAGTTGCAGAGAAGAAATGAGGGCTGACTGAAGGAGATCACGAGCTTGATTAGACTTTTTTTTTTTCCTGAGGAATATTAGCCCTGAGCTAACATCTGTGCCAATCTGCCCCTACTTTATATGTGGGTCACCACCGCAGCATGGCTGACGAGTGTTGTAGGTCCACATCCGGTATCTGAACCCGTGAACCCAGGCCACCAAAGTGGAATGCCCCAAACTTAACTGCTATGCCATGGGGTTTGGCCCTGACATATTTTAATTCTAAAGTATATTTGAGTATAAGAGGATATATCAAAAGGTGATATGAATACATGTAAAACTCATTATAAGATCATTGTTTCACTATTTTGATTTTTCTAAAGGGATTCAGAGTGATTAATGAACAACATTTGGAATAGAAATAAACAGAATTTAAGCCAATGATAAACACAAACACCAACATACCACCTCAGGAACACAAAATGAAGAGGTTTATTATATTTAACGTATTAGATATGCTATATAAGAATAAAAATCATATTTGCAGAATTACCTTTCATTGATATAACCTGTGATGGTTTCAATATCGATTCCAATTTTTTTATTTTCTTCTATCAATTGAGCATATGCTATTGAAATATCTGAAAAATCTTTTGCGACATTAGAAAGCTCAATATCCCATGTTTTTTTCTTTAAGAAAAGAACAAAAGAATCATTTATCCATGTTTATGTATTTTGAAAAGAAAAAATGTAGAATAATGAAATTACTTTTAGTTGCATGAGTTAATATTTGACATTAGAGAATGGAGCTCTAGTGGGAAGTAAGGAAAGGTCAACTTACTGTGGCATAAAAATTATTAAGTACTTCCAAATATTCATTTTCATAAATTTTTTTCTTCCAGACGAGTTGATCATAAACCCTTTTCAAATCATCTAGCTAAGAAAAAATATACACAAAAAAAATAAATAAATTGTGGAGCTTTCCATTCTTTCATAAAGTAAGAAACAGACTATATTCCAAATTATGCAGCTATCATAACTTAATAAATATGGATTAAAATAGTTAAAATAACTAACCATAGGCTGTTTTCATTTATGAAAATTGATGCAAGATTCTGAAATAAAATATAAGAAATCAAGTCTAACAGTGCTCAAATGAATAATTAATCATAATAAAATAGAATGTATTTTAGTTATGTTGTAAGAATTGATAAAAACTAGAAAATTTAAATAATAATGCACATTAACAAATTAAGGAGAAAATAACGTAAATGTGGCCAACACTCCACAAAATAGTTATTTGATAAATTCACTATCTAATTTCCATAATTTTTAAACTAATACAAGGAAAAACTACCCAAATATACTATAAAGAAACAACGGAAAATATCAAAAGACATCATAAAATGAGAAATGCATGCCCACTGAACTCAAGAATGAGACTATATTATCTTTTATCACCACTATTATTAATCATATTCTGTGAAAGTTTAGCTAAATACAATTGGATAATGAAACAAAATGTTAACTATTATAATACTGAATATGAATAGATAATATGTCTACAACTTTAGATGATTTGATTAAATACCTAGGAAAACAGAAGATTCTATTTAAAACTACAATAAATGATTTTGGTAAAATGGCTGGACATAAGCATAAGAAAATTAATAGCTCTTATCTTTAAGAATAATATGTTAAAAATACAGTGACAATACTTAAAAACTTTTGTCACAAAATAAAAAATATTTGGGAATAAATTCAACACAAAAGGGAGAACCTATATAAAGCAAACACAAATTCTTATTAGAAAGCTTAAATCAAGATCCACATAAAAAGAATGATATGTCATACAAAGGTTTAATAGCATATACCATCAGTTATCCCAAAATTAATATAAAATATAATAAAAAGGAGTATTCTCTTTCAAACTGCATGAAATGGAAGAGAAGGTATATGAGGTTAGCCAAGAGGTATACAAAAAATAAGAATAATGTTGGAAACTTGCTATCAGATATTAAAACATCCTATAATACCACTATATTAAAGCAGTATTTATTTTTGGAGTTGTACTAAAGATCAGAGGGAAAAAGTAGAGCCCAGAAATAGATCTGAATTAATATTTTTTAAAGTGGTGTTTGAATTCAGTGAGAGAGAAATCATTTACTTTAATTAATGGAACTGGAATAATGTAGAATCTCTGTTAAAAAAAAAAGTGGTCTCTCTACTTCACATCTAACTCACATCATAATAAAAACTAATTTCAGATGAATAAAAATCTAAATGCAAACACAAAACAGTACATATTATTAAAGTAACCAATATGAGTTTATTTGTATAATCTTGAGCTAAAGGAGAATGTCACCTTGCCAAGTAAACCAGGGAGATCTGTTGATGTGTTTGACAACATATTTTACAAAAGTTGACTGGCAAAAGACACCATAAGCAAAACTGAAGGAAAAATAAAAACCCAATATTCCAAGATATAGTCCTCGTGAAAGGCATCACTGAAAATATCAGAATAAGAACACCTGAAAACTCTCTTCTATAAAGGTAAAGAGAAAACTAGCCCCCAAAATGTCAACATTAGCTTTCTCAGAACTCTGGAAATTAACTGATAGCTTGCAGCAATCTGAGGAGCACTTATTCAAGAAAAACAGCCTAATCTTAGTAAGAAGTATAAAACTTCGTAGTATTTTAACCTGTCCTAATCCCTCCCATCAGGTCCATGGTAGCCTTGAAGAAGAAAATTCCACATTTGTGGAGAAAAATCAGCAGTCAGGCAGCAACCAGAGGGAGTAGAAGAGGGCTGAAATGCTTTCAAAGCCTCATTTTCAGAGAATTGTCACTATCTGACCCATCTGGTGGTCTCTGGGAAGACTCCATTTGCAAGGATGTCTGTATTTGACTTGATTCAGAGCTCACTCAGTACAAAATGTCTCCCCAGAAAAGTTTTTTCCCAAGGCATATTGTCAAAACAAATTACAGGCAATTGATTAACTTTGTGGCCACCTAGGACAGTGGATAACAGCTGGACAAATAACAGACTAACCAACAAACTTTAAAAGAAAAGCTTTTGATGAGAATGAGGCGTCCACAGTGGCTTTGGAAAACTCCAACATATTCCTGGGAATCTAGAAGGCTGCAAATGCACAGAGATGTGTGAAGCCCCGGGCTGTTCACATGCTCTGAAAATACCTGAGAAGCCCTTTAAATTCTCACCTCTGGCAACCTGGAGGCCCTCTATGAAAGCAGGAAGTGAAAACTAAGGTGGAGTTGACAACCGCCTGGATGAGTGCTGAGGATGTGCCTAAACAGCACAAAAAGCCCCTAGGCATAGACAGGGAGACTTATTGTTTACAGGCCTTTAAGGATCATTGCACAATCATTAACAGATCTTTAAGATAACTGAGAAGAGACTTCAGTGGTTACACATAAAAAAGAAAACAGACTTTACAGAATTCATTCAGAAGGTCACTAAGCAAACAAGTAACAACTCCAGCAAACAGCAACAAGAACAAACCCTGGGGAGGAGTGTGTTATAAAAATAAAATACAAGTAGTACTAAATGTATTCAATTTTCCCAAAGAAATACTAAATATATTTTTCTTAGAAGAATTATGATCAGTAATTAAAGGAATATCTGGATTGATGTTATAACTTTAAGAGAAGTTCAATGAATCATGATTTACCTGATATTTAATAAATTTCTCAGATAATTGGACATTAGACTTAATTTCTGACATAAATGAAAATAGATTTTTTATTAATTTTTGTTTCAAGAAGGCTTTGAAATATTCTCCAGAATTGTTCTTCAAAAACTGTCATATTACTTTGCTAAGTGATGTGTAAGCTTTCTTACCCACTCATTATTGCTATTGTTTGGGGAATAATCATGAAAAAATTATTAATCAAGCTTTTTAGGTAGTCAGCATATTTTGCATGTAATCCTCAGAAAAAGGTGTAACCAAATTGTTGAGACAATGAGACACATCCAGTTTGACATGATTACAGGGTACATTCTATGGCTTCAGTTTTGCTGGATTTTTTTCCTTAATGTGGAACACTTATTTTAGATTTGTATTAGGACATTTTAGGTTTTTGAATGAGAAAATATCTTGGTAAAATACCCTAATTTTTAATGTAGTTCTCAATCATAAAAGTCATCTAGAAGCCTGAATTTTACACCCAGGAAGACTTGAAGTTCTTTTTGCAAATTGAATTAAAATGGAGTAAGCAGTTTTCAGAAAAACCCATGTTAAAGAATAATGGCTGATCATCCATTTACAAATCTGAGAGCACATATGAGTATTTGGCGGTTTGAACTAATTCAGTGAATAATTTTAACAACTTCATGAAATACCTAAAATCCCTGAATCTCTGTTTGCAATGGCTTCTCTATGAATACAACAGTGGGTGGATTTGCCTTTCTTGGCAATTGTTTGAATATATGGAGCAAACTTTTCTTTCAGCTAGCTACAGCATTAGCATCATCTGTGCTTAACCAAAAACATGGATTCCAGAATCTGCTGCTATTTCTCAAGAAGTCATCAGTAAGTTTAAATTTTCTTTATTTGTACACATTAGCAAAGAATTCACAGTATGAATGAATTCATCAGTTTGCAGTGAATTATAACAACTTTTTTATACCAGAAATATTTATAAATTTGATCATCTCTATAAGTAAAAGATGAATTATATTTGACATAGGCATTTAATGAATCACTTTGTTTGTTATATCCCTGAGTCTCCCTGTCACCATTTCTTTGTTTACAGGCTTGATAAATGTCTTACTAACTGCTTCAGCAGATCCCAGTTCTGAAATTAATTGTAATGTTAAAAACATAATTCTAAAGTCTTAGCATTTTAATTCTTTGTTACTCTGCGCATAGACTTGAGTATCCTTCCACTTATTTTAAAATTTTCATAGGCTTTGTAAAATATTTTTTGTACTTCAACATGACATTTGATTGTGGATTATTTAGTAATTGTGACCGTTGTGACCAATCCTAGAACACATAATACAAAAGATTAGTTTTCTTCACCAGTTCAAAAAATCCATTTGAATTATTTCCACACTTATTTTTTTCTTTGCAGGTTGTGCTTTTGCAACATTAGTAAAGGGTTTTTAGGCAATACTTTAATTTGATCTTCATACCTATCTAAAGACATGTAGCTGATTCCATCACATTCTTGACTAGTATCTTTACCTCTACACTTAAAAATCCTTATTTTTAACCACTTACCTACGATTGGGTCCACAAAAATGCAAAAATCAGAAATAGGCCCCAAACCAGTTTCTAATTTACTTTCCAGATCAGATGTGGTAGCTCTAATGCCTAAAATTATACATATTTCATATACCAAACAATTATCAATCTTTAAAAGCGGATTTCCAATAGAAAGAATAACAGATAAACATGAAAATTCAGTGCCTGAGGGTCAAAATTAATGATCTGTGCTACTATGTCACTGATAGGTGTTTGTCAGAAGGCTCTAAATGCAGCTATGAAACATTCATGAGCACACCGTAAGTACTACATGTGTAATTCTTGCAATTGGCAGTTTTTAAATAAGTACTATTACTCTAGCCCTACCCTAAGCAATAAAATCCATGGAATCACTGGTATTATGTGCTAATTGCTTACCTAATATAAATGATAATAAATACATAACTTTGAAAATATTAATCATTGGAATATCTAAAATCATGTAGTATGTCATGAATAGTAATCTTTGCAAGTAAAATAAAAGAAGAAATTTGAATGGCTAATTAAAAAGAAGACTGGAGTTACTTCACTATCAGGCAGGAAAATGAAAATTAATACAACACTTCTTCACCCAACAATTAGGTTGGTATAATTTAAAAATAGCTACAGCGGGGCCAGCAGGTGGTGCAGCAGTTAAGTTTGCACACTCTGCTTCCGCGGCCCAGGGTTCACAGGTTCGGATTCCAAGCACAGACTGATGCACTGCTTGCTGAGCCATGCTGTGGCGGTGTCCCATATAAAATAAAGGAAGATGGGCATGGATGTTAGCCCAGGGCCAATCTCCTTCAGCAAAAAGAGGAGGACTGGCAACACATGTTAGGTCAGGGCTAATCTTTCTCACACACACAAAGAAAGCTACAGTGCTGGGGAAAATAAGAGAAATCAGACATTTGCATTGCTCCTAATATATACACACACATATGCACAAATATACATATAAAACTTTTGGAAAGTATTCCGTAATATCTATCTTGGAAAATACACTTAGTTCTAACCCCCAAATCCAACTTTTGAGAATGTATCACATACAAAGAAGCAGTACATAAAAACAACATGTATAAAGTTATTCATTTTAATATTGTTAGTAGTGGTTAATATCTGTGTTCAATCTGAATTTATTCAAAAGGCAAATAATTGATAAGTTGTAGTTAAGATGAATAAAGTGTAATGAACACCTTAGTAAACCTCCATTGCAAGTTCCTTCTAATGTGCTTTTCTGTGCATCAGAGCCTCAGAAAGAGAAAGAACAGAAAGGGAGGCAGAAAAGAAAGTGCAGTTTCTAGTCTCATTTCCTGAAAGAGTTCAGGATGCAAATTAGTTTCAACCGATAAGAGATGTAGTTACGCATATGATGAAAAGTGGAATTGAGGTAAAGGGTACCTGCCTGATTTTTGGTTGCTTTTGTTTAATTTAGTTTTGTTTTCTCTCTACTGGCAATTAAGATCATGGAGATATAAATACTGTGTAGTTGAGTTTTGGTGTCCATCCACCAGCTGTGGGTATTGAGGCACTGTGGCATCAGGAGGAGTGGCTACAGCTTCCAGACTCCAGTTTCTTGACCCTTGGAGCAGGGATATGCTCAACACAGGCATTCTTGAACTTAAGAAGTCCAGGGGCAGCCTCAGATGCCATAGCTCCTATATTGGTCAATCTGGGAAACATTCCTTGAAATCCAGCCCAGAGGTCTCTCTGCCAGCTTTGTAAACACCGAAATCTCTAAATCCCTTTCTGCCTGAAACAGAGAGATTTCTGTTTTCTGCCCTGTACCCTGGCTGATTTGATGGCAATTCACAGTGTGTAATATTTGTGCTTCAAAAAAGTGCATTAAACTTACATCTAATAAACTTGAAGAATATCTACAATGTATTTTTAAGTAAAACAGCAAGTTTATTAAATGTGTATATAGGACAAACCCTTTTTAACAATCAAAATCAAATAATAAAACATATTATACATATATACATAATCTAGCATATATTTATAGAAGCTTAGAAAAATACGTGCAAGATGACACATTATGCTGGTAACAGGCTACTTCATGGGAGATCAGAAATGGGGAGAAAATAGGGGATAAAATTAATAGCTAAATCTGTGTATCTTTTTATTTTATATGACTGGTTTCGGCGAACATGTTACTTAATAACATTTAAAAGGAATTTATTTGAAGTTAAGAAAGGCAGTACCTAGTCTACACATTGTCATATTACAAACTGGTTGAATCATTAATAAAATGGAAATTACTGAGGATAATTGTGAATAAAAATAATGAAAACATCAAGGTGGGAAAATATGGTCTGCACAACTCTATCACTAAACAGAGAACCTATACAACATTTTAAATAATCAGTTGTTTAGTAATATAAGAGATTCACAGTTAGTAATGCTTCAAATGTGGTATGTTCTTAATATATGCATATTGAATGGAAGATTAAATTTGAACACAAAATATCAATACTTTAAATTATTAAAATCATATAAAGACTAAAATGTTTTTCTAGATTAATATGAACCCCTTCATGTATATATTCCCCTTTAATCAACACTTTAACATGTAAATCTCTCTTGTAGATTAATAACAAATTAAAACACATCTAGTTTTTCAGATAACAAAATTGAATCTCAAAAAGTTGTACTGTGGAAGTCACAAATAGAATGTGGAGGAGAAATCTGAGTCTTACTCTCTATGAAAGCCTCTAAAACAACATTCTAAACAAACTGCTTTAAAAATTCTCAACCTCATTAGTCATCAGAAAAATGCAAATTTAAAACCATAGTGGGATAAATTCTCCAAAAGAACTATAATTAAAAATAAATAAAAGACTATATCAGATGATGGTATTATCTGAAGCTGGACTCTCATACATGATGGTCTGTGTAGAAAAATGTATAACCACTTTGGAAAACCTTTTTTGGCATTATCTACTAAAACTGAACATATGCATTTTTTGGCCCAACAATTCCCAGCATAAATGAATATATAATTTTAATGCATATTTCAAGTGTCTTGGTTGGAAAAGCTGGAAGGATTGAATCGTCATAAACAGGAGTAGGAAAGATTACAGGTATAAAGGGGTTGAATATCTGAAGTTCAATTTTGGAAAAGTTAAGTCTGAGATACTCACTAGACATCTAAGTGGAGATTGAGTTGGCAGTTAGATATATAAAGCTTATTATATAAGACTTAGTCCTGGGATTCTCAAATGTTTGGAATTTGGGGAGATACAGAGTTATAGAGATATATTCCTTCACTTCCTTTCCAGTGAAGGAAACTGAAAACAAGCATCCAGAAAAGAAAGAAGAAATAAGAATAGTGTGTGTTCTGAAAGCCAAGAGAAAAATGGTTCCAGAGATAAGGGACAATCAACTTGGTTAACTGCTACATGTAAGTTGATTAAGATATGGACAGAGAAATAATGATTCAATTTAGCAATGTGGAAATCACTGCTAACCTAAATCAGAGATATTTTGATTGAATGGTGAAAGCAAAAAAGAAAACTGAAACATGTTTGAGAAAGGATAGGAGACATTATGACCAGATGAGATTTATTCCAATAATTCAAGGTTCAACATTAGTAAATTCATCAATATAATTCACTATATTTATCGATATGAGAAAATATTGCATGAACATCTCCCTAGATGCAGAAAAGACTCATGACAAAATTTGACACCTATTTCCAATTTTTAAAAATATTCAATAAATTGAAACTAACAAATACTTTCTTAACATGATAAAATACATATTGAATGTTAAAGCCAGCCTCTTATTTAAGAAAAAATACCGGGGGCAATCTCATTAAGAGTAGGACATACCAAGGATGCCAATGATCTCTACTACCATTTAACCTTGTACTGGATGTATTGACCAATGTAATCAGATAAGAGATAACAATTAAATGGCATAAGAAATAATGAAGGAATAATAATATCTCTATTTGTAGATGAAATAATAGCATCCCTGAAAAATCCAAGCTAGACAATGATAAAATTGCCATAAATAATTTTAAAATCAGTAAATTAGTACAATATGAATTAGCACTATTGACTTCATATACCCAAACAACCAGTTATGAGAAATAATGAAAATCCCCAATTATAAGTGCAACAAAATAATTTAACTAACTAGGAATAAACTTTTCAAAAATATGGAAAACCTATATGAAGAAATCTTTTAAAAACACTCTTAAAAGACACAAAAGGAGAATTGAACAAATTAGAATGATATCATCTAGTTGGCTTAAAATGATACATATTTGCTATCTCATGGTTCTGTATGTCAGAATGCTAGTGGGCTAGGTAAGTACTCTGCTTAGTGTCTCACAAGCTGAAATGAAGGTTTCAGCTGGCCTGGGCTCTTCTCCACAGCCTCTAGGGGCTAAACCACAGCTAATCTCATTAAGGTTGCAGGCAGAATTCATTTTCCTTTCACAGTTTCTAAGTGGCCCCCTCCATTTTCAACTCAGCAATGGCTGGTGAGTGTTTCTCAGGCTTTGTGTATCTCTGACTCTACCTTCTGCTATATCTCTCTGAATTTTTCTGCCCTCGGCCAAGAGTAAGAATAATCTTCTGTCGCTCTCAGTTCCACCCTCTGGGATATCATTTCACCCTCTGGACTCTGGGTTTCACCTTCTGGGCTCTTGGTTTAACCATCTGAGTCACCCTTCTCTTTTCATGAAAGGTACCAAAAGTTTGCAGCTGGACAGCTTTATCAACCTGCTTCTGCCAGTAGAATCATGGAGATTCAACAGCCTTCTTTTATTTTATACTCTCTCTGCCTCTTTCAGTTCAGATGGCAGTATTTTTGCTCATATAATATTCTCAAGAACATTGTGGGTGTCCCATGTATGCCAGGGATCATTCATATATATACATATATATATGCATCTCTCTATATATGCATCTCTATATACGTAACATATATATGCATCTCTATATACATACATACACACACACACATACACACACACACACACACACACATACAGGCATACCTAGGAGATATTGCGGGTTTGCTTCCAGACCACTGCAATGATGTGAATATCACAATAAAGCAAGTCACACAAATTTTTTGGTTTCCCAGTGCATATAACAGTTATGTTTACACTATATTGTTGTCTATTAAGTATGCAATAACACTTTATCTTTTAAAGAATGCTACTGGAAGTAATCAATATTTAAAGTACTTAACACACAGGAATGTCTCTAAGAACAGACTGTGGAATACAAGAAATCCATAATATTTATAAAATCATAATGGATAGTTTCATCTAAAAGTTAATCATAAGGCATCAAATGCATACAAAATAATAGTGATTTTAAGTCTGGGCTATTTATTACAATAGGAGTAACTTTTCTTAACTCTCCCTTTCGCTCATGTAAATTATAAAATTTCCAAAATCTCTCTCTTTTACAATATATATATAATGTTTGCTTAAGACAAAATCAAGGAATTTTTATTCTAAGAAAGTAGTAAATTAAATCACAAATGACATTAAGAGAAAAAAACCTCTCTGGATTTAAAACAATGTAAACACCAAGAGTCATCATGTAGTTTTGCTTAAGTTTAAAATGATGTTCAAAAATTCTTTTAGATTCAAAGAAACAATGCTAACATTAACAACATTTAATGTTATAATATTAGGTAAAGAGTAGGAATAGCATAAATTCAGATCTTAAGTTGCCAACAAGTTCCAGTAGACAATAACTCTAGAGGATGAACGATAAGAAAGGCAAGAAATTCAACTAATGGAAATAATGTCATTAAAAGTTGAAAAAGGCAAAGTTAAGATTTAAGAATTTTGGAAAATGTGAAAATGCAAGCAAATCATTTAAGCCTTATCAAAAATATAGGCCAGGGCCGGCTTGGTGGTGTAGTTGTTGGGTTCGCACGCTCCGCTGTGGTAGCCCGGGGTTCTCAAGTTCAGATCCCGGGCGCGGACTTGCGCACTGCTTATCGAGCCATGCTGTGGCGGGTGTCCCACATAAAGCAGAAGAAGATGGGCACAGATGTTGGCTCAGGGCCTATCTTCCTTGGCAAAGGGAGGGGGACTGGCAGCAGATGTTAGCTAAGGGCTAATCTTCCTCACACACACACAAAAAAATATATAAGGCATATGATTCTTACTTGAGCTTCTAATACGATACCATAATTCAACTTTCAATATTTTTCCATCACAATATTTTGTTAAAATGACTAGTTATGCTATATTTTAAAGTTTTAGAAATATTCTTCATAGCTTTGTTTATAATACTTAAAAATTGAAAACTTCATAAATATCCAATAACAAAGGTCTAAGAAACTGTCAATCATTAAAATTACATTGTAAAATATAAGATAATTTTGAAATAAGTTTTTATATAATACAAGGAGAAACAGGCTATTGATTTTTGTATGCATATGATAATATACTTTTTAAATATATTATAAGGCCTGTTAACATATAACACAATATTAAGAGTGACTACATCTGGACAGTGAGGTCATGCGTCAAAATTTTCTTCTACTTACATGAGTATATTTTAAACTTTGAAGAATGAACATTAAGTATTTGTGCCACTCAAAAAATGCCTTAGGGGCCGCCCCGTGGCGCAGCGGTTTAGTCCACGCTTGGCAGCCCGGGGTTCGCGAGTTCGGATCCCGGGCGCCCGCAGACGCACTGTCTGTTAGCCATGCCGTGGTGGAGTCCCATATAAAGTCGAGGAAGATGGGCACAGATGTTAGCCCAGGGTCAGTCTTCCTCAGCAAAAAGGGGAGGATTGGCAACAGATGTTAGCTCAGGGCTGGTCTTCCGCACAAAAAAAAAAAAAAATTATAAAAAAAAAAAAATGCCTTAAAATAATTTTAGAAAATGCTTTGTGTAATGAATCCCACCAGATTTTCTGAGGGTCCTAAGGAAGAAAATAGGATCTACTAGTGGCAATTACAGTGTTGTGTGATGGTGAAAGCCTGACTGGAAATAACCTTAAGTGGGAATGCAAGGAGAAAAATCAGAGACAGTGAATACAGAAAATACTTTCAAGGGATTTTGTTGCAAAGTGTAACAGGAAATACAACTATAACTTTTAGGGAGATTTAAAAACAAAATCAAAAAACATTAAATATTCAAAACAGGGAAGTGAAAAGTAAAAAGAAACAGAACAAGCCTAAAGAAACAAGATGAAAATTATAAGTATAAAAGCATATATTAACATTCCAGAAGTTGGAAAATTGCAGAATTATTAAATCCAAGAGTCATCTCTATTTTTTTAATTCAATTTTTAAAAATCTGAAAATCTAATTTTAAAAGTGAAAAATACATATACAATTAGGAATGAGATAAGCAAAAATATGAGAGCGTTCTACATCATATTATGATAATACATTTGAAAATCTTAATCCATTTGGATTATTTCTAGGGCCACTGAAAATTATAAATTAACCTCAAGAAGAAATATACAGCCTGATAAAACTAATCATGTGATAAAATAAAACTGCCCATGAAAAATAAAGGAATAAGTCAAATGAAAAGAAAAACACCAGAGTTATATTTTCACCAAATGTTCTATCAAACTTTCAAGAAAAAGTTATTTAAATCTGTATCAATTCTCCAGGTAATAAGAAAGAAAAAAGGCTTCATGATTCATTTTTATAAAGCTAGAATAATCCTGATAAGAAAATCTATCAAATACAGCACAAATTAAGAACACTGGAATATAGACTAACTTATGAATATGGATGCAACATCTTAAATAAAATACTTGCAAATCAAACAGCAGTAAATTAAAAGAACAATAAACCATGACCAAGCAGAGTTTATCCCAAGAATTTAAAAATGGTTTAATACTAACATAATACATCATTTCAATAGGTCAAATGAGAAACTCTTTAAGATCATTTTCACACTTGCTCACAAAGCTTTTTGTATAAATCAATATCTATTCCCGATAAATAGATTTTATAACCTGAGCTTATTTAAGAAATCTTTAACATTATAATGAGTATATATTTGAAATCAACATTTAAATAACATTAGCACTTTTTAAAATAAGAAATGAAGAAAGCCAATTTCACAGATATTATTTAACATTTTATACATATGCCACACAATAAAATACACACATTCAAGACTGAAATCTTGTGATGAAAAAAACTAGCAATATGTAGTTTTATATGTTATCAGACTTTACCCATATAATACATGAATATTGTATAACAAAACAATATCAAAAAATTTCTCTGTGTCCATGAGAAAATCACTCAGCCTCTTTAGACTGATTTCCTATTTGATAAATTGACAATACTGGTAACAATTATTGTCTTTATCTATTTTTAAGAAACAAATTGCTCAATTTAAAAGGTTCTGATGTAAAAATATGAATCAAAAGGTAGTTTGATGGGTGTTTTGTGGTATTCGGATTTATACTATATAGTATATAGACCAACAAGTTAGTAATAAATATTAAATTTCTACTAACAAAAACATCCTAAAAATATGAAAACATCAGTATATATGCAAAATGAATTCACTTATTTATAACCTTTATCTGCAAACTAGATTATAAAAAAATAATTTTGTGTGCCTGTCATTGTTCAACAAAATATGAAAATCACAAAGGATTTCTAAATCTTTAAAAGTCATTTTTTATCTTAATAAATGACTGAATAAAATGAAATCTAGATGACTGTCTTTTTATATCACAAGAAACTAAGTTGCAGATAATGAAATTATATTCTAAAAAAAAAATTTCCTGAACTATGGGAGAAGTAGACTTCAAAGAAAACATGGGAAAAGAATTTATAGAAAATCTGTACTTTTACATTTAAAAAGAATTTGACCTTGACAACATTTTTAAAGTACTTAACCAGTTTCAAGATATTTTCTGGTTTACAAAAACCATTGTAGAAATGAGAAAGGAAAAATGTGTTTTCATCAATACAATGACAACACAAATTAGAGAAAAGTGTATGTTAATGAAGTAAAGACTCTAAATTGGAAGCACGATATGCCTTGAAATTTTAAAAAATCAGTTAGGTTGTATGTGCAATTAGGCAGCACAAATCTTTTATTTTTCTCTTGAACTAGAAGTTTCAATTGCATACCAAAAAATAATGCATGGAAATGATGCACATCATTGCTTTTAATAGAGTGCTTAATATGCACTCTTTGAAAATCTAGCTTAAAGGTTTTTATAATGAGCAAAATACAGAAAAAATAATATATCTAAATTTCATCATGTTCCCATCTTTCCTAGAAAGTATAAGAGTCCCTAAGTGATTTCTATAATTGAAAAATTTTACTAATATTATAAATACATTCACAATATCTCATTAAAAATAACATTTTGTTGGGAGCCAGCCCGGTGGCGTAGTGGTTAAGTTCGCGCACTCTGCTTTTGCAGCCCGGGGTTCACAGGTTTGGATCCTGGGCGCAGACCTATGCACCGCTTATCAAGCCATGCTGTGGCAGTGTCCCATTTAAAGTAGAGGAAGATGGGTATGGATGTTAGCCCAGGGCCAATCTTCCTCAGCAAAAAAAGTAAGATTGGCAACAGATGTTAGCTAAGGGCTAATCTTCCTCACCCACACAAAAAATAATAACATTTTGTTATGGAGGGCCAGACTTGCCATTTTAGAGATAACCAAAGTGATCATAGTTTTAGTGAACGAATTTTCCCTCGTTGAAAATAGTTTATTAATAGTGATATTTTTATAGATGACAACATTCAGCATGATTAGGTAATTGAGGTCATAACTATTTAAAAACACTATATAATATTTAAAAAAATATAACTGGTTGTGCTACACTTCCTTGATGCTAATGGTAGTCCCTGGAAAGAAATTATGCACAGGAAAACTACATGCATTCTTTTAAATCATCAAGGATTATTTGAATATCTAGGCTCTACACTCCACTTCACCGAGTTCTTTCCATGCTCACAAGGTGAAGTGGTTTTTTTCCCCAATTTATTCCTCCTCTCTTCCTTTTTTTCTTCCTTCCCTCCTTCCTTCCTTTTTTTTACTTTCATTTGTTCATTGGTTACTCACTCATTTGACAAACTGAATATGGCTTTTTTTGAATGCTTCATATGGCATTTTATTGAGTGCCCAATATGGTACAGGCACTGTGCAAAGTAACACCGAGAAAACAAAAGTCACAGTGCATTTCCTGCCCTTAAAACCCTTATAGTCTAAAAAGAAGCAGACAAGTAATCATCGATTTTAATAGGGTATTATAAGTGCCAGTAGGGAGATAAACACAGAGTGCAATTAGAGTTCCAAGCAGACAGAAGAAAAGGGAAGAGATGGTTTCACCAAGAATTTTCCTCCTTCCAAGTTGAAGCTTAAAATGAGAGCATTCAGCCAGACAATGGTAGGACTGAGAGGATGAGCAGAGTAGAATACTGACGTTATAATCAGAGCAAACAGTATTTATGAAAAGCTGAAAGAAAGAAAACTGATGGCACATTCTGGCATCTTGCAGTTTTTCCCGGTAGCTAGAGAATAGAGTTAAGAGGGAAAGCGGTAGCAAGACAGAAGCTGGAGAGAGACAAGGTCAAATTGCAGAGAGACTTGTATTACCATCTATTTAAGATCAGTTTCTTCCAACGCATAGACCCCACCTCATCCCTTCTGGCACTTCAGCCCAGTGTGTTTTAGTTTAACGTTTTCAGCCTTGTCTATTTCTAGATTCTTCTACATTGCCTATGCAGCAATGTAAGTCACTCCCACATTAATTCAGGTGCCTATTCCCTACATTGCATGAGAACAAAATATAGACATTTTTAGAGAAACAAAATTTTGAGAATCTCAAATCTAGATGCTTACTAAAGAAGCTTGTAGGGCTGGCCCGGTGGTGCAGCAGTTTAGTTCGCGCTTGGGCAGCCCGGGGTTCGCGGGTTCAGATCCCCAGTGCCTGCGGACACACTGCTTGTCAGCCATGCCGTAGGGGCATCCCATATAAAGTAGAGAAAGCTGGGCACAGATGTTAGCCCAGGGCCAGTCTTCCTTGGCAAAAAGAGGAGGATTGGCAATGGATGTTAGCTCAGGGCTGGTCATCCTTACACACACAAAAAGAAGCTTGTAAAAGATATACTTTAGTAATAAGAAATAAAATAATGCCAATTAGGAAGTTCTGATAAACAGAAAGAGTCGTGTGCAAAATGTTAAACTGGGAATAAATATAATCAAACATTTATTTTGTAAATTAATAAGACATTATCTTAATACAGGGATTATTGAACAACATAGGCATAACATGATGGAAAATAGAATATATGTCAGGAAAGAATCATAAAGTCCTTAAACTATTCAGGAAGAAGTTAAAGGATGTTGATTATGCCTCACATCTAGTAAGTGAAATATGCATTCCAAAAATTCTAATAATTTATAACTTAAAAACTTATAAAATATATCATAAGAAAAAACTCAGTTCTAAACATTCTAAACTTAGTTTCATCTAAAAACATGGCTTCAAATTATATAAAGCAATAATATGGACAGGAAAAATGGAAAAATAATAAAGAAATTCACTATCATACTGAAATATTTTAATACAGCTCTCATAGTAATTGATAAATCAGTTGGAAAATAAATCAGAAATAGAAAAGATCTAAATAACACAATTAGCACAGTTCACAAAATGAACCTATTTAAAATTGTATCCCACTATCAGAGAAAACATTTTTCCCAAATAAAATATTTATGTAAATTACCCATGCAGTAGGACACAAATTAAGCCTTAACAAATTTTAAATAATATCTACCATATAGACTATCTTTATGAACAAATAAGAATTACATTAAAAATTAATTTTTAAGAAATAACTTTAAAATTCAGTGGAGCTATAAGGGTTAATTTGTCCAAGATTGATCACAGGATGATTTTGCAGAGAAAGTTTGCCTTCTACAAAGTTCCAAGGATATTGGTTAAGTTCCAATTTAGAAAAACTACTCAAATAAATGGAGAGATAGATCATATTTATATCTAGGGATCCCCGTCATAAAGAGTTCTCTTCTCCAACATGTAACCCATAAATGAATATGATTCCAATAAAATTTCAATACTGAATGTTGAAGGGCAAAGGTCAAGAATAGCCTAAACTCATAAGGAAATATGAGACTGGTGGGATTCACCATAATAAATAATCAAAACTCATTAATATAGAAATTTAGTAATGCAAACACGAAGTAACAAGGTAAAGATAGTTAAGTAGGCAAACAAATTAAAAAGAGAACCAAAAAAAGAGATCCACACAAATATGGAAGCCTCATATGTGACAGAGATGGCACTGAATGTTAATATATAAATAAACACAATAAGTTATATTGTAACAATTTGTTTTCTATATAAGAAAAGAATGTAATTGGAACCTCATTTCACACCATATCCTTATATGAATTTCTTATGATTATGCTTCACATCTGGCCAGTGAAATATGCTTTCCTAAAATTCTAGAGACAGTTTATTACTTCCAAACTTGTAAATAAAAGATAGAATGAGAAAAAAAAACCCTCAATTTCAAACATTTTTAACATAGTTTCATCTAAAAACATTGTGTAAATACGAAAAGCAAAATTTCAAAGCATTTAGAATAAAATAACAAAGAGTATTTTTTTGACTTTGAGGTAAAAATAATTTCTTGGGGGCTGGCCCAGGGGCATAGTGGTTAAGTTCACATGCTCCACTTCAG
This sequence comes from Tapirus indicus, assembly GCA_031878705.1. Taxonomy (NCBI): domain Eukaryota; kingdom Metazoa; phylum Chordata; class Mammalia; order Perissodactyla; family Tapiridae; genus Tapirus; species Tapirus indicus. Next base: position 39,567,733 of record CM062917.1, on the reverse strand, counting down.
TGGCCCGGGGTTCATAGGTTCGGATCCCAGGCGTGGACCTATGTACCGCTCATCAAGCCATGCTGTGGCGGCATCCCACATCCAAAGTGGAGGAAGATGGGCACAGGTGCTAGCTCAGGGCCGGTCTTCCTCAACAAAAAGAGGAAGATTGGCAACAGATGTTAGCTCAGGGCCAATCTTCCTCACACACAAAAAAAATAATAATAATTCTTAAGTTCAGACAAGCACAAAGCTCAAAGGAAAATATTTATAACTTACTACATTAAAACTGAAGTCTCTCTTCATCAGAAGTTACCATATAGAAATGAAAGAAGACTGGGTGAAAATATTTTTAACATATATAACTTTAAAATATCTGGTATCCATAATATACAACAAATTCTTACAAATCAATAAAAAATAAACAATCACTCAACATATAGGGGAAAAATAATGAGCAGGGTTTTCACGGAAAAGTAAATACAAATGATTCCCAAAAGCAATTAAAATATGCTCAGTTTCACTATTAATTATGGATTAATTTAAAAAAACATAATGAGATATAATTAAAGAGCCTTATAATAGAAAGTGGCAAGTAGTTTTAACTCTAGGTTGGAACGCAAATTGGTACAGGATTGTGTATATTATTGCCTTTTACTATATTATTATTCCTTTTTACCATTTTTAAAGTTCCTTTTACGACAGTAAACGAGATGTAGCAGAAGAGGAAGGCAGGAAAGATAGTCATAAGGGAAGGTCAGAGAGGACTCAACCCACCATTCTTAGCTTAAAGATGAAGGGAAGGGGGGCCGCCCGGTGGCGCAGTGGTTTAGTTCACGATTGGCAGCCTGGGGTTCGCGAGTTCGGATCCTGGGCACCCGCTGACACACTGCCTGTCAGCCATGCCGTGGTGGCGTCCCATATGAAAGTGGAGGAAGATGGGCACGGATGTTAGCCCAGGGCCAGTCTTCCTCAGCAAAAAGGGGAGGATTGGCAACAGATGTTAGCTCAGGGCTGGTCTTCCCCACAAAAAAAAAGATGAAGGGAAGCACCAGCCAGGGAATGCAGGCAGCTTCTATAAACTGAGAATGATCCCAGGCTGACAGCCACCAAGGAAACAAGGACCTCAGTTCTAAAATCCAGGAACTAAATCCTGCCCAAACTGAATAAGTCTCAAATCAGATTCATCCTGGAGTGTGCAGAAAGAAATGCAGGGTTGCTGATACCTTGATTTCAGTCTTGCAAGACCTGGAGCGGAAGAACAAGCTGAGCCATGACCCAGGGAAACTCAGAGATGATAAATGCATGCTGTTTTAAGCTGCTAAAATTCTGGAAATCTGTTATGCAGCAATAGAAAACCAATATAGACAGAGAATTGGATAACTGCTACTTGAATATTGTTAGACAGTACATTTTAATAGCCATAGCTCAAAACTAAAATCAGTATTTAAAAATTTTTAAATATGAAAACTCACCATTTTTGATAAAGAAGATAATTCATTTGTTGATGTCTTTGTTTCCTTTAATACTTCAGTCACTGCCTCTTCATTCTCTTCAATAGTAAAATTAACATTTTGTATTGATGAAGAGTAGTGAACACGTAGATTGTTAAGTTTATCTATCTCTCTCCTAAGAAAAAAAAACAGTTGATTTTATCCATATTGAAAGGAAAATATTTAAATTAGCTTCTGACTTACCAATGTGAATCAACGGAATTTATCTATTCCTAATATTTCTCTTGTCCCAAAGCAACTCCTGAAAAGTACCACTTAGATATTAAGAAGTAAATAGTGACAAAACAATTCACCAGGAGTTATTTATGTTTTCAGTGGAAAGGAATTGAGAGAAAAGTGATTTATAAATTATTTAAAATAAATCACTTTTTGATTTGATTTCACGTGAGAGACCTAAACACCTTTGATTCAAATGTTGGGTAGTACAGGAATAGAAAGGCAAGAAAAAAATAAAGAGAAAAAAAGAAGAGAAGAACATGTAGAAGTGAAAAGACCACACATTATTAAAGCCCTAGTCTACTGTTTTGTCTTCCTCACAGTCTTAGATGTAAAATAGAGAAAAGTGCAGCTTAGGAAAACAAGAGGCTTATTTAAAGAGAAGTAACTGCCAAGGAATTCTTTGTTTCTGTGTGACTTTTCACAAAGAAGACCAATGCTATTCTGTGAATCACATAATCCTTTATCTTACCCGGTAGGTAGAAAACAAATTCCAAAGATAAGCTTCTTTAGACAATGGTGTTATGGTTTAATATATGAAAAAAGTACAGTGAGAAAATGACAAAATTATCATTTTCATAAAATATCAGCAAGTAATACAGATAAGCCCAACTTTTTTAAAGACATCATAAATAGGGCCACCTGGTGGTGCAGCGGTTTAGTTCGCGCTTGGCAGCCCAGGGTTCGCGAGTTCGGATCCCGGGCGCCCGCGGACGCACTGCTTGTCAGCCATGCTATGGCGGCGTCCCATATAAAGTGGAGGAAGATGGGCACGGATGTTAGCCCAGGGCCAGTCTTCCTCAGCAAAAAGGGGAGGATTGGCAGCGGATGTTAACTCAGGGCTGGTCTTCCCCACAAAAAAAAAAAAAAGACACCATAAATAAAACAACACACTGAGAGATTTATTTGAAAAACATATAAGACATCAAGAGTAATAAAATCCTACAAACCAATACCAATATCGAACAGAAAAACTATAGAATAGACAAATGAGCAGAGAAGATAAACAAGAACTCACAAGAAAATAAATGCCAATGGCCAATAAATATATAGTATGCTTACTGAACTGGCCCAGATTCTCATGCACTAAACCTGATTTTAGGAGTAGAGTCAAATGAAACTGAAAGATACAACCTCACTACAGAAATGAAAGTTAAAACAACAAACAAATAGGCAAGAAAAAGATTCTTCTTTACACTTCCATGTCTGGAGAGTAGAAGCCTCTCTATCAGAAGTCTGGAAGGCAGGTAGATAACGAGAGGTAGGGAGCCTCAGTGTTCAAAATGTATTTTTGGTTAAATTTCCTTCTTTTGAAATTAATTTTTCTTCTCTCAATGGTATCTATCTGCCCCAGTCCAGATAATAAACCACAGGCTTTGAGTAAGAAGTGGACAATTGCCCAGTGTCATGGAATGCAGGAGCTAAGTATTATTTTAGTTGTCTCCTTATTCCCATGTCCTGAATAAGTTGATGCCACCAATTTCTCAGCCTTTTAAGAATTTTTCAGTGTAAAAGTTTGCTACTAGGTTTGCCCTCACTGGTAGTTTAGATTTCATCATTCTCATATCTGCTAAATCAGAATAAATTTAGAAGAATAAAATAAGAATCACTCTACCTTTGTTAAGAATTCTTATAAAGTAGAGCAATCAAGATACCAAAGAATATATGCTGTGTGTTTCCATTCATATGGAATTCAACAGCAGACAAAACTAACTATAGCAATAGAAGTCAGAATGAAGAGTATCTCTTTGAGGGGTGGTACAGACAGGGAAGGAGAACAGCAGAAGCTTCTAGTATGCTGGAAAGTTTCTATACCTTAACTTGGGGCATGGTTATGTGAGTGCATAGATATTTTAAAAAATCATCGATCTATACACTTGTTAGCACACATAATCACGTTTCTGTATGTGTGTTAATTTGCAACAAATTAAAAAATAGTGAAGGACAATTAAACATATCATTACAATTTTATTTAATAAATAATTTATGATTCCTCTAATACTTATAACTTTTGAAAAATACTTAGAAGAAAATCAACAAAGGAAGTTATATGGTATAATGAATAATGGTGACTACTAGGATTAATAAAAATGTGCCTTCATGTTTATTTAAATATTAGTTATAAAAGCCACCAACTAATTTTTATATTCAAAATTGAGAAGAAAAAGTTTTAGAAAAATGTTACAAGATGGAGAATACTGTACTTGTAATTAATGTGGGCTAAAATCTGTTTTGTGCAGATAGAAGAATGAAATGCTGAATATATGCACAAACGTATACATACAGAGATACAGATAAATGATTAAAATAGAAATCGAGATAGAAACACAATTGACAGCTTCAAGATATGCAAAATAAGAAAAAGAGTGTGGAAAATTGAGAGCATTATGGTCTCAAATCTTCACCCATTTCTGAATCCACTTCCTTTGCCATGTAACTTTGTAGGAGTCTCTAACTCTGACTTTGAGTTTAGCCATTTGACTTGCCACTGTCATTTGGATTATACAAATGAGATGCAAGCAAAGGCTTATGAAGTTCATGTGTGACTGTGCTTGCTTGCTCTATTCTTCTCTTATTATAATGAGAACATTTCCAACAGATTAGAGAAACACAGAGTAGAGCCAAATCTCCCCAGTTGTCTCAGCTAAGGCTTTCCTACATCAGCAGCAAGCCAGCCAAATCCCTCAAAAAACAAATAAATAAAAATGATATAAATATAGGGGGCCGCCCGGTGGCGCAGCGGTTTAGTCCGCGCTTGGCAGCTCGAGGTTCGCGAGTTCGGATCCCGGGCGCCCGCCGACGCACTGCCTGGCAGCCATGCTGTGGCGGCGTCCCATATAAAGTGGAGGAAGATGGGCACGATGTTAGCTCAGGGCCAGTCTTCCTCAGCAAAAAGGGGAGGATTGGCAACAGATGTTAGCTCAGGGCTTGTCTTCCCCACAAAAAACAAAACAACAACAAAAAAAATGATATAAATATATATATTAAGAAAATGATGATTAGATTTACATAAAAGCAGAGAAATCAGTTATATGTGACCTGGAAGAATCAACCAAAAATAGAACCAAACAAAAAGACTTTAAAGAAATAAAATAAGATCTGCTAGTGAAATTCTAATCAGGATGAATCTTTTGGACTATCAATATCAAACAAAAATATACTTTGAGGAATGAAATATTAAAGAGATTAAAATAAAATGTGTATATATACATGAATACATATATGAAAATCCACTATGAAGATAGAGAAACTATGAACATGCATGCACTTAACATAGCCTAGAAATATATGAAGTGAGCACTGACAGCATTATAAAAATAAATTGACTAATGGAAGATTTTAAAATATTTGTGTCAGAAAATAATAGATCAAGCAGATCAAAATAAGTAAAATACTCCTGCTATCACACTTCTGGTTGTTACAGGTTGATTCTCAAGAGTTGTTGGACTGAGGCCTAGATTGTTTCCTTGCTAAGTGGGCTTCTCCACAGAGCATCTCAAAACATGGCAACTTGACTCATCAGAGAGAATAAGCAACAGGGCAAGAAAGAGAGTGCTAACAAGACAAAAGTCACAGTTTTTTGGGGGTTTTTTTGGTGAGGAAGATCAGCCCTGAGCTAACATGTTGCCAATCCTCCTTTTTTTGTTTGAGGAAGATTGGCCCCAAGCTAACATCTGTGCAAATGTTCCTCCATTTTTTGTATGTGGGATGCCATCACAGCATGGCCTGACAAGCAGCGTGTAGGTCCATGCCTGGGATCTGAACCCGTGAACCCCAGGCCACTGAAGTGGAGTGCATGAACTCAACCACTACACCACTGGGCCGGCCCCAAAAGTCAGTTTTTTATAACCTAATCATAAACATGACATTCCATCACTTTTGCTTTACTCTGTCCATTAGCAGCAACTCACTGGGTCCAGCCCACATCCAAGGGGAGGTGATTTTACAAGGGATAGAATATCAGGAGGCAAAGATCATTTGAAGCCATGTCAGAAGCTGCTAATAACAGAGCCCTTTGGTCAATTACATTTTTCATAGTTGGAGGTCTGTGAGGTTCATTCTTACGGCTTTCACATTAGACCCAGAATAAAAGAGAATTATTTAAACAGATAATAAGCCAGAAGAAATTCTTCAGAAAGCTTGAAAATGTAGAAAATAATCAAGAGGCATTGTGGATACAAGGAGAAAAACTAATATATGTTTAATGTGAGTCCTAGAAGAAACAGAATATGGGACCAAGACATTGTTTTTGAAGAGATTATGACTGAGAATGCCCAGGGATAATGAAAATTATAATATATAGTTTCAATAAGACAAGAAGACTAACAAATCCCAACAGAATAAATAAAAGCCACGCCTAGAGTATCCTAAAAATATTAAATTAATAAAACTTTCAAAACCAAGAGATGATCTTAAAAATAGCCAAAGAAACAATATAGATTAGCTGCATAGCACTGAGTCAAATGGTCAATATGCTTTTTAACAGCAAAAATGAAAATTAGTAGATTATGGAATGATATATTTAATATGTTAAAAGTCAATTAAGAATCAAGAAACCTATGAAAATAGAAAATATCTTTCAAACAAAAACTCAGAAAATTTGTCATCAGCAGAAGCTCACTAAAGAGTATTCTCAAGGATCTACTCCAACCAGAAAGTACTCCCAGATGGAAAGTCTATGATGCATGAAGGAAAAAAGAACAAAGAAAAAAAGTTATTGTGAGGGTAAATCTAACAAACAACCTTGACTGTTTAAAACAATAGCAATGATATTCTCATGGGTTATAAAAATGAAATATACCACCACAACAACAAATATTTGATTCAAGAGCAATGTGATAGCTATAGTAAAAACTACCATAAGTCCCTTTCTTGTCCAGCAAGTTAACAGTGTCTTTAGAGTCTGATAAGGTAAGTTTGCATGTGGTAATTTATAGGATTTCCTACTGAAAGAATAGGAACAGAATTATAATCACCAAACTAGGAGAAGGAAAAATAAAATGATAACAATAACTAATGTGAAAGAAGGCAATAAAATAGAAAAAGAAATAAAACAAATGGGCCAAATAGAATAAAACACATGGTAGTTTAAATCCAAATGTGTTCGCGATTTGTGAATGCACTTAATGGTCCATCTTTAAAAATGTTTCCAAACTGATAAAAAAAAATCTACCTACATGACGTTTATAAGAGACATAACATGTTTTGTATATAAAACAAAAGGACTCAAAAATATTGAAATTTAAAGAGTTGAAAATATTTCCCAGACAAATATCTAAAGAAAGCTAATGAAGCTATATTAATATCTTAATTGAGTTTAAGGCAAAAAGTATTCCAAGAGTCAAAGAAGGTCAATTCATAATGATGAAAGAAGTTAACCATCTCCCAGGAAGATATAATAACTTTAATTTGTATGAACCTGAGAGTGCCTCAAAATATAAGCAAAAACTGATGGAATTAAAAAGATGTAGACAGATAGTGGGCTATTTTACCATAGTGGGCTATTTTACCACACTTTTCTCAGTACTTGACAGAAAAAAGTAATAAAAATCAATGAAACAGTGCTTCTCAAACATGGGATCTTTTATAAGTGCAGATTCTCATTCAATAGGTCTGAATTGAGCCTGAGATTCTGCATTTTGAACAAGAACCCAGGTAATGCTGATGTTGTTGGTCCACAGACCATACTTGAAATAAAAAGGATATCAAAGATTAAACTCCATGATTAGTAAACTTGACCTAATGAAACAGTAAAGAACAATACACTCAATTAGTAAAGTACTTACACAAGGAATATTTTCAAGTACACAAGGAATATTAAAAAAAAAACAAAACACATGTCAGTGAGCCAAAAATTAAGACTCAATAATTTCCAACGGGTTGAAATTATATAATGTTCCCTGACCAAAATACAAGTCAGCTGGAAAGCAATAATAAAAAGATAATTAGAAATTCATCATGGAAATTTAAAAATATATTTCTTAATAACACATGGGTCAAAGAAGAAATCACGATGAAAATTTGCAAATATATGTAACTGAATGACAATGAAGATATTACAAATCAGATGAGTTATAAAAGTGATTTATTTATTTATTAAATAATAACATTTAAGCACGTGCTGAAATAGACACTGGACATGAGGAAATATAAACATGTCAACAAATGGATATTATCTAAATCATAAGATTGTGTATAAATTATGTGTTCATTTTGCTTGATTGCTTCTAGCTCCATAATGAATATGATTTATTCATTTCCTTGATTCTAACTCTATAATGAATATGAGTTTTTCTATACTAAATCACTGATCAATTTGAATAAATAAAAATGTTATTATGTCACACAGAACCCATAAACAATTTAAAGGCCACAAGAGGAATTAGAAGAATACAAGGAGTCTCCCCTTATCAGCAGGGGATACAGGTTCCAAGACCCCATCCCCCGGATGCCTGAAACTACAGATGGTACCAAACCCTATATATACTGTTTTTTTCCTATACCTACATACCTATGATAAAGTTTAATTTATAAATTAGGCACAGTAAAAGATAAAAACAATAACTCCTCTTTGGCCTATCCAAATTACCAGCAGCACTACTGTTGCACTTGGGGGCCATTATTAAGTAAAATAAGCATTACCTGAACACAAGCACTGGGATATTGCTACAGTCGATCTGATAACTGAGATGGCTACTAAGTGACTAATAGGTGGGTAGCGTATACAACCTGGATATGTTAGACAAAGTGATGACTGACATCCGAGCAGAACAGAGAAGGACAGGTCAATATTTCATTACGCTACTCAGAACGGCATGCAATTTAAAACTTATGAATTGTTTATTTCTGGAATTTTCCATTTAATATTTTTGGACCAAGATTGACTGCAGGTAGCTGCAACCATGAAAAGCAAAACCATGGATAAGGGAGGACTACTGTATTATAAAACACAAATACATCAGAAACATAATGAAAAACATTTCAGTTACTAGTATGCAAAATATAAGTAGTCTATACATATTTTAAAATATTCCATTTTATTAGAAATCAAATAAATGCAAATTAAGATAATTAGGTGCTACGTTTATAGATAGTACAAGGTTATATAATTTGTTTTTAATAATATCCCGTGCTGCAAAAATATTTTTAAATAGTCACTTTTGCACATAGACAGCACGAATATATGCTGTTATTACATATCCATAGGCAATTTGGCAATATGTATGAACAACTTTAAAATGACACAGAAAAACAGTGCTATAGGAATTTATACACATGTAGATTTACATATGTAAAAGATACATATTTTAATTTATATATAAACTTGGTGATAAGATATATATGGATAATTGAGATTCCTTTTTCTTTACCTAACTTTTTATACAGGAATATAAATTACATCTTTAATTAATATTTTACTTCTAAATGCTATAAGTAGTTGTGAAAAATTCTTACTTGTAGACTTCTACGTTTATTTCAGCATAATGAATATCTTTTTCCATGTCTTCTCTCATTTGTTTAGCATTCAATTTGGCATTTTTGCAGTTTTCTATAGCTTCTTCAAGTTCTTCATGAACTTGTTCGTATAGTTCCATTACCTAGAAATAAAAAATATTTCTGCTAATATATGCATTTAATGGCTAATTAAAAGAATCAGACAAGAGAAAGATCAGAGAAGGGACTTAAACTTAGAGTAGTTTTCATTTAGATAAAAAGTTCTTTAGATCAATTGTCAGCATATTTAGTCTATTGTTCACCACAGCAGAGTTTCAGGTTTCCTTTACCTTGAAAGGCATCAACACTACAGATGTATAAAAATTACTGAAGAAAATAATTTCAATATCCTGGTTAACATGACAAATATAAAATCATTATCTTTTCACCCACAAAAAAACTGCCACTTTTTATTGTTTTTATTATACTTTATTTACAAATGATACTTTATTGTAGAAAATCAGAAAAAAACAGACAAAAAAAGAAAAGAAAGAAAATCACTTGTAATCCTCTTACTCAAGAATAACCAATAATATCTTAATGTAAGGGTCAAAATATTCCATTTTTATTGTTTTAATTAATTATTAAATATTATAAACATTCTTCCTTCTCTTTCCATCTTTCCCATCTCTGTCAAATTAAGGAGAAGGGCGGTTGTAGTGGTCACGGTTGGAACTACACGTCTGGATGTTCTGTGGAAAGTTGTATGCAGAGCAGTAGGAGAAAGCACCAGGAAGTGAACAGTCCTTTCCCCAGGGGGTCAAGTGGTGAATCGATATGAGGCAGTTGCCTCCTGGAAAAAGTAATAATTTTCATTAATTCTTAGAATAGCACAGATAGTAGTAACCTCTACAAGATTTTCCTTTAGACACAGGACTGTAGAGATATACATTTTGGCAGAGAGCAAGGAGTATAGCAGGATGATGGGCTAAGCAAACAAAAACTTCAGGAAACACAAGAGAATTCCTAATATCAATAGAAGAAATGCAATAAATAATATCCTGTCTCCAATTACACAGAACCTTTAAAAGAGGCAGCCTATAGGCATTGCTGGGGTGGTGGTCTCAGGGTCGAGGGCCGGTGTGACATCATATGAGGCAAATTCATCTCCAGGGCAAGCCCTTGGGCTGAGTCAGTGTGGGACTAATACAGGCATACCTCAGAGATATAGTGGGTTTGGTTTCAGACACCACAATAAATTGAATATCCCAATAAAGTGAGTCACAGGAATTTTTTGGTTTCCCGGGGCACATAAAAGTTATGTTTACACTATATTGTGGTCTTATTAAGTGTGCAAAAGCATTATGTGTAAAAAAGCAATGTACACATCTTAGTTCAAAAACACTTTATTGCAAAAAAATGTAACCATCATCTGAACCTTCAGCAAGTCATAATCTTTTTGCTGGTGGAGGGCCCTGCCTCAACATTTATGGCTTCTGACTGACCAGGGTGGTGTTGACTGAAGGTTGGGGTGGCTGTAGCAATTTCTTACAATAAGACAACAATGAAGTTTGCAGCACTGATTGACTCTTCCTTTCACAAACAGTTTCTCTGTAACACACAATGCTGTTTGGTATCATTTTACCCACAGTAGAACTTCTTTCAAAATTGGAGTAAATCCTCCCAAACCCTGCCACTGCTTTATCAACTAAGTTTATGTAATATTCTAAATCCTTTGAGGTCATTTCAACAGTCTTCATAGCATCTTCACCAGTAGTAGTTTCCATCTCAAGAAACCACTTTCTTTGCTCATCCACAAGAAGCAACTCCTCATCCATTAAAGATTTGTCATGAGATTGCAGCACTTCAGTCACATCTTCAGGCTTGACTTCTAATTCTAGTTCTCTTGCTATTTCTACCACTTCGGCAGTTACTCCTCCACAAAGTGTTGAACCCCTCAAAGTCATCATGAGCACTGAAATCATCTTCTTAATATACATTACAATTAAAATGTCAAGAATTAAAAATAAAGAGAGATTCCTAAAAGCTGCAAGAGAAAAGCAACAAGTTACATACAAAGGAAACCCCATAAGGCTATCTGCTGACTTCCTCAGAAAAAACCTTACAGGCTAGAAGGGAGTGGTATGATATATTCAAAGTGCTGAAAGGAAAAAAACGACAGCCAAGAATATTCTACCCAGCAAGGTTATCATTCAGAATGGAAGGAGAAATAAAGAGTTTTCCAGATAAGCAAAAACTAAAGGATTTCATCACTATTAAACAGGCCTTACAAGAAACGTTAAAGGAACTTATATAAGTGGAAAAGGAAAGACCACAAATAGGAATAAGAAAATTATCAAAGACAAAATATCATTGGTAAAGGCAAATACATACAGTAAAAGTAGTGGGTCAACAACCTATAAAGCTAGTATGAAGGTCAAAAGACAAACGTACTAAAATTATCTATATCTATGATAAGAGGTGAAAGGAAACACAAAAATAAAAGAAGTAAAATATGATATCAAAAACATAAAACATGGAAGGGAGTAAAAGTGTACGGCTTTTATTAAGAGTTAACATAAGAGACCATCAAATTAATATAGATTACCATTTACATAGGTTATTATACATGAACCTCATATACAGTCCTCAAACAAAAAACCTGTAATAAATACACAAAAAATAAAGAGAAAGGAACCCAAACATAATATTAAAGAAAGCCATCAAATCACAAGGGAAGACAGCAAAAGAGGAAGAAAGGAAGAGAGAAGAACTACAAAATTATCCAGAAAAAAAGTAACAAAATGGCAATATATACATACTTATCAGAAGTTACTTTAAATGTATATGGACTAAATGCTCCAATGAAAAGACACAGACTGGCTGAATGGATAAAACATAAGACCCATATATGTGCTGCATACAAGAGACAGACTTCAGACCTAAAAACACTCACAAACTGAAAGTGAAGGGATGGAAAAAGATATTCTGTGTAAACGGAAATGAAATCTGAGGTATCAATACTTACATCAGACAAAATAGATTTTAAAACAAAAACTGTAACAAGAGACAAAAAAGGGCATTATGTAATGATAAAGGGAACAATCCAAAAAGAAGACATAACACTTGTAACTATCTATGTGCCCAACATAGGAACACGTAAATACATAAAGCAAATTTTAACAGACGTAAAAGAAAAAATTGACAGTAACATAATAATAATAATAGGGAACTTTAACACTCCACTAACATCAATGGATAGATTATCCAGACAGAAGATAAATAAGGAAATATTGACCTTAAATGACACCTTAGACCAGATGGACTTAGTAGATATATACAGATCATTCTATCCAATAACTGCAGAATACACATTCTTTGTAAATGCACATGGAAAATTCTCTGGGATAGATCACATATTAGGCCACAAAACAAGTCTCAATAAATTAAGAAGACTGAAATAATACGAAGCATTGTTTCTGACCACAATGATATGAAACTAAAAATCAACTACAAGAAAAAAACTGGAAAAGCCACAAATATGTAGAGATTAAACAAAATGCTACTGAACAACTACTGGGTCAAGGAAGAAATCAAAGGAAAAATCAAAGAATCAAAAAATACCTGGAGACAAATGAAAATGAAAATAAGACAAGCCAAAATATATGGGATACAGCAAAAGTGGTACTAAGAGGGGAGTTTATAGCAATACAGGACCACCTTAAAAAACAACAAAAATTCAAACAATCTAACAATACACCCAAAGGAACTAGAAAAGGAAGAACAAATGAAGCCCCAAATCAGTAGAAGGAAGGAAATAATAAAAATCCGAGCAGAAATAAATGAAAAAGAGATTACAAAGACAATAGAAGGGAGCAATGAAACTAAGAGCCAATTCTTTGAAAAGATAAACAAAATTAACAAACCTGTAGCTAGACTCATCAAGAAAAAAGAGAGAACGCTCAAATAAATAAAATCAGAAATAAAAGGGGAGAAATTACAATGGATACCACAAAAATACAAAGGATTATAGGAGAATACTATAAAAAGCTATATGCCAATAAATTGGAATATCTAGAAGAGATGGATAAATTCTTAGTATCATATAACCTGCCAAAACTGAATCAAGAAGATACAGAGAATCTGAATAGACTAATCACTAGCAAGGAGATCAAAACAGTAACCAAAAACCTCCTAAAAAAAAAAAAAAAAGTCCAGGATCACACAGCTTCCCTGGTAAATTCTACCACACATTCACAGAGGATTTAATACCTATCCTTCTCAAATTCTTCCAAAAAATTGAAGAGGAGGGGATGCTTCCTAACTCATTCCACTGAGGCCAACATTACCCTGATAACAAAACCAGACAAGGACAATACAAAAAAAGAAAATTACAGGCCAATATTGCCGGTGAACATAGATGCAAAATTCCTCAACAAAATATTAGTAAATCAAATACAACAATACAATAAAAGGATCATATACCATGATCAAGTGGGATTTATTCCAGGGATGCAAGGATGGCTCAACATCTGAAAATCAATCAACATAATACACCACATTAACAAAATAAACAATAAAAATCAAACCATCATCTCAATAGATGCAGAAAAATTATTTGACAAGATACAGCATCAATTTGTGATAAAAACTCTGAATAAAATGGGTATAGAGCAAAGTATCTCAACATAATAAAGCCCATATATGACAAACCCACAGCTAACATCATACTTAACAGTGAAAAACTGAAAGCTATCCCTCTAAGAACAGGAACCACAGAAGGATGCCCACTTTCACCACTCTTATTTGACATAGTATTGGAAGTCCTAGCCAGAGCAATCAGGCAAGAAAAAGAAATAAAAGGGATCCAAATTGGAAAGGAAGAAGTAAAACTGTGACTATTTGCAGATGACATGATTTTATATTTAGAAAAACCTAAAGAATCTACCAAAAAACTATTAGAAATAACAAACAAATACAGTTAAGTTTCAGGGTACAAAATCAACATGCAAAATCAGTTGTGTTTCTATACGCTAACAACGAAATAGCAGAAAGAGAAATTGAATACAATCCCATTTACAATCACAACAAAAAGAATAAAAAACATATGAATAAATTTAACCAAAGAGGTGAAAGACCTGTACACTGAAAACTTATAAAACCTTGAAAGAAATCAAAGAAGGCATAAAGAAATGCACAAATATCCCATGCTCATGGATTGGAAGAATCAACATAATTAAAATGTCCATACTTCCTAAAGCAATCTATGGATTCAATGCAATCCCTATCAAAGTCCCAATGACACTTTTCATGGAAATAGAACAAAGAATCCTAAAATTTATATGGACAGACAAAAGACCCCAAATAGCCAAAGCAATCCTGAGAAAAAAGTACAAAGCTGAAGGTATCACACTCTGTGATTTCAAAATGTACTACAAAGCTATAGTAATCAAAACAGCACAGTTCTGGCAGAAAAACAGACACATAGATCACTGGAACAGAATTGAGAGCCCAGAAATAAACTCACACACCTATGGACAGCTAATTTTTGACAAAGGAGTCAGGAACGTACAATGGAGAAAGGAAAGACTCTTCAATAAATGGTGTTGGGAAAACTGGACAGCCACGTGCGAAAGAATGAAAGTGGACCATTATCATGCACCATGCACAAAAATTAACTCAAAATGGATTAAAGACTTGAAGTTAAGACCTGAAACCATAAAACTCCTAGAAGAAAACACAGGCAGTATGCTCTTCGACACCGGTCTTAGCAGTATCTTTTTAAATATCATGTTTCTCCAGGCAAGGGAAACAAAAGAAAAAATAAACAAATGGGACTACATCAGACTAAAAAGCTTGTGCACAGCAAAGGAAACGATCAAAAAAATGAAAAGACAACCTAACAACTGAGAGAAGATATTTGCAAACCATATATCTGAAAAGGGGTTGATATCCAAAATATATAAAGAACTCATACATCTCAACAACAACAAAAAAAAACAAACAAGCCAACTAAAAAATGGGCAAAAGATCTGAACAGACGTTTTTCCAAAGAAGATATACAGATGGCCAACAGGCCCATGAAAAGATGTTCAACGTCACTAATTACCGGGGAAATGGAAATCAAAACTATAATGAGGTATCACCTTATTCCTGTCAGAATGGCATTTTTAAAAAGACAAAAAATGATAAGTGTTGGAGAGGATGTGGAGAAAAGGGAACCTTCATACACTGCTGATGGGTATGTGAACTGGTGCAGCCACTATGGAAAATAGTATGGAGATTCCTCAAAAAATTAAGAATGGAACTACCATACGATCCAGCTATTCCACTTCTGGGTATTTATCCAAAGATATGAAAACACTAATTCAAAAAGATATTTGTACCCCTATGTTCACTGAAGCATTATTCACAATAGCCAAGACTTGGAAACAACCTAAGTGCCCATCAATGGATGAATGAATAAAGAAGATGTAGTTTATAATTAAAATGGAATACTACTCAGCCATAAAAAAATTTCATCTTGCCATTTGTGACAACACCGATGGACCTTGAAGGCATTATGCTAAGTGAAATGTTAGATGGAAAGAGCCAAATACTATATGATTTCACTCATATGTGGAAGATAAAAAAAACAACAAACACATAGATATAGAGAAGAGATTGGTGGTTACCAGAGGGGAAGGTGGGAGGAGGAGGGCAAAAGAAGTAAAAGGGCACATGCATACAGTGACAGATGGTGATTAGACATTGGGTGGTGTACATGATGCAGTCTACACAGAAATCGATATATAATGCTGTATACATGAAACTTACATAATGTTATAAACCAGTGTTACCTCAGTAAAAAAATTCTATCAACTAAAAAATGAATCATGATTAACTTAAAATATTTGATTGATCAGAACACATCATGGTATAAGATTTGAAAGAAAAAAAAAAGCCCAACCATAAGCAACACTGAATATCACTAGATCATCCTTTCCTTTCCATATTATGCAACACAACTATTGATCAATTAACTACTAATTCAACTATTCATCCATTATTCAAAAACATTTATTTGGCCCTTATTATGTGCCAAGTAATCTGTTAGCCATGTTTGAGAATATTTGGTATTGTTATAAAATACTTTTAACGTAGATATATAAAGGACAGTACATATATACTGTGTGCCTATGTATGTCATACACACACAGCATGCAGAAGCATACAACTTGGAAGAAGTTTTATAATCAGAAAACATCAGGGTAAATGTATGTTTGTAGCAGTTAAAATGTTTGATTTCCAGCAATAGTAATTGCTTATTGCTAACTGAATCAAAAGAAAATTTATTATGAGAATATCAGTACCAGGGAATTGGATCAGGAATTTGAGTTAAAGACCTGCCTTACTCTTAAAAAATACTATGTATTGTGCATAAATACATATATATGTAAAAAAATATATAAATTTTGCCTAGAAACAGAATTTCATGATAAGGTTGTCTTTGAAGGGAGGAAAATGGAACTGTTGAGGAGAATACAGGAGACATTTAAAGAAAATTTATTTACTTTAAAATCATCAAAAATAAATACGATAAAAGTTAAATTTGTTCCTTTAGTGGCAGATAGAAATAATTTATTTTTCTATAATATGATCCCACAATAGGAGAGTCAAATATTAATGAATCATTAAAAAGACTTTACACTTATTTATTTCATCAACAATGAAATTGACTAACATACTCTACTTGCATTCTCCCTCAGTTTGATTTACAACTTCCAAAATTTCCACATTGCTTTAAATCTCCAAAATTGTATTAGTAGATTGACTAAATATTATTAGTAGTATTATCATTATTAATACTCTCAAGTAGAAAAGTAAGGGAAGAAGTCACACTTTAAATGAATACCAATTGACTGTACTGTGTATAGTTTAATAATTCCTTTGGGAAATAAACAGCAGGTCAATTTTCAATGAAAATGAAACCTTTAAAGATATGTTAATTTCTTATAGTTGAAACATGTTTTTATAACTAAGTAACAATCTGTAAAATGCATATCCACTCATTTATTCATTTACCTCAAATTTTTTTTTTTTACATTCCTTCAGAGCTTCAAGAATCTGGTTCCACTTTGAGTTCAGCAGAGGACCAAGTTCACTCATGTAGTCTATGTCTGCTTGAAGCTTTGCATTAGCCTCTTCCAATTTTGCCTTTTCTTCCTCAGAATGTTTTAGTTGATGAGCTTTATCTTCAAGATGCCATCGTAATTCTATAATATCTCTCAAATAGGCCTCATGTTCTAGATGTACAATGATAAGAACAAAAGAAAACCTGATTTTAAAACAAAAGCTCCAGAGGGAAGTCTTTATTTGATAATAGATAAATACAAAATATTTGAGTTTCAGAAATTACTTATTTGTGTATCTTCCTGAATCTAAAATAAGTTATTCTAGTATTGCATTATAAAATATATTTCTTTCTTCATTCACCACGGAAGGGATTAAAATATATATTTTATAAGTTAATAATTGGTTTTGCTCAAATCCCATTTATCACAATCAATGTATATAGTGGGTTATATACAACCACTCTTTGTAACTCCAAAGTAAGAAAAATTGCAAGAGTAGAGGCCTTCCAAAACCACCTAGAAGTAAAATGATGAAATAGAAGTTACAAATATCAGAATGGACAAGGCAAAATGATTATTATTTAATATCTGATGATACAATAATATATCAAAACAAACAAAAAATCAACAAAATTATTACAATTGATAAGATAGCTCATATAAAATTAGTAGACAAAACAAATGTTATCTATATAAATAAAGATTATGTCAAAAACAGAACAATCTCACTCACAACAGCAAAATTAAAACAAATTAAAATGCATAAATCTAGCAATAACCATTTCCATTATTCTCCTTTTTCATTATTCCTTTTAATGACCCAAAATTTAGTTTTGCATATCTTCTGAATTATATATTTTCATTATCTCACCATTTTGTTATTTTTCTCCTTTTTTCCTTTGTATTTATTTTGCTTTTATTTTTCTAAATTCTAAATTCATATATTTCAATAATTATGAATCCCTCCTTTTTGATGTAACAAAAACTATTGATTTCCCTTTAAATGATTTAACTTTTTCTCACATTTGTGAAGATAATTTTAATAAATTTTTAACGATACATTCCTAATGTGTTCTAATTTCTTGAATATGTGCAATGTTTGACACCATCACTTTCTTACTTTGTTTATCCTCACCAATTAAAAAGTCAGTCATTATTTTATTAAGAATTACCATTATTATCTCCATCACGATCTTCTATTAGACATTCATTATATCTCCTCATTTTATACTCCATGCTTTTAAATATTTTATTTATATTTTCCTTCTCCTTGTATAGCTATGATGCATTCCATGTAATTTCTTCAAGTTTTACAGCTAAATATTACTTTTCTACTTTTAGTCTAATAAACCATTTAACCAACCATTGAGTTACTTTTAAGTAATATATTTTTCATTTCCATTTTTGTATTCTTTTAAAAATAGTCTCAGTCCTTGTTTTTATTTTCAAACTTGTTTTATTTCTTGAAACATATTAAACACATTTATTTTATAATCTCATGTGCAATCCAATATCTGAAAACTTTTTGAGTAAGATCCTCTTGTCTGTTTCTACTGATTCATACTCATTCAATGTAGATCCTTGTGTGTTTTATGATATTTGATATTGAGCTACTCCTTATCTTGGAACTTTATCTGAGATAATTCCCTGGTGCCTAGATTGAAGTTTTAGTCTTCCAGAGAAAATCTGTCTTTGCTTCTGCAGATGCCTGGCTTTACTACAAACCCATGGAACATTTAAGTGATTTTCTCCACTTAACCATTTTCAGACAACAGACAGCAGAAATTTCAGTCACGAATCTATTTAGATTAGTACATTAAGAATTCTCAGGGAATATTGTTTGTTTTCCTCCATTGACTAAGTGAAATAAGCATCTTTGCTGTTCAATCTAAGCAACAGGTTTATTCATGTTTCACACTTATGCTGAGGATGGAGACCTTTCACGTCATGACTTTTATATGTGTCATTTGGGTGAGCCTAAGGCTTTATCTCCAGTCTCCTGTACCAAATAAGATATATCAAAATGGGGACTGGAGGATATCAGTGTTTCACGGACTCCCTCAAGGCTGAATCTGACACTGATGCTTTTGTCGTTGTTACGCGCCGTCAAGTTGGCTCCTACTCCTGGCGACCCTATGAATGAGTGATGTCCAGTGTCCTGTCCTCAGCAGCCCTACTCAGCTTCTGCAGACTCATGCCAATGGCTTCCTCTATGGAGTCACTCCATCTCATATTTGGTCTTCCTCTTCTCCTGCTGCCTTCTACCTTTCCCTGCATTACTGTCTTTTCCAAAGAATCCTTCCTTCTCATGATGTGCCCAAAGTAGGACAGCCTCAGTTTTATCATTTTTGCCTCCAGCAATAGTTCAGACTTAATTGATGCCTGCTTATCTTCAAAAAACCCCATTCCAAACTTAAATGTTGGTCTCAGGGCATCTCTTAATTTATTGAAAGTTCGCCAGGGTATTTTACATGATTTCTAAAAAATCAGAATACATAAACAAAACTTGACAATTAAAAAAAGACCTTTGATATTATTAGTTTCTTCTCTGATTTCACAGTAGAAATCACAGTTGGAGATTTAATACCCTACTCTCAACAACTCAATGAACAACTACACAGAAAATCAGGGATAGAAGACTTGAACAGCACTATCAACCAACTTGACTTGACTGATATTTATAGACACTCTACCTAACAACAGCAGAGTATATATCATTTTTGACCACACACAGAACATTCTCCAGGATAGATAAATTGCTAGGCAATTTTTAATCTAAATAAATTTAACATGATTGAAAGAACTAAAACATTTTTTAAGCACACAAAAAAATTAAATTAGAAATCAACACAGAAAGAAATTTGTGAAAATCCCAAGATATTTGCAAATTAAATAGCAACTTCTAAATAAACAGCAGGTCCAAAAAGAAATCACTAGGGAATTTAGAAAATATTTTTGAACTAAATAAAAATGAACTCACAGCATATAAACATTTATGAAAAGCAAAAAAATGCAGTTCATAAAAGGAAATTCATAAAAGCTTTTAAATGCCTATTCTAGAAAAGAAGAAACGTATCAAATAAATAATCAAAGCTTCCACTTCATGAAAAGGGAACAGTAGGTTAAATTATTCCCAAAGCAAGCCAGAGAAAGGAAATTGGAAATCAATTATATTAAAGCTGAAAAACAATAGAAAAATTAAGAAAAGCAAAATTGACTTTTTTAAAAGATCAACAAAATTGACAAACCTTTGGTAGACTGACCAAGAAAAAAAGAGAGAAAGTACAACTGACCAAAATCAAGAAATTAAAATAATTATGAGAATATTATGAACAAGTTTATGCTAGCAAATTAGACAACTAAAACGGAATGGACAAATTCTTCAGAAGACACAAATTATCAAAACTGACTCATTAAGAAATAGAAAACAGAAGAGACCTAAAAACCAGTAAAGAAATTGAATTAGCTATTAAAAATATGCTGACAGCTTTGGACTTGCACAGATGCACATGGATAGAAAAATCATTAACTGGGCCCTGGGTAGAAAAACAATGATTTCAAGGAAATAAAATGCCCAAACTCGAAACTTATGAAGATTTAGAGATCAAAATTCAAGCTAAGAAATTAATATGGTAACTGGTCTAGAACTGGTAAAACTCCTAGGATTCTAATAGAGTCAAAAAAGCAGCCAAAAGCTTACTGATTTCTATAGAAAATAAAAACAGAGGAAGATGAGATCACTATAAAATATGTAGAAACCATAATAAAAACAACTCCATACCAGAAAAGGTCATCTAAAACAAGATATGATAGACTACATTGTTGTTCACTATCCTCCCCCCGGGATAGAAATATTTTCTTGTCACATAGATTCTTGGTTTGGACATGTTACTTGTTTTGGCTAAAGGATATGAGTAAAAGTTGAAAGTATGCCAGTTTCCAGCTAATACTTTGAGGGGCAGCCTAAGTTTCTACTCACTCTTTTGTACTCTGTCATGTGCCACGTGAAAACCACGCCCCTAGGAGCTGTTAGCCAAAGAGGATAAGAGACACATGAAGCAGACCTGAACCCAACAGTCTTGAGCCAAGTCCACTGGATCTGAAGCCTGAAGAAGATGCTCCCAAGCCAACCCACAGACCCCTGAGTGAAAAAAAAAATGCTTATTGTTGTAAACCATTGAGTTCCAAGGTGATTTATCGCAAAGCATTATTGTAGTAATAACTGATTAATTCACATGACAAAACAATGTAAAACAAAACAAAATTAGAAGATTTAATGTTCCATTAATTACTGAGATCTTCCTCCAAAGTAGAGGCACTCTTGTGAGCATTTATATGGGACCCAGTTATCTTCATACTCCATCCTTTCAGAAAGGTCAATCCCCAAAACACTCTCCCAGACTTATTTTCACCAGTCTTACATTCATGTTCTTTCCCACTCCCTGACCACTGTGCCATCCCTTTTGCCACTTTCCATCTATACTTCAGGTCATTTCTCCTTCAAGGTGATTTGCCTTCACCTCTCTCATATTGAGATTGTAATACAGCAGCTCCCCAAATTATGTCAACATACTGTTCAAATCCATTCATAAACCACAGGCATGACTTTTTTCTCTTCTGTTATATGTTCATAGGGAAGTACCCATGGAGCCATAAATATAGGTTAAGGGAAAGACAGGGAATCTATAGAAGCATGAGAATACCATGGGAATCTGAGCCAGTTTATTTGTGCCTTCAGATGCTGCTTAGATATAATATATGGGCTCTTTTATTTTATAAGGAAACATTGTTATGAACGTCCAATTTTATAATTTGTAGAATCATAAAGCAGCCAATTCATGATGAAAAACTTATTTCTGGTTATCTTTTTTGATAGGGAAAGAAAAAGCATTTGCTAGATGATTGGCTACCTACAGGGCGGCTATCATTTTGGGGAGGAGGATGCAGTGACCAAGCAGAGAGGAAGGTAGCCAGGGGTACAAATATCCCAGCCTCATTCTTCTCCATTATCTCCCATGGTCTCTTGCCACTGATTCCCATTGGTTGAACCCAGCAGGAGGACAGAGTACAAAAGATCTTTGATGCTGTCTATCATGAATCAGCCTCATGGCCACAAAAAAGATACAAACGGGGATGGGGTTTTTAGGGGGGGATGGATCTGGAGAAGTAACTACAAGATATCTAGAAAGAAGTGAATTTCCTTAATTTTATATAAAAAAATTTTCTAAACTTCTACAAACATAATACTTAATATTAGGACTGTTAAGGAGATTAGAAGTTTTTCCTGTCACATATGCTAGAGACTTTGAGAAGCTAAAGATTATAAAAATATATAATTCTATAATTTGTAAAGAAATTCATAAAATTTAGAGATTATATCCAAAATATATCAATATAATGGCAGTATATTCCTGAAAGCACATTACTTTTCAAGAATATGTCACAAATAGAAGGCATTTAAGTTAAGAAATATATAGTAATAATAAATTTAAATTTCATTGCATGTGCTAGCTATTTAAAATAAAGGAGATGAACATAAATTTCAGTTTTTTAAGTAGATATTTAATAGTATTGAATAAAAGGCAACCCAAGCAATAAATTATCACTAATGGCAAGAATGGATTCCATCATTCAAAAATGCATTTATTAGGTACCTAGAATGTGCACGTACATATCTCAGTTTAATTTTTTAAAATTCCTTAAGTAATTCCTCAAGTAGAACTCCATATAGACCCAAAACTACAATATCTAAGCACTCTTATAAAAGGTATATGAGATTATATATATAAATTGATCCCCCAAAATTAAATAAAATCAGCCCTCAACATGGACTTTTCTATTACTACTGACAAGGAAGGGCCTCTCAAACAATTAGGAAAATTACAGATGACTGCTTGTGGATTTGAATATGAATCTGCTCAAGAATCTATTGGGATCCAGAATTTCCCAGTATGCCTATTCAGACCCTATTGTAGTCTTGGTTGTCTCTAAAACACCAATACATACGTATGTATGTATGAATTTATAAATTACAAACCTATGCTACTGTACTAGTAGACTACGTACATCATAAATTATATTCAAAAATCTTGTGAATCAAAACAAACTCACTCCAAGCCTGAATTATTTATCTTTATAAACAGCTGTAGATACCAAATATTTTATAAAATACATTAAAGTGTTGGTACAAAAAGGTCTACTCTTACCTGAGTTTAGAGTGCTTTTTATATAATTTTTATAGTTAACTCTTTAGTAAAGGGTAACAAAGAGCATAGACAGGCTGGATTAAATTCATTCCCAGCCTAGGCTCTGGGCCCTTTTTCTGCTTCTTGAGTTCCGCTCCAGAAGGAGTGAACAAATGGAGAGTACAAGCTGTGAGTTCAGTATTACTTTAAAAGGAGGAAACAACCATTAAACTTAGATTTAATTTATTTTATTAAAATAACATAATTGATGAACTATTCGGTAACTGTATTTTGTCATATGCAATAAAAAAATTAAAACCCAAATCATCAAGAAAAAAATTAGAAGAAGAATAAAATTTAAAAATATAAAGACAAGTTCTAATCTTCCAACTCCCTGAAATATGTATACTCCACTTTGGACACTACAGTTTTAGAAGACTTATAACATTACAACAAAGGTATATGCATGGGTTCAGTTTGACACATAATTTGAATTAATGGCTATTATCTCAGAGTAATAATAGCACCTCTTTTTCTCTCAAAAGTGTCTTGATTTAAATGATATATGGGCACCCTAACATAACCCATTTATAAAGCATGTGAATCCTGAATTAAAATTTTTACCCTATGATAGTGTAAAAAATTCCAGAATCAGGTAGTCATGCATGTTTGATAGACATAGTATTTGGAGAATAAAAAATCCAACACTTTTAGATTGTTTGATACTTTACCACAGGTCCCTTATTCTGTAGTCTAAAAGACACTTCCTTATTAAATATTTGTTACCTGCGTGACTCTTGGAAACATCTTAAGTTTCATTGCCTGCTAGATGTTCCCAAAGAAAATTTACTATTGAATTCTTAAAAGCAGGTTCATGTAGTTCCTAAAATATCACTCAGAACTCTTATGTATTCCCAGTTTTAAAGATGGAGCTAATAACACCAACTAGCAATCACTTTAAATTTCTAAATTTCTAGTAGCTGCCTATTGAAATACTGAAATACCATAGTCATTATAGGAAATATTTGCCAAATGTTTGCATGCTCCTTGGGTACCATAAATCTCATGGAGTTTCCAACAAATACCAAATGACAGCAGGTCCAGGTTTGTTCAGCAGCCCAGTTGATGCCTGCAACCTCAGCATTATCATTTACAGCATCTTTCAAAAGTGCACTGGTTTGGATGCAAAATAATATTTTACATTCACTCTAAACAGAGTGCTTTTTTTATTCAAAGCTTCAATTGATTATCCATGCCTCTCCAACAAAGTAAATGGCAATATGAAAAATCTTTATTATTACCTTTCTGCACAGCTAACGGGATTTCTTGAAGTTTCCAGATTGACCAAGAATCAATCTGCATGTTAATCTTTTTCTTTCTTGATTTTTGTTGTTTTAAAGCTTCTTCAGCTTCTGCACGGTCAGTTTCTAGACTTTTAATGAGATGGATGGCATCTGATAGCAATGTTTCCATTTCCTGCTTTAATTCTGGACACTTTTCATCTTAAAATAGGAATATGAATTCACATTTGTTAATGAATCAGCCTATAAACTGGGTGGTGGGAACATGGGTGCTAGTTGTATCACTATTCTTTTTAATATTTATTTATTATTTATTTAATAAGAGAATTTTAGAAAAATGAATTAGCCTTTTAAAGACAATTTTATTATAATATAATCCTAATATTGATTATGACCTTTGAAGAAAGATTCTTAAATGAATATTTTATAAAATAATTAGAATAGCTAAATCTCAACCAATATCTTCATGCATAACATCATTTTATCTGAAGGAAAAAAACATATGTTCTATTCACAAGCTGTATCATAGAGTTTTATTTTTAAATTATGCTTGTGTTTCCTTCCATTCTATGAGAAAAGCAAATCATAATGATTACATCAGATAAATATTGAAAAAATCCTCAGATGGTTCCTAGAAACCAGACACTTTATATTCCTTATCTTATCAGATGATAACATCCCTAGTTAGCCTTGCTAGGAATTCATCCTTGTTTCCAAATTCTATTTATTCAGTTATAATACAAATTAACTCCTTTAATGAGAGATATTTGTGATTCCTGGTTCACAGCCCTGGAATGATACAGTTTAATGTTACCAAAATGATTAACATGGGTATTCATTCATCTATTTATGCAAGAAATAGGGAGTGAGCACGTCACGTTCTAGCCAATATGCTCTCTCCCTGGAGATAGATCAGTAAACAAGACGGATACAGGCCCCACTATGGCGAGATTTATACTTGTAAACAGTGACTTTTGCCAAAATGTGACAAGAAGATAAACAAAAACACTGTCAAGAAAGAAAAAGCCCCCAAAGAGCTGAGGCTGGAGAAAAACAGCAAAACTGGATCAAGAAGAAAGGCAACTAATAGACCTTTGTTTTGTTTTACTTTTCGACAATAAAGACAATGGTTTTCTGCTAGAAGGTCATATTACATAAAGGTTAAAAGAGCAAGCTTAGCAGTCACACATTCTACTTCTAACCTAGTGGGCTTGTCAAAGAAATTCAGCATGCTGCCTGAAAAGAATTCTTGACAAACAGGTTTCTCTATGGTAACGCATAAAAATGATCCTTTTCTGGACTGGTCCTTTATTTGGTCTCCATTTATTTGGTCTACTGTCCTCTTTTTATCAAATTCCATCACATCCTGGACACTTTATATTCTTAATTGTCTTTTTTTTAATGACAACATAGACATTCAACACTGTGTTCTCCAGCTAACTTATGATCCATTCAATTTCTGTGACAAGATTTCAAACTGGAACACACAATAAAGTTAATGCCACTTAAAATTAAAGCACTTCTGATTGGATAGACACGTTTTAACAAAGATATCCATTATGTTTGTATAAGATATCTTTTATACTGTTTCTACAATAGCATTCTAAGATAAATGCTGTGTGTATAACAATTTATTGTATTTAACATCTCTCAACTTTTTTTTCGAGAATACCATCTGTTAGTTTTACTGTTTCATATTGAGTAAGTGAGCAAGGCCACCTGCAACTTCTTCTAGCATAAACACTTAATAGCAATAAATCTTCCTCACCCTGATACCGTCTTGTATTTTAGAGTCAAATGTACATATTTATAATAACCATAATTGAAGTTAACATAACTGTTATTGTGCCCATTAAAATATTAATCTTTTCTCCCAGCATTTGTCATGTGAAAAATTAAGAAGTAATGAATGAAGTTTTATCTTCATTGTAAACATAAATTGTGAGAAGGAAAACAATAAAAACAGAGCCTCACTATGAACGACAACTTTGAATAACAAAATATTTGTGCTTTTAAAAAGGCCTGAGTTTATTAGTTATCATTCACTAAAGGAAGATGTTTGACAAATTTTTGTGGTGAGGAGAGGAGGGGGTGTTTAATATATCAAGAATATATTCAAATACGCCAAAGTGATTTTAACACAAATTTTATACCAGTATATAAATTATTTTATATTTTGTAAACTGTGACACTATTAATCTTAATTTATATATGTAATAGAGCTATGATGTCCAATATGGTAGCCATGAATCACACGTGACTATTTACATTTAAGTTAAACTTCAAAAATTAAATTCCTCAGTCTCATTTGCCACGTTTTAAGTACTCAACAGCTGTATGAGGCTAGTAGTTACTCTAATGGACAGTGCAGATATAGAACACTTTATCACAGAAAGTTCTACTGGACAGAACTGAACTAAATTAGCTTCTTGAGAGGTGACCAGGGATCATTATATACTCAGGACCCTAGAGAAGCATACGGTATATAATAGTCATTAATAAAAATTTCTTGAGTAAATGTTTAATCAAACGATATAGAAGGCTCTTTCCTCTATGAGACACTCATAAGAATTATAAAACTCAAACATAATTACTGTGAAAATTAGAAATATTCTAAATGAGAAGTCAATGAGCTTTTAATATAATTACACTTATGTAAGTATGAGGTACAACTCTACCTCTCTCTTCTTCTGGTTTGACCTCTTTCCCTGGTGTAACAATACTCCAATCTTCTTTTAGGTCTTTTGTTGAAGAAGTTCTGCTCCTATATAATGGGAAAGAAGAAACCCATTAATAAAGGAGGGCTGTACTTAAAGTTAGTAAAACAAATTATAGGTGATGCTCTTACATTGAATTTTAAATGTTTGTGGTGAAACTTACAATACCTGCTAATTCTACTATATAGGAGATTAATATAGCAAAAGTCTAATAGGTAATAGGCTTTATGCTTTATGGTAAATTAATAGAAATTTAAAATTTGTTACAAATGACCTGAAAAATTTTGAGGAGATATTAAAGCAGCATTTTTTAAAATAAAATTGGTCATTCCTAGAGAGTGTTGCTATCAGAAAAAGGGAGTTTATTGAAAATAATTTGAATGAGTTATTGCTCTTAATTTCAGTTTAGCAGTTTCTGGGAAACCAATATAAATTACAAGGAGCAAAACATACTATTTCAGATTTGAAGTTAACAAGGTTTTAGAAGAAATGTCCAAATTAAAATGTTATTTCTTTTCTGAAGAATCTTGCTAGCTACAGTTCTTTATGTTGAATAATGTAATAGTTCTCATTACCAGTATTTCTCTGATCCAATTCTTGAGTCCTAATTTCCATTGAATTGAAAAAGAACTATTTTTCCTCTGATAAAAGTTATAAGAAAATCAGTATTAACAACAAAGCAGGGAGTTTCACTTTTATTAAATTATTTTTTTCTTATTAAAGAAGTCTTACAAATTAAAGAAAGTTGTATACACACCAAAAATCATAAAAATTATAAAATAATCCATATTAATTCACTCTTTTCAGATATAACATAGAATATAACATTTCAGTGATATTTCAATTTTCATAAAATTACAGTCATAAAACTTTGCATGCTGCTTTAGTTACATGACATTGTTTCCTATGTACTTGACTACCATTTAATATTATCATTTAATATTTCATCTTATTTGTCTCATTATTGTTCCACAGCTTAATTAGGAAAGGCTACCTATTCTAAGGTGAAGGAAATATTCATTATCTTTTCTTCCTTTAGTTTTAGTTGCATTTCTAAATATTTTTGTTGAATAATGTATTTTTTCTTGTTTGCTTTTAAAAATAGAAAAATAATGGTCCCAGCATCTATTATTAAATAATGCTCTCCCCTCTGACTTATACCAATTACACGATATAATAAATTATTATACATAATTAGATCTATTTTTGTGTATTGTATTCTAAAATTCAGTTAATTTTTGGACCAGTATAATTTTGTTTTAATTTTTTACATTTTTTTATTGAGGCAAAAGTTACATAACATAAACTTAACCATTTGGAAGTGTAAACTTCAAAGGCATTTAGTACATTCAATGTTGTGCAATCATCATCCCCATCTAGTTCCAAAACATTTTCATCATCTCAAAAGAACACCCTCTATTTATTAAGCAACCTTTCCCCCTCCTACTAGCCCCTGGAAACAACTAATTTGCTTCCCATCTCTATGCATTTACCTATTATGGATACTTCATATAAATGGAATCATATAATAGGTGATCTTTTGTGTCTGACTTCTTTAACCTAGCATAATAGTTTAGAATTTACCATGTTGTAGCATGTATCAGAACTTCATTACTTTTTATGGTTGAATAATATTTCCTTGTGTAGGTAAAGCACACTGTATCTATTAGTCCACTGAAGGATTTGAGGTTGTTTCCACCCTTTGGCTATTGTGAATACTGACAATATGAACATTTGTATACAAGTTTTTCTTTGAACATCTGTTTTGAAATCTTTTGTGCATACACCTCAAAGTGGAATTGCTCGGTCATATGGCTCTAGGTTTAACTTTTTGAGGAATCACCAAACTGTTTTTCACAGTAGCTGAACCATTTTACATTCCTACCAGCAATGTATGAGGGTTCCAATGTTGAATAAAAGTGGCAAGAGCGGGCATCCTTGTCTTGTTCTTGATCTTAGGTTGAAAACTTTCAATCTTCATCATTTAGCATAATGTCAGTCAACGGTTTTTCAAAAATGTCCTTTATCATGTTTTGGAAGTTCCCTTTCAATCCTAGTTTTTTGAGTGTTTTCATCACAAAAGGTATTAGATTTTGCCACATGCTTTCCACAACAGTTGAGATGTTCACATGGGTTTCTTCCCTTCATTTTATTACTGTGATGTAGTATCTTATTGGTTTTTTATGTTGAACCACCCTTACATTTTGGGGACAAATCTTACTTGGTCATGATATATAATTCTATTCATATGCTGCTGGATTCAGGTTGCTAGTATTTTGTTGAGGATTTGTATATCTATATTCATAAAGTCATTAGTTTACATTTTCCTTCCTTGTGATGTCTTCATCTGGCTTTAGTATCAGGGTAATACTGGCCTCATAGAATGAGTTACAAAGTGTTCCCTTCTCTTCTACTTTTTGAAAGAGTTTGAGAAGGACAGGCATTAATTCTTCTTTCAATGTTTAGTAGAATTCACCAGTGAAGCCATCTGATCCTGGGCTTTTCTTTGTTTGGAGATTTTTAATTACTGATTCAATCTCTTGTTACAAATCTGTTTAGATTTTCTAGTTCTTCCTGAGCCAGTTTCAGTAGTTAATGTGTTTCCAGAACTTTGTCTATTTCATCTTGATTTTCTAATTTGTTGGCATACAACTGTACATAGTATCTTATAATCCTTTTTATTTCTCTAAGGTCTATAGTAATGTCTCCATTTTTTTTATGATTTTAGTAATTTGAGTCTTTTTTTTTTGTCAGTCTAGCTAAAGATTTATGAATTTGGTCATCTTTTCAAAGAAACAACTTTTTTCATTGATTCCATTTATTGTTTGTTTTTTTTTTACTCTATTTTATTTATCTCGGCTCTTTCTTTTCTTTTGCTAGTTTTAGCACACTCATTATTTTCTAGTTCTGTAAGATATAAAGTTAGGTTACTGGATTTGGGATCTGATGTTTCATGTAAGCATTTATGGCTATAAATTTCCCTCTGAGCACTGCTTTTGCTGCATTCCATAAGTTTTGGTACACTGTATTTTCATTTTCACTTATCTCAAAGTATTTTCTAATTTCTACAGTGATTACTGCTTTGACTCGTTTTTTTTTTTTTTAAGTGTGTTGTTTAATTTTTATATATTTATATGAATTTTCTAGGTTTCCTTCTGTTATTTTTAGTTTCACTCCTCTGGTCAGAGAAGATACTTTGTATGGCTACTATTTTTTAAATTTTATTGAGATTTGTTTTGTGGCTTAAACATATGCTCTATCCTAAAGAATGCTCCATGTGAATGTGAAAAAAATGCATTTTCTACTGTTGTTCAGTGGAGTGCACTATATAAGTCAGTTAGCTCTAGATGATTCTGGTGCTGTTCAATTCTATTTCCTTATTGATCATTTTAGTTATTTTATCCATTATTGAAAGTGGGGGTATCGAATTCTCAAACTTGTATTATAGTACTGTCTATGTCTCCCTTCAATTCTGTCAATTTATACTTCATGCATTTTGAGGTTGTTAGCTGTGTATATGTTTATAATTGTTATATCTTCTTGAAGGAGTGACCTTTTCCTCAAGATATGTGACCTTTTTCTCTTACAATATATTTTGATGTAAAGTCTATTTTGTGTGATATTAGCATAGCCACTCTAGCTCTCCTTTGGTTACTATTTTCATGGAATACATTTTTCATCCTTTCAATCTACTTGTGTCTTTGGATCTCAAGTGAGTCTCTTATAGACAGCACATAGTTGGATCACGTATTTTTATCCATTCTACCACTCTCTACCTTTCAATAGGACAGTTTAATCCATTTTCATGTAAAGTAATTACAGATAAAAAAGGACTTACTTTTGTCATTTTGTTATTTGTCTTCTATATCACTTACATCATTTTCATTCTTTAATTTCTCCATGACTGCCTTCTTTTGTCACTAGTTAATTCTTTTTTCTAATTTTTGTTTGTTTCCTTCTTATTGGATTTCTGTATTTTTTTTTTTTTTTTTTTTTTAGAATTTCTCTTAGTGGTTCCCTAGGGATTACAATAAACATCTTAACTTCATAAACATTAAGTTTGAATTTAAATCATTATAGTTTCAACAGTATTAAAAAATTCTGTTCCTTTACAGCTCTGCTCCCTCCTTCATGTTGTCATTTTCACAAATTACACATTTATACACTGTGTGTCCATTAATATAGATTTAAAATTATGGTTTCATCCATTTGTTTTTTAAATTATATAGGAAAATATAAGAGATACAAAATAAAAATGAAATCATATTGACTTTTGTATTTATCTTTGTAGTTGCCTTTATTGTTTTTTATTTCTTCATATGGCTTCAAGTTACTGTCTAGTGTCCTTTCATTTCTGCCTGAAGGATCATCTTTAGGATTTCTCATAGGACAGGTCTGCTGGTTTTTGAAGACCTGAAATCTCTCAGCTTTTCTTTATCTGGGAATATCTTAATTTCTTTTATTTGGAATATCTTAATATCTTTTATTTTGGAAGGACACATGCAGGATTCAGAATTCTTGTTTGATGGAATTTCTTTCTTCCAACAACTTTAAATATGCATTTCAATTGCCTTCTGGCCTCCATAACTTCTGATGAGAAATTGACTGTTAATTTTATTGAGGATCCCTTGTACATGATGTCACTTCTCTCCTGCTACTTTCAAGATACTATCTTTGTCCCAGGCTTTCAACAATTTGACTATAATGTGTCTTGGTGTGGAGATCTGAGTTTATCCTGCTTGGAATTCACTGAGTTTAGTGGAAGTATAGACATCCTTCATCAAATTTGGGGAGTTTTCAGCCAATGCTTTTTCAAATATTCTTTCTTCCCCTTTTTCTCTCTACTATCATTCTTGGACTCCTATTATTAGTATATTTGTATTCTTGATGGCATCCCTCAGGCCTATTAGGCTCTGCTCATTTTTCTTCATTCTTTTGTCTTTCTGCTCCTCAGCCTGATTAATCTCAATTGACTACCTTCAAGTTCACTGATTCTTTCCTCTGCCTGCTCAGATCTGTTGGTGAACATCTATAGTTTTCATTTCAGTTATTATACTTTTCAGCTCCAAAATATCTATTGGTTCTTTTTTATAATTTCTTTCTCTTTATCAACATTTCGTATTTTTGAGACATTATTCTCCTAGTTTTGTTTAGTTCTTTGTCCACGGTTTCTTCTGTCTCTTGAGGATATTTAAGACAGTTGATTTAAAGTCTGCCCAATAAGTCCAATGTTTGGGCTTCCTCAAGGGCCAGTTTTTATTAACTTCTTTTTTTTTTTTCTTTGTTAATGGGACAAATTTTCTTTGCCTACCTCATAATTTTTGTAGGAAATTGGACATTTTTAATATTTTAATGTGAAATGGAAATAGATTACCTTCTCCCTATTGGGTTTGTTGTTGCTGTTTGTTGTAGGTTCTTGTTATTTGTTTGTTTAGTGACTCTTCTAAACACTTTTTGTAACATCTGTATTCTTTGTCATTGTCAGTGGCCACTAAAGTAAGTGTTTCATTAGCTTACTAGTGAGAGTGTGTTTTGTTCATGTTATCTTAAATACCTGGAGCCAAAAAAAAGAACAAAGGAAAAAAATACTCTCCTAATCTTGGCAGATTGGCTTTGTGTTGGAGTACTCCTTCAATGCTTATCCAGGTTGTTTACAACTCTGCCTCTACCTTCAATTCTTGCCTGTGCAGATCTTAAAGGTCAGCCAAAGGTAAAAGATTAGGGTCTTCTTGGGTCTTTTCTGAGCATGTCTCCAGCACTGGCGACCTGTGTGCACTTCTTGATTCTCCACTATATGTGAGAGATTTTAAAAACCTGATTCCCTCATGTATCTCTTTTTCCAACCTCTTCTTTCCCAGGCATTTTGGTCTATCTACTGCTTATCCCAACCGTTATCCATAGCTTTAGGCAGTGGTGGCAAGTATATGCCTTTAAATGCTTTTAGCAAACACTGCCTGGAAGTAGCTCCAGCTCTGTATTTGCTCCAAGTCAGGCAAAACAAAGACAAACCTTTATGCCAGTCCATCAGGGGGTCATCAGACAAGTTAAAACACTGAACTATAATTCATTGAGAATAAGGTCCATATTGTACCCTCTAGCACTAGCAATCTGTACCACAAGTGCAGGCTTCTCTCTTCATGGCCACCACTGATCTGGGGGCTGGAGAATGGCAAGTCAGCAATTTAAAATGCCACAGTGTTCTATTAATGCAATGTAGCAGACTCTTTCTTCATTAACTTTTCCTCTAGTTGTAAGTTTTTAACTAGATTCCAGATAGCTCCAAAAGTTGATTCTGAACAATTTTTACCAACTTTATAGTTGTTTTTGTAGTGGGACACAATCATGGAGATCCCTGTTATCCCATTTTCAGTGATATCCTAATTCTAAAATTTTTTAAAATACATTTCATATCCAATGTGAAAAATTCAGCTTTCAATTTCCTGTTCCTTTTAAAATAAAACTTATCTACAGCAGATTAATCATCAAAATTTGAATATAATTAACAATAAAAAAGCACGAAAAGTTCTTACCGTTCTTCAAAAGAAGTTTCAAACTGTCAAAATAAAAGATCTCAATAAAAATAAAATTTTAAACATCTTAAAAAACAATAGTAAACTTAACTTACACTTTAACTTACTGATAAAACTGTAGATACTCCACTTAACATACCCCATTATATTCTTGTCAAATCACACTCTCTCTTGTTTCCAAAGCAGATATATATTTCTCTCACCTATTCCTATCCTTTTATTATTATTCCCACCTAACTGTTCTCATCTTTCATCTGTATTTCTAAATCTTACCCCTTCAACAGGGGCCAGTTCAAATTTCACTTATTTCCAAAAGACTTTCCACCCAATCAGAAGTGCACAATATCTGCTGAATTTTAATATATTATCAAAGAGTGGTAAACACATAATTACATGTGAGTTCACAAATATTTAGTTTTCTACAGTATTATCCCTCTTCTGGACTATAAACTCCTTGGTGGGAGTCATGTTCCACAGATATATTCTAACAGTACCTTGAATTGTAAGGGGCAGAAATTAACAAAAACACAAGGAATATATAGTCAGAATGTTATGAGTTCCATAGATAATCTCCAATTCAAGATGTTAGATTGTGCATACATGATTACTTCTCTTCAATTCCCATATCATATCAAAATTTCTGGGGGAAAAATATATGTGTGTCAATAAAATCACTGGAACATATATTTTAGAAGAATTTCCAGAAATAGAAAGTAATCAAATGAGACTGACAGTGAAAATAGAGCAAAGAAAAGTATAACTCAGAAGAGACAAATGGAGACAAGTTCAGGGAGGTGGAAGGCTTCTCTGTGGAGATCATGAGGAATTTCCAGCATCTGCAGGTGATAATCAAAGTAAATAATTGAAGGGCTGCTTGTCTTTAGATGGGCCAGTCTCATTGCTTTCTATCCTAAGAATCCAGAATACATGGCTGAGAAGATGCCTTCTAATCACTGTCATGAGAAGAACTCTCTAACCACACTGGAGATCTGTCTAAGATGGAGAGGTTGTCTAAGAATGGAAGTTATGGTTCCAGAGAGAAATAAAATAGAGCCCAGATAACTAGCAGAATCCCACACAGACACAAACAGATGGGTGAGGAAAAACAAAGGCAGATTCATCAAGGAATGAAATATTGTAAGGTGCTACAAACTCAATATAAGCTTATTTAGGCAAAAGTAGATGCGCTCAACTTTCTTGCCTAAACGTATTACCTCTCATTTACAAAGAGCCTGAGTAAACTTTTTTACATACTGGATAAAAGCCTTTGATGTAAGCAGACTCCAACAGTTGCTAAAAAGCAAAGAAATAAAAACAGCAACAAAAAATCCCCAAAAAACTTATGGTAGCAACCAATAACCAGTCTGGTCCATCATTTATAAATACAAAGGCCAAAAAAAGAAGTATACAAATATTTGAGGGAAGATTAGAGCATGAAAAATAACAAAATTTACTTCAGATATAACAGAAATACTGGAATGAACAAAAATGAATATAATAATAAATTCAAGGCATATACTTCTTTTCTCCACAATATTTAAAAATAGAAGAATAAAATTGAGTTTAAGAATATCATTATCCAAATATGAAATAGATTAAAATAAGTAATCATTTTATTACCCATATATACATATGAGAATTTAGTTTATTATAAATTAACATTTCAAATCAATGGAGATAAACAACTCAATGAATGATATTGAGATAATTTGAATAATTACTTGGAAAAGATAAAATATCCTATCTGATTTATACCACAAATAAACTTCAGAGGGTTGAAGGAGCTCAATGAAAAAAAAATTAGAAATGATAAAACATTTTAATATTCTTGATATGAGGAAGATTTTTTAAACAATACAAAAATCTCAGAATATATTAGATAGATTGGTTTACATACAAATTTCTTTACAATAAAACTACTATAAATAAGTTAAAAGACTAGTAAAAGCAGAAAAAAATTGTAACTAACATAAAAGACAAGAAATATCTATCAATATTTCTATAAATATGTAAAAAGTAAGAAACAATGCAAGAAAACAATTGGGGAAATTACATAAACATCAACTAACAAAAAATTAAATGCAAATGGGCAGAAAGCATCAGAAAAGATGCTCTATTTATATGTGCTAATTAATCTACATATCTATATATTTATCTATATCTATGTACATGGATGCACAATTACGTACACACATATACATCAAATGAATACTATATATGCTAATATGCTACAGAATCAATAAATTAATACTACAGTTTTCATCAATCTGCCCATCTCCTCCATTATCTCCTACTTAGTTCTCTCCTCTAAACAGGTTTTGGTGTTTGCTATACTGCTGGAATTTTCTTGTGCTGATAGTAGAATAGATTCAATGAAATCTGAAAAACTCCCAAAGAGACTAAATTCATCTATATAGTAAAAAACTAATGAACGCAATTGTTTGAAATCTCAATGGGTTTTTTTCACATAATACAATAAGCTTATTCTTAAATTTATATGTACCAAGAAGAGCCAAAGAAGTCTGAAAAAGAAACAAAAAAGCATATCAGGTATGAAAACATATTATGAAGCATGTAAATTAGTGAAATGAGATATTGTAATAGAAAGGTAAAATTAACCAGTGGAATAAAGGAACCAGAAATAGATCAATCATATATGAATACTTGATATATGATAGATGTGGTATAGCTGGTTTCTACAAAATAACAGGATTTTCAATGTTGAGAAAAATAATATTCCATATTTTTAAAAATGAAAATAGTTAACCTATTCCATTCTCATACACAAAAACCAATTTCACAACGTTAGAAATTAAATCTGAAGTGAAAATCTTTAAAAGTTTAGAAGAAATAAAGGAAAAATTTTTATGACCCTGCACATGGAAAGATTTCTTAAACAAGATGCAAAACACTTAAACTAAAGGGAAAATGATAAATTTAAGTACATTAAAATGAAGAAATTTTTTATTAAAAAAATCACAAAGAAAGTAAAAAGACAAGTCAAACTGAGAGAATACATTTAAAATATACACAACAGACTAAAGATAACAGTTTGTTCCTACAAGTCAATAAGAAAATACAAATAAACCCAGAAGAAAATGAGCAAAAGATAAACAGGCAGAGAAGAGAACGAACGCTCAATGAATATATTAATAGATTTTAAACTAATTAATAATTAAGAAAATGTTAGCCCTTGGTTTTGGTGACTCAGAGTCCTGTAAGTACAGAGTCCTACAATCAGGCTGATTTATAAGATAGTTCCAAGAAGCCATTTGAAGTTGAAGCACCACAGGAACATCAGGAGGAGACTCGTTAAGAGGCACTTTAATGAATTATGACATAATTATCCAAAAAATGTGAAGTCCTCAATAAGTCAGTAAAGCTTAATTAATATTCTCAGTTTGATCCTCCTCATAGCGTGATAGAAAATAATGTATTTTATAATGATAAAAAACCTAAATTTTTAGAAATAGAATTAAATTTGGTATGGAGAAACATTTTAGGACAACATATCAAAACTTTACCCTAGCAACATTTTGTAGAGGTAAGTGGTGAAGCAATAAAGAAAAATTATTTTAATTGGTCTTTGATCTGATGTGAGGGGGTGAAATTTCAGGTATCTATTATTCATATAGCCAGGATATTTAAATGGCTAACATAGGAAAGGCCTATAATACCAGAGAAAAATTGAATTTTATATTCATAACTACCTATTTGAAATATTTAGACAAGTTTTAGAACTCTCCCAAAGTCACTTTAAATTATTTTTAATAAAATTCTTGTTATAATTAAGTTCACAATTTCACTATTGCCATAAATATTTGAGATATTTAGAAACATTGATTATAATTTATAATATAATCAATTTACCCAGCTAACCACAAAATCCTATCATTTCTTATTTCTGTCTCTTTCAAAGAGCAAAGAGTGACAAAAGTGAGGAGGACTAAAAATGTCAAATTGGACATACTTTAAGAAATTATCACATTATAGGGGAAACGAAACACTTATAACTATAAACCACATTGTGCACAAACTCCTGCTTGATACATGTAACATTCTCATTGATCCTGGTTCTTTAACTCTATATTTTTATTGGAAATCATCACCCAATATTTTAAATATTTAAATACTATTTAAATTTTTGAAACAAAGAAAGTATTCAGAAAACCTATTTTCTACTCTAAAAAATAAGAAAAAATTAATTTCATGTTAGGAATCTCCTTTTGTACTGTCTAACATTTGTGATATGGAGTACTAAGACCGAATACTATTTCCCACAACTATATCCTACTTTCATCTGGAAAGAATACTCAAACCCTTGAATTTATAGTCCATTTGGGCTTTCCTATAGGTATCCTATTCACAAGTCCAAAATCATCTTGAAGAGGCAATATTTATCAAACAACATGCCAAATTCAAGAATTTTTAGGAACAACTTTCCATTTTTTAAAAATCAACTTCATGCAAAACCTGACATAATTTAAAAAATTATTCCTAAATCTATTCATTCAAAAGTATTTACTTAATGCCTATAATTTGCCTAGTTCTCGTAGGTACTACAGTTAATGGTGATTTATATAGAGACTCTAACTTCCAAGATGTTACAATCTTGTAGGAGAGAGACAGACATAAAGAAACAACTTCAATATAATGTGTTAATTGTCACAGTAGAGGTCAGTAAAATGTCTTATGAGCTTTCAAGGGAGGACAGCTATACTAAGCTTTGGAGGGCAAAGATGGTTTTGTGAGAAGAAGTGAGGGTTTCACAGCAGGCCTATTTATAATAGACAAAAGGTGGAAATAACCCAAATGCCCATAACAGACAGATAAACAAATTGTGGTATATACATACAATGGGATATTCAGTGATAAAAAGGAAGGAAGTACTGATACATGGTACCATGTGGATGAACCTCAAAATGCTATACTAAATAAGAGAAGCTAGACACAAAAAAATCACATATTGTATGATTTATACAAAAAATCCAGAATAGGTAAATCCATAGAAATAGAAAGCAGATGGTGGTTTCCAAGCCACATTGGAGAGGTGAATGGGGGCTAAATAAATCCGTCGTGTGTATGGGGTTTTATTTTGGAGTGGTGAAAATGTTCTGAAACTAGATAGAGGTGGTGACTCTATAACATTTTGAATGTACTAAATGCCATTAAGTTATTCACTTTAAAATGGTTAATTTTAGATTATGTGAATTTCATCCCAATAAAAAAAAATCTAAGGAAATTGTAATCAAATATGGACTTTAGTTAGTAACAATATATCAATATTGGTTCATTAATTACAACAAATGTACTATGCTAACATAAGATATTAAAATAGGGAAAACTTAGTCTAGAGTATACATGAAATCTCTGTATTATTGTTCCAATTTTTCTGAAAGTCTCAAACAGTTCTAAAATAAAGTTTATTTAAAAAAATACTATTTAGGACAGCATAAAAAATTAATTACCTAATTATAAAAGAAAGAAAATGTTAAAGAAAAAAAAGAATGACTGTGGCTTTTGAGTCATGGAGTTAAACCCAATCATTTTAATATGAAATCTCAAAGTTCTTACGGGAATTGGAACATTTTGAACTGAAAAATGAAATAGTTCAAAATGCAAAGAAGTTTCTGAACTTCCCACTTACCATGGCAGTGTTATAGATGGAATTTTGTCCCCCCAAAATTCTTATGTTGAAGTCCTAATCTCCAGTGTGACTGTATTTGGAGATGGGGCCTTTAAAGAAATAAAGTTAAATGAGGTCATAAGGGTGGGGTCCTAATCCAATAAGACTGGTGTTCTATAAGAAGAGACACCAGAGCTCTCTCTCTCACCAGGTGGGCACAGAGAAAAGGCCATGTGAGGACACAGTGTGAAGGCTGCTGTCTACAAGCTAGGAAGACAATACTCAACAGAAACCAA
Source organism: Tapirus indicus (assembly GCA_031878705.1). NCBI lineage: Eukaryota > Metazoa > Chordata > Mammalia > Perissodactyla > Tapiridae > Tapirus > Tapirus indicus. Next base: position 39,527,821 of record CM062917.1, on the reverse strand, counting down.
CCCTGACGACATCTGTCTTGGATTTCTAGCCTCCAGAACTGTGAGAAAATACATTTCTGTTGTTTAAGCCACCCAGTTTGATATTTTGTTATGGCAGTAGAAGCAGACTAAGACAGGAAAAAGTCTGAGATAGCTACTCACATCTATTTCTCACGGAAATGAAAGTAATTCTCAGAGCGAAGAGCTGAGAAAGTAGAGCAAAGAGAAGGAGAACAACAAATTAGGAAACTATTCCCAGTGAGCAAAACTAAGTTTTAATCAAGAAACATTCCTTGGTCCCAGATCTGGTAGACCTAACACCATGTGCACTCATAAATTTCAGAATTTTATACATTAGTGAAAGATATGTGCCTTTCATTCCTCCCATTTTTTTAATGAGAGTGTTTATTCTGATGATTCTGTCCCTGCTTCACCAGTGTATGCTAAGTGTGCAGAAGCAGTATTTAACTTATTTTAATTCACAGATCTCTGGGTCAAAAGAAGCTGCACCCAAAGAACTTTATCTGCATCAGATCTGTTGCAGAACATGTGACGATGGACTTCTGCATGATACCATAATGAAATAAAACTTTTTGGGGAGAATGTGACTATAGTTTGCATTTTGAGGGGTTCTTAATCATGTTGCCAATGGACAACCTGATAGATTGCCACATAAATCACCCCCGAAGAAACATGTCTCATGGCATCCACATCTTATCTAATACTCCACCACATTAAGAGTGGAACTACGTGCTTTGCTTTGGCCAGTGGGACTTCAGCAAACACGACATAAGCAAAGCTTTCTTAGGCACTTGTCCATTGAGGTTTGTCCTCTTGGAACACTCTCCCTACCACCAGACATGTGAGTGAGGCCATCTTCATCACTATTCCCAGTTGAGTGAGCATATGCATGCATCCACATGATTGGCCCCAGGCAAAAACCAGCAAAATTTGACCAGTTGAGCCCAGAACAAATTGCTCAATGGTAACCAAATAAATGCTTATTCTAGCCACAAAATTTTCATGTGTGTATGTGTGTGTGTGTGTGTGTGTGTGTGTGTGTGTGTAGTAATAGATAACAAAAAAAAAAAAAAAACAATGGTTACTCTTCTGAAAGTACGTTTATTAGAATAATGGTGACAAAATTCAGATCGCAATGAATAAATGAGTAATCGGGAGGTGAGGAATCAGAGATACTAAATTTAGCAACTCTTTTCAGATGCTAAGTGGAATGGGAAGAGAAAGAGTAAAGGTATATATTTAAAGATATGTATAGGATAAAAATTTTTTTCCTGAAAACAGGATAAATATCAATGTTTTAAATATCGACAGGAGTGAGTTAATTAAAAAGGAGATCTGGAAGATAGAACACCAGATGGAGCAAGATCCTTGCAAAAGCAGAAGATGGAAAGCAGGTGAGGAGAGTAGCCATGGATTTGTGGGGGAAGGAAGTCTTCCATGAAAGGCCAAAAGGAATAATGTTTGTGGAATTTAAGGGTGTTTACAGGTGGGATAACAGGAGTTTGAGGCATTTCTGTTATTATATTTCCTATTTTGGGGGGGAAGGAAGAGATGAATGAGTAGTGAGGTGGATGATTTGGAGGCTTGAACAAAGGAGTGGACTGGAGTAGCCACCATAGAATACTACAGAAAGTTCTGATTGACAAACAGAATAATTTCAGAGCAGTATTAAAGGTCCCATTGAGGTTGAGACCATGAATGCATAATATCTCAAATTTGGATTATTGTGTAATGTTCTCCAGCACTATTCAGCAGTGTAGGTAAAGGATGGAGATGGCAGACCATCAGAGAGCAGGATAAAGAACTAACAGACCAAATATACCAGTTGGTGAGTGTTTTAAGAGATAAATTGATTAGGCAAGGAAGTAAAGAAAAATGGGGATGATAGAATAGGAAATAGTGGATGTCAGGATTTGAAGTGTCCTTAATTTCAAATGCAATATAATAGAATTAAGAGAATGAGAAAACTCAAAATTAGAGATTTAGTAAAGAGAGCCAGATGATTAAATATTAGGTTTCAGAATTAAAAGCAGATGTGAAATGGTATAAGCAAAGCAGTTTTCCAGTTAGAATTACAAGCATTTTAACATTCATGTTTTTTGGTCCCCATGGCTGACACACTCTCAGGGATAGATGACATACAGCACAGCGGTAAAGCGCATGTTCTTAGATCTCTAATATGCTTGGTTTGGATGCTGGCTCTACAAATGACTGTGTGATCTTGGGAGAAATCAGCCTCTGAAATCATTTTCTTCATCTGTAATAGGGGATAATGGCAGTTTCTACCTCACAAGGTTTTGATAAGGATTCAGTAAAATCATGCATATTAAGGGTTTAATACAGCCTATGATATATAGTAAGAACTCAATAAACATAGCTTTATCATTGTTATTGATATTATTTTTCAACAATATATTTTTAGTTTAAAGAATGATTTCTAAATACTTTCTCTCTATGCCATTCTTTTAAATCATGGTAGCATCTTTAGTGACTTGTATTGATTAAATAAAAAGGAAAATTTCAATTCAGTAGAGATCATTCCAAATTAAATAAAACTATCTCTAGTCTAGACAGTCTCAGAGAATAAGGTGGAAGAAAAATAAAACAAAACCTTTTATGTGTATGGGAAGTTATCCAGGCGATTATTTCAACATTTTGCAATGTTTTCTCATTCTTTGCAAAGATAAAATATTGAAAAAATGTTCATATCAACTCTACTGTGAAGAATTTTCTCTCAAGATTCAGAATTGCAATTAAACTGCTATGAGTAGATGGACAAGCTCATTGCAGATGCATCTTTGCTAATCACAGGCCCTATAGAATTCATTCTGACTACAACGGAAACCACTGTGACATTATGGGAAAGCAAACTATAACGCTTGATATAAAAAGACTGATCTTTCACTTACCAAATGTATTCCATACCCAAAGTAGATGACAGCTTTACAATTACTTATAGAGCTTTATCTAATAAAAGATTAAGATTATCCTGATTAAAAAAAAATAAGCATCATCCCCAAAAGAAACCCCACACCCATCAGCAGTCGCCTCTAGCCCTAGGAAACCACTAATCTGCTTTCTGTCTCTATAGACTTGCCTGTTTCAGATATGTCACATAAATGGGATCATATGATATGTGGTCTTTTGTGATTATGGTAATGGTTACACAACTCTGTAAAAACACTAAAAACCACTGAATTGTACACTTTAAATAGCAAAATTTATGGTATGTAAATTATCTCAATAAAGTTACTTTAAAAAATCAAACAACGTATAGAGAAACACAGTCAACAATCTAGACACAAGTGAAACTATTGCAAATTAAGAGGAAAAACTGCTGGCCAAGAGAGGGCATCACTTTGTCCCTGTCCTTGACCCCACCCCAATCCCACCATAAATGCACTCCTTGCAGTCCCCAATAAAAACTCAACTTCACTGGGGAGAACCATCACTATGGATGAACAAAGTCAAAGTCAAGGGCACTACTTCAGCTATATTTTCAGATTTGGGGGCCTCAGACCTAACTAAACCTGTACTTGGGCAAACACCCTCTTCTCTTTTGCTGGCTGCCAGACACTTCTTGGACCAGACTGTCCTCATCATTGCACCAGCCTTTTTCAACAATTGGAGTAATAAAACATGAGATTTGGGGAATTCAGAAAGATAATTATTAAGTCAGTAGCCTGCTTTGACTCCTAACTCTAAAATCCAGAGGATTCAGATAATCTGAACTCAGGGTTCACTTGGTGCAATTCCTTATAGGATTACAATGGAATTTGGAGTGGAGGCTCCAGCTGGTAATCACCAAGTTGTTTTCCTCTGCCTTGCTTTGCTCTCTGTATACATAATCCCCCTGGGAACTGGTGGAGGGGTAAGCCATGTTGTTCCACTAGCACTCAGTAGGTACAAGACAGTCCTGGGGATCATAGGCAATGAATGAATAAAATTGGAAAACATTAATCTCTTCTCAAAGGTACAATCAGTTAATGACTTTTACTGGGTAAAATGTTTTTATGTGGTAAAAAACTCAACAGACATTTACTGGGTGCCTATTAAGCTCTGAACCAGGTACCAGAGGATAGCACTAAGCAAGTCACCCTGGTGCTTGTCTCCTTAGAGCTTTTCTATTTATTCAGTTGGCTCATTTACATAATATATTTACACAAGAAGGGCTCTTTTTTTTTCAGTTTTCCTGAAGATAAGCTGTAAAATATCTTGGCTTATTTTGTGAATAATTTTATCTAAGGTAATCTTTTAGTTGGCCCATTACCCATAATGTTTAGCAGTTTATCAACTGTTCAGAACCCCAAGTGTGACTGGGTAAAGAACATGGGCTTTGATAACAGACAGAGTGTGTTCAAATCCCAATACTGTCTTGTGACCTTGAACAAATCTCTGAGCTATTTCCCCATCTAGCAATTAGATATAACAATAACCATTCAATAATAGTTTTGAGGTCCAAGAGAAACAACATAGTAAACATGGTGCCTGACTTATATTAGGTTTTTAATAGATGATAACTATTACAATTGTTTATTAAAACACCTATGAATCTATTTTCATCATTTTTAACAACATGAATGATTGTGAACTGAAGTGTACAGCATAGCATATCAATAAATATTAATTTTCTTCTATCTACTTAACACACTCTTCAAGGCCCAGGACACCATCAGGCCTATGACCTGCAAAGCATTTCCTGAAGGGGTAGTCTGATTTGGGAAAACAAAGAAGCAACAGAGATAATATAATACTAATATAGAATGATATAAATAATATTATAGAAATAACAACAGCTAATACATACTGAGTGCATATCATCTGCTGGCACTTCAACACAGTATCTGTGATAAGTGAATATAAGTGAGGCCATCTTGTTACACTAAATGCCCCAGCCGCTCCTCTGTGTGACTACTCACTGCTCTGCATATACTCTAAAAAAATTCACATGCTTTCCTGATTTATGGCCTCCACTTATGCATGTACTCCCCAATAGCCTGATAAATTAAAACTTTGTTCTAAGTTTCTCTCCAGGAACAGGCTGACCACAGGCGAGAAATGCACCTACAAGGTATCCATCACAGCTGACAGAAGAATGGAACAATGTGATGTTCAGAGCCTGTCATGCCTGGAGACCAACATCCCTGGACTCCCTCCTCACTGCTCATTTTCCCTATAAAACTGCCTCAAGATTCTGTAATCCTTGAAGATGGGTTTTTTGAGACATTAGTCACCCGTCTTCCGATTTGCTGGCTAATCTAATCTAATCAAACTTCCTTTCTTGATCCCTAACTTGTGATTAATTGGCTCAGATTGAAGCAAGCAGAGGGTGCCCATTGCTCGGGAACATCTCCATTCCCATCTAAGGTCACAGAATGTGTGGCTCTAAAGCCTGCAGTCTTGACTACTGCACCCCAATGCTTCTGGAAGGAGAAAACACCCTAGAGGAAGCATCATCAGTGGCTCATCAGAACTTTTTCAGAGCCAGATCCAGTAATAGTGGTGAAGGAAGAGAGACAGCACAGGTCGCTGGCAAACTTACCTTCCTGTCTGTGCAGTCTAACTGTGCATTAATTGCTCAGAAATATAATCTTAATAAAAGGTATGAGAAGGTTTTTATCATTCCTAAATCAGTCTTTGAAAATAATTGAAAGTTACAGTGATTTCAAGAATGAGCTCCCTTCAGAATAGTAAAGGCAAACTTTAATAGGTTAAAAAGACAAAGAAAGAATCATTATATTCTCTTTCAACAATCCTATTAGGTATTTCTTTAGAACAAAATAACTCATTAAAAGGGCACACTGTCCTTTTATACACCAGTTTACTCATCTAATCATCTAATCAGTTTAGTATCCCCAAAAAGGATGTAAATGCTATTTAATTTACTAGTCAAGTTGGCTTATGGAAATTACTACTTAGCATGATTGCCTCTGGATAAAGAACAAACAGGTATGAAAAAAACTAATAAGGTCATTTCACCCTTCTGAAGTGACACTATCAAAAACATGTCTAGCTTAGTAAATTATGCAACTGAGCAAAGATTCTATAAAGTATTCCAAGTATCATTAAAAAATAACTCCCTGGGTTCTCTAAATTACTGACCCTTATAGGCTCTACAGAGCTTACAAAAATGTTAGCATTTTAAATGTCACTTACCTGTTTCAAATGCTCCTGTATTTTAGACTCTACATCTTCAATGTGTGAAATCATTTTGTTCACACATGGTGCTGGGATGTTTACTAAAGCACAGCTGTGACGTCGACATGGGTAGCTAAAGTAAATACCTTTATTCACCCCTAAAGATAAAGCAGAGGAAGTTAGTTAGCAGCCATATACAGAGTAGTAAATGTTGATGTTCAGAATATGCAAAAAGTATTCTGCTTTATTAATACTAATACTCAACTTTTCTTTAATAAACAGATTGATAAATACATCAGAGAATTATAGAACGAAACTTCAAAAAAATCTAAAAGCTAAAATAATCGTTTATGACTTAAAATCTAAGAAATAAAAATGAACCTAAGAAGTAAGAATAAAACTTCAAGCAAAGTTAAAATGTTAAACTGTTCCACAGCATCATGGACTAACCATTAAAAATAATAATAATAAAACAAGGCAGAAAACTAGTTAATCCATTTGTTTCTAAATAGATCTTAAATCACTTAAAAAATGACTTTGAAATGTATTTTAAATTCTCCCTTCAAAGAGATTCCACATCTTCCAATGTAAATAATATCCAACCACTCAAGCATCGAAGAAGTTCTTCCTTAAATCCAGCATGAGTTTCTCTTGCTGAAAAAAATTAAAGCAAGTCCCCTTCATCCTCATAATAACCTCATTTTCTACCTTCTATTTCTGAAAATTGGAGTCTCATGCGAAGGGTGATTGATGTTCTCACTATAGCATTCAAGTTGTACTCATCATAAAATTCACTCAGTCCGATGTGCCTCAGTGATTCTAATCCTGGTATGTCCTGAATCAACTGAAGGTTGCAGAAGCACAGCAAAGTTGTCCATGAAACTCCACCAAAGTGCCTACTTGCATTCCTTTTGCCTCTAAGGACCCTATTGGGCTGGGTTATAGCTACAATCACTGATCTTAAATGCAAGACACAAAATAGGCTCAGTGCCTCAATGAGAACAGTGTGATGTCCTCATTTCAGTTGACCTTGAGGAACACAGAAGTAATGCTGTTGCCTCCAGACTATACCTTTTGTTTCAATGCCAACCCATAGAGATGGTAAATGTTTCAGACATCTTCATTTAAACTGCAATCTTTTAAGTATCTTTTAAATGAAGTCTCATAATATCCTCCTCCAAAAACACAATCTCTCTGAAAATGGCATATTTGTTTCATTTATAATATTTCATTTATAAATAAAAGTATTTGCTCTATCCTATATATATATATATATATATATATATGGGATACATATACACATACATATATATTCCAATATTTTTTGAGCACTAAAAATATGTGCCAAACATGGGACTATGCCAGGTACTTTTGATGTCACACTTTATTCAATCTTCATAACAATCTTATGAAATGGGATTATTATCTTGATTTCATATATGAGGAAACCAAGGCTTAGAGAAGTTTTATAATGTGTCCAGTTCCACAGAGCTAGTAAGTGTGAGAGCTAGGACTTCAACTGTATCCCCCTGGCTATTGATTATGAGCTATATACTATGAAGGTTGTTTTTAGTTTTTAAGTAAGTGGCAAAATAAAGAAAAGTAGTCCTAAAAATATATTTCAGGGCATCTCAAGTGTTTCACATATCACTTGTTTTTGAATTTTGAAGGTTCCTTCAAGACATAAGTGCCGATATTCTAATGTATTTTAGTTTGCTTTGACCATACTGAACACACATACCTGCTATGACTCTTTTGTGTGTGTTATATTCCATCTTTCCTCTTTAGTTCATACACAGATATATATTTTTCATCTCTCTAATAGTCAAAAGACCAAAGTGTTAGCTGGTGAAAATTACTTATTGATCTCCTATCCAAATATCTGGATAAGGGCATGTTGCCATTCCTTCTAGAAATAAGAAGATTTTAAAATACACACTTAACAACCAAGTGGTTGTCCTTATACTCAAAACATTTGTTTTGCTTCATTAAATGTGGGGAAAACAAGGATAGTAATGACTTATTTAACATTTTTCTGCATGTGCCACACCCAACCTATTATATGAATACTAATTAATTTCCGTAGCGCCCCTATGGTTTAGGATTAACATTTTACATATGGTAAAATGGGGAAAATGAAAAACTATGAAATTAAATTTTGCACTAAAAGTCTACAAAAGACATGGCATCATAAGCAGCACAAGATAGGAGCAGAATTCAGGGTTCTTATTACTGTTTTTATTCTAATGCATGCGTGGTATGAGTTAAAACTTTCCTTTCCATTTCTTTTTAATTTTAACTAACTTAAAGAGACACCTAGATGGTTAAACTAGGTATCCATGTTTATTCATTTTTTTGACTTGACTGATAACTAATTGTGCCTCTTAAGCTAAAACTACTCGGTCTCTAACCTGAGATTTCTCACTAAATAAATGAATGGGTTGATGGCGTGTTATAGAAGATCTTTTTCACCTAAAATTCCATGATACAATGAATTAACAGTTTTAGTCAAACATAAATTGATAGAGCTCCTCCTCATGAAGCCTGTGCACAAATGAACAGGGTGAGTATTTAAGGAATTAAGCTCACGTAGGACTCTCGTCCTCATTAAACATCTGCCCAACTCCAACTTCCTTGCTCAGAATCAATGCATAAGAGGCAAGATCCTCCCGGATCTGGGCCAGAGTTGAGGTGTGTTGACACTGTGCAAAATGAAACTTCCATTTGAGAAAAAATATGGACTGGCTGACTGTGTAGGCAAATGAAACAAAAATACTATGTTCATAAACTGTCAACTCTCCTTGCTCAGTGAATTTGATCCTAACATAATTTATTCACTCAGCCCTAATAATTTAACATTTTATCACGACCACCCTTCCTTCTCTTCTTTTAATATGTGCTTCCTTTATATCCATCACCTATTGTATCATCCTTTTATCTGAACTCAGCACTCCGAGGAATAAACTTATCTGAACACAGATTTCTTTTACATATTCAGTTATCCCTTTTCACATCTTGATTTTCTTTCCAAAATGTAGAATAAGTTAGTGCTCTTGAGTTTAGAAATAATTTCTCCTCCTTGCAAAGACTCTGTGTGATGAAGAAAAAGAAGCTTTAATTTTTTTAATGGAAAACAAAGCTCCCTTTAGTTTTTCTTATACACTGGGTGGAGGGGAGCATGGTGGGGGACCTTCCCATGACTTTAGAGTTACTATGTCTTTATCAAACCTTACATTGTTGGAGACACTTATCACTGAATATGTAAAATAATATGCATAGACTCTCAGAGTTGGAGATGAGTAAAAACTACATCTTCTCTAACCACGTTCAATGTACAGTTGCCCCTGTTCAGTGTTCACTTATCTCCATTCCCTTCAGTTTCTTCAAAATCTGCAATTTCAATACATCTATTTTTGCTTCCCTTAAGTAATCATAGGTCTCCCTACAACTGTACCTGACCACTCCCTACAGTTATTATCCTATACTAAATTTTGCTTTAACTAACAATTTTTTTCAAATGAGCAATCTATATTAGCAGCCACAATAACCACATATCTTGATCTCTTCTTCAAATTGCAATTTCTATGCAAATATTAACATCCCTCTTACATGGCTCCTTCACTATGAAGAATTCTTGAATCTTTCAGACATTTGGGTGCATCTACAGCACTTTGTATTTCTCTTTATTAGAACATACCACATTGCACTCTGCTCTGTCACATTTTTCTGTTCCCCCATCTATCTTCCCTATGAAGTTTTACATTTTTTATGGAAATAAACTATGTCTGGCCTTAAAAAGTTGTTGAATAAATGGATAAATTCCTCTATTTTTTTTATTTTACCATGCTGTAAACTGACTTCTATTCTCTCAACTTTATGGAATCTTCTTTCATAAACCCCACTAATCAGTATTTCTACTACCATCTGTGAAGGAGTAACTGATACAGAACTAGTCCTCTAGTTATAAACAACTCTAAATCTGAAAAAAATCTATGACACAGCTGTTTTCAGACATTAGAAAATAGTAACGCAAGGTTTTGAGTCCTGAGAAAAGGAAATCCATGAAGTTGAGCCCCACAATCACCAAGCTCTCTGCCAAGGGACAATTTCTCAACTGCAATATAGAGATCTAAGGACAGAGCAGAGCACGGAAGTCCTGCTGAGTAAGGGGCAAAGACAGGTGTTGTGGGCAGCAGAAACATCTAGAATCTTCAGGGCAGATAATTGAAGAAGACAGAGCAGTACAGAGAAGGGCCCCCATAAATCCATGTGAGAGTACTCTCTGAATCTGTAGATGAGGGCTAAACTGCATATGTGTGCAGAGCAAAATTACTTAGAGATTGAGAGCAGATGCTATGGGATTGAGAGAGGAACAGAAATACTAGAGGCTGAATTGTATTGGTGAAAAAGTATTGGCAAGAGATGGGGAGAAAGCTTGGAGGTCCAGTTCTGACAGAATGGGGAGACTTCGTCCTCACCTTAAAAACCTTGACCTTTAGCTGAGACACCAGAAAAGTCACATCTTAGGAGTAAGATTGTACATTAGAGTAAGACCTCCTCTAGATCCACCCTAAAAGTCTAAAATCAAGCTATGACAGAGTATGCAGAGATACACAATTCAGCTAAATTAGAGAGGATTGGTAAATGCCTTGGGTTGTTTACGCATCTGCATAAAATCAAGCGTACACCAGTGTAAGTTGATCAAATGGTAACTGAATTGCCTGCTGGAAAAAGAATCAGTTCTCTTCAGAGAAAGATAACAGAATCCAGTCTTTACACTGAATACACAAATGCCCAGTACTGAATCATACAAACAAACATGGAAAATGTGTTTTAATAGTCTAGAAAAAACTGAACCCAAGATGGTCCAGAAGTTGTATTTAGCAGGCAAAGATTTTAAAGCAGCTACTATAAATATATTCAAAAAGGGAAAGAAAAAATATGTTCAAGTAATTGAAGGAAAATATGGTCTTAAAAAGTGAACATATAGGGAGTCTCAGTAGAGAAATGGAAACTAAGAAAAGGAACCAAATGGAAATTATAGAACTGAAAAGTATGAAAATTTAAATTAAAAAAAAAAACTGGTTGACTTAGCAACAAGTTAGATATGGCAGAGTAAAGAGTGAATGTGCAGATGAATTCATAGAAATTATCCAATCTGAAGTATAGAAAGAAAATGAGAAAAAAAACAAACAGATCCTCAAGGAATTGTGGGACAATGCAATCAAATAGTTTAATACATGGGAGGTTGAAGTTCTGGAAGAAGAAAGTGAAATTTGAACTGAAACATATTTGTGGAAATAACGGCCAAAAAATTTCAAAATTTGATGAAAAACATTGACTTACATATCTAAGAAGTTCAGCAAATCCCAAACAATTAAAGCATAAAGAAAACTACACCTGGGAGCATCACAGTCAAATTGCTGAAAACCGGTAATCAAGAGGAAATTTTTAAAGGTGCCAGAAAACAAAAGAACACATTACATAAAGGGGACATGGCTATAAATAACTGCTACAATTCTCATCAGAAACAATACAGGGCAGAATATAACAGAAAAATATCTTTAAAATATATGTAGGCAGGCAGGAAAAAAGGAAGGAAGGGAGGGAAGGAGGGAGGGGGAAGAAAGGAGGGACGGAGAAATAGTAAAGAAAAAATTATAAATTAGACTTCATCAAAATCAAAACATTCAGCTCCTCAAAAAGATATTACAATAAATGAAAGGATAAGCAAGAGAATGGGAAAATATATATATATATCTGACAAATGACTTATATCTAGAATGTATGGAGAAAATTTACAACTTCCTATACAGGAAGACAACCCAATAAAAAATGGGCATAAGAATTGGACTCTTCTGAAAGACAATATACAAATAACTAGTTAGCATGTAAAAAGATGCTCAACATCATTAGTCATCAGAAAAGTGCAAATTTAATTCACAGTACAGAACCACATCACAATCACCATAATGCCTAAAATTAAAAATGCTGGCAAAGTCAATATTAGTGAGGATACAGAACAACTGGAACTCATACATTGCTGGTGGAAATGCAAAATACTTTTAGAAAACACTTTGGCAGTTTCTTAAAAAGTTAAGCATACACTTACCATATGACTCAGCATTCCACTTCTATGTATTTACCCAAGACAAATAAAAATATGTCCATTAAAAGACTTGTGTGTTAAGTATTCATAACAGCTTTATTCATAATAGCCAAAAATTAGAAAGTCCCAAATTTCCATCAATGGCTAAATAGATAAACAAATTGTACAATGTTAATACAATGCAACACTACTAAGCAATAAAAATGAACAAATTACTGATGTATTCAACAACATGATGAATCTCACAGACCTTTTTCTGAGTCTTTGAAAGAAGCTGGGCACAAAAGAGCATAAATGGAATGATTTCATTTATCTGAAATTTTAGAATGGTAAAACTAAAATCTTAGTAGTGAATATGGGGGGTGAGGTGCAGTGATATTGACTACAAAGGGCATGAATGAACTTTCTAGAAAGATGGAAGTTTCTATATCCTGTTTAAAATGGTAGTTAAATGGATATGTACATTTGTCAAAAGTCATTGACCTGTACACTTGAAATGAGTGGATTTTACTGTACTTAAATTTTACCTCAATAAATTTGTGTCATAAAAAGACCACTAACCATACCCTAATGACAGAATTCAATAACCTCGTATCATCCTCCTTCTCTTTTAACTCTTTATACTATGGAACATAGTAGATAACACTTCCTTGAAATGTTCTTTGATAGCTTTCTCTCACTTGATTGCCTATTCCCCCTCATATTCCTTAATCTTGAGTACTTGGTAAGAAAGAATCTTCTCCCTCTATATTCTCCCCTTTAGTCATCTCCTTTAAGTGCTTCACTCCCAATTAAACATCTTTAGACTTGACTTTACCCTGAACTCCTTGCCAAATGAACAAATCTTACAAAACTTTTCCTTCCTCGAGCCCGACCCTGGCACTGAATGTAAAGAAGAGAAGGTTGGACTTGCAACATCCTATGCAGGATGGGAGGATGACAGTTAAAATTAGAATGTACCCACTGAGAAATTAATTCACCTCAAACAAGGAAATAAAGAAATTCATGACATCAGTCAACTAAAATGCCAAAGCCAGAAAGGCTACAGAGAAAAAGGAACAAACACATTTGTATGATCAGACATAAAGCTTGAAAAGATAAGGGAAACATACAGAGGGAGCTCCGAGATGAGAAGAATCTGATGCATTCCAAGCAGTAAGAAGGGTTCCTGGCACAGATTTGATACTCTGGAACTATTTGGCAAATTTAAAAAATGATGAGAGAATAAAGATGTACCAAGAAAAAACTTTTAGTTATGGGCCTTCCTCCAATCTATTTGATATTAAACACTCAAACTTTGTCAAGGCCAGAAAGCCAGAGGTAGTCTTAAAGGGACAAAACCCATGTGCAAATCCAGTATTTCTAAAACTAAACTTATCTTCATTCCACTCAACCTCCTTTCCCTTCTTACTTCTCTGTTCCCTTATCAAAGTTTTGCAACAGTTAAATCATCATTAAATTCTCTTTTCATTCAAATTCCTATATCAATATACCGAATTATTTTAAGGAATCTTATAAATTCCCTTGTAATGTCTCTTTAATCTGTATCTTTCATATCCATTGATCCTTCATAGAACAAGTCCTTATTACCTTAAGCCGGGACTATAATAAAATAATCTGTTTCCAAATTTCCTCTTGTAGCCAAATATTCTGTCTAGCACACTCAGACTCATATTTCCAAACAAAGGATTTGGTTATGTAACATCCCTACTCAAATACATATAAGACCAGAGATTGAGAAATAAAGTTCAAGCTCTTGAGCCTGAAGTTCAAAATGCTTCTTGACTGCACTTCAATCATTTCTAGCTATATTTTTAACCAGTTATCTTTACATTTCTGAATCCTCCCTATGCTGTAGTCGAAGGAATTTATTTTTTCCATGTTTTGTGCTATTTTATCACTGTTATCTGACTCATTCTGTTCTTCTTGCTTAAATTCCCTCCTCACTTTCCTTTTCATATACATATGAATCCTTGCAGATTCAGTTCAAATCTGTTCTTATCCATTAATAGTTCTCTTAATCCTTAGAGACCATACAAATTTGCCTTACTCAAAACACTGAAGATATTTCTTGCTTATAGTCCATTTGTCATGTACTACTGTGATATTGTGATTTATAAAAAGAAAAATATGTTTGTGCTTTGTCCCCATTTCTGGAACGGAGCTCCTAAAACCCTTGGAATTTCCTAAGTGATGAGAGCAACAAAGGTGTCTTTTGTTCTGTTAATGAGGTGGCTTTTGGACTCCACCTGAGGATGGGGGCTGGTTGCCAGGAGAACCAACCAGATGCCTGGAGGGTTGGAACTTGCAGTCCCACCCCAGACCACTGAGAAGGGGAGGACTGGAGGTTGATTCAATCACCAATGGTCCAAGATTTAATCAATCATGCATATGTAATGAAGCCTCCATAAAAACCCAAAAGGACAAGGTTAGGAGAGTTTCCAGGTTGGTGAACATGTGCAGATTTGGGGAAATTGTCAAGCTTGGAGAGAGCATGGAAGCTCCTTGCCATTTCCCCAGACCTTGCCCTATGGATTTCTTCCATCTGCTTGTTCCTGAGTTATATCCTTTTATAATAAACCAGTAATCTAGTAACTAAAATGTTTCTCTGAGTTCTGTGAGCCACTCTAGCAAATTAATCAAACCCGAGACAGGGCAGGGTCATTGGAACCTCCTATCCATAGAGATTGGTCAGAAGCCCAGATGATAACCTGGGCTTTTGACTGGCCTCTGAAGTGAGGGGAGGTGTGGTCTTATAAGACTAAGTGCTTAACCTGTGGGATGTGAAGCTATCTCTGGGCAGACAGTGTCAGAATTGAGTTGAATTGTAGGATACCCAGCTGGTATCCGAGAACTGCTTGATGGTGGGAAAACTCCATGCCCACACATCAGAATTGGGTGCAGTACCTTTTAACTACTTTGTGTCATCTCTGCTATTATTCTATATAACCATTTTTTTCTGTTGTGTTGTATTAGTTGATGTACAGTTATATTTTATTTGGCCTGCAAGATTGTACACTCCATACAAGGATCATTTATTAAATATCTCTGTACTCTAATAGCACATGTATATTCCAGTGTCTTAAATTAATTGGTTCATAAATCAATCATTTGATATTTTTAAAAATCTGTCCAAAACTAACTATGGCCTGTAACTAACTATGGGCAATAAACTCTAAGCCAAGACATTAAAATTCTATTCAGGATTTCTATTGGACAGAAATAGGAAAATAATCAGAATGGTAACTTATCCCAATTTTATCCTGTCAAACTGAAAACCTCCAGAACAGAAATTTACCAAAATCAAGATTAAAATTTTTTGATAAAGAGTTCCCTACCAGAATGATCTGAGATGAAACACATATGAACCCCTATACATGAAATGTATACATTTCCTCATCTCTTTCTACCTCTTTCCACAAACAATATCAGAAACACTTTCAGAGATAATGTTTCATAGAGTCTCAATGAACAATTTTTAATTCTGGATTTCATACCCCAAAAACATTAGTCCTTTTTCTTTTTCTCCTAAGAAACGTATTCTCAATGAACTGGAAAGGTTCTAGTACCTGACAGTCCCAGCATAGGGATAAAGAAAATGTTTGTTTTTAAAATTCATACATTTCTGAAATTGTGAACAATTCTTATGAACCAAATTGTTATTAACAATATATTAACAAAATATATTACAATATTGTATTCTTAATATTATACAATATTACTGTGTTAACTATTAATGATATTTAGGGTTTATTTCCTAATAAAAATATAATAATGACATCACAAACTAATCTAAAATAAATGAGCATAAATATATCTTACATAGGTTACTATACAATTTACATTCAGTCCTCACCTTCAGTATTTGTCATTTTACTTTCACAAAAAATTTCAACAGCTTCCTTAGGGGCACCAAATAGAACCAAGGCTTGTGATGTTTCATTGTCTTCTAAAAAGAAAACAAAAGTTTCAGTGAGCAGTTAATATAAATTTTTAAAATAAGTAAATAATGTACAAAACTACATTGTGAAAGTATCCTTGATAAAGCAACTATAATACAAATATTAACTAAAACCCACAGGAGAATATCTTTAGATGTTTTCTTTAACTGGCTTAACTCTCACAAGAAGGTATTCAAAATAGCATGCAGCTATTAAAATCAAACAGAGATACTATACTGTCCAGAGTGATGTCACCAAAATGGTAGAGTAGGAGAACTCAGCCTCCATCCCCCAACAAAGATCAACAATTAGATAGCTATCCACAAACAAAAATAGCTCTGGGGGAGCTCAGGAGTCGACTTAAGAGACCAGCAACACAGAGGAATAAAAAACCTGAGAATAACCACACAAAAAGGGAAGGAAGATAGCTTCATTTTGCCTGCATCATCCCATCCTCAGGCAGACACTGCACCAAGAGGGAACACTCCAACTCAAAATAGTTCCTCTCACTGGGAAAGGGAGAAGGGAGTGAGCAACTGCTTCCCCACCCTTTTGGGGCACTCCTTCAGTTTCACTCCACCCAGAAAATAGCAAAGCTGAGATGTACAGAGATGGCTTGGAACAAGGAAGAAGGACAGAGGCTATCAATATCAGTCATGCAGAGAAAGTGATCATGGTTCCCAATGGCCTGCTTTGCAAAGGACCCCAACAACTTTGCCAGCAAAGTTGTCTTTTCAGAAATGAAGCAGAGAAAAAGAGTTTCCCAGACAAACAAGAGCTGAGGGACTTCATGACCACTAGACCTGCCTTACAAGAAATGTGAAAGGAGTTCTTCAAGTTGAAATGAAAAGACTGTAATTAGTAACATGAAAATATAAAACACACCAAGAAAGTAAGCATATAGTCAAATTCAGAATACTCCAATACTGTAATGTGGTGGTGTGTTAATCACTTAACTCTAGTATAAAGGTTAAAGGACAGAAGTATTAAAATTAGCTATAGCTACAATAATTAATCAATAAATACACAATACAAAAAATGTAAATTGTGACATCAAAAACATAAAATGTGTGTGGGGGGAATAAAAAGGTAGAGTTTTTGTATGTGACTGAAGTTAAGTTGTAATCAGCTTAAAATAGACTGTGATAGCTATAAAATGTTTCATGTAAGCCTGAAGGTAACCACAAAGCAAAAACCTACAGTAGCTACACACAAGAAAAAAGAAGGGAATCAGAGTATACCACCATGGAAAATCATCAATTCACAAAGGAAAACAGCAAGAGAGGAAGAAATGAACAAAGGAACTACAAAACAGGGAGAAAACAATCAACAAGATAGCATTAGTAAGTCCTTACCTATCAATAATCACTTTAAATGTAAATGGATTAAATTCTCCAATTGAAATGCATAGAGTGGCTGAATAGATTAAAAAAAAAAAAGACCCAACTATATGCTACTACAAGACTCACGTTAGCTATAAGGACACATATAGGCTCAAAGTGAAGGGAGGGAAAAAGACACTCCACGCAAATGGAAACCAAAAGAGTTCAAAGGTAGCTATACTTATATCAGACAAAACAATCCCATTTACAATAGAATGAAAAGAATAAAATATTTAGTAACAAATTTAACCAAGAAAGTGAAAGATCTATACACCAAAAACTATAAGACACTGAAGAAAGACATTGAAGAACACAAATAAATGGAAAGATGTCCTGTGTTCGTGGATCAGAAGAGTAAATATTGTTAAAATGTCCATTCAATTCAATCCATATCAAAATCCCAATGGCATTTCTCACAGAAACAGAAATAGAAAAAATAACTCTAAAATTCATATGGAAACACAAAAGATCCCATACAGCCAAAGTAATCTTGAGAAAGAACAACAAAGCTGGAGGCATCACACTTCCTTATTTCAAACTATATTACAAAGCTGTAATAAACAAAATAGTATGGTACTGGCATAAAAACAGACACATAGATCAATAGAACAGAATAGAGAGCCCAGAAATAAACCCGTGCATATACGATCAACTAATATCTGACAAGGGAGACAAGAATACTCAATGGGGAAAAGATAGTCTCTTCACTGAATGGTGTTAGGAAAACTGGATATTCACATGCAAAAGAATGAAACTGGAAGCCTATATTACACCACTCACAAAAATTAACTTGAAAAGAATTTAAAACTTAAATGTAAGACCTGAAACCTTAAAACTCCTAAAAGAAAACATAGGGAAAAAGCTCCTTGACATTGATCATGTTAAGGATCTTTTTGATATGACACCAAAAGCACAACCAACTAAAACAAAAATCAACAAGTGGGACTACATCAAGCTAAAAAGATTCTGCACAGCAAAAGAAACAATTAGCATAACAGAAAGGCAACCTACAGACTGGGAGAAAATATTTTTAAACCATCCATCTGATAAGAGGTTAATATCCAAAGGACATGAACTCATAACTCAAAAAAGCATAAAAACAAATAATCCAATTAAAAAGATGGGCAAAGGACCTAAGTAGACATTTTTCCAAAGGAGACATACAAATAGCTAAGAAGTACATGAAAAGGTGTTCAACATCACTAATCATCTGGGAAACACAAATCAAAACTACAATGAGCTATCACCTCACACCTGTTAGAATGGCTATTATTAAAAAGACAGGAGATAACAAATGTTGGCGAGGATTTAGAGAAAAGGGAACTCTTGTACGCTGTGGGCATGAATATAAAATTTGTGAAGCCACTATGGAAAACAGTACAGAGGTTCTTCAAAAAATTAAAAATAAAACTGCCACATGGTCCAGCAATCCCATTCTGGGTATATATCCAAAGGAAATAAAATCAGTATCTCGAAGTGATATCTGCACTCCTCTGTGCGCTGCAGCATTATTCACAACAGCCTTCACATGGAAACAACCTCAGTGTTCATCTACGGATGAATGGATAAAGAAAATGTGGTATATGAATATACAATGTGATATTGTTCAACCATGAAAAGGAAGGAAATCTTGCCAATTGCAACAACATAGATGGACCTTGAGGGCATTATGCTAAGTGAAATAAGTCAGACAGAGAAGGACAAATACCATATGATCTTATTTATATGTGGTATCTAAAAAAGCTGAACTCATAGAAACAGAGAGGAGAACAGTGATTGCCAGGGGCTAGGGGATGATGTTGGTGAAAGGGAACAAACTTCCAGTTATAAGAAGAGTAAGTTCCGGGGGTCTAATGTACAGCATGGTGACTATAGCTAACAATACTGTATTGCACACTTGAAAGTTGCTATGAGAGTAGATTTTAAGTGTTCCTCTCATAACAACAATAAGAACAAAATAGTAATTATGTGAAGTGGAGGAGGTATTCAATAATCTTACTGTGGTAAACATTTCATAATCTTTACATGTATCAAATCCTCACATTGTACATATTAAACTTACACAGTGTTACATGTCAACTGTATCTTAATAAAGCTGAAAAAATTAAATAAATAAAAGCAAACAGCAAAGAGATAAATAATTATGTGCTGATAGAAAGTAGTCCAAGGTATGCTGTTAAGTGAAAACCAGCAAGATAAAAATTTGTATATAAGCTTTGCCATCACTTTTTTTTTTAAAAAAGATGTAGAGGTTGATAGGTATTTGTAGGTGCATATAAAATGCATAGATCAAGGAACTATTAGGACTGGTTACCTTTGGAAAGAAGAAATGTAGAGACGGGAAATTTTATATTTCATTTTACAAACTCTGAAGTGTTTAAAAATTCTCAAACATATTATTATTTGTTTGACAGTTTCTTATAAAGTTAAATATATCTAATCTACAGTGCAACAACTCCACTCCTAAACTTTTACCCAAGATAAAGGAAAGTATAGGTCCACAAGAAGATCATCCAAGAACATTTGTGATAGCTTTAATCGTAACAGCAGAAACTGGAAACAACGTAAATGTCCATCACTAGAAAAATAAATTTTGAAAAATATTGTGCAGTCATGCAGTAGTATAATGCTGAACAGTAAAAAACAATGAGCTACTAAGACATGAAGTAACCCTGGTGAAATTTAAAAATACATTGAGCAAAAATCATCAGAGAAAACAAAATAGATATTGTATAATTCCATTATTATGAGATTCAAGAAAAGACAAAACTAAACTATCGTGATAGGTATCAATAGTGGTTGCCTATGGCAGGTGAGAAGCTTTCTGGAGTGATGAAAATATTTTCTATCTAAAACAGAGTAGTGTTTGTTCATTTATCATGTATACATTTATCAAAATGCATTAAATCATAAATTTAAGACAGACATTTCACTGTATGTAAATTATAAAATAGAAAATATACTACAATGGCATTAAAATATTTTGATAGATTATACCTACATAAATAAATAAATATAAAATTTAAATGCTTGCAGAATATCTTCTGCTAATATTCAATAACCATTACAAATAGGATATTTATACTCCAAAATCCCACTAAAGAATAAAATGAGGCAAAAGTAAATTCAAAGCAAAATAATGCAAAACATAAAAGGAATGATACAAAAGTGAAGAAGCATAAAAATGATAAAAGATATTGCAATCAAATAACTCATCAATTAAAAAGTTGTAAATAAAAATTTTGTAAATAAAATATATACAGTTTTTCCTGGGAAAGAAAATTTGATATGAGCAAATTATGAAGGAATCTAGAACTTAAGTTAAACAGTATTGAAAGTTATTATTTTACAATTAAAGCTATAGTTAATAATGAAGAAATATTTATGTGTGTGTGTAATAATACAGCAATACCATATTTTCTTAAAATGCACTTTTTAAAACAGAAAAATTTAGAGAAAAAATATAGGGGGCGATTTTATCTCACCATCACTTCTCTATGGCATATGAAGTTCAGAATAACTAAATTATATATATATAAAATATGAAGAATACAATACAGAAAAATTGATATACAAATTATAAATCCCACAAACATACAGAATACATGATTTTAAAGGTAATAAAACTTTATGAAGAGTGAAGATATCTTAGGCAACAATAAAATAACTCAAAAAATTTAACAAATAGAAAGTTGATACATTAACCAATTTACTCTACAATTAGAAATTAGTCACATAAATTAATTCAAAAGTACTTGGAAATTTTAATGTGCATTTCCAAATAACAAATGTGTCAAGGAATAATACCATGTCATAAAAAGTATTCAATAATGAAAACACTTTGTAAGAAAGTCCTTTTGATGTGTTCAAAACAGAGAAATACATTCAGAATTTAAATGTTTCATTGTATATAAATAACATATTTAAAATACTGGTAGAAAACAAAGAAAATATAAATATGTGTACATAGACATTAAAGTGAAAAAGAGGAAGGAAATAATTCTAAAAGTGTACCTAAATATCCTCCCAATAAGCCACCCAGACCCAATTGGCACCACATGTGGGTTTCTTCACAAATACCTGCATCGACCATTAATTGGTACTGGAGGCAAATGCCTGACTTTACCAAGTTGCTGAACTTTTTATGTTACAACCACAACTTCAGCCCCCTTCTCTGGTTCCTTCATTCAGACTCCATGATGATATGAGCTTTTCTCATAATTTATACCTCAGTATTCTCTTTGAACTTTATTTTTACTCTACTCTTTAGATTAGACAGAAACTTCTAAAATATGGCTAAATCCTGATGATCCCAAGCCCCGCATTCAGTCCCCTACCCAGTGGCTTGGGGAGTCTGCAATGTAGCAGCTTTGTAGAATGATCAAAGTATTAAAAGAGAAGGGTTTCCATAATCAAATCCTTGTGCAGGTCAGATATTAACACAGGAGAAACAGAATTGTAATTGAAAATAACTAAGTTCTTTAAAAAGATGAATTAAAAAGACAAAACTGGCAAAGTGCAAATAAAACAAAACAAAAATCAACAGATTCAGCAGAAGACTTTTTGAACAATATATCCTAAAACACATTACCTGCCAAATTTGGGAGGAAATAGAATTCAGGAGGGGATTAAAATTGTTAAATTTTACAAGCCAGAAAAATTTCTCTCATCATAAAAATAAGATTCAGTATGGGGATGGTCCAGGGGTGCAAGGCTTAAGTTCACATGCTCTGCTTCAGTGGCCCAGGGCTCGTGGGTTCAGATCCCAGGCGCAAACCTACACACTGCTCATCAAGACATGTTGTGGTGGCGTCCCACATACAAAATGGAGGAAGATTGACAGATGTTAGCTCAGGGACAATCTTCCTCAAGCAAAGACAGGAAGACTGACTGCAAATGTTAGGTCAGGGCCAATCTTCCTCACCAAGAAAAAAGAAATGATTCAATATAAAATAATGATGTATAGCACATTTTATGGAACAGCAGGATAGGTTTATCAGATCAATTTTTCCACTGAAAATAATTAAAAAGTCCTTTTAAATTATTTTATAATTAATGTATATTAAATATATTACATATATATTATATATATATATGAAAGAAAAGCCGAACAAGATAGAAATCACTAGTACAAAATCTAAAGGAGAGTAGGGGTGCGCACCTGCCCTGCACAGACCCAGGTGTCCCATCCTCATTGCTCTCACCTGCATGGGCTGTGGGGAGGATGCCTGGAAAGTCTGGAGCAGGGTGGAGATGTCTATTTTAGACAAATGTGATGTCACCATCATGGTGGAGTGAGCTCTCCCCTTAGACTCTACCCCCTAAGATACAACAAAAAGGACATTCACATACCAACAGAGGACACTCACACAACACAAAAGATGTCTGTGAGACCCACGCAGCCATACCTCTGAAGGTGGAGGTGCTGGACCCCCCGGAGGAAGTGGAAGGAGGTGAGGAGAGCTCTTCTCCCTCCCGAACAGCAGCGACCCCAGGACTGTGTGAGACTCTAAGAGGAGACGGGGGAGGGGTGGCTCATTGCAGAAACACTGTTGCTCTCCAACTTCCCTCACAGCCCATGGAAAAGCCCCACATGGAGGTGACTGAATTATTCCAGGGGTGTCTTCATCAAGCTAGCACCCTAGGAGAGCAGATAGCAAGGGAAGAGTGAGAAGGCCCTGGGAATGCACAGGTGAAAGAAAGCACTCCTTCCCCCATCCAGTGCTTTGGCTCAGCCAGTTGGTCAGAGCACCCTCACATTCCATAGAAAAGCAGCAGCTAGAGGCCAGGCATCATGAAAGGCTCAAAACACACAGCTCTAGGGGCTGCCCTGCTTGTGTAGCAGTTAAGTTCATGCGCTCTGCTTCGGCAGCCTGGGGTTTGTAGGTTTGGATCTCAGGCACGGACCTATGCCCTGCTTATCAGGCCATGCTGTGGCAGGCATCCCACATATAAAGTAGAGGAAGATGGGCACAGATGTTAGCCCAGGGACAATCTTCCTCAGTAAAAAGAGGAGGATTGGCAATGGATGTTAGCTCAGGGCTAATCTTCCTCAATAAAAAAAAGAAAACACACAGCTCTTGACCCCCACCCAGTGGCGGCAGGTGGGAGCTGCAATCAGATACTATCACTGCATGGAAGCACAAATCCACATCATCAAACAGTATGAAAAAATATATTAAATCTCCAGATCAGAAGGAAAATGACAAGCACCCAGAAATCAATCCTGAAGGCACAGAAATTTATAATCTAAATGACAGAGAATTCAAAAGAGCTATCATAAAAAAGCTCAATGAATTACAAGAAAATACAGATAGACAGTTGAATGAAATCAAGAACTTCTTCACAGCAGAGATTGAAACTATAAAGAAAAACCAATCAGAAATGTTGATGAAAAACACAATGGATGAGATAAAGAAAAATCTGGAGTCCTTTAACAAGGAGGATAGAATTAGCAATCTACAGGATAGGAATATAGAAATGCTTCAGATGGAGGAGAGAGAACTAAGACTAAAAAGAAATGAAGAAATTCTCTGAGTAATATCTGACTCAATTAGGAAATGCAACATAAAGATTATAGGCATTCCAGAGGGAGAAGAGAGGGAAAAATGAGCAGAGAGCTTGTTCAAAGAAATAATAGCTGAGAACTTCCCAAACCTGGGGAAGGAGGTGGAAATAGAGGTGAATGAAGCCAACATATCTCCTAACTATATCAACGTAAAAAGACCCTCTTCAAGGCATAGAGTAGAAAAGCTGGCCAAAGTCAATGACAGAGAAAAAAATATTAAGGGCAGCAAGGCAGAAGAAAATAACTTACAAAGGAACCCCTTTCAGGCTTTCAGCGGATTTCTCAGCAAAAACCTTAAAGGCCAGGAGAGACTGAAATGATATATTCAGAATTCTAAAAGACAAAAACTTTCAGCCAAGAATACAATATCCAGTGAAAATAACCTTCAGATAT
The DNA here is from genome assembly GCA_031878705.1 of Tapirus indicus. NCBI lineage: Eukaryota > Metazoa > Chordata > Mammalia > Perissodactyla > Tapiridae > Tapirus > Tapirus indicus. The sequence goes on along the minus strand of CM062917.1, from coordinate 39,503,290 downwards.
GATGGAAAAATAAAAACTTTCACAAATAAAAAAAAGCTAAAGGAGTTCATCACCACAAGATCCTCACTACAAGCAATGCTCAAGAAGGCCCTCATACCTGAAAAAAAAAGATGGTGGGGGGGGGCGGACACAAAGCCTTGAACAAGGAGAAAAATAGGTACACAAAATCAGAAAAATTGCAGCTCTCTATAGAAAAGGTTAGCAAACACTTAACTATAACCTCAAAGATAAAGGGAAGGAAAACATCAAAAATAAATATAATATCATTTTAACCACAAACTCACAACACAAGATGAAATAAGTTGTGACCATAGTAACCTAGAAGGGAAAGAGGAGAGGGATGGAATCAACTTAGTCTAAGGAAATAAAGGGCTATCAGAAAATGGACTATCTCATCTATGAGATTTTTAATACAAACTTCATGGTAACCACTAAACAAATAATCAGATCAGAGACACAAACAATAAATAAACAGAAAACTAAGAAAACCATCACAGAGAACTACCAAACTTAATTGGTAGTCTGAAACACATGGGATGAACAACAAAGAAAATGCAGAACTGGAAAATGAGTGATAAAATGGCAGCATTAACCCCTCATATATCAATAATCACTCTACATGTAAATGGATTGAGTTCTCCAACCAAAAGACAGAGTGGGAGGATGGATTAAAAAACAAGACCCAACAATATGCTGCCTCCAGGAAACACACCTCAGCTCTAAAGACAAACACAGGCTCAGAGTGAAGGGATAGAAGACAATCCTCCAAGCTGACTGCAAACAAAAGAAAACCAGTGTTGCCATACTTATATCAGACAAAGTAGACTCCAAGATAAAACAGGTAATGAGAGACAAAGAGGAGCAGCATATAATGATAAAAGAGGCACTCCACCAAGAAGACATAACACTTATAAATATATATGCACCCAACACAGGAGCAACAAAGTGCATAAAGCAACTATTAACAAACCTAAAGGGAGATATTAACAACAACACAATAATAGCAGGGGACCTTAACACCCTACTTATATCAATGGATAGGACATCCAGACAAAAATTGAACAAGAAAATAGTAGACTTAAACACAAAACTAGACCAGATGGACTTAATACACATATATATAACACTCCATCCAAATACTGCAGAATACACATTCTTCTCAAGTGCACATGGAACATTCTCAAAGATAGACCATATGTTGAGAAACCAGGCAAGCCTCAGTAAATTTAAGAAGACTGAAATCATATCAAGCATCTTTTCGAACAACAACGCTATGAAACTAGATATCAACTACAAGAAAAAAACTGGGAAAGTGACAAAGATGTGGAGACTAAACAACGTGCTACTGAACAACCAATGGATCATTGAAGAAATTAAAGGAGAAATCAAAAGTACCTGGAGCCAAATGAAAATACACCAAATTAACTCATATGGGATGCAGCAAAAAGTGGTCCTAAGAGGGAAATCCATAGCCACACAGGCCCACCTCAACAAACAAGAAAAATCTCCAATAAGCTATCTTGAACTCCACCTAACTGAATTAGAAAAAGAAGCACAACAAAGCCCAAAGTCAGCAGAAGGACGAAAATAATAAAAATTAGAGCAGAAATAAACGAAAATGAAACAAAAAAACAGTAGAAAGGATCAACGAAACAAAGAGCTGTTTCTTTGAGAAGATAAACAAAATTGACAAGCCCTTAGACAGACTCACAAAGAAAAAAGGAAAGAAGACTCGATAAATGAAATTAGAAATGAAACAGGAGAAATTACAACAGATACCACAGAAACAAAGGATTATAAGAGAATACTATGAAAAACTATATGCCAACAAATTGCACAATCTAGAAGAAATGGATAAATTCTTAGATTCATACAACCTCTTAAAACTGAATCAAGAAATAGAGAATCTGAATAGATCAATTACAAGTAAAGAGACTGAAACACTAATCAAAAACCTCCCAAAAAATAAAAGTCCAGGATCAGATGACTTCCCTGGAGACTTCTTCCAAACATTCAAAGAAGATTTAATAAGAATCCTTCTCAAACTATTCCAAAAAATACAGGAAGATGGAACACTTCCTAACACATTCTACAAGGCCAACATCATCCTGATACCAAAGTCAGATAAAGACAATACAAAAAAAAGAAAATTACAGGCCAATAACACTGATGAACATAGATGCAAAAATCCTCAACAAAATATTGGCAAACCAAATACAGCAATACATTAAAAAGATCATACACCAGGACCAAGTGGGATTTATACCAGGAACACAGGGATGGTTCAACATATGCAAATCAGTCAATGTGATACACCACATTAACAAAATGAGGAATAAAAACCACATGATCATCTCAATGGCTGCAGAGAAAGCATTTGACAAGATCCAACATCCATTTATGATAAAAACTCTCAATAAAATGGGTATGGAAGGGAAGTACCTCAATATAATAAAGGCCATATATGAGAAACCCACAGCCAACACCATACTCAACCGGGAAAAACTGAAAGCGATCCCTCTGACAACAGGAATAAGACAAGGGTGCCCACTCTCGCCACTCTTATTCAACATAGTACTGGAGGTTTTGGCCTGGGCAATTAGGCAAGAAAAAGGAATAAAAGGACTCCAAATAGAAAATGAAGAAGCGAAACTCTTGCTGTTTGCAGACAACATGATTTTATACATGGAGAACCCTAAAGAATCTATTGGAAAACTAAGGAAGTAATCAACAACTACAGCAAAGTTGCAGAGTACAAAATCAACTTACAATAATCAGTTGCATTTCTATACTCTAATAATGAGCTAACAGAAAAAGAACTCAAGAAGACAATCCCATTTACAATCACAACAAAAAACAATAAAATATCTAGGAATAAATTTAACCAAGGAGGTGAAAGACGTATACAATGAAAACTATAAGACATTATTGAAAGAAATCAATGATGACATAAAGAAATGGAAAGATATTCCATGCACATGGATTGGAAGAATAAACATAGTTAAAATGTTCATACACCTAAAGCAATCTAAAGATTCAATGCAATCCCAATCAGAATCTCAATGGCATTCTTCATGGAAATAGAACAAAGGATCCTAAAATTCACATGGGGCAACAGAAGACCCCGAATAGCTAAAGCAATCCTAAGAAAAAAGAACAAAGGTGGAGGCATCACAATCCCTGACTTCAAAATATACTACAAAGCTATAGTAATAAAAACAGCATGGTACTGGTACAAAAACAAACACACAGATCAATGGAACATAACTGAAATTCCAGAAATAAAACCACCCATTTATGGACAGCTAATCTTTGACAAAGGAGCTAAGAACATACAATGGAGAAAGGAAAGCCTCTTCAATAAATGGTGCTAAGAAAACTGGAGAGCCACATGCAAAAGAATGAAATTAGACCATTATCTTTCTCCATACACAAAAGTTAACACAAAATGGATCACAGACTTGAAGGTAAGACCTGAAACCATAAAACTCCTAGAAGAAAACATAGGCAATACACTCTTTGACATCGGTCTTAGAGGGATCTTTTCTAATTCCATGTCTACTTGGACAACGGGAAACAAAAGAAAAAATAAACAAGTGGGACTTCATTAGACTAAAGAGCTTCTGCAAGGCAAAGGAAACCAGGATCAAAATGAAAAGACAACCCACCAGCTGGGAGAAAATATTTGCAAATCCTATATCCAACAAAGCGTTAATCTTCATAATATATAAAGAACTCATACAACTCAAAAACAAAACAAAAAAACAACCCAAACAAAAAATGGGCAGAGGATATGAAGGGACATTTTTCCAAAGATATACAGATTGCCAATAGGCACATGAAAAGATGTTCAACCTCACTAAACATCAGGGAAATGCAAATCAAAATACACTAAGGTATCACCTTACACCTGTTAGAATGTCCATAATCACCAAGACAAAAAACAACAAATGCTGGTGACATTGTGTGAGAAAAGGGAACCCTCAGACACTGCTGGTAGGAATGCAAACTGGTGCAGCCTCTATGGAAAACAGTATGAAGAGTCCTCAAAAAATTAAAAATAGAAATACCTTATGATCCAGCTATCCCACTATCAGGTATCTACCCAACGAATCTGAAAGCAACAATCCATAGGGGCTTATGCACTCCTATGTTCACTGCAGCATTACTGACTATAGCTAAGAATTGGAAGCAAGCCAAGTGTCCCTCAACTGATTATTGGATAAAGAAAATGTGGTGTATATATATATATATATATACACACACACACACACACACAATGGAATACTACTCAGCCATAAAGAAAAGACAAAATAGTCCCATTCACAACAACATGGATGGACCTTGAAGGTATTACATTAAGCGAAATAAGCCAGACAGAGAAAGACAAACAGTGGATGACTTCACTCGTATGTGGAAGATAAACTATCACATGACAGAGAGAATAGTTTGGTGGCTACTGGGGGGAAGGGGGGTGGGGTGGGCACAAGGGGTGAAGGGGCTCATTTATATGGTGACTGACAAATAATAATGTACAACTGAAATTTCACAATGTTATGAACTATTATGACCTCAATCAAATAAAACCTGGGCCAGCCCAGTGGCGCAGCGGTTTAGTTCGCGCTTGGCAGCCTGGGGTTCGCGGGTTCAGATCCTGGGCGCCTGCCGATGCACTGCTTGCCAACCATGCCATGGCGGCGTCCCATATAAAGTGGAGGAAGATGGGCATGGATGTTAGCCCAGGGCCAGTCTTCCTCAGCAAAAAGAGGAGGATTAGCAACAGATGTTAGCTCAGGGCTGGTCTTCCTCACAAAAAAAAAAAAAATCTAAAGGAGAGTAGGAACCTAGAGTTTTAATTGGAGCACCTGAGTATACAAGTAACATTTACACAAAAGTCATTTGCAATTCCTGGAAAACTTGGGCTCAGTTTGATGATGTTTGATGACACATAAGTGTCAGAAAATAATAGGCTAGTCTAGTCTCAGGTATTATTAACTTGGGGTCTAGGGACAGAATTCAAGGGATCCATGAACTTGGATGGGGGAAAAATTTTTACTTTATTTTCAAAATAATGCTATACTTTTTATAATATATTTAAAATATGATTCTCAAGCCAAGGAGTATAAGCCTCAACAGACTTCAAAGCATCTATGGCACACAAAAAAAGTATACCCCTTAACACCCAACTAAATTGTAAAACTCATATTAAATTTGGATAGCAAAGGGCTACAGTCTCAAAATAAATGCAAACCAGAAATAAACAAAAACGTTAACCACTCCAACAACCTCTACCAGAACTTAGGGAACTGTAGTGAAATTCTCTCTTTGTTGAGTATACACTAAAAAGAAAACAAAAAAAAACCTCATCCCTGTGACATTTAGATTCTGGCTGATCCTCACTTGAATTTGTAGATTAGTTTTTCTTCATTGGGAAGTCCATGGAACTCTCAAGTCATGAATATTTTTTAAGTTTGTACCATATGGGTAGAGCTCTATATTCCTGGCAGAAGCAACAGCAAATGTACTCTGGAAGAAGTCATCTGTATCTTAAGCTTCATGGAATGCCCACAAATAATTTTTTAACAACAATAATCAGCACAGAGTCAAAAGTAATCAAACACAAAAGGAAAACAGACACCACAATTCAAATAACACACAAAAATCAATCCCATGTGGATTGAAAACTTAAATGTGAAACTTGAAACTCCAAAATGTTTAGAAGATAATTTGGATGAATATCTGCATAACCTCAGGGTAGAGATTTTCTTAAATAATATATAAAAAGCTTTAACTTGAAAAAAATAAGAACTTTTGTTCAGCAAAAGGCAATATAATAGATTAAAAATACAAGGCATAAGTGTAAGAGGATATTAGCTACATATACAACTGATTTCAGGCTAGTATTCACATTACATAAAGAACTCTTACCAATCAAGAAAAAAGACAAATGACTCATTAGAAAATTGGAAAGAAAAGAAACAAATAGTCAATGTGCAAAAGTGGAAACCAAAATGCCCAACAGCCTTGAAAAAGTTTTCAATTTCATAGTAGTTAGGGAAATTCAAATTAAAATCATAATTAGATATGTTTACATTACAATGCAGACTGCCAATAATTTCAAAGCCTAATAATATCAAGTGGTAAAAAGAAAATGGAGCAACTGGAATGTTCCTACACTCTCATGATACTGTAAATTGGTAAATCACTTTGGAAAATAATTTGGTATTATCCAATAAAATCAACAATATCAGTTCTACTGATAAGTATAGAGAAACTCACACAGGATATATGTACAAGGATGTTTCTAACAGCATTGTTCGAAATAACCAAAAATCGGAAATAAACTAAATGTCCTTCAACAGAAGAATGGCAACATAGTGAATATTATTGCACAATGGTACAGAAATATGGATGAAATTCATAAACATTGAATGAAAGAAAGCAAAAACATGGATGAAGATAACAAATAATGTTGAACAAAGGCAGGAATACACAAATATTAATGCAATATCATTTTAATTAACAAATATGAAAAACTGAAGTATCATCTTTAGGGATGCATCTACATGTCATACTACAGCTAAAATTAAAAAGAAAAGAAGGAAATTAGTATCACAAAGGTCAGGATATTGGAAAGCATAAGGTGTTGTTCAGAAGGGGTATAGGGAGGACTTCTGAGGTGGTGGACACACTGATCTGTGGCCTAAGTGGAGGTTACTCAGATGTTTTCCTAATAATCCATTTATTAAAAATATACATGTAGGTTTATCCACTCTTCTATATGTATGCATTATTCAAAATGAAAAAGGAAATAAAAGAAATAGGACATTCATAACATACACTATTAACAGATGAGCATTTTTGAAAGAAAAGTTGAGATTATACTCATTGACAGAACATTAGGATGCCTGAAATTTTTTCATGTTTATAATTTTTTTGAAAATAAAATAAACATGTGATATAAAAAGATGGAAAGTATATAGGTTTGGGATACCTCCATTTTCCCTCTACCATGCCTTCTCTCTGAGAGCCCTTACTCCAAGACATGTTCCATCTATGAAAAGTAAAGTAAAATAAAATAAAATATTTTAACTATCCTGCCCTTTATTGCACTGGTAAGGGTTAGAGAGAAAATGAGCATCAGAAGAAAGAGATACAGGCTAAAGTACTTAAGAAAGGACTAAAAGAATAAATGGCAGAGACATAGTTTGGGTCGAGTTTCTCTGAAAGGGTGTTTGACAGAGAACTAAGAGAATGGGAAGCCATCTTAATAGATGACATTCTGAGATGACAAATGCATTAACAATTTTAATAGACATTTTCTATGCGATTTCTCTATTCAATGCTTTCAAGACAACTTTAATAAAGGTTTACCCTAATTTCCAAGGTTACGTTACATGAATTTTAAAAACACAACAGTATGGTACAATTGGCCTTGTGATACAGCTGAGTTTTATTAATTCCACTGCGCAAAATATGATACAGGAAGAGAAATAAGTAAAATTATTTACCCATAGCAACTAGAAAATCCCCACAAAAAGTTAAATGATTGATGAGAATTTAGAAAAGAAGTTATACAAATGATCTATCATGATTATAAAAACAAACAGGATTGTCAGCACCAATGAAATGGAAGGATGCCAAAAAAGACATATCTTTATATTCACAAAAATATAAACTATGGAAGAATACATTTAATAATTATATCTAGTTAAAAAAAATTTTTTGGACTGGTACAAAAATATTATTGGAATGGAAAAAGAGTTTAAACAAACAAAAACTTAATTTAGGTTCCATATTATGAAGACTAATAAAAATATCTAATTTTTCCAATTTAATAACCAATATAAATATACTAGCTGTATTTTACTTGGAACTGAAAAATTATTTGAAACTTTTAAAAATGGCCAGAATATAAAAGAAAATCTAAACTGATGGTAAATAGGTGCATGTGTTTGTAGTAGAGAGACAGCCTAGCCCTATAAATATCTAACTATATCCAATATTCTAAGGAAATAATTAAAATGCTGTTGCAAGAAACAAAAGTATAGATCAACGAAGAGATAAGAAACAGTCTATTCTATATGACAACCAGACCATGTGATAATAAATGAAATTGTAAGATAAGACATAAGAAAAGAATTTCATAAATATTTTAGATAACTCAAAGAACTCTTTAAAAAATAAATTTAGATTCAAACTACAAAATCAGAGACTACAGAATTAAGTGTTGTTCTAACAATAAATCAACATATGAAATTCAGCAACAGAATGTCTCTAAGTTTAATGTTGACAATGCTTTTCCTAAATCACAACATCAATCTTGATGTCTCTTTCCTTCAACACACCATAAGTTTCATGAGGGCAGGGAACATATCTGTTTCATAGCCAATGTATATTTGGCACCTAGCAATGGGTCCCAGATATAGTAGGTGTTAATACACACTCATCAAATGAATGACAAGAGTATGTGAAGGAATGAGGGAGTTCATTTGAGTGAAATAATGATCACGCTAAGAAATAGTCAGTTTCCACATAAAGCTGCATATGAAACAGACCCTTAAAAACATTGATTCAAATAAATTGATACTCTTTCGTGTTTCTGCCTGGGTGATTAACCTGTATTGTTATACCAAAATTCCAATAACATGTGCCCATCAGAAACACTCTACCAGTAAACTTATATATCAAAGTAAATTCTTGATGGATTAAATAATTTAAATATTTTCAAAAAATGTATTAAAAATTACCAAAATTAGCATGATATATAAAAATCATACATTATTTAAATTAAATAATTTAACAATATATGAAAGGGATAACTTTACCCTCATTGAATCAAGACAGAAATTCATAAGGCAGATGAGCAAACATTATAACTAAATATGGCACAAAGAGAAATAATATATAAAGGATTCATTTATGTTAGCTAAAATACTTAAATTACCCATTCATCATCAGAGAGCTCAAATGAGAGCAAATATAAAAGGATTAAAAGAACAGATGGAAATTATTTTTGCTCTTTGGTAATAAAAATGTAAACTAGAGCAACTTTAGAATACGGTCATTTTATATTTGATAAATTAGCTATATGAGTAAATAAAATCTGGTATATTGTGGCAATAATGAGACATTCACACAGTTGATATTGTGATACATTTGTAGAAAACAATACAAATTTAGAAGGCCATGCAAATATTCATGGTGTGTGCCCCAGAAATTCAAAAGTAATTTGAATATTTATCTTGAAACAAAAATCAATAAAAGATAAAAACAAAGCACAGATGTCAGAGAAAATGGCAGGGTGAGGACCTCTGAGAATCCACCTCTCCATAAATGCAAAGCAAAAAATGACATAATTGTCTAAATCAACTATTTCAGAATTCTGGAAATATACCAAAGGCTTCTAGAAACCCTGGAAGCATTTATTCAAGAAAACAGATGAGTCTCAGTAAGAACACAAACTTCTGTGGCATTTTTATTTTCTCTAGTCCCATCCCACACTCTCTAGGTCAACAGTAGCTTTGACAAAGAAAAGGCCACATTTCTGACACCAGAGGAAGAAGCAGGTTGTGCTTTTTAAAAGTCTCATTCCTAAAGATTGTCATTATTAGACCCATCTGGTTATTCCCTGGAAGACCCCACTTACAAGGCTGTGTGCATGATCAAGAGAGACCTGAGAAAGCCCTAATCTCTTACCTCTGGTTAACCTTGAGACTCTGCACCAGCAGGAAGTAAAGGCTAAGGCAGAGTTGTCAACTCCCTGGCTGAGTGTTGAAGGCATCCTCCAACATGCAAACAGAGAACCTCAGCAATGACTGGGAGATGTACTGGTTCCTGGCATTTAAAGAGATAGCTGTCTAATCATTAACTGACCACCAAGCTAATTGAGTAGAGACATCGGGGGCCACATATGGACAAAAAAATATAGACTTTAGAGAATTAATGTGAAAAGTCACTTAATTAATGCAACTACAAAAATTAGCAATGAAAACAAACCCTGGGGAAGGGGAAGAATCTGATGTTCACAGTTTTCACATTATATTTTAAATACCCAGTTTTCAACAAAAATTCATAAAACATACAAAAAGCCAAACAAAAATTAGGAAGTATAGCCCATTTCAGAAAAAGCAAACAAATCTTTGCCAAAAATCAGTTTCAAAATTCCAATTTCTGCTCTGACATGAAAAAACCTTGGAAGTTAGCACTCTGTGCTAACAAAAAGAAAAAAGCTGAATAAACTGAAAATCAACAACTTTTCTTAGATCTGTCAGGGAATTGAGGCCGCAATGCACACTGACACCCCAAAAACCAGAGAGACAGGAAAATATAGAGAATCACAGCCTACTGGGAGCAGAAGGTGCTGAAGCCAAGAATGGGCAGAACTTAAACTATAATTGATGAACAGCTGGAGGCTGAGTGTGGACTTAGCCTGAGAATTAAAAACTCCTGGAAACCAGTCTTAGAAGGCCACTCACACTTTCCTCAGTTTTATCTCCAGGAGCCCCACCAGGTCCTCACAGCAAAACAGCACCGAAATATTCCTTCTTGCTTTCAGAAGGAGGAGAGGAAAAGTAACTATTTTAAATTATGCCCGGCGTAAAAAGATAACCATTTTGAAATATGCCCAGAGTGTTCTGTTTTCACCTGACCTCAAGGGAAACTACTTTAACAGAGCCTAATCGATATACGGAAGGGAAATACCCAACTCCAGCCCCCTCCAGCCTTCTTGTCACACTTAAGCTGGAAAAAAGCTAAGAAGCATTGGTAAAACATTATGCATTTGTCAAAACCCATAGAACTATACAACACAAAGAATGAGCCCTAAAGTAAAATATGGACTTTAGTTCACAATAATGTATCAATATTGGTTCATCAACTGTAACAAATATACAATACTATTGAAAGATGTTAATAATACTTGAAACTGTAAGAGGGGAAGATAGTGGGTATATGGGAACTCTACACTACCTGCTAATTTTCTGTAAACCTGAAACTACTCTAAAAATAAAGTTTATTAATTTAAAAAAGTCAATCAGTAGAAATTGTCCCTGAGGAAGCCCAAATTTTAGACTTACTAGATAAAGACTTTACATCATCTATTTTAAATACGTTCTAAGAGCTAAAGAATTTTTTAAAGGTATGAGAATGATATCTTATAAAATAGAGAATATCAGTAAAAAAGCTAAAAGGAACCAAATAGGTATTCTGGAATTCAAAAGTATAATAAATGAAATGACAAATTCACTAGAGGGACTCAATAACTGATTTGAGTAGGCAGAAAAAGAATCAGTGAATTTGAAATTAGGTGAGTTGAGATTACCCACTCTGAGGAAAAGAAAAAAACAAATAATGAATACAGCCTGAGACCTGTAGGGCACCACCCAACATACCATCATATGCATAGTGGAAGTCTGATAAAAAAGTGGACAGAAAAAGGGGTAGAAAGACTATTTTAAGAGCAAGGGCTAAACTATTCCAAATATGATGAAAAATATTAATTTACACATCCAGGAAGCTCAAGGAACTCCAAGTAGAATGAACAAAATTAGATACATCATAATCAAACTGTGAAAAGCCAAAGATAAAGAAAGAATCTTGAAAGCAGCAAAAGGCAATCAATGAGCCATTTACAAGGAATCATCAATAAGATCAAAAGGTGATTTATGAATAGAAATCATGGAGTCCAGAAGGCAATGGAATGACATTTTTAAAATGCTGAATAAAAAAAAAATGCCAACCAAAAATTTTAATCTGGCATAATTGTCCTTCAAAAATGAAAGAGAAATTAATGCATTCACAGATAAACAAAAACTGATAGTTTGTCACTACCAGACTTGCCTACAAAAAAATAAAAGGAGTCACTCAGGTTGAAAGAAAAGAAAAAAGTAACTTGAATCTGTATGAAGAAATAAATGACATACATAGGACTAATAACAAAGGTAACTGTATTAAATATTTGTTAAATATAAAAGACAGTATAAATATATTTTTTGTTTATAATTCTTTTTTTCCTCCTATTTGATTTAAAACACAACTTTATAAAGCAATAATTTTAAATCTATATTGGTGGGCACAAATGTATAAAGATGTAATCTGTGACAATAACAGCAAAGGAAAGGTGAAATGTAGCTATATAGAAGCAAAGTTAATGTTTAATATTGAAATTATATTAGTATTAATCTGAATTAGATTATTAAACCATATGTTAATTGTTAACCTCCAGCATTAAACACTAAAAAAAAATTCAAAAATATATAGTAAGACAAGCGACAAGAAAATTAAAATAGTACACTAGAAAATATGTATTTACTATAATGGAGGAACAAAGGAAAAGAAAGACATGAGACATCCGGAAAAAAAAATAACAAAGTGGCAGATTCAAATGTTACTTTATCATTAATTATGCTAAACATAAATGGATTAAACTCTCCAATCAATAGTCAGAGATTGGCAGAATAGTTTTAAAAAATGTGATCCAGCTATATGCTATCTACAAGATACCTTAGATTCAAAGACAAAAATAGTTTGAAAGTAAAAGGACGTTAGAAGATACACCATGCAAACAGTAAATAAAAGACAGCTGAAGTAGACATACTAATATCAGATGAAATAGACTGAGACACAAATTATTACCAGAGACAAAGGACATTTTATAATGATGAAAGGGCCAAACCATCAGGAAGATATAACAATTATAAATATATACAAACTTAACACAGCTTCAAAATGCATGAAGTAAAAGCTGACATAATTGAAAGAAGAAATAGACAATCAACAATAATAGTGTGAGACTTCAACTGCCCACTTTAAATAATGGATAAAACAACTAGAAAGAAGATAGGCAAGTAAATAGCTGAACCAAAACACCATAAACCAACTAGACCTAAGAGACAAGTATAGAATATTCCACCAACAAGAATAGAAAGCACATTTTTCTCCTAGTGAACATGGAACATTCTCCATAACAGAGCATATATTAATCCATAAACAAGTCTCAACATATTAAAAAGTGTTGAAGTCACACAAAGTATCTTCTCTGATGACAATGGTAAAAACAGAAATCAATAACCAAGGAAAATTTGGGAAATTCTCAAATATGTGAATTTTAAACCAACCCTAAATAAACAATGGGTCAAAGAAGAAATCACAAGGGAAATTAAAAAATATGCTGAGATGAATGAAAACAAAAATACAACATACCTAAACTTATGCAGTTTAGTGAAATCAACGCTCAAAGAGAAATTTATAGCTGTATATATCTACATTTAAAAAGAAAGAACTCAAATTAATAACCTAGCCCCCCACCCAAAGAAAAAGAAGAGAAAACTAAGTCCAAAGGAAGCAGAGAAAGGAAACAATATTAGAGATAAATGAAACAGACAATAGCAAAACATTAGATAAAATCAACAGAATCAAAAGGTGGTTCCTTGAAAAGGCTAACAAAATTGACAAAATTTAAGTTTGACTAACCAAGAGAAAAAAAAGAGAGACAATATTCAAAGTACTAAAACCAAGAATGAAAGAGGTATATTACTAATGACCTTACAGAAAGGTTTATAAGGGAATACTATAAACAATGTTATGCTAATAAATTAGATAACCTAAATGAAATGGACAAATTCCTAGAAAGCCATAAACTATCAAAATTCACAAAAAAAATAGGAAATCTTAATAGAACTATAACAACTAAAGAAATTAAATTAGTAATTTCCTCCCACAGGGGCTGGCCTGGTGGCATAGTGATTAAGTTCGCGTGCTCTGCTTTGGTGGCCCGGGGGTTCACAGGTTTGGATCCCAGGCGCAGACCAATGTACAACTTGTCAAGCCATGCTGTGGTGGTGTGACATATAAAGTAGAAGAAGATGGGCATGGATGCCAGCCCAGGGCCAATCTTCCTCAGTAAAAAGAGGAGGATTGGCGATGGATGTTAGCTCAAAGCTAATCTTCCTCACACACACAAAAAAATCCTCCCACAAAGAAAAGTGCTTAACCAAACGGCTTCACTGATGAATATCACCATATATTTAAAGAATTAACACTGATTCTTCGTATATTTTTCCAAAAAATAGAAGAGGAAGGACCACTTGCCAATACATTCTATGAGCCCCATATTACCCCGACACCAAGACTAGACCAAGACATCACAAGAAAATAAAATTATACACAAAATATTCCTCATGAACATGAATACAAAAATCCTCACAAAACACTAGCAAGCCAAATCCAGTAGCATATAAAAAGGATTACACACCATGTCCAAATGAGATTTATTCCAGAAACATTTCAACTTATGAAAATCAATGTAATACACCATATCAATAGACTAAATGGAAGAAACCACAGGATCATTTCAATCGATGCAGGATAAGTATCTGAGAAAACTCAATCCCATTCATGGTAAAAACACTCAATAAAATAGGAATAGAAAGGAACTTCCTCAACATGATAAAGAAACTTTATCAAAAATCCACAGCTAATATTACACTCCACGGTAGAGTGAAAGTTTTCCCCTAAGATCAGGAAAAAGACAAGCATTATCTACACTTTGCCACTTCTATTCAGTATTGTTCTGGAGATTCTAGCCAGAATAATTACACAAGAAATTAAAGAAAGAAAGAAAAGGCAGCCAAAAATAAAATAAAATAAAAGGCATCAAAAAGTATAAAATACGTAAGAATACATCTAACAAAAGAATTGCAAGACTTGTTCACTAAAATCTACAAAACACTGCTGAAAAAATAATTAAAGACCTGAATAAAAGAAAAGATATCCTGTGTTAGTGGACTGAAAGATATAATCATGTTAAGATGCCAAAACTCCTCAAATTCATCTACAGAGTCAATGTAATTCCTATCAAACTCCAATAGCCTTTTTTTCCCAGAAATTGTCAAACTGATCCTAAAATTCACATGGAAATGCAAAATGCAAGGAATGCAGATTAGCCAAAATAATCTTGAAAAAGAAGAACAAAGCTGGAGGAATTATACTTCCTGATTTCAAAAATTACTACAAACCTACAATAATCAAGATAGTGTGGCGCCGGCATAAGGATGGACACCATAGATCAATAGAATAGAATTGAGATCCCTAAAACACATCCATATCTATGGTCAGTTGATTTTCACAAAGGTGCCAAGACTATTCAATGAGGAGAGAATATTGTAGCCTTTTTTCAACATATGGTACTAGGAAAACTTGATATATACATGTAAAACAGAATTTTGACTCCTACCTCAAACCACATAAAAAGATTAACTCAAATAGATCATAGACTTAAATGTAGGAGCTAAAACTATAAAACTCAGAGGAAAACTGAAGTGTAAATATGTGTAACCTTGGATTACGGGATAGTTTCTTTGCTATGATATCAAAAAAAAAAAAAAACCAAGCAATTTTAAAGATTAGACAAATTGGCTCCATCAAAATAAAAATGTTGTGCTGCAAAGGACACAATCTAGAAGCTGAAGGGCCAGCCCAGTGGCCTAGTAGTTAAGTTCTGGGCTCTCTGCTTCAGCGGACCCGGTTCTGTCTCCAGTGTGGCCCTACACCACTCCTCTGTCAGTGGCCATGCTGGGGCCACGGCTCACATACAAGAGAGAGACTGGCAACAGACCTTAGCGCAGGAAATCTTCCTCAGCAAAAAAAAAAAAAAAAAAAAAGTGAAAACACCATCCCTACCATGGGCAAAAACATGTGCAAATCATATATCTGATAAAGGTCTAGTTTATAAAATATATAAAGAATTCTTACAACTCAAAAAGAGACAACCAACCCAAGTTAAAACTGGGCAGAAGCGGTGGTGGCATAGTGGTTTAGGTCACGCTTTGGCAGCCCGGGCTTGGCGGGTTTGGATCCGGGGTGCAGGCGGCGCACTGCTTGTCAGCCATGCCGTGGCGACGTCCCATATAAAGTAGAGGAAGATAGGCACGGATGTTAGCCCGGGGCCAGTCTTCCTCAGCAAAAAGGGGAGGATTGGCAACGGATGTTAGCTCAGGGCTGGTCTTCCTCACAAAAAAATAAAATAAAATAAAAATGGGCAGAAGATTTGAATAGACTTTTCTCCAAAGAGGATATACAAATGGCCAGGAAGCACATTTAAAGATCCTAATCATCAGTCATGAGGAAAATGCAAATCTAAACCACAACTAGATGCCACTTCACATCCACTAAGATGGCTATGACAAAGTTAAAAAATAATAATAAAAACAAGAGTTGACAAGGGTGTGGAAAAACCGGAATCCTCATACACTGTTATTTGGAATGTAATATATTGCAGCTTGTTGGAAAGAAATTTGGCAATTACTCAGAAAGTTAAACATCACGTTAACAAATGACCCAGCAATTCCAGTCCTAAGTGTAAACCCAACAGAAATGAAAACATACATCACATAAAAACTTGCACTCGAATATTTAACATTATTCCTAATAGCCCCAAAGTGAAACAACCCAAATATCCATCCACCGATGAGTGTATAAACAATATATGGAATATTTATACAGTGGAATATTATTCAACCATAAAAGGGAATCTTGACAAAATTCTAGTTTAAAAGAGGACAAACAAAGCCAACTATTTTACGAATTCATTCATATGAAATGTCAAAATGGTGTCCCATCCCGCCTCCCCCACTCCCACGTGCCAAAGAAGTCCTTGCTGTGAGGGCGTTTCTCTTACCTCTGAAATTCTGAAATAAATATCAAATGAAACCATATCAATATTTATGTTGAGCGGCAGCGCGGAGTGGGCCTCAGAAACCTGTCAGATGGAGCATCACGGTGTGTGCACAGTTCCGAGGTGTAGTGGGAGAATGCCAAGGTTCGTCGCTGTGGTCCAAGAACGCCCGGTCAGTGGCGGGGCGCGGAGTCCAGCCGGGCGCAGTGGGGGCTGCTGGGAAGGACCGCCTACAATTCGTCCCGGAAGTTGTCCCGGGCTGGGACGCTTTCCTCCGGGCCTTTGCGCTTGCGCGTCTCCGCCACCACCTGGCTGGGACGGCTGGTGTGTCGAAGGGGTCTCGGCAGGATCTGCCAGTGGTCAAACACACACTGGGGGAAGTCCTGGGCGCCCGTGTGGAACCTCAGGTCAGTGTTGAAGCCAAAGGACTAGTTGACGGGCAGGTAGGCCTTCACGACAAACATGCCAGCCACCTCAAACTCCTCAAAAACGTGGCCCCGCTTCCTCTTCAGGACACCGTAGGTGCCACCAACCGCTTGTTCCGGACAGTGGATCTCCACAATGTAGACGGGCCCCATGAACCAGGGCTGGTGGTCAGCCCCTTGGCGTAGAGGCAGCGCTGTGTGCAGCGTCACATCGTAAACATCAAGGCCCACGCCGTGCACGTTCTCACACAGCGCCCGCCCTGGAAGCTGGCCACCACCCTTGATCCCTGATCTCGTTGAGGTATTGCACATCCTTGGTGCCGTCAGTGAGGATGTTGGGGCCAGTGCTGGCAGGCCCAAAGCACCAGATCTTGCGGGCCCGGCCACATCTTACTCGTATTTCTCCGCCAGGTGGCGGGCCTGATGCTCGAGCTCCTGGCAGGGGCAGACACCACGCACTCGCTGGGCCGCTGGGGAAGGGTGGCGCCTTCACACACAGCCGATTGTGCTTGTTGGGGGACTTGAACAGGCAGAGCACGTTCGACTCTTCTCTGACGGTCTCACGGTATGAGACAATCCGGTCAGATTTCTTGATAGGGATGCAGGTGCGGTCCTTCAGGCGGAATGCCAGGTGCAGCTCACCAGCACCAGCGATGATGGGCACCCTGAACTGATGCACTGCACCATGGGGTCCGACTTGGCCAGCTGCTTCAGCCCCCCCTCCCCCCACCCGCTTGGGCAGGTCGACCGGGTTCTTGGCCTCCACAGCAACCCTCAAGATAGGGCTTACGCTGAATTTCATCACCCGCCGGTTGTGGGCGTGCTCGAAGGTGGTGATGGTGCCCGTCTTCACCAAGAACTAATCGACACCCACTAGGCCCACGATGTTGTCAGTGGCTGGGTGGAGACGGAATGGGGAGTGGCTGCTAATGCTATAGGGATTCTTTTTGGGGTTATGAAAATGTTCTAGAATTAGATAATGGAGAATATGTGGGAAAACAAATCCAAAGAAAGTAGAAGGAAGAGAAAGGGGTAATCACATCTGAAATTAATAAAATAGAAAGCAAATCAACAACAAAAAAACCCTAGAGATAATTTAAAGGGTTAGAAATTACCACTTTGAAAAATTTAGCACCAATGGCAAAATTGATCAAGATGAAAGGGAAGAAACAAATACAATATTATGAATGTAAAGGAGGAATAAGTATGTATAGAGAGATATAAAAATAAGATATTATTAACAATATTGTATCAGTACATTTAAAATTTAACCAGATGAACAAATTTTTAAAAGAAAAAATTGTAACTTGCTAATAGTGAATTAAGAATAAATAGAAGGCCTACATAGTCCTTTAACCAATAAATAATTTGTATCAATAGTTTAATATCATCTTAAAGATTGACATAAGTTCAGCCAAACATTCAAGAAAAATAATTAAAATATTACATTATTTATTCCAGAGAACAGAACATGGAGAAACATCCTCTAATTCAATTGTGAGGTTATAAACACCTTACTACCAAAACCAGACAAGAAAATTTAAAGGCTAATGTTACTTGAGCATAGATGGAAAAATCCTAAATAAATATCAAACCAAATCCAGCAATATATTCAAATAAAATAAGTTAAATCTGTCCCAGGAATAAAAAGTTTCACAATTGAAAATCCATCTATGCAACTCATTAAATTTAAGGATTAAAGATTAAAGAAGAAAAATTTAATCCCAGAAAAATTTCAGTAGATGTAGGAAAAGCATTCGTAAAATTCAATACATGTTCACAATTTATAGTAAATTATAAAAAATGATCTCTAAATAATCATATTTAATGGTGAAACATTTAAATTCTCATTTTAAAAGCAGGAACAGGAAAATGGTATGCACATTTTTGTTGCTTCCATTTAACAGGATACTAAAGGATCAGACTAAGCAATAGAAGAGGGAAAAGTGATAAAATTATGATGCGAAGAAAGTAAAAATCATAGCTTATTATTTTCAGATCTAACTAATATTAGTGAATTAATAGGACAGTTAAAAATTATAACAGATTAAATATATAAAATTATATAACATAATATTAGCATATTTATCTATAATATATAAAATTAAATGTTATTTGGGAGAAGTGAGAGAACATAGGGTTCTATTTCTTAATGTGGGTTATGAGTGCACAGATCTTCAATTTTATCAGCATTCTTTATTCTTTACATATATGTTGCAGATATTTTTACATATATGAAATATTTACTATTTCAACATATAAAGACACTACTTTGTAAAAAAAAATAATACAGTCTCTGCTTATTATATGGAAAAGATACATTATGAAAAACAATAAATAGAAAAATTAATGCAATAACAGTATCTTAATACAAATAAATAAGTGATGCTGCCATGAAATGCAGTTTTGTATTTAGTGAAATATTGCCTGAAAATCAAAACATTACAGGTGGTAAATTTGCAAAAAGATTCTGTTAATTGTAATAGAAATTATTATTCCAGAGCTAACCATTTGTAAACACGAGTCATCTGAAAATAGTGTTGATCAGTATATGGCTGTGACTGTACAGAACAATTTGGAAAAGTTTAATAATTTGTTTTATTTATTTCAGCTAAGAGCACGGAATAATCATCCATTTTGCTATGTTTATTTATAGTACAATAAGAATTTTGATATGAACCCAGTAGTTTCATGATGATTGAAACAGCATGAGGAAAGGATTTATTTTTGATGTTAAGAAAAGCGTTATTATCTTGAATATCATCTGGAAGAAAATAAATAAGACCTCACACTCTGTTCTTGTTATGTTAATGACAGAGTTAATGACAAACCTTTTGAAAGGTTGGTACATAATTAGGTTCAGTACATCATCCAGCAAACATTGCTTGGATCATAAAAGTTTAAAATCTGCCAAGACATAGTAATAAACACTGAGGTCTGATAAATTCTTGTAGTTTGAACATAGACATCTCAATGCTTTGTTTGATGAACTGAATGTTCTCTATAGTGATTAGTTGTTTTACATAGAGGATGGGGAGCTTAATGATGGTATGATGCCAAAGAGAAAGAAATTAATTTTAACTGATAATCATGATTTATGCCAGTATTCCAAAAATTCGTTCTAATGTTATTTAAATACAAATATCCTAAATTTAGTAACCAAGCACATTTCAAAAGACAATTTATTAACCATGTTATCTTCCAAAGAGTTAGAAAACTACACATATTTTCATTTAATAAGCATTTACAGAAATAATCTATATCATAGGAACACTTACATTTCACTAAATAATGTGATATATCATTTTATCTGACTGTATATATCTCTCCATTGCATAGACTGAAGTCAGGTGGCCTGTCATGTTTAGCATGATTAACTTTCTCCTGATGTACTATACACAAGAGCTTTTGCTTGCAAACCAGTGTAGACTGGTCGCTTTCTGTTGCAAAAAAATAAGTAGACTTTGTCAGTTTACTCAAAGGGAAATCACCAGCTCAGCTCTCCAAAGTCTTGGAACAAACCATTAGTTTTTAATTAACAATATAATCAATCCAAAAACTTTCGATAGTGCTTTGCAGGTACTGTATTTAAACATGAGATATGCACAAGTATGATTTGATTATCCTATCTCTTTTCAAATTATGTCTTTGGGAAAACTGTTTTAAATGAATAACCTGGTCCATTTTGCTAATCTGAGATGGAAGTCAGTTTCCAGAAATGAAAATTTTTTGCTTAAGCTTCACTACACAAACTGTGAAAATGAAATAACATTATTTTTTTCAATTAATATTGGTAGAGTGAATAAAGAGGAAAAACCAAAGTTATTGAAATACTCTGAAAGCAAATGTGGTGATGAGTACTAAAATCCTACCCAAGATGGTTAATCCTGCATGAAATCCGTTGTGTAATATCCTCAACCATGTTTGGAGTTACTAAATGACTGCTTTCTTTTATAATCCCAAACAAGATTGTGGTAACGATTATAATAATAGCCCCAATAATTTTCTCCTCCCAGTATTCACCTGCCTTTGCAATGTGACTTTGGAGCATTTACCATCAAGAGGTAGGGTCTAATCCCTTGCTCTGACTCTGGGCTGGTCCTGTGGCTTGCTTTGGTGGATAAAATGTAGCACAAGTGATCGTGTGCCAGTTCTGAGCCTTGGCTTCAAGAGGCCTTGGGAGCTTCTGTTCCCCCTCTTAAGCCATGAGATCAGGTGCTGGAGGAGTATGAGAAACAACATGGTACAGAGCTGAGTCAGCCCAATTTTCCCAGCCAAGGCCCTAGGCCTGTGAAAGCCCAGCCCAAATGAGCAAGATCTGTAACGGTGCTTAGTTGACCTGTGGCTTACTGCAGATACATGAGCACAACCACCCAGCACAAGTGAGCTAAAATGAATGTTCATGATGCTGTACACACTTGCATTTTTGTGGCTGGTTGTTACATAGCAATAGTGCACCAATGGATAACTGATACAGAGGCTATCCATTGTTCCCAGTTAAGGTACTCAAGGGAAAATTCTATACCAAGGATTGGCAAACTTTTTCTATAGAGGACAGATAGTAAAGATTTTAGGTTTTGTTGGCCACATGCAGTCTCTGTTGAATATTCCTCGTTGTTTTGTTTCTTTTTACAGCCCTTTACAAATGTAAAAACCATTCTTAGCTTGGGGGCTGTACAAAAAGGGCTGATATCCAGATTTGGCCCATGGGCTGTAATTTGCTGACCTCTGTTCTATATCATGCAAAGACATGATATTGCTAATGTGATGCAGAATAAAAGATGTCAGGGCTCAGGATGCAAAGTAATGCAATTAAATCTAATACAATTTTAAAAATAGAATTATATAAGTATCTTTCATTTTTAATTTTGTATGTGTATCTTCAGTAGTGTGCTGGTAAAATTTTAATAACCAGCTGTCAGGCGGTAGTAAATACTACCACCAATTTCAGGCAATCAAGGAGTGGAATTGAGAAGAGATGTATACAGTTGGCTCATATGGGCCAGTAAGAGCTGACTCCAGCACACCATCGTTGTACTACCTACCCATTGTACTGCCTATAACATAGTTCAGTAGTAATTATAAAAGAAATTGATTATAATGTGGACAGTGGGTTTTCCTTAAACTGACTTACTCCTTTTGCTTACCTAACCTTCCTGGTCCCAGTAAGTTTTGGTTTTGTGACCCCTGGTCCTGGAGAAGACGTCTGTCTTTACAGCTGCCTTCTTCTGTGAGTGACTTGAATTGCATTTACCTATGACCTAGCTTCAAAGAAAGTCACCTAAGGATAAACTTACCTTTCTTGGTTTGATCACCTCCAGTGGGAGAACAGGAAATTGTCTCAGACATGGTTATTTACAGTATTTTGAAACCTAATTAGGAAGAAAAATATTTAAATATCATGAATTAGAATTAGTTTATATTTAATTTCACTAAAAATTGTCAGCTCAAGAACTGATAGTGTCAAGATAGGTTTCTAATGTTATACAATATAGATATGTAAAAATCAATACTAAGTTATGTTAAAAATGGAAGGAAATCCAACAATATTCTCTTTTTCCTATGAGGACTACTATGATCCTATTTAGGAACAACAAATATAAAAATCTTCCTTAAAGAGGGATCTTTGATCCCTTGCTTTGCTGGTAACTTAAACAGACACCTGGCCTGACTACTAGATAATTTAGCACTCATCATTATAGCTGTGGGCTCAAAACCCTATGGGAATTCTGAAACCTACAATGTTTCATTTTGTATGAGAAACTTTATCATCTCTTTTTTGCTTTCCCCCAGTTCCTTTTTTAAATATTCTATTATGGAGAAAGTCAAATATATACAAATATAGAGAGAAAGTGTAATGGACCTCTATGTGTCCATTAACCAGTTTCAACAATTATCAACTTGTGACCAGTCTGAATTCTATACCCCACCCACTGCCCTGTCTAAGCTACCCTTGATCATGGTTAAGCAAATTTTTTGATATCTTTTTGATATCAAAAAGATATCATATTATTTCATTTGTAAATATTTCAAGAATTTTTAAAACATAGCCATAATAGCAGTAATGTAATTAAGACAATTAATAATACTGTCTTAATATCACTAAACATACAGTGTTTACATTTCTTTCTGTCTCATATTTTTTTCTGTTTTTAAATTTTTTTCAGAAAAATGATACAAACAAGCATAGCATTTAACTGAAATGCCTTTTAATTCTCTTTTAATCTGTGAGTTCTCCATCCTTGTTTTCCTCTGCAATTTATCTATGTAGAAATCAAATATTTTGTCTTGTAGAATTTTCCATATTGCTGACAACCTCCCTGTGCTGTATTTAACAAGTTCTTCTATCCCCTTTATTTCCTATAAAATGGTATTTATTAGAAATTTAAAATACCGACTGGAAAGACAACAATTCTATAACACAGAACTAATAGAGTCCTCTTTTAATTAAAGCATTATTTTAATTAGAGATTAGAAATCATCTAGTTCAATTTTTTTTTTGTAGGGGAAGATTCACCCTAAGCTAATATCTGTTGCCAATCTTCCTCCTTTTTTCTTCCCTTTTCCCCCTCAAAGCCCCAGTACATAGCTGTGTATAGTTGTAAGTTCTGGTTCTTCTATGTGAGCCACTGCCACAGCATGGCTACTGACAGATGAGTGGTGTGGTTCCGCACCCAGGAATGGAACCCAGACCGCCAAAGTGGAGCGCGCTGAACTTTAACCACTAGGCCGTCACAGCTGGCTCTCCTAGTTCAATTTTTTTATTTTACAAATCAGGAAATCCTGACTGAAATTAATAAATTTATTCAGTGTACTAAAACTACTTGGGGAAGAATGCTATGAAAGAAAACCTGAATCCAAGTCCAGTGTTCTTTCAAATAAACCAATCTACTTCATCAAGACCAACTTATTAAAGGAAAGGAAGCTATAGAAAAGCACATAATTAAATTTTACTATGTATCAACATTTGAATGTTTTAATTCAATGAAGATTGTAGTTAAACATACAATCCTGTTTCCTCGTCTACACAAAATTACTAGAAAAATATAATAAGAAGAAAATGAATTATTCCAGTAATGTAGAACTGAGTAAACTGGAAAATCCTTTCACAAACTACTACAAACAAAAACTGGTAAAAACATATTTTTTAAATCTTCATAAAACCATCTGAGAACTAAGAAGGTAATAATGAATACCCAGGTCAAGATCTGTAGATGATGGAAATCCAGAGAGGTGAGACCAACATGTAAGCCCACTTTTCCCAGGGGAAATATCGGACTTGAGAGAGGCAGCTGAGAGGCTGTGCAGTACTTGTGACAGCCACAGAAAACTTTGGAAACAAAAGATGGAATCCAAACTCTGCCAAGTATAGGTGCCCTGGAAAATTAACCCATTTCTAGGATCAAGAAGTCTATATCCTAAGGAACAGAATGAAATGGAAATAAAGTCTGTGTGAAGACTGCCCATAGACTGAAGCCCAGCCTCAAATCATCTGGGTAACTCAAAATCTCATGTGATGAAAGTGAATTAAGGCAATTCTTGCCCAGCACAAAGGCAAAAGTAACTCCCCACACAAAGAGACTAGATAACAGAAATCAACAGAAAAGGAAAGATAAGAGAAACTGACCCAAAGGTACTCCAAATAGTGAAGTACCAGATAGAAACCACCTAACAACTATGCTTAACATGTTTATAAATATAAAATCAAATTTTAAATTTTCAGAACTAAAAATTATGAAAATTGCTATTGCAGATTTGAAAAGAAGTCAGTTAGAAATCCATGAACTGCAAACTGCTGTAACTGCAATTCTAAACTCGCTGGTTCAATTTAAAAGCAGAAATGACAAGGCTGAAGAACGAATTAGTAAAACAAGTTCAGAAAAAAACTATCTTGAATGAAGTATGCATGATAAAAGGATGAAAATACAGATGCAAACATAAAATTCATTGCTCTTAACCTCCACTTTCAAGAAGATGGAGTAGATGTATTTATCCCTATTCCTTCCTCTAAGTAAAATAAGAAACCCTAGATATTATATATAAAACAAACATAAGAAGACTTTGAAAGGTGGAGAGAAGAAGGCAGACCAGCTAGGTACCTTGGGACCAGAGGAACAATGAGATGGTGAGTTTCCAAGATTTTCTTTTTGCCTCACATATCCCAGACTTGAAGCTGAAGAAACCAGCAACAGAGAAATGCCAGTGGATGCAGACCAAATAAACCTCTGACAAAAGCCTGCTCTCTCTAGCCAGGGGATCAAGAAAGGGGCAGCTTAGCAAGAGAGAATACATTTAGACAATAACCTCTCTACTCCAGCCAAACACCACAGAAGAAACTGTGGCCCCACAAAGGCAGTGAGAAGGCTAGACTTTCCAGCTTGCTAGGTTGTAATGAGGCACCCCAAATTTCCTGCTGGGGTGATGTCAGAGGAGACCAAGTAGAAATCCAGGACTTTCATCCCCACTAGTTGGAGTCAAGCCTCCCTTCTCTCATTGTCAGTGGACACTATGTGGGGAGCCTGGACTTCCACACCTCCCAACAGCAGTAATGAGGTACCTCATCTCTTCCCTACTGGGGCAGTGTCAGAGCAGGCTTTCTGGTGAGTCACAGCTTTGACCACAACCCAGCATTAATACAGCCACACCCTCTGCATGGTGTCAATGGAGGCCACATAGGAAGCAGTAACGAGGCACTCCTACCCATCCCAGCTAGGGAGGTGTCAGTAGAGACCTAGTGGGTAAGAACTCCCACTCCTGTCCAGCAATAAGAATTGCAAATTAAAACCACAATGAGATATCTATATGCATATCAGAATTGCTAAAATAAAAATAGTTGTAATGCCAATTGCCAGCAAGGATTCAGAGAAACTGGGTCACTCTTACATTGCTGGTTAGAATGTAAGATGATACAGCTACTCTGAAAAATAGTTTGACAAGTTCCTTTTAAAACTAAAAATGAACTCGACAATATGACCCAGCAATTAAACATATATCCCAAAGAAATGAACTTATTTTCACTCAGAAACTTGTATGTGAATATTCTTAGGAGCTTTGTTCATAATAGCCAAAACCTGCACACTACCCAAATGCCCTTCAGTGGGTGAAAGGTTAAACAAATTGTGGTACATCTATGTCGTGGAATACTACCCTGCAATAAAAAGGAACAGACTATTGATACACACAACAACTTGGATGAATCCCAAATTAATCATGCTGGGTGAAAAAAAGCCAATCTCAAAGGATATATATTGCTTGTTTCTATTATATTCATGAAATAAAGTAATTATAGGGATGGAGAACAGACCAGTGGTTGCCTAGGGCTAGAGGTAGGAAAGTGTTCTGATGACATACAATTAAGTATCTTGATTGTGGTGGTGCTTACACAAAGTTACACATGTGATAAAATTTCATAGAGTATACACACACACAAATAAGTGCATGTATTACTGGTGACATCTGAATAAGCTTTATGGTTTATGGTTTTGATATTGTACTATAGTTATTTATGATGTTAACACTGGGGGATAATGGATGAAGTGGGCATAAAACCTTCCTGTATATTTCTTTGCAATTTCCTGTGAATCTATAATTATTTTG
Organism: Tapirus indicus; assembly: GCA_031878705.1. Lineage (NCBI taxonomy): Eukaryota > Metazoa > Chordata > Mammalia > Perissodactyla > Tapiridae > Tapirus > Tapirus indicus. The sequence continues at coordinate 39,476,593 of CM062917.1, read as the reverse complement.
AAATAAAAAGCTCAAAATAAGTAAATTCATAAAGGAAAATTAAAAAATGATACCTAGAAAATTTTTATGCTTGTGGAAATTAAGAAATAAACTATAAATAACCTATATGAAAGAATACATCACAATGGAACTTAGAAAAATTTTGGACAATGATCATGAATATAAACATATCACAACATGTGGGACACAACCAGAGCAGTAATTGGAGGAGATAATGTGTTGGTAGGAGGGAGTCTATTTTAAGTAGGATATTCCAACTAGTCCTCTTTGATCTATTTTAAGTAGGATATTCCAAGTAGTCCTCTTTGAGAAAGTGATGTCTGACTGTGATGAACTGAGAGAATTTGCCAAAATAACTTACAAAAGTGTTATCCAGGAAGAGCTGACAGAGAGGTAAAGGTCCTAATGAAGGAATAAATTTAGAATGGCCCAGAAACAGTAGTTGTAAATAATTACTAACTCTAGAACCAGTCCTAATGCAAAAGTATCAATTAACAACAAAAAGTTCTATAGCATTTCAGCTGACATTCATCCAAAGCATTCTGTCATCTCAGGCCTGATCTCTCCTGCCTGGAACCCTCAGGTGTTTTCATCCCCAGGACAGGCTAGTTTGTTAACTTGCCAGTAGGGTAGAATGCATGTCCTTCACAGGTCTTGCCAGAGAGCTGAGTGTTAAATTTTCATTAACTTTGCAAGTCATTTGAGGCCATGTGGTAGCTTGAAATCAGCTACAATGAGTAGATTTACACCATGGAAATCAGCAAATGCCACAAATCAGGTTTTGTTTTTGTCTTGAGAGGTGGTTGATAAACATTTATAAGCACACTACTAACCAGAGAAAGATTCCTGAGAAGATAGCACATGAGTTGCATCATTAGGTACAATATAAGGCTACTAGAAGAGAGGGTAAGAGAATTATAGATATGATGATTGCATTGGGCTAGGTTATCAAAGCTGGAATGGGTTCCACTCAGTCAGAGAACAATGAATAGATAATTTGGTTCTAGAAATGGGGTTATAAGGAGGAATAGAGTCTCACAAGAATGGAATGGTAGGTAAGGGAAAGTGTTAATTTCAGGCTAAAAAGTTTAGGCATCAATTGTTTCAAACCTTATATCTTCTTAAACTATTTCCAACTTCTCCCTTTTGAAAAATATTACCTTTTTCTTCAGAGAGGAAACAGAAGGAATCAGATTTAAATTCTAATTTCCTGTTATCAAACCCACAAACCAAACATATCTGTGCCCTTCATGCTTTCCTTCTGTTCTGACAATGTAGATGTATCCCTCAACTAGTTTGTCTTATCCCTCTACTTGTGCCAGGGAGCTCACAACGTCCTCCCTCTTGCTTTTTACTTTGAATTACAATTGTAAAATTCTTAGTAGAACTCTCTTTTCTTAAAACAATCATTTCCCTTGGCATTCCTGAAGCCACACCTTCCTTTCTTTTCAACCTCCTTGCAATAAATGGAAATGCCTTTCTTTCCATTGCTATGATTGCTTATGAAAACCACTTCATCAGAGCATTCCCTTCACTTCCTGTCCACTTATTCTACTCTGTTTTCTTCTGACTCATTATTACTTAACATTATATTACATTTTTATAATCTTTCCCTTTATTTAGTCTTTTCTCCATTAGAATTTAAAACCTGTGTTGCTTACTGCTGTATCCTAGCCTCTACAACAGCACCATTAAATAGAACTTTCTACAATAATGAAAATGTTTCAGATCTGTGCTGTCCAAAATGATAGGCACTACACTAGCCTCATGATCATTTGGAATCATACTGATCACTTGAAGTGTGGCTAATGTAACACATGAATCGATTTTTAATTTTATTCATTTTAATTAAATTTAAATAACCACATATGACCAGTGGCTATTATACTGAACCCCACAGTTCTATCACAGTGCCCAGCACAAAGGAGGGTTCAACAAAGTCTTGTTGAAAATGAAAGGATGCATGAAAGAAAACAACGCATGAAAGAATGAAATTCCTGCAATCAGTTTACAATCCTACAGATTTGGTTTGGGACTATCACCTTCCCCTCTATTATAAGCTCTCTGGCATTTGTTCTATTATTCAGTTTTCTATTAGAATTTTTACTTGTTTCCAACTTGACCAGCATATTACACACAGAATTTCCTTTGTTTCACTACTATTAGACTGGCATCTCAGCAAATCACCATATTCCTCAAATTTTGTTTGCTTCCTCATTGTTAAAACAAAATTTCTGGGCTATCTATCTTTCTGGACAGAAAGCCCTCTCACTTTACCCATTTTCTCTCATGATTTTATTTGTAATTGTTTATTTTAAATATTCTTATTGTGAAATATTGCATAGCAATATTAAAAAAAAAACCTTGTATCCTACAATGCAGCCTAAGAAATAAGCGTTTATTGATTACATTCAAATTCCATGTATTCCTCAGTGGTCACATTTTCCTTCCTCCCTCACCAGAAATCACAACCATCAAATATACAATCCCCATGGTTTCAGTTTATTTTTATTACATATGTATCTCAAAACAATGTATCATCTAGTATTGGTTTAGAGATTTACAACATTATATAAATGATATTATACTCTACTAATCATTCTACTTCTTTTTTACTTGTTTAGTACATTTTTGAGATTTATCTATGTTGTTACACATAGCTATCTTTCATTCTTCTTCGCTGCTGTATAGAATTCCATTGTTTTAGTACACCATTCTCCTGCTGATGACCATTTCAGTTGTTTTCAAATATCTTCCCTATTGTAACTAAGTCTGCTGTAAGATTCTTGTATACTTTTCTTTGTAGGTTTTACTAGGGTATCTCTAGGGTATATACATGAAGAAATACATGCTGGGTTGTGTTTCCTTCTTTTAATAGAACTGTTATTACTGTGCATTACAAAGATCTTCTCCCAGTTTATTCCAGTGTTCGTTTTTGAAAAAGTTATTATTTTTAATGAAAATTAGCATATAAATCAGTTTGGGTCACCAATTGCCCAAATCCACCAACAATATCAAAAGTCAGTAGTTAGATAACTTAGAAAACTCATCCCCAACACCTACAAAAATTAAAGCCTTAAAGTCACTGATAGTAAGTACCATCTACTCTTCTAAAACCTAATTAATTATCTGTATTTATAGATTTTATCTTTGTAAGATGCTGTTTCTTTTTATCCGTGTTATTTTAATGGCTTTTATAAGGCTATGAAATTAATGTGCTACTTTCCTGTTCTTTCATATTCTCATGAAAATATTAAGCAAATTTACCCTCTCTTAAATCATCTCAGTAGCCATGATTCCCTCATACATTCTCTCCAATAAACCGTGCAAAACATACTGACATTCTTCCAGTAATTATGAAAATCATATTTATTTATCTACTCTTACTGGCTTTACTTATAGTTCAGCTGTTATATTTTATTCTAATCTAAATGTACTCAATAACAGTTAAAAGTCTACATTCTTTTCATAAAGGAGATTAAAAAAGCTCTGACAGTGGGGAATACTTCATAAACTGTTGGAATATTCAAAAAATAATTACTTACTTTTTGCCAACTTTTTGCCCCATAATATATTTGAGATTTCAAATTCATTTAAAGTTCTGATTCAAGCAAAAATTATTTCAAATATTCTATCTATATAGCTTCTAAACCCCTAAACCAGGTTAAACACAGCCAATAAAAAGCATAGGATACAAATGCAAACCATCAAGCAAGGCAGCAAACAGGAATCACAGTCAGAATCCTGGCTAAGGTCAGTAATCAGAGATTTGGATCTTGACTGAGTGGAGGAATGACTAACCATGCTGAGACTACTGATCTAAGATATCTAAACCAGATTGCCAATTATATTGGTTTGCTGTAGTTGCAGATGAGAGAAACTCAGCTTGAGCAAAAAAACAAAAACAAAACTCTAACATGAAAAGGAGTATCTATGGAAAAGATACTGGTTAATTAATGGGAAATATCAGCAGTCCATCCATAAGAGAAGTAATGCCATAAGATGGCATTAAGGGACTCAAATGCCATCAGCATTCTCTCTGCCTCAGCCTCAGAAACTCTTTTCATAGTCATTCTAGTTTTCTTTCTACAACTTGACTTTTTCTATGTTTCAGAAATCTTGGCTGCTGACACCTCCTGAGTTTTGTATTGTAAAGCTTCAGCCAGCATATAGAGATGGTGCTCACTCTTTCTCAGATTTGATTCCAGTTATTCCTGGGAGAATCTTAATTAGCCTTATCTGGGCCAAGTGCCTATATTTGACCCAATCAATTGTTGGGAAGTCAGGATATTGTTATTGTACTAGCGTGAGTCTGTTTTATATTCCTGGCCAAAATTACAGCCAGGAGGAGGTTGCTATCTATTAGCATAGTTTCCCTCACTATAATGTTGGAGATAGTGGGGCTGGGGAGAAGAGAGGGAAGTCTGAGTAGAAACTACTAGAGGCTCCATTCCAAAAAATGGCAGGAGAACAGGTGGTGGTTCTACACCAAAAGGAAGAATATTTTGACAATCATGCAGGGGTGTTTCTGACAATTCGAGTTTTTCCAACAGCGAACAAAGCTATGTTGTGAAGTAGAAAGCATTATATCGCCAAAAGTGATTAAGGAGAAGCTACAAAATCATTTATTGAGTTATTGTATAGGAAGGATGTGGAAATGTCTAAGAAACTGGACTGAATAAATCCTGCCTTGAGTGTTGTTTTCACAAAGAGCATCTTTTTTCTAATCTTTTTATTTTTTATTATAAAATAATAGACTAGATTATTTTGTGACAATGTTGAGGTATTGCGAAATGGTAAAGAAAATTGCAAAAAGACAAGGCATTTTTCCACATCTTTCCTATACATAGCTATAATAATTTTTATAAGTCTTTAAACTCTATTCCTCTGATTCCTAATCTCTTCTCTCTTTCTTTAATGAAGTTCTATTGACTTTATGTTACGTCTGTATTACATCCAACAGATTAGAGTTAAGAGGCATTAAATATTACATCTCGTGGTTTTACTAAAGCTGAGCACATCTTCAGAAAGATTAAATATCATCTTTCTCTACAAATCAAATTAGAACTGAAAAAGTCAGTTTCTACACACATATTCACAAAGATATCTCATTCTGTATTCCGAATTTGTCTGAGTAAAGAGATGAGCCTTTCACCTTCTCGTAATTACTTGAGACATAACAGCAAGCAATTCAAATCAGCTTTCATGATGTTAAATTATTTCATAGGTCAATATCATGTGTTAAATTATTATTTCACCTTTGAGTCATATCAAACGATTTTACAGTGAGTGTCCTGAGAAACCTTTACATTTTCTGACAAAATATAAAGTACTTAAATTGTTCATATTCAATAATTACTTTATGCCTCAACTGTAAAATAACAAATTCTTATAAAGTTTCAAAATTCTTATGAAAGAAATACTTTGTTAATTAGAAGACTATGCCTTTTTACTGTGAGATAGCTTTTGCTCCTGAAGAAATGTGCCTTTTGATTTTACTTTTTTTAGAATGTCAATAACTATTTATCGAACACTTCTGCCTATTTCTGATAGATATTTTGAGTAATATAAGAAAATTATGAGACACAATCCCTGCCCTCAAAAATTTCAATTTATTTGGAGATAGTACTAATTCATGAACTAGCTAGAGGAGTCTTGACCCAAGGAAAACAAAAATGATAGCTTGTACTTAAAACATACCGCACAAGCATTTACTCCTCACAACAACCTATGACATAGGTACCATTACTGGCCTATTTTGCAAAGGAAACTCTAAAGCACAGAGAGGTTAAGCACTTGCCAGTGTCTTGTAGCTGGGCAGTGCAGAGCCGGATTTAGGCCTGAGTCTATCACCATGCTATACTGCTGCTAAAGAAAGACCAGGGAGGTATTATACCCTAAGTTCCCAGGGTGAAACAAAAGTAAGAAAAGAGTTCTCAGGCCCTTTTAAAGTGCACTAACTCTTTAAAACAGGAATAAAATGTGCAGTATTTCCCAGTCATTGTAAAACATAAACCTGGTTTGAACAGAATCAGGGGAAATGGTTACGAAGTCTCTGTTTCAGTCTATAGAATTAGTCTCAAAATCAAATAGATTAAAAGCTTAAATTTAAAAGAAAAAACAGACAGCTAGAGGAAACTGTTTATATAAAAATAAGGTGAGAAAGGCTTCTTTGAGCATAACACCAAAAACACATAAAGTTTTGGAGATATGACTCCATAAAAATTTAAACCTGCTCAGCTATTAAAAATATCACTCAAATCAGGAAGAGATACTTAAAATGTAGGTAACAAAGAGTTTCTGGCTTAATATATAAACAGTTAGAAAAATTGGTAAGAAAAAATGAAATATTCAAACAGAAAAAATGAACAAAGCACCTGGAACTGGTAATCACACACACACACACACACACACACACACACACACACACACACACACACACACACACACACACACACACACACAGGGAGAGAGAGCAAATTAATACAGGAAAGGTGTTTAGTCTCCAGTTAATAAGAAGATAAAACTTTTCTGCAGAAGTGATAATACACTAAAAGAAGAATCGAGTTATCACACAGCAAAAGGTAATACAGACATGCAAACTGCAAAAGAATGTGACATAAGACAATAACATATTTATGTTGTGAATGGATATATTACCTGAATCCTATAAGGGAGAGAAAATAATATGTAATATAAATAATATACATTTCTCTTTGAGAAAGGAAACCATAAAATTGAAAAAAAGGACCTCTTTTAATTCAGGGAACCATACTTAATGGAATAGAAAATGTAAAGGAAAATCACTTTTACCTAGAAATTCTTTTTATTCGGGTAACCATGTTGTAAATCACTTATCTTCATTGGTCATTAAAACTACAGGATGTAGAATATTTGCAACCCACTGAACCAAACAAAGAACCTATTTGTTAACAAAAGTAAGCTTAAATTTGACATTGCCTCACTGTTAGAGTTAGGTTATATATGTACTGTGTTTTCCAGTCATTCCAGGTAAAAGATAAGCACCTTCTTGTAAAATTATTTTCCCTCCTACCTTAAATGTAAACTTTTGGTTTTCAACACTTTGGGTATATGTATAGATAATTATGAGATACGATGAGGCACAGCTACTATAAGAGATAATATTGATTGATAAATTGAATTTATCACTTCAGATATATCTGCACCTACAAAGAATTATATGCCAAAACGATTAGCCTTTTTTTTGCCTAAATTGAAAAATGCCAGAACAGCTTTGCTTGAATAAAAGTAGGCCTCTGAGAGCTTCTAAACCTAAACATAATAAACCCATTATGGAGCTTTATTCATTCTTAGATACTATTTTTTTTAAATCAGTGTATCACTGTTCATCAGCAGTAAATATAATAGTAAATGCACAATGAAGAATTTTTGATTAAATATTCTTTTATATCTTAACTATTCTGAATTATATTTTAGGATTGTGGTAGAATCAATATTATATGTTCATTGCATAATTTTCTTTTCCTGGGCACAAAGGAAAACTATATTGGAATAGTCCTTGACCATATACACATTCCATTTGCTCCTCCAACTCTCTTTTCCTTTCCACGGCAACCTTGGAAGCTATGTGTTCCATGTGTTAGAGTACACTGATAGAAGCTGGGTCCCTGGGCCACCCCTTAAAGAAGACTCACCAAGGAAAACTGCCCTGTCCACATCACTGTGACATCATTAAAAAAGAGACTTTTGTATTGTTAAATCACTGTGGTTTTGGAATTTTTACTTAGCATAGTCTAACCTGTTCTAATAGAGGGTTGCATTATTAAAGTGAATAACTGATAGGAGGTATTTTTCAGTAGTTTAAAACCATAATTGTTTAAAAACGAAAAAGAGCAATAATAATGGAAATGGCTCAAATGATGATTCATCATCTTCAAAACCAAAAGAATGAAGTCTACATAAGTGAAATATAAGTGATTACACCTTTAACAATGTAGTAGTGTTACATGGAAAACAGACCACTTTATTTTGTGAAGTTCTCTGTGTTGAAAGCTAAGAAGACTTCCCGTGTAGTAAAACATTGTCATATTTTCCTTGGAATATCTGAGTTACAGACACTCTCAATTATGAACGTAATAATTTAATTTTGTTTTTTAATTTAGGAACATGATTTTTCATTGAAACAAGGTCATACTGCATAATTTCACATCAGGTTATTTGTATACCCCCATCATCTTTGTTGTTATGGTTACACACTCCCTATGCTGTTATTTAAGTCAACTTATACCAATTCACATTTTAAAATATATTTTCTACTAGATACGAAAATGAACATACATAGCTCTTATAACACAAATTTTCATGGATGGCCACAAATTAATCTTATTATCACTAGTCGTATAAACACCCCTCTTAGGAACCACCCTTATAATAAAGGATGGTTAGGTTCCCAGTTAACCAAATTGCACCTACTTTCCCCCAAATAATACCATGTTTGTTAAAATATTATTCTATCAGATAAATCTATTGAAATATTGATCTGTATATATTCTCCCCATATGTTCCCCCAACCCCCCCCCCCCACTCCCACTTTAATCACATAACAAGACTTCATAGTTCTTTGTTGCAAGGTTTTTGGCCTGGAGAAAAGCAGAGGCAGCCTGAAGTGTCTTTAGTCTTTAGCTCTTGGGGTATCCAGGAGAGGAAGGTAGGATCAGGGAGGTGGGTGGAAGTATTCCCCAAGACCTGATGATGGAGGAGGACTGTGAGTCCAAGAAGGCTGGGGCAGCAACAAAAGAGGTGACCAGACCTGGTGGGTCGGTGGGATGACTGCTGGGTGCAGTCAGAAAGACTGTATCACAGGCATGAGGACTTCCAACTGCACCCAGCTTCCATGCTCCTGGGGGCATCAAACAAGCAGAGCTCTGTTAATCTAACAGGCCCATGAAAAGGCTGGAATTCCCAGGAACAGATGACACATGGAAAGAGGGTGCTGGGTGGAACAGTGACCACACTTCCAGATGCTCTGGCCCATCCAAAGACCCCGGATACTTGGCACCAATGGTTTGGTTAGGTGTGGGAAGGGGGACAGAGGTGATATCAAGACTGAATGATGGTAAGTTTCCTGCTGAACTGGTGGGATGGGGCCACAGAGTTGGAATTTGGTTGATTTAGAGAAAAATTTTAAGTGTGGTATTCTTTACACAACTCAGTTTGTGGACTAAGATCTGTGCTTTCTACAATAAAAGTATATTGCTTTTAATATGCTTAAGAATCTAACCATCTTTTAGCAGAGTTTTTCTAATGGAACTGTAGGTTTCACTTAAGGATGGCAGTAATATATTTCTCCAGGCTAGATGTCAGTATTAAACCCTCATGCCCTCTCCTCTCACACACACACACACACACACACACACACACACACACACACACACACGCCAATACAGTACTCCTAGGTGCACGTATAATAGGGCTCTTCCTCTTTTACATACTCTAGGCCCTTCAGCAACAAAGAAATACATCTCTTTAGAAAAGTTACCTGAAGTGTTTTTCCAAAGAAGGCCTGAACCTAGCAATGGGAAAAGCATTATCTCCATGCTGTTTCTATCTATAGTTTGTTTATGATGCTTTAGTAAAAGAAACCATAGAAAATATTTTGCAAAATTGCATGCCTTAGCCCATTGGTTTAATTACTTTTTAAAGGTATCAATAAACAGCTGCCTTAAAATTTTTCAAATCTATTGTCTATTAAGGAACTAAATGTTGATAGCTCAGTTACATTGATTAATGTAATATTAAGGTACATAAAATATGACCTTTCCAGAGATTTATTTGTTGATTTTATAAGACAGACTCTGATAGTATCAACTATTCCGAGGTTATATTTGAATAATGAAGAAGCTACTCAGTGTTTGTTGACATTGCTTTAGAAATTTTAACAACAATCCCTAAGATCTGTTTATTCTTCTAATGAAACACTCTTCATTCTGCCTGTCATTTTTATAAACCTCATAGGATTTAAACGTTGGATAATCTGAAAGGAATCCTGAGTTTTCCCACAAGAGATATTTCTAAAATTCTATTGAGAATTGTTACCTAGTACTGATTTTTCTGCTTTTGCGAAAGGATATCCATACATTGGCACGGAGTCTCCAGAGTATATCTGATTTTTATTCCTCCAGATTCCTAAATGATCTTCCCCACAATGCAAGCTACTGAATTAAAACAAAGCAAATGTTGCTAACCAAAAAAGAATTCTAGTTCATATGAACTACCAAATTAAAATTTAATAAAAATGGAAAGACTTAACTCTCCCTTGAATATGACCTCGACAGAAGGTCATGGGTTTGTCTGTCTCCTAGAGGTCTTCAAACACTAAATTGAAAACGGGTAATGCACTGCTGCCACTCACCCCATCATGCACTATTCACTCAGTGTTCCTCCTCTTAAATTCTTTACCAGAGCCCAACAAGTCATTTAGAGGCAAGGAAAATATGAGACTAAAACTAATAAGAAAATAAAGAAGAATAGGGTGAACCTTGACAATGAAGCTTTATTTCCCTCTAACTACAGCTTTAAGCCGTTAGTTGAGAAAATTTAATAAAATGCTGAGGTTTCCTATTACATGTTTCATTCTAAACAGTAATGTACCTTAATAGCTTCCCACTCCATGACTGGCCAATAATTCAACAGGAGTGATTTCTTTGTATGGAAAGGTATACTTTCCTATACTGTATAAAAAGAAAATCAAAATGAATCTCACTATGAAGTAATCATTATGCCAGACGGAAAAAGAAAGTAACACTTTCATTAATGATTCTATTTTTGAAAGATTTTAAAATATAAACATTTGGATTTTTTACAGTACTATGATTTAGCAAAGATCTCAATACAAGAAATACTTAGTATATTTTCTAGGAATTATGTAATTTTCACTACCAAATGATTTAAATTGTTAATGTTCAGTATAGAAATCAAAATTCATCCAGTGGTATAGCTCTTGAGAAATATTAAATCACACTAGAAAATTAAGCTTCCCACTAATTTCCTGTTGTTCTTACATTATCAGTTAAGAGAAACAGTTTTTATTTGCTGCAAGACAAACCAAAGATATAAATAAAAATAAATAAATAGCGCCCGGTAAGAAATCTGCGTTTAGTGAAATAAGAGACAAATAGAGCGCAAATGTGTAGCCATCTGGAGAATAAGAAAATCAAAAGTAATAAGCAGCATTTGGAATTTATTACAAAGAAATTATGCCAAGAGCTTCTTATTGCAGTTTTCTATGGAAATGTTCAAATTAGTGTGTAAAGAAATACATTATATACTACATGTTTGGGCCCTACTGTTATCATTTTATACATGATCTCATGGCATAATATTTCCTAACTAATCTAAATTAGCTTGGCTATAAATGCTGATCGTACTGATTGAAAATTTGCTATCAAACCACCAAGAGCCAGTTATAATGAATGAAACAGTTTGATGGAATTGTCTAGAGCCAGAGGGATATGATATTGGGTCATCTTTGACATCGTATTACAGAATGCAAAGGAATTAATAAATCTGAAAGCCATTGAGACATCAAGCAGATACAAAATAGAGGAGAGAAAAGGGAGGAGACACAATGAAAACTAACTAGGTCAAAGAAACCAGCAGAAGTTCATCATCACCTTACTTCAGGAGGGGTAGACAGTGGGATCTGAAATGGTTCCCATCATCATCACTAGTATAATTTTGACAATTCTGCTCCCATTTGCTACTTCAGAATCTAGATGTGGGAAGAGGAAGAGGAAAAAATAATTTAAAATGTTCTTTTCCACAGTCTTAATCAACTCTTCAAAAATGTCCCCCAAATTTCAATATTTCAGAAATCAAATTTCATTTCCTGCTGCATCTTTGAACGCATAAATTTTGTGTTTTATTTCTCTTTGAATCCACACTGCCTGGCAAATACCAAGTGTTCGAAAATATTTCTTGAATGGAATTGTTGAATTCTGTGTGAGAGACATTTCCAGAATTTTAGTTTGAAGTGGTGATGATTAATGGAACAGAAAAGAAAACTGCTTTTAGTTTATTCCACTTAAGAGTTAATTAATTTTTTTAAAAAAGCAATTTCTGGGCCTATTTTCTAGAGCTGTGCTGTCCTATACTATACACACTAGCCCTATTAAATTTTAAAATTAAAAGTTCAGTTCCTTGGCTACACTACCCACCCCCAAGCATTCAGCCACAGGTAGCTAATGGCCACTGCATTCTAGAACAGTTCCATCATTTCAGAAAAGTCTTTTGGACAACATTATTCTAGAGCATGTCGGTAGCATGTTATCATTTTCCATCCATATTTTCTAAACTCTTTTTTCACTTATTCATTCAAAAAATATTTATCGGATACACATAATATGCTAGACACTGAAGATACAAAAATAAACAAGACCTCTTTCTAAGCATTTAGAATCTTTTGTAGGAAGACATTAGTGAACAGATAGTCATAATACAGTGCCAAGCCAGGGAGGGTCAATTGGTGGAGAGCATGATTTGAGGCAAAAAAAAAAAAAAAAAAAAAAATCATGGAGAAGAAGACTACTGAAGTAATCAAGGTAAATATTTAATTAAGCCAGAGGAGGTAGAAATGGAGAGGAGAAGAAAGAACCAAAGGGTATTTAAGAGGCAATAGCATGATTTAGTGAGAAATTGGATGTGGCAAGTAACAGAGAAGGAGGAATCTAGATTAACTCCCACACTTCTAGCATAAGGGAATGAATAGATGGCACTGCCATTACCCTAAATTGGGTCTATGTGAGGAGGAACAGGTAGAGTGTAGAAGAGAGATGGCTATTTTAATTTTATGTATGGGTGCTTTTTAATGGTTGTAATATATGTGTGTTTGATATTCATGAGAGATTGGAGCTAGAGTTTGGGGTATTAGCACTGTGGAGGTGGTAGTTGGATGAGATCACACAATAACAACAAAAGGGAATGTTAACAATGAAGAAAGAAAATTAACATTAACAATTTCTAGAAAAATTGCAGGGAAGACAGAAATGAATGGGGTCATAGAAACCAAGAGGAAGGAGATTCAAGAAGTAGCCAAGAACTGAAAGAGCTTCAAGAAAAGTTACATAAGATAAAATCTAGGAGGAAAAAAAGTGCATTTAACATAGCAATAGGTCATGGGTGACTTTAACATGAACATCTCCTTTAAATGACTGTAGCAGAATTTAGGCAGCAAGAAGCCCAGGAGTGAATGAGCGGAGAAGAAGAAAAGGCCTGAAGAGATCACTCTTTCCAGAAATTGAACAGATATAGGATGGAAAGAGCTATATATGAAGTGATATGTAGATGGAAGAGAGGATGTTGTTTGCTAGTTCTATTGTGGAAAATATTTGAGCGTTTAGTTTAAAAGTTGCTGTGTCCATAGGCTATGTAAATAAGGGATTCATCTTAGCTGGTTTATATTAATTGCAGCTTATCCCCAAAGCCACTGCCCTTTGGCCAATGCTGTGGAATGCATTAACTAAAAATAAATGATGTTTTGTAACCATGGGTCTGTGAGTTGTTTCAGAGCAGGATCAGCCTGCCAGGATTATTTAGTAATAATAATTGGATTTATAATTGCATCTAATTTCGGTAGAGCCTGGGGGAGGGGGGCTTCCAAAGTAAAGGCTGGTAACAGAGCTAGAATATGTCTTTATGAGGAGCTCATTATAAGAGGTCTCCACCATGAGCAATTTGGGTTTCTTGCTGCAGAGGTGCTTCAGATGCACACCAGTAGTGGTTACACAGCTGTACAGACAAAGAGCACCTGTATGACCCAGAAGTGGGCGAATAAAGAAGTCTATGCCTGAGATCTCTGGACACTTTTCTATGCATATCTTTCTTCTGTGGTTTCTGTGCTATATCGTTTCCTGTTATGAAGTTGTTCTGAGAGTATACACTGAGTAAACTAAGTTCCGTAAGCAGGGGAACACTGAAGGTGATTAATACATAATTAACACTGGCTGCCATAAGTCTACTAGCAAAAATACTCAGTTTTTTCAGTTTCTCAAAGAATTTGTCACAAGCATAATTTTTGGACTCAACAATTACAATTCCTGAGGATAGTTTTTTCCTCAAGGAAAAAAAATTGGAAATAATAAAGTCTCATTTACACACAAAATATTCAGATTTTTAAATTAAAGATTTAAAACAAAAATAATTGCCTAGTTTGTCCAGGAAACATCTCACTAACCATCAGGACGGGGATGTCTGAGTAACTGATTTTTCCCTGCAAACTATTTGATTAGTTCATTAAGAGAAACAATCATTTTAGGTACTCATACCCTTTTTGTTGTATTCTTTCACAGCCTTTTCAACCATTTTGCCACCCCTCCACCTTCACTGTCTGATTTATTATGCCTGGGCATCTCCTCCATTTCATTGATTTGTGGTAAAATCCAAAGTTTTTCCAGCATCCTAAGGGTGGATTGAATCCCTTCAGTTCACCCACAAAGATCTTTTAATTACCTCTGTTCACACAAACATCCTATAAGTACCCAGGAAAGAAGGCTAGATGGTAATGTTCATAGATACAAACTAAGGTGAAATAAAGTGATAGAGTGATGAAAGTAGGAGATTATCAGACAGTTTAATAAAGTGCCAAAGAACATAGCTTTTAAGTCAGTTAGATGTGGGATTAAATTCCAAGTGGGCCCGTTACTGGCTGTGTGACCTTGGGCAGGGTACTTAATGTATTCGAGTGTCAATCTTCTCCTCTGGAAAACGGTGAAAATAATAACACTTCACAGTGTTATTGTGAGGATTAATACAGGGTAATATATATATGTAAACTATTTAGTCCACTGACCAGCATATAATAAGCTTTTAATAAATGGTAATGATTTAAATTTAGTGAATGACAGTTCATTAACAAATTATATATTCATGGATATAATACTTAACCTGTCCAAATCTCTCTATATCTGTTTTCTAATGTGAGGGTAAATTTAATTTTACCTAAATGAATTTTCATGAGCTTTGAGAGACTAAATATACAAATCGATAATGGCCAGACTGTATATAAAAATAGAATTCTAACCCATAACCTCTGTACCAACCAGCCTGGGAAGCCAAACCACAACCTCTGCAGTAATCATCCCAGAATAGTGAGGACTTTGTCAATGACTGCCAGCTTCCCTAATATTTGCCTGTGCTTCCAACTCAGGACGAATCAGAGAAAGCCAAGTAAGTTCCCCAGACCAATCACATAGGATGCCCCACTTCTAGTTAGCCTGCTTCCAGCTTCCCCATCCAACAACCTCCAATTAGAGCACACCTGAAGCTTTCCCTTTTCCCCTATAAAACTTACTCTCCTGTCTGCCTTTGAGTTTCTGCCCTACGAAAGTGATGGTGGCTGACTCCCTTACTATGGCAAGCTCTGAATAAATACCCTGTTTGTTCTCATTTGGGTGGTCTTTGTATCTACAGCATTATGATTGAGGTTAAAAGTTCAACACCAATTTTAAAATGCCATATATATTTTATTAGTGTTATTATTGTGCAGAAAATAGACATCATGGTCATTAAGGCTTACCCACACAACCATCTGCTTGTGGATATACTACTTTTCCACCAGGTACATAATCCAAATGCTCAATCCAATTCTCTCCCTACATCATTACCATGACACAAATCTTCAACCACTTTGAGTGTTCTGGCTGCTTAATCCCTCTGCCTTTCCTCTCTTATCATACATCCTCTTTCTTTCATTTTGTCTGGACTCCAGTGTCTAGCATTTTAGCAATTCTGTAGCCAATATTCTCATTAACCTTCAGTCTCATATGCCTAGATAAACTCTGGGTAGACAAATATTGCTTTTATTTTTTTTCCCAGAAACCCTCCTTCCTTTAAAAGAAATAAGGTTCCTTTCTTTTGAGAAATTGTTTTCCCACTCCATCCACATGGTTTGATAGATTACTGTCAATTCTGGTAGCCCCACCCCCAGTGTGAATGCTCTAGGGACAGGCAGGTGAAGCACTGGGGCCAAGAAAAGTCCATCCCAGGGTGCTTCTAGATTCTCTTGTTAGGTGTGAAGTTGGGAATTTGTGAATCCAGAGCTCTTGGAAGCCGTGGTTCTAGCCTGGTGGAATAAGCCAGTGTGAGAATGAAGTCCATATTAAAAGGGAAAAGGAATGAAGAGTGTATGCAGATCATTCACTGCTATAGGGAATAGAGAAGGAAGAACAAACTCTGAGGATGCTGTGACAGGTTAGTTGAATCTGAGGTTATGTTGAGTCTGAGGAGAGAGCAGAGGAGAAAAGGCTGGGTTGTGGATGAGAGTTCTGGCAGTTACCAATATAATGGGACCCCACCCAGGGAGAATGGGTGGACTAACATTCAAACACACATTTTTGATAATTCTGGAAATTAGCTACATATGGTTAATAATAAAACCTTAAGAATACAACAATAAAATGAGAAGTATTATATAATCAAGACAGAAATGCACTGGCCTCACATGTAAATGTTGTCTAGATAATAATTCAACATAACTAAAAGCTCAAATCCTTCAGATTGTTGGATGTGTCTCTCAGTTAGCCATCCATTTGTGTCTGAGTTCTTAACTTTGGTTAAGTAGTGTCCTAAAATGTATTGCCATAGCAGGACCAAGAAAATTATTTTGGGGGGGTTAGGATATCTCAGGAATGCTAGATTTGGGTCAAGATGCCCAGACTGATCACACAATAATAAGTAGGTCTGGGAAGCTACCAAGTGAATTCACAAATATTTACTGAGCAGCCAATGAATGTCAAAAGAAATAACAGAAAATGTTTTGAATTGAGAGTCAGGCCAGCCTTAGTCTCCTGGGTCCAAAGCTTGCTAATTCTCTGACCTTGGTCATATATCACCTCCGAGCCTCACTTTTCTCATCTGCAGAAGGAAGGTGGTATTGTAGATCATCTCATTTGGGGTGCTATAGAGCAAATGAAATACAAAATTCCCAGCCTCTTCCCTAGGAAGGTGTGCAGTGTTTGATTGGACAGACACTGAAAAACTAAATATCAAAAGAAGAAATACAAATAACAATTCAAAATAATAATACACGAGCCACCACAAAGAGGTCTTATAAGCAAAATAAAAGGTAAAAATAATTAAAGGAATACTAAGACCCTAAAGCTGCAGTTCTAGACAATGTGAAGTACAGCTGGGCGGCCAGTGGAGGGAGACTTTCCATTCCTTCCCCCAGGCCGTGGGGATTTTTCTCAAACTCGCCGAGTGACAGCCTCGCCTCAGCCTCCCCGAAGGGACTGATTAACTAAGGGATTGACCCTAACGGGGTGTAACCCTGGCGGAGGAAGCCCAGAGTACTCGGCTTTGGACGTTGCCCGCAGAAGCCTTGCGGGCAGCCAGAGGAGTGGGCACCCCCAGCTGCACCCCGGGCCGAGCACCCCCGACTCACCAGCTCCGTCCGGCTCCGTCCGGCTCCGTCGCGCCGGCGGCCGAGGCCCTCCGGGTCCGTTACCCGGTGTCCGGGCAACTGCGGGGCGGCCGGCCCGGGGTCTCCGGGCTCGCGCTCCCCCGACCTCCCCGGCCCATGGTGTCGCCTGCCCTGTGTTTCCGCTCCTGACTCGCGCATCTGGCACTCTGCGCGCTAGGCCTTCCCTGTGCCGCCACCTCCCCGCTCTTTTTCCTTTCTTTTCTAACATGCCCATCAAACTCCTTTTCTTGTTTACTAAAGAGGGAGGGGTGGGAATGAGTCAACGCCCTTTCCTACAGTAGTTATGATTAGAATCAGATAGGATCAGAGACTTATTAAACGCGAAGACAGCAGGGCTTTCTTTCTCTTCTCAAAAGGAGGTTTCTGATATCCTACCCTCGTTATCACTTGTCTTAAGAGGGAGACTTCCCGCGTCTGTTTTCTTGCCCCTTGGTATACAATACAGGAAGGACTATAGGTGGTAAGCTCCGTTTGGGTTGGTTGTTGGTTCTAAGGTGACTTTAATATTGAGAAACCTGAACAAACTATTAGGGAGGAAAGGAAAACTTCTCTGTGTTTGGAGGTTGAGGTGGGGAAAGAGATGAATTCAAGTCATTTGTCTAAGGATCTATTTCTAATAAATTTTTGAAGCATGGTCCAGCTCACAAAATATTTAGTGGCAAAAAACTACCTAAACTTTGTTTCCTCTTCATTGAGTATGTACTATGACCCGAAATAGGCTTCAAAGAAAGACACTTGTGTGTTACACTAGTCTCATCAACTGCCTTCTTGGATGAAATCAAACATTAGACAATAAACTGAAGATGGTTAAATACAGAGGAGCACGGAGCCGGCCTAGTGGCGCAGCGGTTTAGTTCGCGCTTGCCTGCCCCGGGATTCGCGGGTTCGGATCCTAGCGGCTGCTGATCGCACTGCTTGTCAGCCATGCTGTCGCGGCGTCCCATATAAAGAAGAGGAAGATGGGCACGCTGTTAGCCCAGGGCCAGTCTTTCTCAGCAAAAAGAGGAGGTTTAGCAATGGATGTTAGCTCAGGGCTGGTCTTCCTCACAGAAAAAAAACAAACAAAAAAACATAGGATCAGGATAAAGATTCCGTGTTCTCACACAGACAAATCACATTTCCAGGCAACAATGGGAACAGGCAAAGGCCTGCCCAAGGTTAAGTAAGCAAAATCTATTACCTTAAGAGGCAATTCAACTAGTAATCCTTTCTAATGGGGGGAAATCACAAAGGCCATACCTGGAATAAGATCATTCCAGCCAAAGATGTACAAGAGGAAGCAATAACAAGTAAACTGGAGAGAAGTCTTCATCTTAAATTAATATATGCAGAAGCAGAGCTCTTTTTGTAATTAAAAAATAGATTCCAGAATGCACTCTCCACTTTCCCATCTCCCTCCATTAATTATTTAAATTTGACATGTTAGCAATACAATGTTAAATTTAAATCAAACGAATTATTTGCATAGCAGTAAATATATATTCATGAGGATTTAATGTAGCTACGTGAATATATTAAAACAACAGCTAAATTTTTCTCCCCAAACAAAACTTTACCTACTAGAAACTTCATTCTTGACAACTTCTCTTAATTAATTAGAACTCATTGATAATTGCTGTGCATCTATTGTGGTAGGTAAAATTCTAAGATGAATCCCAAAGACCCTACCCCCTGGTATATGTGCCTTGCATAATCCTCTGGACTTTGAATATGATGGATTTTATTCTTGTGATTATCTTGTTGTATGATGCAATTGACTTTAAAAAGGGAGATTATCCAGGGTGAGTTGAACCTAATTTGTTGAACTATTAAAAGGGACTGGTCTCTTCCTGGAGTCACAGAGTTGAAGCATCCCGGGGATCTGATGCAATGGATACTCCCCCTTGTCAGCTTTGAAGATTGAGGGGCCATGTGGCAAGGAATGCAGGCAGCCTCTTGGAGCTGAGAATGGCCACAGCTGACAGCCAGTAATGAAATGGAAACCTCAGTCCTACAAACTCAAGGAACTGAATTCTACCAACAATCTGAATGGGCTTAGAAGAGGACACTGTGCTCCAAATGAGAATGCATCCTGCCAACACCTTGATTTCGGCCTGTGAGACCCTGAGCAGACAACCCAATCAACCTCACCTGGGCTTCTGACCTACAGAACTGTGAGCTAATAAATGGATGTTGTTTTAAGCTGCTACTTTTGTGGTAATTCATTATGTTAACAACAGAAAACTAATACACCTATTAACTTACTTCAAATAAATGAAAGTGGGAATTTTTAAATAAAAATACAGGGGTATCTCAGGAAACCCAGGCAGGATTGTAACTGAGACTCAAATAGGACAGAAATCAGACACTGCAAAATTAAATGAATACTAGATCTATTGTAAACTATAACACAGTAGACAAGGTCATCTTGTTAGCAAATAGAAAAACAGATTTTCTACAAAAATAAAACAAGCAGATTTTTCTAAGCAACAATAAAAGATAAAGAGTGGAATGATATATTGACAGTACATAGAGGGAATAGATCAAATAAAAATACATTCCCTGCAAAACTATTATTCAAGAATGAGAGCGAAAAAGAACATTTTTGGAAAGAACAAAAACAAAGTTTCCTATTAGCAGACCCATGTAAAGACCAATGTACTTTAGGAAGAAAGAAAATAGTGAAGATATTGGAAAGAAATGTGGTTAAATCTAGACAGTCTTTGGTTGTATGAAAACACATCAACCATCCACTTGCCTTCCAGTTGTTCTTGGTTTTCTCTTCCTAATCATCCCCTATCCAATTAATCTTTAAGACCTACGCATGCAACAGTTTTAATATATCTCCTGACAGTGCTAGAGAATTTCAATAATTAGATTTAACAACAGAGTGTTCTGGGCCCCTTTTTTACTTACACCAGAGTTATTTAGAGCCACTGTTAGATTAACTAAATGCACACCACACCTGCCATAGAGAATTAGCCGAATCTTCCTATTTTATTGATAATAATGTTTTACTAAGGTGAACCAGAAGGGTCCTCAGTAGACAACTGGAACTGGTATCTAATTATATCTGAAAGAGTGGCATGATATCAATTTCTCTAAATTGAAAATTATTGTCTTTGGCAGACATTCTCCAAAATTAAATTTGCTAACATCAAATTACTTCTTACAGTAACTTAATTCATTTTTATATTGTAAGTAATTCATACTGATATACAATGAGAAAGTAAGAAGTTCAAAAAGAGCATTACTAATGTTTTTATATGATGATTCTATATGATTTAAAATATTTCAAGATCAGAACCATTTTGCCCTGTCATCGATAGTGTAGAATTTGGAGACAATTTTATACCTATTCATGTGCTAAAGATTACCATTACAGCTTTCGAAAGTAAATTTTAAATGATCCTAAATATTAAACATTCTCACAGATACACGTCTGTTGCCACTGCCTGTAAGCTGTAGTCATTTATCCAGGCAAGAGCCCCTGAGTTTTCATCATAAGATTCCATTCATCTCATCTGCTTGTCATAAAATATATGGATCTGTTTTCAATCCATATGTTTTATAAAACACCCACAATCCTTCATCAGAGTATACAGCCTCAAACTCTCTCAGGACAGTTTTGTCAAAAGCTTGCCTGAAAGGACACTATTTACAGAATATTTGTTGTTTTAGACCAACATTAAGTTACCTATTTGAATATTATTAGCTTCCCACATAATGGGGTCACCTTAGACATTTCACAAAAATTAACTCAAAATTTATCATAGAACTAAATGTAAAATACAAACCTATAAAACTTCTAGAAAATAATATAAGAGAGAAATCTAGGTTTTAGAAAATCTTGGGTTTGGTGATGACTTTTTAGATACACCAAAAGTACGATCCATGAAAGAAAAAGTTGTTAAGTTGGACTTCATTAAAGTTAAAACCATCTGCTCTTTGAAAGACACTGTTAAGAGAATTAAAAGTCAAGCCACAGACTGGGAGAAAATATTTTCAAAACTCAAATCTGACAAAGGACTTGTATCCAAAATATACAAAGAACTTTTAAAACTCAACAATAAGAAAACAAGCAACTCATTAAAAAAAAATGGCCAGAAGATCTGAACAGATACCTTATGATGCAGGTCTGATATCCATGAAAAGAGAGTGGTGGGACAAGTCCCAGACTGTATTGCATCTCTGAGAATGTCTCAGCCAAGCCAATGGGGAGCTCCAGGGCAAAAATTATCCATTATAGGAGTCTCGTGTTGGACAGAAATGGCCTGGCTCTAGTATCACTGCCAGAGTACCACTGTCATGCTCAGTCATTGACTGGGAGCAGCCTAGGGAAAGCGTGGCCTGAGTGTGAATGTTATGAGGCACCCCTGAGTTGCATCAGCTAGAGGCTGCCAGCTGATTATACTACTTACAATGCGTCCTTTCTTGCAGGGACATCTGAACTGGGCACTTTTATGGCTTTCAAAGCAGTTTTGTGAAATTTCTTGGTGTCCTAGTTCAGATGTGCATTGCCAAAGAAGTCCAGTAACACTCCAGAAGTACATAACAATCCAACTGTTATCCATTCACGTGGATAATAGTTTTCTGCAGGATAGATCATGACCTGTGACAAAATGCAATATGAGTCCTAGTGCAGCTCACCAGAGGCTCTTCAAAACATCTCAATTTGTGACAGACTCCCTTAACACCAATGCATTTGCTAAGCCAAAAGGAAAGAGGAAGGACTGTTCACCCCATACCCTGAATATGCTGCACAGCATTTTACAGCTCCAGGTGCAATTCAAAACTGACGGCATTAAGGGTTACCTGGTGAACAGGTCAGAGCAGCACACACAAAATTAGTATATGTCACCTTCAATGTCCAAAGAGGTCCACCAAATGTTTTTCTTCTTTGATAATGATAGAAGGTGCCACCATTTGTATCTCTGTTTAGAAAATGTATCTTGACATGCCCAACACCACTGGACCCTTAGAAACCTCACAGGTGTGGCACCTCAGCATTTGCAAGATATCTCCCACCCTCTGGAATTCATGTGTTTCACTAGGGTGTCTAGGGAAATTTCATTTTCTTAATCACCAGCAAAATTAGCCTTTATTTCATCTTCACAATGAACCTGCATTATACACTCTGGAATCTCAAAATGAAAATGGATCTTCCAGACCACATAAGGATAGAGAGGTGAAGATTTGACATATTGTTATGGCAGGAAGTAAAGGAATGTTGCTGTCTTCCAAGTCAATCTAACTTGCTTCTGATTATATTTGCTGATAGGAATCAAAAAAGGAGCATTTGCTAAGTCTATAATTGTATACCATGGACTAGGGGATCTATTGATTTGTTGTAGTAAAGATACCACATCTGGAACAACAGTTGCCCATCACCAGTTGAATTTTCAGCAACTTTACAATCATTCTGAGGAACCAAGGGACTTTTGAACCAAACAGAGAGGTAAAGTGGGGATAAGGTAGGAATCAGTACTTTGGTTTCTTCAAGTCTTTGGTCATGGCACTACTCTTTAAAATTCCCCCAGAGATATGGCATTATTACTTTTGGTTTATTTTCTTGGAGAGATAGGATTAGCCACAGGGGCTTCTACTTGGCGTTTATACCATAATAACCCCCACTTTATGGGTCACAGGATCAATGTGGGGATTCCACTAGATGTTAAGTACATACACTTGTACTAAACTTTCTAGAATAAAGGTAATAACCACATGGTTTTTGTATGGTCACAATGAATCCAGTGGGAAGAGAAAGAAGGCCAAGATTCCATGCCTCACCTGGGATTTCCATAGTCTTCACTCTGACTAGTGTATTTTCATAGTATTTTGAGTCTCCAGAGATTAGCATCTTTCAGAAGCAGGACCTAATAATGCCCAGAAGTTCTGGATAAATTCCTTAGCCCAATACATGTGGTAATGGCCATAGACCCTTCTGGGCATAGTTTAGAGAAAAAGTCACAGTCTATACTAGTGGTTGTTCAGTTAAGGTATGTTATGTCTGGGAACTGGCAGAGCCCTGGAAGTAGGTAAGAGAATAGGAATCCCTTAAGGAGACAATTTCGGTTTTTGCCCACCAGATCTAGACTTTCTGCCTAGAGGTGTCAAGAAGTACTTCAAGGCTGCCCAACTATTTTATTCCTAGAGACCCCATAAACAAGTGGACATCATCACAATTTCCTATGGGACATCTCATCTGATTGCCACTCTACTGATGTTGCTCACTCATTATAGTCATTGTCCTCACCTTGTATCTGAGAGTAAAGTACATCCACCTGGTTTCAATGAGAGAAGGGATGACTCTGACATCAAGGAAGGTTCATTGAGATTTGGAAGTTTCAATTCCATAGCCTTGTCTGTATCTGTCCAATGTTTCCCTTTACACTGCTCACTTAGTCTCTGCTTCTCCATCAATACCCTTAACTTAGCATAAGAGACTTGGAAGTGTTGAGATGATTGGTGCTGGATCCCTGCCTTCATTAGAGTCAAGCCCTGGGCTTGATCCTTAGCCATATTTGCCCTGAGACTTCAGGAGATGAGGAATTCTTTGAAAGCTAACATAGAAGGTTTGTCATTTTCTACTCATGCTCTAAATTAGCATTCAAGGCCATCAGTTTGTCATTTTCTCTGTATATACTGTTCAGGGTCATCTGAAAAGTCAACTGACCACCCAGCCTTTCTATTCATTATGTTGCCATAGTGACTAGTTACCAAAGCCAGTTTATCTCCCAACACCTTACTTTCCACATTGACTTCATCCCATGCCACCATTGGTAATAATTTGAATAGCAGTAATGCCATCATATGATTCAGATTACCATGTTAATTTCTGTCTAGTGAGCAGTGCTCACTAGTGCTCCGCAGTGCTCCTTGGCTATGTGAGAAAACCAATTTCAGAATTCCAATTTGAAGTTATGTTTCCTGGGGGCACTTATGTTATCAAATACTTTAACAGTCGAGGTACTATCTGCAAAAAAGAAGGCATTCTACATGGAGAGCTAAATAAAGGGATAGTTTACAACATGTAAGTAGGTTTAAGGGAAACCAAATGATTGGTGAAAAATTCTAGGAATAACAAAAAGGGGAGCTATTACCACCACAGACTAATGATGTAAGGGGAAAGAAAGGTTAGCAGAACAAAGAAAAGTCCTAGCAGAGGGTCACCTGAGTTCTAACCTTCAGCAACCTGGTAGGAGTGAAACAGAAGAAGAAATACCCTAATATCACTCTCTTCCTACCTCCAGTCTCTTGCTGGTATCTCTCATTAGGAGATAATAGAACCCTGAGAGCAAGGGTTCTAATTGATTTAGTCCAAATAAGTCAGCCTTCTAGGGCACAGAGCAGGGTGGTGAATGGTGCAGAAATGGATCGAGAGGAGCAAATAAAGGTATCCAGCAGAGTGTTAAATGCTCTTTTAGCTATCTAAGAAGGTGCCCTGAACCCACCTGACCCAATTCGGACCTAGCCTCAGATTAAGGGATAATAGGAAAAAGCAAAAATTCCAGATATTTTTGGTAAGGATATAAAAGCAGGATACATGAGCCTCACTTTCTGGTCAAAACTCAAGAAGATGCCAAGCCTCAGAGAGAAGTCTCTAAAATGTGCATTGTATAATAACAGCCAGTAGAAATTGTGATAGAGCAATTCCATGCAGAGAAAATCTGAGAAACCTGCTAAACCCCACAGGCTCAAGTCTCTCACAGCCACAGAAAAAGGAGCAAGTGCAACTGAAATTTTCCTATGTTCACCACCCTCCTTGAGAGGGTTATGAAAACTCTGAGATGGCTGGAGGAATTGAAAAAGTCCCTTAAATGGTCACAAGAGTTCACAAGCCAACCAATAAAAGCCACAGTGGGACCTTAAATGTGGCCTCAGATGCCAGTGGGACTAAATGCTAACAATCAAAAACCTTAGGATGAGCTCCCTCTCAGTTGGGCAGCACAGGACAGAGAATATACTACATCCGTTGATGACAAGATGCTCCGTAAACAACCATGGGAAGAAGAGACTTTGGGTATAGTCTGATTTGATTGAGTACAATTGAAATGAAAAATATTGAAATATTTGAGCTTACTTGAGATTGATTAGATTCAATTATCAACCATCAACCAGAATGGGTGTTCAAAACAGAGGTTGTCAATTGATAAGTAAAAGGTTACATTTGCCACCTGAATATGTGATTTGAGAATTCCTACCAGAAACCTGTAAACACACACATATATCTAGTACATCCACATAATGTGCTGCACTAAAAGTAATTTAAGTGAAAGTTTAGATCAGGGTGAACAGATAATTTTATGTATCCATAATTCTGTTGTGATTACCATTAGGCATTTCAATGTATAATTCCAACAAAACATCTTACCCAAATGGCCCACTGGGTTAATCAACACCACTCAACTTAAACTGTGCAAGTTTTCTCTCCAACACACGTATTTCTATAACTCAATATCATCAAAAGTTATGTTTTTAAAGCAACAAATACATTTTCAGTTACTTTCTTTTACTTGAATGTGAGACTAATTCCAACTGATTGTACTTAAAATTTATAAATTTTACAAAAGGAATAGCACAGTTATTATCCCTAATGAAGCCCCTGTGGTGTGTCAGCCCAACCAGTGACTATTACCACATGTCTTATTTGGCCTTCAAATTTTCTCTCTGCCACAACATGCTATTGCCAAGTTAATTATAATCCAGAATTCCCATTAAGTTTATGTGCATGTGTTGCCTCACAGCCTTCAAAATTTAATCATAACTTTTAAAACATGAATTTCCATTTTAAGAAAACTGTACTTTCCATTAGAGTTTAATAAATTAGAAATATAAAACTAATGTTTTTCCTGCTTTTCAAAATATAACAATGAAAATTTGTAACTAATGGAAAGCCATTTACGCTTCAAATGAACACAACATATGCCAGGTTTCAGCCCCAAGACAGTTTTTATGACCAAGTCATCAGATCCTAAAAGAAATTTTTATGGTGGAAATGTTGTCACTTCTTTAATATACACCCAGTAGTTTCAAGGTTTTGTCATGTTAATTATTTTTGTTAATAATTTGGAGGCTCAAAAAGGGATTCTTGATTTTAATGTCATGATCTGTTAAATGTTCTTTTATATCTTCTATCTTATGAAATTTATCTATTTTTCATTGTGAGATTTATGCACCTAGCTATAAATACACACTAGCAAGAGTAATGCATCTAAGGTTATGTGGTCTAATGGCTTCATTCAGGAAACAGTTATATAGAAAAGATTAATAGTCTCCTTAATTTATTATTAAAAATGAGAGATCTTTCCATTTACTTATTTAATAAGTAGCTTGTATTTAGCTAATGCTTTTTGTGGCATTCTTAAATTTTTTGCTGCTCATTCCATTAATCTGCAACTTCATTTAGAAGGAAGAATGAAATATGGCAACACTTCTTATACTTACTGAATGTTTATTATATACCAGACACCATTTAAATGCTTTATATTCATTGATTTATTTAATCATCACAACAATTCTCTGGTTACCATTGTAAGCAAATAAACAAAGGTACACTTCCCCCAAGATATCAGAACAGTAGATGGTGGAGAAAGCGGTCAAATCCAAGCAGCTGGGTTACAGAGTTACACTCAGTTGCTTTGCTATGTCACCTCACATATGAGAAAACATAGGAAGATACAGACTGTTTACTCTAAAAATCACAGTCTTCTATTTTTTTAAGTACAATTCATGTAATCAAGTTTATGACTTCCCTCACCTATCTCTACATTCTTTCTGCTCTAAACTTCGTGCATCTCCACTCCCACCCACTTTCTGTAGAAGTCTTTCTAGTTTTAGGGCTATGTAAGTAAATGGTAAATTCCAAGATGGCTCTAGTTCTGCTTGGTAAGGGTCAAGCCCTTTGTTCCCTGCAGAGTTTTTAACACTGAGAAATGAGAGCCCACTATTCCACTTGACACATGAAGAATAAGAAAGATTAATAGGGGGTTAACGAAAATAGGTTGTGAAATCCAATCTTGAAAGGAACAAATAACTGAAGAGATTAAATGTTTTTATCACCTAGTATTGATCCTTCAAATATCTTATTGGAAAATAAGGAATGTAACTAAACAAATGTATGGGAATTACTATATTAAGTTAGACTTAATTTTTCTGATATAAAGATCTGGCATTCCTACCATGTCACAGAGCTTTAATTTACTCTCTTAATATTATTAATGACAACATCCTAAGGCAATTCTTTTTAGTTAAAATAATTTTGGCAATTATATTTAAGTTATTAGCATTGGTTTACAGCTAAATGCATTAACTCATGAAATTACTTTAACTCTTAGGTTTAAAATAATTTTTAATTTAATATGCAGTTAAAAATGAGAAATTATTCCCCAAGGTAGTCTGCATCAAAAACTATTTGTGGAAAAAGTGTTTATTATAAGAAGAAACTATCAACACATTGAGTCATTTATTCATTAACTCAATAAATGTTTATTGAGCACTTAGCTATTTGCCCAATATTTTTACTGCAGTGAACAAAACACACAAAGGTCCTGCCCGAATGGAGTTTACATTCTAGTGTGGGAGACAGACAATTTAACCATACACAAATGAATATATAATGTCAGGTGCTAAGAAGAAAGTTAAGGGAGGTTAAGGGGACAGAGTAAAGAGCGTGGATGTTGTTTTAGATGTGTTGCCTACAAAGGCCTCTTGGGGAAGGTGTCAGTTGGAGAGAGACTGAGTGAAGTGAGGAAGCAAATCATGAGGGTCTTTGGGGAAGAGTGTCATTGACTGAGGGAACCCCAATGCCAAGGGTCAGAGGCAGAAAAATGAGGTGTTTCTGCTATTTTTATATATGTATGGTAGTGTTGGAGGGTAAAACTGATCTCTGCAAAAATTGGGGCTTAAAAAGGAATTAAGATTAAGAGCAGATCATGCAAAATCTGCACAACTGTGAAACCATAAACAGTCATCAGTACCACAACTTGGGTCACCCAGACAAGTAGCTAAGCTTGACTGGAGGCCACCACAGTGAATATGTAACGTGCACAAAAACAGCAGATTAGAAGTCAGTTGGCAATGCTTAATATCAGAACAGGGCTGGCAAAAGCTGAGAGAGTGCAGAAGGAAATGAAGTTCCAAGAGCATGGATCAGCCATTAAGTGGGCTTGAGAGACAATCCAACCTACTTAGCTGAGAGCTACACAAGGCTGGGGGTGCACCTGGCTGGGTAGGGGATGCTGGTACAGGAGCTTTGTTTTTTCTTAGAGTGGATTCTTGCCCCCAGTGCAGCAGCTGAGCAAAGTGAAGCTTTCTCTCCTGCTGAAGTTGTTATGACTCTTCCCCTTACTATTTTGGCTCCCTTTGCCTAGGAAAAATCACACACAGACCCAGTGCAACCTTATGTTTTGCTGGCATCATTACCCTGTTCACCAATCAAATAGAAGCTAATATGCATTGCTAACACATGTAGAGAACAGACAAAACTTAGTGTGTTTGTGGAAGAAAAATTAGGGCAGTGTGTCCAGAAGTCAGTGAGCAAGCAGGAGTTCTAGGAAATAACACCAAATACGTAGTTAAGTAGCCAGGACCAAATCTCATAGAATTTAGATAGGGCAGCCAGGGCCAAATCATACAGAGCTTAGGACTTTGGATTTTGGTGTAAGTGTGATAAGAAGCAATTGGAAGGTTATGAACAGTGGAATAAAGTAATCTGTTTTCCATTTTAGAAACATCTGGCAGTTGTGTGGAGAATAGGATCTAGGGATCAAGAGGAAAACTGAAAATGAGTTAAGTAGCTACCCAGATAAGAGATTACGGCAGATTAAACATCGCTGAGCCATGGTCATTGTAATAAATGGTCAGATTGTGAATATGTCTTTAAAGATAGAGCCAACAGGATTTTCTGATGGACTAGATGTGGTTTCTGAGAAAAAGAGAGAAGTCAAAGATGACTACAGGTTTTTTTGCCTGATCCAACTGAATATAGATGCCATTTACTGACACAGGAGACAGAAGGGAAGGAGTAGTTTTAACAGGGATTCAGAAAGGAATCAAAAGTCCCATTTTGGATGTTTTAGTATTGACAGAGATAATAGAAATCCAAGAGGGGATGTGGAGTCCCAGATGAAGGAGAAAGATTGGGCTAGAACTATAAATCCTTGCTCAGGAGCATATGGATAGCATTTGAAAATTTGGGACTGGATGAGATCACTAGGGAGTAAGAATAAGTACAGAAGATGTCTGAATCTGATTCCTGGGACAAACAGAGAGTAATAAAAAAATTAAGAAACTTGACAAGGGTGCAGAAAAAAGAGCCTAGGAATGAGTGAAAAGTGAGGCAAAGGACATTCAGAAGAGTGAGGGTGTTTTAGCAAAATGTTTTAAGAGGGGGGGAAGTGATAAACTGTGTCAAATACTTTCGATATGCCACGTGAGGTAAGCACTGACAAACAATCGGTGAATTAGGGAGGTGTGAGTCATTGGGATCTTGACCTGCTTGGTTTCAGTGAGGCAACAGAGTGCATTGAGGACAGACTAGGAGGAGAAATGGAGTTGGCCAGTATAGGCAACCATTGTGAGGTGTGTGAAGGAAAGCAGAATAAAAGTGTGAACTGTAGCCAGAGGGTGATGTGAGGTAAAGGAGAGTTTTTAGTAAGATGGGAAATATTACAGCATGTTTGTGTAGTAATAGAAATAGTCCAGCATAGAGGGCACTAGATGATGCAAGAGAGGGAGGAGATAAATGTGGGTGGAAAACAAAAAAGTGAAAGAAAATAATGAGGGTAAAATACATGATATATTTACACTGAGAAAAATGCTAGGCTAAAATCTACAGAATACAAAAAGAGAACATTTTAAAAATATAGCTGGCCTCACAAACAAGCTAGATAATCCTAGGAGATGAGACAGAACAGAAATACAAAATTGTTCTGGGAGCAGAAATTGTAACCTCCCTGGACTCCAGAAACCAATGGAAGCACCTGGAAATTGTTACATTAAACAAGAGAGATGAAAAGTACTCTTTAAGAGTCAGTGACCAGAGCCAGGCTTACTTCTAAAACTCTTTCCTACCCTTGTCCATTATTGGAGCAGGTGCTTGCTGAAAAAAAAAAAAAAAACTGTTGACCACTGGTTGGGTCTATGGCTTATATGAAACTCTGTTCTTAGGGAGAGCAAGAAAACATAAGTAAGTGTGACCACTTGCCCAGAAATTGAGCCAAGACACCTTTTGGCTTAGAGACTCTCTTGGAGGTATCACCAACATTACCATGGAGCCTGAAGCCTGAAGTGGCAATAGAAGACTTAGGTTAGATAGGTGGATCACTCCTCAATTGCTAGGAGAGAAAGAGGAGAAGTGTGGGAGTTTTTCATTCAAAAAAAAATCTGCAAGTCAAAATTACAAATCACATACGGAGATAAAATAATAAGAAAGAGAACAAACAAAATCAACAATTTGGAAGTGAAATTACTTCAGATGACATTAAAAAAGTAGAATGAGTTCAAGAAAATACTTCAAATAAGTGTACTTAGAATCCTAAATGATATTCAACAAATATCTATGAAATACCTATTCAGTGTCAGATACAATTCTGGGTGCTGGGAATAAAGCAGATGATAAAACAAGACATACAAAAATCATTACCTTCGTGGAGCTTAAATTTCAGTGGGTGAGATAATTGAATTATATCCATGAAAATGTGTAAGAACCTCTGAAATAGAACAAAAAGAAATGAGTCTGTATAAGAATAATCAATTGAAATACTGGAAATAAGATAGCCCTTAAAATTTTTTAAATGCAAAAAATGAATAAACTCTAGATTGGAAACTTTAAAAGAATCAATAGATTGGAAAAACAAAAACACATACAGAAATGCAACATCATTTACAAATATGAAGAATTATTTAAAATGTGTTGCTCCAACACACCCTAGTAGGAGCCTTGAACAGAGGTCAGCAAACTTTTTCTGTAAAGAGACCCATGGTCAATATTTTAGGCTTTGCAAGCCAGTCTCAACTCTGTCGCTGTAGTGCAAAAACAGCTATGGACAATTTGTAAACATATAGGTGGCTGTGTTTCAACAAAAGTTTATTTATAAAAAGAGGCAATAGGCCAGTTTGGCTGTTGGGCTTACTTTACCAATCTATTTTTTAGAAGAAAAAGAGAGGAATTGGTGAGGAAGCAATATTTTCAGAGGTAAAGGTAAAGAATTTTGTAGGAATAAAGAAATTCATTAGTACTCCATTCAAAAGGACTCTCTGAGAGCTAAGCAGAAGTAGTAAAAATAAATCAACACATGGATATATTAGAGTATAACTGCAAAATATCAAAGAGAAGAGAAGAATCTTAAAAGTCACCTGAGGAAAAAAACTGATGACTTACAAAAGAATAATAATTATACCTGCAGCAGTTTTCTTATCAGCTCAATCATGCCGGGAGAAAACGGGATAATACAAGCTAATTGTCAACTTAAACCTAAAATTTGATACCTTACCAATTATTATTGTAGAAAGAGGGCAAATTAAATCACTATGTGATGAAAAAGATTCAGACAGCTTGCCAGTATTGGACACACTAGAATCTATAAAGCATGAACTTCAGCGAGAAGAAAATCCACTACGGAAAGAAGGAATGGGACACAATTGCATGCATTTCATTCCCATTCACAGTAGTTATGTTCTGTAACGTCTCTGAGAACACTAGTTTGGGAATACTGAACCAGTGCTCCTAGGGGAAATATATACATATACATCTCACATAGATTATAACCTTAAATCCTAAAGATAGTTCATTCTGGTAGATTCTATTTTCTTTATTTTACAAAAAAGAGAATAAAGTTCAGAAAGTGTTAAGTGACTTGCCTGAGGCCACCCCACTAACAGGTGCCAGAGTTGGGATTCAAACCCCATCCAACTAACTCTGAGCCAGAGCTTCCTGCCCTATGCTGCACTGCCCCCGACCATCTCAGTCCTCTGGTCATCTTTGTGTGAGAGCTGAATCCAGCATGCATAGTTTGGCCTTGTTTGAACTTAGCTCCAAATATGTGTATTGGTGGACTCAAATTTCTCACCACTTAAGTGCATATCCACAAATGACCATGAAAGCTGGAGGTATGGATTATGGAGTCACAAATAAATTTTAGCAAGTAGGCGAATTCACAATATAGAATCTGGAAATAATGACTAGACTATACATTTATCTATCTGTGTATATTCAATTGAAAAACAAATATGTGGTTTATTTTGTTACTTAAAATTTCAGGCAGAAAAACAAGATAGAGGGGCATTGTTCATGAAATAAGTAGATCATGTTAAGGTCTATATCTCATTGGGGAGTAAATTAGAGATACCAAATTATACAGAAAAGAGTTTACATGGTAAGCCTGGACTACTATTCTTGGATACTTGCAAGGTTGACCCTTGGTGTCTGGGAACTAATGTTTTAGGAGGGTTCCCACCATTCTCTTAAAGATAGGGCTCACTGGGCCCAAAGTGTTTGTACAAACAATGTGGTTTATGCTGAACACCTGCTTTCCTTCTGGGAGTCTGGAATTTTGATACATAGACAGAGGGCACTGAGTCTAAAAACTCTGGGCACTGAGTTTCTAATGAGCCTCCCTGACAGATAACATTTCACTCATGTTGTCACAACTCATTGCTGGAGGAATTAAGTGGTCCTATGTGACTCCACTGGGAGAGGACTCTCGGAAGCTTATGCCTAGTTTCCTGCAGACTTCACCGCATGTGCATTTTCCTTGTGCTGATTCTGCTTTGGATCCTTTTGCTAAAATGTCAATAAATCAGAGCTGTGATATAACTATGTGATGAGTCCTCCTAATGAATTGCCAAATCTGCAGGTGGTCTTGGGGACCATCACACCCAAATGAATTTGAATATTTTAAGAAACACTTATACGTTAAAATTTTATAGGCTTAGGGAATGTTGCTTCCAGCCATGACGGCATCTTCTAAAGGAATTTTCTTCCCACCATAAACAACAATAAACTGGACAAAATATATAAGGGATCTTACTTTTTGGAGCATTAGAAAATAGGCAAAGCAGGATCATAATACACGAGGGAAGGAAAAAACATGAGCTGAGCTGCACATTTGCTCAGTTCTCTGCCTAGGAGCCCTTTCCCTCCTGTGGCACAGGGAGCTGAAGCTCAAGTGTGGTGGCAGTCTCAGTGAGCTGAGAAGCAAGAACTTGTTCAAGGCTCCCGAAGCAATTAAGTCTGTGGATCAAGGTCGTAGAAAACAAATTGCTGCATGGAGTGGGAAAAAGTCTATACTTCCACCAGGGAATTGATAGGTGTTGGAGATACTGGGAAAATCCAGAAAGAAAGGTTCTTGTAATCTAACAGACCATGAAGAATGATTGCCAAACACAAAAGTCATTATTCAGAGTTCGTAGACTAAAGATACTCATGGTCCCTAAGCAGTAAGGGCTTAGCCAGGGAAGAACTAGAAAAAGTATAAGATGCAAGCAAGAGCATAAAGAATGAACCCTGATAGACTTTGATAGAAAGTTCCAAGATATTGAAAGTGCCTATTTTTAATGACAAGTAGTAACTGGCATGGGAGAAAGGCCTGCAGTTGATAAGTGGGGAAGCTAATACATTGGAAATTGCCATCCTTTGATTACATTTTCCATATAACTTCATGGTCTGACACTAATATTTCTGTGTCATATTTTATGGTATTTATTTTATTATTTTCTATATTATCAACAACCATCCATACAACATATTATATTAAAACTTGTTGAAAATATACCAGTTTATGAATTCCACTGAAACAACTCTCCTCCTACACTATCCCCAGCCTTCCTCTTGAACTCAGATCTAAACTGTCTAATACTCTGAATATCTCCACAAACTTTTAAGTTGAATATATTCAAAACACATTATCTTCCCTAAACCTAATATTCCTCTGTTTCCTTTTGTGATTAATGTTAATTAATTAATGTGATTAATGTTGTAAATTGATATTCATAGTACCTACAACTCAAGACCTTGGAGTCACATTTGAAGACTCCTTGTTTCACCACCTCTCATCCTACCCTGCTCGGCATCCAACTGGTTGCCAAGTCATGTAGACGCCATTCTGTACTCCATAATCCTGACAGATTAATGTTCCTAAAACACAGCTCTAACCACATCATTTCCCTGCTCCCAAACCACTCTTCACCTAGTGCACATTACTTTAATTGAAGAGGAGCTATGAAAAAGTAAATAGTCTTGTAGAGTGAATTTATAATCCTAAATATAGCAAGGGCAGTAATGTTGTAAGAACCCTGAATCATCACAGCACTGAAGGTTCAGGAAAGCATTGTGTGCTGTTAAGCCATTAATGAAGTACAGTAGACAAATTCAGTTACAACACAAAATGGCAGTAGTGTAAATAATGGCAAGCTATTTAAAATGTGAATAGTAAATTTTGCCCCCAGCAGACTTTGATTTCTATTTATTGATTCTCAAAATTATCAGAGATATATGCAAATTGTGTGTGTGTGTGCACATGTGTATGGAGAAAAAGAGGGAGAGAATTTCATGTATTTTTAGTAATCTATTCTGTTCACAGCGATGCCCACTGGCAAAAATACTTTGATTTAAGAGGACAAAGTATATATCACCAGGAAAATCCATTTGGGATAAAAGGGTTGCTCTATGTATAATAAAAATATTAATTCACCAGAAATATGATATATATTCTTAATATTATAGTTGTAAAGTCATCCTGCCTTATTGTTCTATGTTAAATAAAAGAAGAGGGAGAGGAAAATGAAATAGAAAAAAAAGCTACATTTCTATTTAATTTTAGGGGGATAATGTAAAGAAATAGATGTCTCTTTAAGAGCAAATCATATTTGGATTGGTGCTAATTCACGTCATGGTGTTCATATCAGCATTTCAGCATGTCAAGCATTTTATTTATTCCATTTTAGCTCCCTTGTTCATGTGCGCCACCACTACTCACCTAAAGCTACCAACATAACTATAATTCCTTAACTTCCTTACTAATTGAAAAAAGATGAGATTTCCAGCATAAACATCCTCAAATATCTGCCACCCTTCTTCCAGAAAATTACCAACACTTGTATTCCTCCTCTTCCTCCTTCCTTTACTATATGAGCGTGAGGTATTCTTCTTATTCTAGATCAATTCCTCTACTTGAGTTTTTCTTTTATTTTTATAAATAATATTATTCTTATGGAAAAAGTAACACATATAAGTTAAAATAAAAATTTAAAACTACACTGTAAAAATAACATCAATGTAAAACAATCTTCTTCTTACACCAGATCCTTAGTGCCCCTTCCCTCATAACTTCTTTGAAAACTTCAAGAAACTTTATAACTTTTTACACAAATGAGAACATACCTTTGTGTCCTTTTGATCCAGTGTGTCCAGTTCTTCTTCCTATATCTTTAGCCTCTCCATGCTTTTTCTTCTTCATGGCCTCCTTTACTTGGCCCTTAAATTTTTATGTTTTACAGTTTTCTGTTCTGCCATTACCATTCCCTCCAAAGTACAGACTCTCATTGAAATGTATACATTATCTTGGTTTTAACAACCATCTATTGTTTGACATTTACAAAGTTCTATCTTTAAGCAAATTTGAATTTGTGTAAAAGTAGCAAATCCAGCTCTTGCTGGATATGTACACTTGTGATGTACCTACATTCTTCAAACTCATCTTGTCCAAAACTGAGCTCATCTTTAGGAAATGTCTTAACTTTTAAAAGTCCCAGGCTGTCGCTAGCCTGGCCTGGTAATTTTGGGTAATACAGTCTCCTCAAAAAATTAGTAGGCTTCCATTTTATTTGTGCCTTGTCATTTTCAAGTACCTACAAACATGGATGTGGTCTATACGTAGTCAATAAACCAGAAGAATTTTATCTTCTACCTGCAGACCATTATATCTGTCTATCATCTACTTCTTTTGCTTAATGGCCATTAACTACATGCACTTTAAAAGTCTAGGATTTAGTGGGAATGCAATACATTAATCCCATTTTTTGCTGCATAGGACCCCAATCTAATATCCTGCTAAGGCTGAGACTTTGCTGTCTCTGCTAGTATCAATTTCAGCTTGGAGTAGAAAAGTTGGTGGGGTTTTTTTCAACATTTACGGTGTCAATTTACAAATTCAGGAAACCTTAAAAAGCTGCATTTTCTGACTTTTCTGCTTTTAGACAGGCTACCTCTAGTCTGAGTTTATCCAGTTCTTATAGTGCATTGCTAAAAATCATTGAGATAACCATTATCTGCCAATCTTTTGAATTTTTCCTTAATTAAACTAATGAGGCATAACAAGCTTCACCCAGCACCAAGTTCACTTGACTTTGGAAAACGATGAAGGACAGGAAATGACAGAGCATGCAGAGCAAGAGCAGAGCAGAAATCTTAATACACCCAGACATAACTTCCAGTTTCCCAGTCATTCCTCCCTCAGAATATGCACGGTCATGAGAGATGAGGCTGAGTGTGGGTGGAAAACCCCAAGCTAAGGGAAACAATTAGCTCTAGGGTACTTTTGTTCTGGCCAGTCATGCAGTTCTTCAAGCTTACATGACTAGCTAGTCACACCATTCTCTCAAGTGTTCCTGATGGTCTGGTAACATAGCCTCCTCAGTTGTCCTGCACTAGTCTCAATTCTCTGGGCAGCTTTGCCTCAACAATACCAGTGATTATTACTCAGGCACTACTCAGTCTTCATAAGGAAGTAGAAAAGCTTGTTCCAATATACAGAACTTGACTCAATTGTCTATTATCTTGGATCAAGTATAGGTAATCTACTAACAGTTCCTTGAGTTAATGTTGCGAGAGAATTTGCCAACTCATCGGATGAAACTTGAGGAAAGGCTGCAGAACCAGTAGTTAACTTTCTCCTTCCACCATTTCTCTTAACTCTAGTCCAGATTAGCACACAGTCCACATCCAGCACACAATAGTAAGATCCACTATTCAATCAATACACTTAAAAAGGATCACACATTTTTGAGCTTTGAATACCTGAATCTCTCTGACCACTTTCCTGTCATCTCCAGTCAGTCAAAACCACGTTTACTCTGTGTGTCCTTTTTCTGTAATTTCCACATTTTCTACCATGAAAAAATATTACCATTAAAACATATCTTTCCATAGAATTTTATAGATAAATTTGTGAAAATGTCAAGAAGTCATTAGATATAGAGATAGAAATATATATACATAGAGAGACAGATACGTTTAATGAGAAGCTATTTCTCCTGTATATGTATACATAGCATATAGGTATATATAGGTATACAGAGTATATATGAATATATACATATATACAAAGAAAAATGGTTTCTAATTAAATATATATTTGATATATGTAATTTTTTCAACATAATTACAACACGACATAATTTCTCTAAGATTTTCTATCCTTTATTAAAACCAGAATTAATTCTCATCCTCCAGAATTTCTTCTATAGTTACCAAAATATGACCTCATAATTATTTTTGTGCTCACTTGAAGTATCCATTATCTTTTTTCATTCTGAGTGAATGCTTTACTGCTTCTCTCTGTTTTTCTTACTCCACTAAACTTATCACTTGAGCTGCTCTTATTAATTAAGTAATGGCATTTGTGATTGGTTCATGAGCATGTACTTTTCTTTCACTATAGGTGAAAGGCACTGACACTTCTTTATGTAAGCTAAGATTTGATATGAGAAATAAAGAAATGCACCAAAAATTAGAATGCAGAGGGATACATATGATAAATGAAGGAGGTGTATGCACCTAACTAGGACTAGATGGAGAGTAATTCTAGAAGGAGGAAGGAGAGGTAGTAAGAAGGGTGAACTCTGATGTGATGTTTAGAATTTTATCAAGCAAAATTTATGCTGGGTCCATTATAACACAGAGAACTGTCAATATTGAAAACCTCTAATGTATAATATTTTAAAATTCTATTTCAGAGAGAAAAATGCCACTTGCATAGCACTTCTAGCTTCTGTCAACGTAGGTACAAAAGTCTAGGTGCTTTGCTTAGCAGGTTAAGACCAATATAAGCCCATGAATAAATCAGTTTTTGAACTCTATGATTTTCTAGTTTTGGTCATGTCAAAACATTAAAATATTTCAGTCTTAGATTCTTATTTTTGGAATGATGATTAAATTTGCAACAGGCAGTGATTAAATTGTGCTCTTTAATTTTACTTTGAATGTTGATACTATAATTTGGTTTCAATTAAGATCCCAGTTTATTCAGATAGTATTTAATTAGAAGGATGAGAAAGAACTGGAGGCTATATTCTCTGCATCAACAGAAAAAAATGCTTTGTTTTTACAGCCAAATCACAAAGACACTATGTGGGTTACGAAGAAAAGCTCCTATGTTTAGCATAGAAAATATCATTTTGTAGATTATTTGTTTAACTTTCTCATATCTTTCTATCCATATACTGAATGAGAAATCTAGAATCTAAAATATGATCTGAGATGAAGCATGTAGAGTATAATTTAATTGTTGAATGATTTCACTGGGAAAAATTAATGATTGGGACACAAGGAGGTATTTTTATTCTAGGTTATTGCTCTTTTGCCTGCATTCTACAGATGATTGCAAACGTATCTCACATGGGCTTATATTTGCACCAACAGAACCTCTTTTATGAGAGGAAGGAAGAAAATATCTTTCACTGTCTCAAATTATCAGAGAAATCTGGCATCTAACCTCTGGACGATGGCTTAACTAAATCACATGGAGAAAGGAACAAGAGAAAAAGCTTATCAGGAACTATAAATTGTGTCAAGATAAATCTTTGAATATAGTTAGCACCTTTGCTCATCTGTTTAAATTACCTGAAAACGTTTTTTGTAGGTGAGACTGACCTTGATGAATTAGATCTTGAAAAAAATAGGTTGTGAAGTTTTTTCTCTTAAACAGCAATTTTCATATTAACACGAGTGTGACCTACTTAAAGAGGAAGAAATTACTAAGGAAAAGAAGACTATTGTTCTCAAATCTTTAGACTATAGACTAAAATCTTCAGTTAAAAACAAACTTTATGAATATCCATAGTAACTCTTGAAGATGAAGCGTTTTTCTTTTTCAACTGGATTCCCATATTTAGGGGAAAAACACAGGATGCTGAATAAGATTTAAATATCAATAAACAAGGTATCCATTTTTAATATATGAAGGTCCAGTACAATTATTGGGAGATACTTATACTAAAATATTACTCACTGTTTATCTGAAATTCTAATTTAACTAGTCTCCTTTATTTTATCTAGCAACCCTATTTTTAGGGAGTAAAAAATTGTAACCTCCTTTATTTTGGTTGTATATGTACTTAAAACTATAAATATTATAATCTGATATACTTTGTCCTCATTTATGTTTTTATTCCTCAATTTAATTTGTCTTTATTATCAAGACTAACTGAACTTTATATGACAATGGAAAGTAAGAGATTAAATGTTTAAAAATACCCTTCCAAAGTGGTTGGATATATTCTACAGGTAATTCAATATGGATGTGTTGTTCACATTCATAACTATGATGGAGTCAGTAAAAGTATCATTAATTATAATGCAAACTTGTGTACTCTTTATTAAAACACTGTACTTGTTTTCTAAGTTGTAAGCAATAACTCTAACATGGAGGCTTTTGGAGGATGTGTTGAAAGGCTTGCCAGATAAAGTGTGGCCTGAAGGAAATTCTACAATACTGACCTAAAGTCCCCATCTTGAAATAGTAAGCTCAAGAGTGGCCTCAAAGGTGCAGCAAGTTACCAGGATGTCTTCTATTTGGAGAAGTTGGTAAGTGTAGGTTTATTCTGTGGTTCTCTCTGGGCCACTCTAAGATTGGTTTGGGTCTTCCTATTTTG
Source organism: Tapirus indicus (assembly GCA_031878705.1). Taxonomy (NCBI): domain Eukaryota; kingdom Metazoa; phylum Chordata; class Mammalia; order Perissodactyla; family Tapiridae; genus Tapirus; species Tapirus indicus. The sequence continues at coordinate 39,436,284 of CM062917.1, read as the reverse complement.
TTTAGTAGCCTCTCAGTGAACAGGAATCAATATTCTAGAATAGTCCTAAATCAGAACACCTGTGCTAGATCAGACAAGTTTGTGCCACTTCTAAATCTTGGGTCCAGACCCGTTCATATCTCCTAGCACCTGGAGGTTTTCTTCTTTGCACCAACAAAAAAATGTATGTTTTCACAACAAAACTCACATTGAAAAACATAAAATATCAACAATTCTGATATGCTTTGTAGAATAATAGTAGAACACATAATATTAACTAAAGAATTTAACTAATTATTCCTTCCTTGCCCTGCACATAAACATACAAATAACCTAGATTCTCTAGCCCACTTAGTGCATATTATAAAAAACTCAAAAGGAAAAAATACTATTAATAAATTATAATAGCCTGTAGCACATATAACATAATGTATCCCATGCATAGCATAACTTTTTAACTAATTGGGCAGATTTTTTACCAGAGGAGTACATTATACTCATCAGGGAAACTTTTCCAAAACACACATGCCAGCAGATCACCTCGTATTTTTTTGACATGGACTGAACAGCAGGCATCAGATTAAAACTTCCTGAATAGAGCTCAATGCCCTTATCTGGTTGAGAACCGTTTTTCTTTAGTTGTCGCCGTGTGAAAATAGAAGTTCTAAATTGTTTCAGATAAGCAGGTAGGATAGCCAGTGTATCCTTATTGCTTTATATATTTCGTGGCTCTAAGAAAATAAATGATAGATGGTGTTAGGGCAGAGTCTTGTGATTTTTCACTTATTATTATTTTGTTTTGTCATACTGAGTAATGAGCTACAATGAGAATTGCTAAAGATGTGAATTCTGTAAACTAAAATGAAGCTATCTTAGACCTATTCCTAAAATAAGAGGATCTAGCAATCTTTATGCTGTAAACAAAGAGTACAGAGCTTCAGTTTTTGCAACCAAAGTCTAACTGAAAAGCAGGAGATTTCATAGAGAAATGGAAAGAGATCAGGCTTTAGAGTCAGAATTGTGTTTGAATCTCTATACCTCCGGTTTACTAGTTCATATTTACATGACTTTAAGCAAGCCTCAATTTCTTTATCTGTAGGGAAGGATAAGTGACTATAAAAATTAAATCAGGGACTGGCCCGGTGGTGTAGTGGTTAAGTCTGCACACTGCACTTTGGCGGCCTGGGGTTTGCAGGTTCAGATTCCGGGTGCGGACCTACATACCATTCATCAAGCCATGCTGTCATGCTATGGTGGTGTCCCACATAAAACAGAGGAAGATGGGCAGGGATGTTAGCTCAGGGCTAATCTTCCTCACCAAAAAAATAAAAATAAAAAAATAAATCAAATAACAAAATTAACAAAGCCAAAATTTGGTCCTCTTAAAGTTTAATGAAATTTATGAATCAAAAGATGTTGAAAAAGCATTTGATAAAATTCAATACCTGTTAATTTAAAAAAAAATGAAAACTTCTCAGCAAACAAGTTGTAGAAGGAAACTTCCTCAATCTGATAAAGACAGTTACAGACTATCTACAGATAGCATCATCCACAAAGGTGAATACTGAGTGTTTTCCCCATGATTGAGAACAAGGCCCTCACCACTTCTAATCAAAAGGGTACTGGAGAAAAAAGCAGAGCAAAAAGGCAAGGAAAAGGCGTCAGTCCAGTGGCATAGTAGTTAAGTTCATGCACTCCACTTTGGTGGCCTAGGGTTCACAGATTCAGATCCCTGGCATGGACCTATGCACTGCTTATCAAGCCATGCTGTGGCCGGTGTCCCACATATAAAGTAGAGGAAGATGGGCACAGATGTTAGCCCAGGGCCAATCTTCCTCAACAAAAAGGGGAGGATTGGCAACAGATGTTTGCTCTGGACTAATCTTCTTCACCAAAAAAGGAAAAGGTAGTAAAAGACAAAAATAAAAATATCTTATTTATGACATCATCTTTTAAGTAGAAAATCCTAAAGAATCTACAAAACAATTACTAGAGCTCAGACATCCACACTGTAAACTACAAAACATGCTGAGAGATATTAAAGAAATGAGTAAATATACCATGTTTATGAATTGGAAGTTTCAATATAATTAAGATTTCAGTTCACCCCAAGTTAACACAGAAATTCAACAATTCAACACAATACCAATCAAAATCTACATTTTTTATAGAAACTGATCATTGTAAAATTTATGTGGAAAACAACCTACAGTAATAAAAAAATTTAAAGAACAAATAAAAAGTTGGGGGGTATATCGTAGCAGATATCAAAATTTATTTAAAATATATTGATCAAGGCATTGTGATATTGACATAAGGATAGTCAAATAGGTCAATGAAACAGAATACAGAGTCCAGAAACATACTCATATATATACATGTTCAGTTGATTTTCAACAAAAGAACCAGGGCAAGTCCATGGGGGAAAAGAAAAGACTTCTCAATGAATTGTGCTGGAATAAGAAGATTTAATGTATAGAAAAAAAATAACATTGATACCTACCTCATTCCACAGACAAATTTAATTTGAGACTTAAGTATAAAGCTAATACTATAAAGCTTCTGAAAAAATAGAATATCTTCATCTCATTATTTTAAATTAAGCTAGAATTCTTTGAAAGGAACAAAAATTTGGTATATCAGAGATTAAATTGTAAGCCCCATATTCGAAAAGAATATTTGCAATATATATTTGAGCAGGGAAGAAGGGAAGAAAGCAATAACAATGAGATAGATTTAAGAAGATTGCAAATCTGAGGCCTGGGACAAGTTTAAGCCAAACTCACATGATTTAAGCAGAAGAGAAAGAAATATTTATCATAAAGCAGTTGAGGATAACGGAGCAAGTGGAGCAAGGCAAGATGGTTCTGGATTTATATACTTGAAAGCTCTGCATCAGATACTGCACTGGTTTTAAAAACACAAGGAAAGGGGAAAATTCCAAAGACAGCAAAGGGCCAAACAACAGTCAACAAAGAAAACAATTGCCGTTGAGTGCCTGCTGTCTATCTCCTCAGCTGGCCATGTGCTGAGTCAACCCCGTCAATGGTCCAGTGGCTAGCCCAGCCTTCCCACCTCAGCTGGTCAGATAATTTAAATTCCAGAGACCTGGCAGTAGTTCCTCCAAGAACAGACTTCCAGATACGAGTTTATTACAGTCAGAAGCTGTATGTGAATGAAACATCAAAGGTAGACAGCAACATTATCTAGTTTGTAAATGCTTTACCACTATTTCAACCACACTACCAATTGATTTTGGCCATTAGCAATGATTTAATGTTTACATAATCCAAAAAGAAAAAAAACAAACTCCCTTTTAGAAATATTCAAGTGCTGGGCATTTGATTCATAAAAGGCAAGATATATTAACAAATATTTACTTCAACTTATTTTAATATATTTTTATTATTTTATTTACTTTTTAAATAACATAAGCAATTCTTTGTATCCAAGGAATTAGAGCAAAGAGAAAAAATGAAAAAATAACAAAAATTAGAGTCACATCCCCATCCCCACTCAGATAGTAAATGTTAGCTTGGTATGTGTCTTCATCAACTTTTTACACACACACACACAATATTTTTGTGTGTTATTGCTGTTCATTGGATTTTAGCAAAATAGAATCACACCATACAAATTACTCCACAACTTACTTTTTATGCTTAACACAACTCAAGGACCTCCCTTCAGGTCAGTGAACATAAATATGTCTCACTCTTTTAAAACTGCTTTTTATAACTGCTTAACATTCCTTATTATAGATATACCATAATTTCTCCAGCCAGTCTGCTATATTAAACATTTAGACACTCATTTTGCAGTGTTTGCTACTAAAAACAATGCTATGGTAAACATCCTTGTATATCTATACATCTTTTGTGTGTGTGTGTTTGCATTTTATTTTTATAGGAAAGATATCCAAAGTAGTTTGGTTAGGTTCAAAATATTTAATCAATTTTTATGAATTCAATTACTGAATAGATTCACTTTTCCATCAACCACGTAGGAGAGTTTCCCTATTTTGTTTAGCTCTCGATATCATTTTTCCTTTAAATCATGGCCAGTCTGAAGGATGAAATTATTATCTAATTTTTGCTTTGGTTAAAATTTTCCTAAATACTTCTGAGGTTGAGCAGCTCTCATTTATTTGTGCCATTTGTAGTTTCTTGTCTGTGAATTGCTAATTCATAGTCTCTCTATTTTTCAAACAAGTGTTTGGGTATTTTCTTATCTTAGCTGTATTTTCTATTGGTCCATAATATGAGATGTGATTTTTTTCCTAATACATTATTGGCCTTTGGGCTTTTTTGTTGTGAGGAAGACCAGCCCTGAGCTAACATCCATTGCCAATCCTCCTCTTTTTTGCTAAGGAAGACTGGCCCTGGGCTAACATCCGTGCCCATCTTCCTCTACTTTATATGGGACACCGCCACGGCATGGCTGACAAGCAGTGTCTACCAGCGCCCAGGATCTGAACTCACAAACCCCGGGCTGCCAAAGCACAAACTTAACCACTACCCCACTGGGCTGGCCCCTGGGCTTTTTTATGATAGCTTTTCATACCTAAATTTATAGTTCTTATCTCTTCTGATAAGTTTATCTTTTCTTTCATATAGCTTCTGCAGTTCTGGTCTCGCTAAGGAATGTCATCCCCAACCAAACTTATACAAATGTTTTCCTAAATTTAATTCTAATGTTGTTTTGATTTATATCTGAAGCCTTCACCCATCTGGAATATTTATTCAAATATAATATGGAATAGAGGTTTTGACTGATGTATATTCACATGGGTGGCCAATTGTAATACCACAGTTTACTGACTAAATGTTCTTTTCCCAGTGAATTAAAATGTCATCTTTGTCATACATTAAACTCCTATTTATACTTAGATCCATTTGTGGCTATTCTTGGGTAAAAATTGTGCTGTTTGTATTGCAATGGCTTGATAACCAATGTTTAATCCCATTAAAACAGTTTACCCTCACTATTCTCTTGATTAGTTTTTTTTGGCAATTCCTAGATATTTAGTTTTACCCTCACTATTTTCTTGATTATTTTTCTTGGAAGTTCCCAGATATTTAGTTTTCCATATTTGAAATCCTTTCACATATTCAAAATTCCATAAAATTTGTAGGGATTCTGTTTAAAAAATCATTAAATTTACGTATGTATTTTTTTCAGTTTTGTTTTATGCTCCTCAATCATATTTTATAAAGTACATCATATATGTCATACACAACCCCCTTAAACTTATCCTAGTTATTTTGAAGCTTTTACTCCAGCATTGCATGAGGTACTTTTGCCATTTGCATTTCTGTGTGCTTATTGGTTGTATAGAAAAACATATTGATCTTTATATATTTGTTTTGCATCTAGTCAGTGTACTAATTCTTTTATTAATTCCAAGAAGTTTCATTAATCTCTCATTTTTTAAAGTATAGAATCAGACCATCAGCAACTGAAAATAGTTTCATCTCCCCTCATGTGGATTATCTTCTCTCATTGCATTAGCTAGGACCACCAAACAACGTTGAGCCAGAGAAGTGATAATGAGTCTTCCTGGCTGTTTTGATCTTCATAATTTAGTTAATGTTAGTTATTGATTCTTTGAAGATGTTCTGTATAAATTGAATAGATTTTTACTGCTATTTTAAGATTCTATTAAAAGTGATTGCTACATTATTTCAAATGTCTTTTCAGTATTTGAAGACATAATAAAGAGACTTTGAAATTAAGGATTTTGATGAACAATTTCTTAATATTGAATCATCTTTGCATTCCCAGAATGAACTCTATTTTATTCTCATTGGTTTTAAATGCACTGCTCTAATTTCAGCGTGAAACATTTTATATAGAATTTTTGCATTTGTCTTCAGAATTGAAATCAGCATCTTGTTTTGTTTGGATTTGAGGAATTAGTATTATATCAGCTTCATTGAATGAATTGAAAATATTTTCATTTTTATATGTGATCTGATCTAGGTTAAATAACAGAGGAACCATTTTAAAAAGAAAGAAATATATATGGGAATTTATTTGTGACATAAGTGACATTTCTCTTGGGAAATTAAAAATTATTCAGTAAATAATGTTGCGAAAAATGGGTAGTCATCAGAGAAGTAATTTCACTGCTTATGTCTTTCTGGTGGATCTAAGACTTAAATGTACAGTAAATAAAACCATAAACTTATTGGAGATAGACATGGAGGGAGGGTAAAATTTTCGTTACATCTTCTTTACTGAAAGAAGGGAAAACCTTTAAAGCATGAGAAAAAAAGAGAAACAATAGATTTTTTTGTGGCAAGAATTGTCTTTGCAAGTCAGAGTCCCCGCAGAAAACAGAATTCAACTCAGTGAGTTATAGAAGAAGGGTAAGGTTGAGGGAAACAAGGAGGTGTTGAAGCAACCAGAGACTACCAATGGTAGGAAAACATTCTACCTCTTGGTTCGAAGGGCAAGGGAAGGAAATAATGTTCCTGGAATTGAGTGAAAGCAGGAGCCTCAGAGTACTAACACTCCATTAATAGAGATGCAGCCACTGCCAGGAATGTGTCTCAAAGCAGAGAAAGAACAACAACAACAAAAATACTCCAACTTTTCTATCTTCCTGACTGCTTGTGATAGGCAGACTTCTAAAAGAGCCCTCAATGAGCCACATATCCCGGATTTCACACTCTTGTGTAATCCCCTCCCTTTTGATGTGGGCTAAAGCTAGTAACTTGCTTCTAACCAATAGAATACCACAAAAATTTCATTAATAGGTTACAAAAGATTTTAACTTCTTTATTGCTGGTTGACTTTCTCTATTGCCTCCTCAGCTTGCATTTCTTGATTAAGCAAGCTGGCATGTTGGAAAGGCCCACATGGAAAGGAACTGAGGGAGGCCTCCAGACAACAGCCAGTGAGAAATTGAAGTCCCCAGTCCAAAAGTACCCACGGAACTTAATTCTGCCAGTGACTACATGGACTTGGTAATGGATTCTTCCCAGTAGAGCTTTCAAATAAGACTGCAGACCCTGAGCCAATACTTGGATTCCAGTGTTGCTAGAATCCATGAAACATAGGACCTGGCTAAGCCATGCCTGGATTTCAGTATATTTTTTTGAACTAAGTTTTAAGATAAATTGTTAAATGATTATAGATAACTAACAAAGATTTCATTACTTGGAAATGGAATACTGCCATAACAAACACATAAAAATGTAGAAGTGGCTTTGGAACTTAGCAGTGGTAAAGACTGGATGGATTTTGATGATCGTGATCAAGAATGCCTAAATTGCATTGAACTGACAGTTAGCAAAAAGCATGCTGCTACTGAGATCTGAAAAGGAAGTGAAGAACATGTCATTGGAAATTGGAGAATGGAGGATTCCAGTCACAATGGACAAATGCCTTTCAAGCTGTTTGCTTTGTTTGCTAATGTTCCATTGGCTAAAGCATGTCACATGGCCAACCTAGATTTGTTGGTTGGGGAAATAAATTCTACCTATCATGTGAGAAAAAGAATGTGTGGCTATTTATTGTTCAATCACAGTCTGCCCTCTAACCATAAATTTCACATTCCTCCAACTTGCAAAACATGTTCACCTCAGTCCAGGATCCCCACTGTCTCATCCAGTTATGGCATGAACATTGAAGCTCAGTATCTCATGATCTGCATCAGATCTGGGTGTAGCTCCCAGAATGTGGTTCTTGATCTAGAGACTACGAAGTAAAAAGACAAGCTATCTGTCCCCCACATGCCCAAAATACAATAGGAAGATTGGGACAAAATAACCACCATGGAGATTCCCTTCAAAATGAGAGGAATAGGAGGCACTAAGTAATCCCTGGTCCATAACAATTCTGATATCCACCTGGAAAGGATCCCTTGCTCTGGGGACATGGAATGTGCCATGATTAAGGCCTGGTTCTGCTCCCTAGGAAAGGCTCCCTAGTCTATTCTATTTGTTTCTCAGTTTTGCCCTCTGTATTCTTACCTAAGCCCTCTGAGTTGTCCTTCCTTCCTATGGACAACGGCATGAGAATTATCTCCTGTTTGCATATGAGTAGCTTTAAGTTCATTTTAGTTCCAGTTGGTAGTCATCTTGCTAGTACAATCTCCTGAAAAGCTTTATAGGCTTTCTAGGTATTAGATTATTTTCAGATTAAATTCCCCTCAATTAGGCAAAAGCCATACCCACAGTTCTTTTAAAGACATAACTTTAGATGGTTAGTGTCAATATGGTGGCATAGGTGGACTCTGAACTCACCTCCTCCCATGCACACAACAAATTTACAACTACTCTTGGAACAATTACTCTTGAGAGAGAACTAAAAACTGGATAAAAAGAACCCCTGCCACAAGGGATGGTGCTGACTGAGGTGGAAGAGGCAGAAATTCGTTTCTGGAAAGGAAAAAAACCACCTTCACAAGCCACGGTGTTTCATGGCTGGCCTGCAGCAATCCTAAGGTATGCAGCCTTCCCTGGAGGAGTGGGGGATCTGAGCATGGGGCGGTTATTGCTATAAGGAGATTTTAGACTCAGCACAACTGAGATGAGTGTTATAATATCTGGCTTTGCTGGCTACTAACAAGGATGATGAATATCCTGAGAAAAGCTATCAGAAATAAGGCGAAAAAAAGCCTGCTCTTAAAGGGCCCATGCACAAATTCACCCATTTTGCAAAGCAACCTAAAATCACCAGAAAGAAAGGTACACAGTCCTTTGGTAAGAGACTCACCTGATAGGTTCTGGGTGCATCTTGGTGAGGGTCAAGACCTCTCACTTGTTTAGTTCTTTTTCTGGGGTTTCTGAAACAATGTTTCAGGGACTGAAACATTGATGGCAGCCATTATTGTGACCTAGTACAAGCATGCTGACACAGACACTGGCAGATGCCATTGGAGTTCTTTCCCTGGCCCGCTAGCCCAGGGTCTGCCCCACCCACTAGAGCACCGATTTAATCCAGCTCAGCCAGGGCACGCAGCCCACCCTAGGGACCAGCCCCACACAATAGCAGGCTCTCGGGCAACTTGTGGGCCTACATAGGTGGGGTGCCTGAATCCTCTGAAACTGGGCTAGTGGGTCCACTTCTGCAGGGTAGAGCATGCACAAGGAGCAGGTGGAGTGTGTGGGGCATCTGTAGTGGGGCAACTAGGTCCACCTCATGGGGTCAGGGCATGTGCATGGGGCAGGACTGTGTTGACTGTGTGTGTGGCCCTGTGGGCTGTGGGGCTTGTCAGCTGCAGAAGACTCATCCTTCTCAAACAGCCACATATGGGATTGGCCTCACCTTCCAAAGCCTGAAGTAATTGGGTGCTCCCATGCCTGGGGCTGTCCCTACCCAGCTGCAATCCTGAGAGAGCTGACAAAAGCCTTGCAGGCCTGAGGCCTACAGCAATTGTAAGCCCTTGAGCCTAGCAACCAGACATTCTGGGGCCTACTTGCTTAATAGAAAAACTGCAACAGGAATGTGCTATTAGACCTTGCAGCCAACTGTGCTGGGGCTCCCCACACCTGATAAAGTGACTGAAGGGTCCACAGCAGCCACACACACCTGGGCATTACAACCAGCTGGCTAGTGGGACAGCCTAGCCTCCCTGGGCACCTGCAGCCAGAGCAATGCTGCCACAACAGAAGGACACATGTAGCCCACATAGGGGACACTCCTGGAAAATTTGGAACTGGTGACAAGAGGGAAGCACACTGCTGGGCCCCATAAGACATTCCTTACATAAGGCCACCTCTCCAAGATCAGGAGATGTAGCTGACATACCTAATACATAGATATAAGAACAGAGAAAGAGGCAAAATGAGGAGGCAAAGGAATAAGTTCCAAGTAAGGGAACAGGACAAAACCCCAGAAAAAGAACTAAACAAAACAGAAATAAACAATTTACCCTACAGAATTCAAATAAAAAGTCATAAGGATGTTCACTGATCTTGGGAGAACAATGTATGAACTCAGTAAGAACTTCAAAAAAGAATGGGAAAATATAAAAAAGAACCAATCAGAAAGGAAGAATACAATACTGTAAAAGAAAAATTTACTAGAGGGATTCCATAGCAGAGCAGATGATACAGAAGAATGGATCAGCAAGCTGGACAAAAGACTGGAGGAAATCACCCAAGCTGAACAGATAACAGAAAAAAGAATTAAAAAGAACAAGGACAGTCTAAGGGATGTTTGAGGCAACATCAAGCACACTAACATTCATATTATAGGTGTCTCAGAAGGAGAAGAGAGAGACAAAGGGGTAGAGAATCTATTTGAAGAAATAATAGCTGAAAACTTTCCTAACCTAAGGAAGGAAAGAGACCTCCAGGTACAGGAAGCACAGAAAGCACCAAACAAGATAAATCCAAAGAGGCCCACACCAAGACACATTATAATTAACATGTCAAGAATTAAAAATAAAGAGAGAATCCCAAAAGCTGCAAGAGAAAGGCAATGAGTTACATACAAAGGAAACCCCATAAGGCTATCAGCTGACTTCTCAGCAGAACTCTTATAGGCTACAAGGGAGTGGCACTATATATTTAAAGTGCTGAAAGGAATAAACCTACAGACAAGAATACTCTATTTGGCAAGGTTATCATTCAGAATGGAAGGAGAGATAAAGAGTTTTCCAGACAAGCAAAAACTAAAGGAATTTATCAACAAGAAACAGCTTTACAAGAAATGCTAATGGGACACATTTAAGTGGAAAAGAGATGACCACAAATGGGGAAAAATTATCTATTTCCATGAGAGGAGGGTAACGGATACACAAGCACAAAAAAGGGATTAGATATGATATCAAAAACATGAAATGTGTGTGGAGGGGAGTAAAAAGAGTAGAGCTTTTAACAAGAGGTCAAAGTAAAGAGACCATCAATTTAATATAGATTGCTATATACATAGGTTATTATATATGAACCTCATGGTAATCACAAACCAGAAACATATAATAAATACACAAAAAATTAAGAGAAAGGAACCCAAACATAATACTAAAGAAAGCCATCAAACCACAAGGAAAGAAAGCAAGAGAAGAAGAAAAGAAAAGAGAAAAACTACTAAAACACACAGAAAAAAGTAACAAAATGGCAAAAATTGCATTCTTATCAACAGCTACTTTAAACGTCAATGGACTAAATGCTCCAATCAAAAGGCTTAGGGTGGCTGATTAGATTAAAAAACCCAAGACTTGTATATATGCTGCATACAAGAGACACACTTCAGACCTAAAGACACTCACAAACTGAAAGTGAAGGGATGGAAAAAAAGATAGTCCACGAAAGTGGCAATGAAAAGAAAGCTGGGATAGTAATACTTATATCAGACAAAATAGACTTTAAAACAAAAACTGTAGCAGGAGATAAAGAAGGGCATTACATAAGGATAAATGAAATAATCCAACAAGAGGATATAACACTTGTAAATATCTATGCTCCCAATATAGGAGCACCTAAATATATAGAGCAATTATTAACAGACATAAAAGGAAAAATAGACAGGAACACAATAATAGTAGGGAACTTGATCACTCCACTTACACCAATGGATAGATCACCCAAACAGAAGACCAATAAGGAAATATTACCCTTAAATGACACATTAGATCAGATGGACTTAGTAGATATATACAGAACATTCCATCCAAAAACCACAGAATACACATTCTTTTCAAATGCACATGAAACATTTTCCTGACTAGATTACATATTAGGCCATAAAACAAGTCTCAATAAATTTAAGAAGATTGAAATAATACCAAGCATCTTTTCTGACCACAATGGTATGAAACTAGAAATCAACTACAGGAAGAAAACTGGAAAAGCCACAAATACGTGATGATTAAACAAAATGCTACTGAGCAACTATTGGGTCAATGAAGAAATCAGAGAAAGAAAAAAATATCTGGAGACAAGTGAAAATTAAAATACAACATGCCAAAATTTACAGGATACAGCAAAATTGGTTCTAAGAGGGAAGTTTACAGTAATAGAGGACTACCTCAACAAACAAGAAAAATCTCAAATAAACAATCTGATGGTGCACCTAAAAGAACTGGAAGAAGAAGAACAAAGCCCTAAATCAGTAGAAGGAAGGAAATAATGAAAATCAGAACAGAAATAAATGAAATAGAGACTAAAAAAAGCAATAGAAAAAAATCAGTGAAACTAAGAGCTGTCACTTTAAAAAGATAAACAAAATTGAAAACCTTTAGCTAGACTTACCAAGGATAAAAGAGAGAAGGCTCAAATAAATAAAATCAGAAATAAAAGAGGAAAAATTACAATGGACACCGCAGAAATACAAAAGATTGTAAAAGAATACTACAAAAATCTATACATCAAGAAATTGGACAATCTAGAAGAAATGGATAAATTCTTAGAAACATACAACCTTCCAAAATTGAATCAAGAAGAATAGAGAATTTGAATAGACCAATCACCACTAAGGAGATTAAAACAGTAATCAAAAACCTCCCCCCAAATAAAAGTCCAGGCTTCCCTGATGAATTCTACCTAACATTCAAAGACTTAATACCTAACCTTCTCAAACTCTTCCAAAAAAATGAAGAGGAGGGGAAGCTTCATAATTCATTCTTTGTAGAATGAGTTATGATACCAAACCAGACAAGGATGACACAAAAGAAGAAAAGTACAGATTAATATCACTGATTAACATTGATGCAAAAATACTCAACAACATACTAGCAAATCAAATACAGCAATACATTAAAAAGATCACACACCATGATCAAGCAGGATTTATTCCAGGGGTGCAGGGGTGGTTCAGCATCCACAAATCAATCAATGTGATACACCACATTAACAAAATGAAGAATAAAAATCACAGGATCACCTCAATAGATGCAGAGAAAGGATTTGACAAGATACAGCATCCATTTATGATTAAAAACTCTGAATAAAATGGGTATAGAAGGACAGTACCTCAACACAACAAAGGCCATATATGACAAATCCACAACCAATATCATTCTCAAAGGAGAAAAATCCCTCTAAGAACAGGAACCAGACAAGGATGCCCACTTTCACACTCTTATTTAACATAGTATTGGAAGTCCTAGCCAGAGCAATCAGGAAAAAAAAAGAGACAAAGAGATCCAAATTGGAAAGGAAGAAGTGAAACTGTCACTATTTGCAAATGACATGATTTTACATATAGAAAACCCTAAAGAGTCTAGCAAAAAAACTTTTAGAAATAATAAATGAATATGGCAAAGTTGCAGGATACAAAATCAACATACAAAAATCAGTTGCATATCTAAACACTAACAATGAAGTAGCAGAAAGAGAAATTAAGAATACAATCCTATTTACAATTGCAGCAAAAAGAAAAAAATATCTAGGAATAAACTTAACCAAAGAGGTGAAAGACCCATACACTGTAAACTATAAAACATTATTAAAAGAAATTGAAGACAGAAAGAAATAGAAAGATATTCCATGCTCTTCGATTGCAAGAATGAACATAGTTAAAATGTCCATACTTCCTAAAGCAATCTACAGACTCAGTGCAATCCCTTTCAAAGTTCCAATAACATTTTTCACAGAAATAGAACAAAGAATCCTAAAATAAATATGGAACAACAAAAGACCCTGAATAGCCAAAGGAATCCTGAGGAAAAAGAATAAAGCTGGAGGTATTACATTCCCTGATTTCAAAATATACTACAAAGCTATAGTAATCAAAATAGCATGGTACTGGCACTAAAACAGACACAGATCAATGGAACAGAATTGAGAGTCCAGAAATAAACCCACACATCTATGGACAGCTAATTTTCAACAAGGGAGCCAAGAACATACAATGAGAAAGGAAAGTCGCTTTAATAAATGGTGTTGGGAAAACTGGACAGCCACATGCAAAAGACTAAAAGTAGACCATTGTCTTACACCATACACAAAAATTAACTCAAAATGGATTAAAGACTTGAATGTAAGACCTGAAACCATGAAACTTCTAGAAGAAAACATAGGCAGTACGCTCTTCAACATCAGTCTTAGCAGCACATTTTTAAGTACCATGTCTGACCAGGCAAGGGAAACAATAGAAAAATTAAACAAATGGGACTACACCAGACTAAAAATCTTCTGCACAGCAAAGGAAACCATCAAGAAAACAAAAAGACAACCTAACAATTGGAAGAAGATATTTGCAAACCATATATCTGATAAGGGGTTAATATCCAAAATATATAAAGAACTCATACATCTCAACAACAAAAAAGCTAACAGCTCAATTAAAAAATGGGAGAAAGATCTGAACAGACACTTCTCCAAAGAAGATACACAGATGGCCAACAGGCACATGAAAAGATGTTCAACATCATTGATTATCAGAGAAATGCAAATCAAAACTACAATGAGATATCACCTCACTCCCGTCAGAATGGCTGTAAATTAATATGACAGGAAACAAGTGTTGGAGAGGATGTGGAGAGAAGGGAACTCTCACACACTGCTGGTGAGAGTGCAAACTGGTGCAGCCACTGGAAAACAGTATGGAGATTCCTCAAAAAATTAAGAATAGAACTACCATATGATCCAGCTATTCCACTGCTGGCTATTTATCCAAAGAACATGAATGCATAAAGATACATATATCCCTGTGTTCATTGCAGCATTATTCACAATAGCTAAGACTTGGAAGCAAAGTAGGTTCCCATTAAGGGATGAATGGATAAAGAAGATGTGATATATATACACAATGGAATAGTACTCAGCTATAAGAAATGATGAAATCCAGCTATTTGTGACAACATGGATAGACCTTGAGGGTATTATGCTAAGCGAAATAAGTCAGAGGGAGAAAGTCAAATACCATATGTAGAAGATAAAAACAATAACAAACAGTCACATTGAGACAGAGATTGGATTGGTGGTTACCAGAGGGGAAGGGGGAAGGAGAAGGGTGAAAGGGGTAATCAGGAACGTGTGTATGCTGGTGGATTGTAATTAGTCTTTGGGTGGTGAACCTGATGTAATTTATGCAGAAATTGAAATATAATGATGTACACCTGGAATTTATATAGTTATAAACCAATGTTACTGCAATAAAAAAATAGCAAAAATAAACATACTGCTGCTCTAACAAAAAAGACATAACTTTAAAAAGTGGATTTTAAATTATGTTTCTAATATAATAAAAATAATTGTTCTAATCAGATTTTATCATTGGGCCTATTTTTAAAAATCAGCTTAATTGAAATATAATTTACATACAATAAAATGCACTTCCTATTTGTCCTGTTAATGGACTGTGCATGCTCTGCTGCTGGAAGAAGCCCTCTAGCAGAGATACGAAACTTTAGTTTGCGAGAAAAGGAAGGCACTTTTCCTGTTGGCTTCTCCTCTGCCACTGGCTCCGGAGCTCAGGCCAAGTGGAGAAAAACTGAGTTCCCACTCAGATCTGGCAGCATCATATAAACTAACAGACTAAGCCAGATTCCTGAACTGGTTGTGATAGTTCTCCGGAGAGTGATGAAGAAAGAGATCATTGGATATGGTATAGATTTGTTTCTCTCTGCTCCTCCCTGCCGAGTACAACAATTAACTCTGAAAATTATTCAAGAGGCAACCAAAGGAGAACTCTGAAAAGTGTAAAGAAGAAAGCAAACTAGTTAGGGACCCCTGGACTTCAGGAACAACACAGCAGCAGGGCATCATATTGACTCCCCACCCAAGAGAAGAAGGCAACCCAGTTCCAACATTCATGATCTTCAACCTTGCAACAGAAGGTGGTCCAGAGAGGCTGATTCCTCCCCTAAATCAAACCACCACCAACAGCAGGCAAGCCCAACAGCATTGGCAAGAGTGATGGTTAGAGAGCCCTGCTGACCATAGCAGATGAGGAGGTGTACTCATTCTCCTGAGATTACCTCCCCCACCAAAAGACACCAGGTGGCCCATGATGCACTGGCAAGGGGGATCCTGCCAAACAAGCACCTGGCCCAGAAGAGCTCTCCATCCATCAGGGGCAGGGGAGTCCCACCACAACAAGTACCAGTACCAGCAATTACCAGGCTCTCCTTCCTGACTGGGCTAAGAATCCTCTCCCCAACAAGGTACACAGGGGCAGTGGGGTGGGGTGGCGGGGAGGTAAGGAAGAATCCCTCCACAAAAAGCACTCAACCCAGGAAGTACACCCAGCCTGGGAAGGCACTAGCCAGCCTGGCCTGTGGAAACTCCTTCCACCCCCTCAGACAGCACCAACACAGATCAGCAGAGCCCCTCAATACTAGACAAATCAAGCAGACCAAAACAGCACTGCAAAGGCTCTGCAATCAAATTTCCTTTGGGACAACAGCCCAAGAAATTAGTCCAAGACCTGCATGCTAAACATAAATGAGGTGACTACCTGCCAAAATAAAAGATTTAAATGAGTCTCAGAATCTCTTAACATAGTAGCCAAAATGTCCAGGATACAATAAAAAATCACCCATCATACCAAGAACCAGGAAAATCATAATTTGAATGAGAAAATACAATTAACTGATGCCAGCACTTAGATGGATCAGATATTGGGATTATCTGCTAGGTATTTTAGCATGGCCATCAAAAGAAAGTCTCAATAAACAATTACAAATTATCTTGAAACAAATGAAAAAAATAGAAAACCTCAATGAAGAAATTATATTTAAAAAATTGGAAATTATAGAACTGAAAAAAAATTGGAAACAAAATACTAGCTGAATGGGCCAATAGTAAGGAGAAGGTGACAGAAAAGAATCCGTGAACTTGAGGATAGATCAGTAGAATTTGCTCTGAACAACAGAGAGAAAATCAACAGAGCCTCGGGGACTTAAGGGACAAGAAAAAAAGATACAATATTTGTATCATTGCAGTCCCAGAAGGAGAAGAGAAGGTGAGTGAGGATAAAAGAAGATTTTAAAAATAATAATGGCCAAAAACTTCCCAAATTTTCCAAAAGACATAAACCTACAGATTCAAAAAGCTGAGTAAAACCCAAATGAGAGAATCAAAAGAAATCCACGTGAAGACACAGCATAATTAAACTTTCGAAAACTAAATCAAAGAAAAAACTATTGAAAATATCCAGATAAAAATGACACATTACCTACAGAAGACCACCTATCAAATCACAATGTATTTCTCATCTGAAACTGCGAAGGCCAGAAGGAAGTGGCACAGCTGTTAACTGAATTCTATATGCAGCAAAATTACCCTTTAGAAATGTAGGGAAAATAAAGACATTCTCAGGCAAAGAATGGCCAAAGAATTTGTCACTAGCAGACATATTCTTAAAGAATGACTAAAGGAAAATTTTCAAAAAGAAAGCAAATGATAGAAAAAAAGAATCTTGGAGCAACAGGAAGAACAAGGAAGAAGAACAATGGAAAGAACAGTCATATAGGTACAGACTAGCCTTTTCCTTATGAGTTTTATAAATCACATCTGATGATTGAAACAAAAATTACAGCACCAGCTGATACTTGAGAAAATAATGTTTAAAAGTGGAGAAGGTAAATGGACCTAAATGGAAGTAAGGTTTCCATACTTCACTCAAAGTGGTGGTGAGGTGGTGTGCCCATAAGGAAGTGATAAGTGGCGACCAAAAGACAAAGGGGGTGGGGGAGCGACCCCATGGTATAGTGGTTAAGTTCAGTGTGCTCTGCTTCAGTGGCCCATGTTCACATGTTTGGATCCTGGGCGTGGACCTACACCACTCGTCAGCCATGATGTGGCAGTGACCCACATATAAAATAGAGAAAGATTGTTACAGATGTTAGCTTAGCATGCATCTTCCTCACCAAGAAAAAATAAAAGGCAACAGGAAGTATCCTGGTGGTGTTGTAACTGTTCTGTGTCTTGATTGTGATGGTAGATACATGAAGGTACACATGTGATAAAATTGTGCAGATATCCAAATAAGATTTGTGAATTGTATCAATGTCACTATCCTGGTTGTGATTTTATACTATAGTTTTGCAAGATGCTACCATTGGGGGTCACTGTATTAATGGGATCTCTGTGTTATTTCTTACAACTGTGTGTTAACCCATAATTATCTCAAAATGAAAAGTTAAATTAAAAAAAATTACCCAGCCATGGCCCTAAGAATCCTATAAATACCTTTTCATAGTTTACTCCTTTTTAGATACCACTAAAACTGTAAGGATAAGTATAAATTAGTTTTGACTGCTCTTCTTGGAAGTGGGAGCTTTCTTTATCATCAAAGCAGTGCTTTCTTGAACCTCCTCACATGAAGTATTTGGCTCTGTATCTATGCATATAATCACAAGAACCACTCTTAATGCAAAGGATATAATGAATAATCCAAATATATATAGCTTTAACAGTTAAGCCAACATAGTCCAGAATATTCTGGTCTTGCTTTATTTTCCAAACTAAATGCAATCTTTGAGATGGGAGAAGGCAGAGGATCTAAATTTCTCTTTTTTGTTCTTTTCAACTTACAGTTCAGTTTCTTAACATGTGAAGGTTCTTTAGTCTAGGCTCGTTGTCAGTACAATGAGATTATTGCTCACATTAGTCATTGGAGACTCCAGCCATTTCCCTTTTGGAAACTCTTTCTCTTCTCTTTTCATCCTGTGGTCTCTGTATCCCTTTACCACCTTAGCTCCTCTCTATTTGGAAACGCTATTTTTATGGTAAGTCACCATCATGTGGGAGGCTTTGACTTCTATGAGTAACACAGATAGGTGTTTTATATTGTGAAGGGGGCTCCTCCTTGTCTCTCTTTTTATCATGCTAAATACATCTAACTCCTTCTTTGTCTTGACAATGACATAATGTTACCATTGCTTTGGAATGTGCCTTCCTTAAGAAGGGAAGAGGAAACAGAGAAAAAAAATGTGTCATTTCCTAATTACACACATTGGTTTATCTACTAAACAGCCTACATTTGTCTAAAGAATCTTTCATGATCAGACAAACCATCAGGTACATCTCACACTCTTACTAGAAATGTAAATGATCACAACTGTGACTTTTTAAGCAAATGTAAAATCTTTGGATTTTACAACAACAAAAAGAAAGATAATAAGTAATGATGATTTCTACTATTTTTAAACTTGAGTTTTGGCACCAAATATAAATATAGCCCCATGATTTCATTTTACAAATATAGTATAAGAGAAGTAAGACCTAACATGTTTATATTGATCTTACACACT
The DNA here is from genome assembly GCA_031878705.1 of Tapirus indicus. Lineage (NCBI taxonomy): Eukaryota > Metazoa > Chordata > Mammalia > Perissodactyla > Tapiridae > Tapirus > Tapirus indicus. The sequence continues at coordinate 39,417,149 of CM062917.1, read as the reverse complement.
TAAAACAGTTTATATAGATCAAATTAAGAGCAAGACCTTTAGATACAGGAACTAGAAGTGAGTGTTGTGCTGATATGCGATGTTAAATTAATTAAACAAGGAAGCCACTAGATTGAAGTGGCTTCAATGCCTTAGTAGCCTATATAAGCAAACTAAAATTTAAGCTTCAAGATTAAGAAATCGAAACCCAAGGACAACCAATCACAGCCAACTAGGCTTTCCCAAATAAGGCAACCACTTAAGCTATAGCCAATCAAGTAATTTCCTTGCTTTGCTTCTGCCTCTTTATAAAAGTCTCTCACCTAGCTTCTGTTGGTGGGGCTCTTTTAACCCCTTCTGGTTTGGTGCTGCTCAATTCCAGCAGATTTTTGCTCAAATAAACTCTCAAAATTTTAAATGTGCCTCGGTTTATATTTTAACAGAGAGAATTGTTTGTAATCTTTTAAGTCCCACAGAAGTGTGAGTGCAGCATTTTTAATGGCAGCAGGGGCAACTGCCACAAGCAAGTTATAAACAAAAAATTATAAAGATAAAATGAGCTCTGATAATACTCAAATTCAAAGCAAGTTCTGTTCAACAGGCAGCAGGGAAAGAGCTCAGTCTTGGAGTCAGGCAGGCCTGAGTTTGAATCTAGTTTGGCCAGAGGCTGTGTGACCTTAGCCAAATTATATAAGCTCTCAGCACCCCAGGTTCCTTACCTGTAAAATGGGGTAATTATAGTAACCTCCTTATAGGGTTGTGAGCAATAAATGATCTAATACATGCGGAGTACTTAAATATCCTTAGCAGATAGTATTTTATAAGTGTTAGCTCTTATATTTTGTTAGGATTTTTATTTTTACTTTCCTCCCCCTATTTTTCCCCTTCTGTTCTGATAGAGTTACTAACATTTTATGTGTGGCTTTCCTCTTCCTTTCTATTGTCTCCAGAAACCCTGGTCCACTATTACTGATACTAGTGAAGACCTGAGTGGGAGCCACAATCCCAATTTGGGCATGTCACGAGGTAGCCAGAGACTGTCATCCCCAGACAGGGCAACATGTTCCCAGAAGACCACCGCCAACCAGTTTACATAGTTGACAAACCTGGTTTCCCAGACAATCAACATCACCCAGAGATGTTGCTTTCCTAATACGGGACAGAGACAGTTCATGGTATTTTGCTTTGAAAATCCTACCCGTTCTCCCCCCCAGAATTTCATGCCAACAGCCTACCTAGACTCTATGCTGGATCGAATTCCCTTCTTGACAGGAAAATTTTTCACTCAGTGGTCAATAGTTAGTTTCTAACAGTTTTTATTTTTAATTTAAGAATACGTATAAAAATACCAGATTCTAGATTTATTTGATTTATTAGACTTATTTTTCTCCTTGAAAGCTATGTTAGATTAGAATTGCTACTGTAACAAATTTCCACAAACATAGTGGTTTAAAAGAACACAGATTTATTTGCTTATAGTTCTGGAGGTCAGATGTCTGAAATCAGTTTCACTGATCAAAGTCTTGGCAGGGCTGGTTCCTTCGAGAGGCTCTGAGGGGAGAATCCATTTCTTTGCCTTTTTCAGCTTCTAGAAACTGCCTGTATTCTTTGTCTTGTGGCCCCTTCCTCCGTCTTCAAAGCACATCACTCTGCTTCTATCATCACATTGTCTTCTCCAACTCTGACTACTGCATCTCTCTTATAAGCACTGTTATGATTACAGTGGGCCCACGTGGATAATCCAGGATTATCTTTCCATCTCAAGAATCTTAATTTAATCACATCTCTAAAGTCCCTTTTGCCACATAAGGTAACATTCACAGGTTCCAGGGATTAGGAGGCAGACATATTTAGGTGATCATTATTCAGCCTACCATAAAAATGCTTCACCAAAGAGAAAAAAATTAAAAAGCTAAAGAAGAGAGGAAGGAAGGGTGGAAGAAAGGAAGGAAGGAAGGGAGAATGAAGGGAGGGAAAAGTGTGAGAGAGAGAGAGAGAGAAAGGAAACAGTAAGGGAGATTTTGCATCATACGGATGAAAGTGAATCATACACAGCTCTTCCTTGATGAAGCATAGAAAGAAGCAGTCCATCATCATAACCAGATGGATTTCATGCTTTAAAAAAGAGACATATTTGCTGACATGAAAGAAGAAAGGGAAAAAAAGTAACACAGGTAATACAAAAACTGTCCAATTTGAGAAGTACCACAATCAAGAAGAGTGTGAATTACTTAGGGAAGAATTTTGAAAGGATCCCACTGCAGAGATTCAGAAGGAAGGGGAAAATAACAAATTCCTCTTCTACTGTAACTCAAGTGAGACCCTGAATGGCAACAGCCCTTCAGGTAATCCTCTTCCTATCCATTCCCGCTGCTCGTAAAAACATCCCTCTGGTATAAGCCTGATTGATCATATTGGAGAGTTTAGCGGAGAAGAGTGCCACCATCTGCTTGATTTCAGCAATAACAAATCCAATGGGATGCTACAGGGAAAGATCTTGTTATATTGTGTTCCAGCTATATCAACGCTGGACTGTTTGATAACAGTCAATTTTAAGAGATATAAAGGGATATAGATTCACATTTGGGAGATATTTTCCTTATAAAAGATTCATTCTTTCCTATCTAGTCAGGCAGAGAAAAACTTAAAGTTCAACAAAAGTAATTACAGCATATTAATTCACTCACTGTAAATCCTGGCTATTTTCATTAAACTTGTGTTTTCTATTGAGCAACAGTGTTAATTATTCATAATACATAGGTATCTGATTTGAGCTATCTTGTCATGTCATTAAATTAATCATGAATATGTATTTGTGAAACATTTTCAGCATATCTCATGATTTACAGATGCTTCTGCAAATGCCTGTAATGCAGTCTTTCATTAACATTGCTGAACTAAATGCATTTTCAAAGGAGAAGTCTTAAAAATAACACGAGATGTAAGCAAAATAACTACACTAAATTTTATCATGGAAATTTGTTTAATAAGGGTTATGAGAAAAATATTCATGAAGCACAAAATGAGACTATTTTTCAAGTAAAAGAAAAAGAGTTTCTGTTTTTGTTCACAAATGCCAAAAAAGGAAAAAAAAATATATTTGAAAAAGGAAGTAAAACTGCTTCAGGTTTTTCCTCTCAACATAAGCCATAGTATAACTTCTAGAAAGTTGAAGTTATTCTCATTTAATGTAAGTCATAGTCATATTTGTTAATAGAATAAAAGTAGGAATTGGGTAGTTTAGAATTTGCACATGCATACAAAAAACACACAGACAGTTCTACAAATTTCAGTTAACTTAATACTATTTGAAAAACGAACAAGAATGAATAATCAGAATGTATACTAAACTAACACACTCTAATTTAAAACATGTGGTTTAGATAACATGTCATTCATGTAAATCAAATTTATTTCCAAGAGCCAAAAAGAAAGGGAGGGGACAAAACAGAGATGACATTTTCACAATATTTTACTAATGAAAATCCAAAAGTGCATGAGTTATACACCTTTATTTTCTTCATTCCTCAGTCAAGTATTTATCAAAAACCCATGCTATCAATAATTACTAGATGAGATATTTTGATAGGTCTTGCTCAGTACAATCATACAGTGCGCCATGGGGAAACCATCTCTTCCTGGATCATCTTGATGCAAAACCATAAAATACATCAAACTGAAATGTTACAAGTACTATCTCTCACTACCCAGAGACCCAAATCCTGGGGTCTTTTCATCCCTTCCCTCACTCAGATCAGGCCACCCAGGCTTAGGAACTTTCCTGAAGGCCCTTCCTAAATCCAGAATTTATAAATTTGTCCCATTTTCTCAGTCTTCCTATGTCACTGGCCAGTTAACTGGGAAGATTAATTCCAGCTGTAAGCTGGTAAAGACAGATAATACTATGCTTGTTAAATTGCAGTCTGGGCTGGGAGGGCAGCCAAAGCCACAGGACAAATGTGGAGCATTAGCATTGATTTTAAGCGCTCTCGAAATACTTTCATATACATAATCTCAATTTTTGCCCTAGGAAAATCTAGTTAAAGACTATATCTCCTTCTTGAAAATGTGAACTGAAATTGTATTACCTTAAATATAATGCATTGATATTTATCTTTGAAATATTCATGTATTGTAAGCTGAGAACCAAAATTGTTTCAAGAATTATAGAATTATTATTTAGTATAAAATTCTTATTATTTTAATAAAATAAGAGGTTGTGTGATGAGGTAACTATGAACTATGAAAAAGTTTTGTTTCTTCTAAGAAGATCAGGAATGACTGCTGAATTTTATCCTATATTAAGCCATCAGTTGAGTGGCTAATCAAAATCCCAGTAAGAACAAAAAAAAAATTAGAAAATAGTGTTCAATGAAGGTTGATAAAGAATTGTAAAGTAGAATAATTTCTGTTCCATAAATACATTTGGCAGAATTATTGTGCTCCAAGAGTACAAATATTTTAATGTTTTGCAGGGAAAAACAGACAACTAACTTTTCCCCACATTCCAATGAGAAAAGAACTAAGATCCAAATGTGGTCAGTTTGGGGCTATCTTAATGGTCCATTAAATCACAGCACAGTTCATTGAGTAGATTGTGCCACGTTAAGATGGACTTAGAAACTAAATCAATTGAAAAACAGCTGATTTGTTGGTAGAGCCAGGCACAGCCTTAGAAAGTATAGTAATTTCCCCAGATTTTTATAGGACTATTTCATTTAATAGAACTTTGCTAATTCAAATGTATGAAAATGTTACTAAAACCCAGATTTTGCATTATTCATGAGGAAAAGACAGGTTAAGCAAATTCACAGGTGAAGAAGGTGCTAAGAATGTTTCATCTATTTGCAACTGTTTTCAAATATTGTAGTAGTAACCATTTGTACTAAAGCAATTAACGTGCTAATTATAGATAGATGCGCCCCTACTCTATTCCTCAGACTAGAGTCAGCAAGGCCTCTGTTTGGCTGGGCTTTTCACTTAGTTTGAAGAACTGAATGTACTTAGAAATAAGATTGCATTTTTTAACAAACAAGAAAAACTCCATTTCATATGACTGATTATTCCCCAGATTTGGGTATCTCACTCATCAAATTCACCCTGTGAAACATAACAGCTGCCTAGCATAAAGCTCTGTTGCAATATAATTAATTTATAAAACAGGTGTAACTTCTACTTCTTTGCCTATTGTTCAAAAGTAAGCTCATATAATCTATAATTCAAATATTATGCCTATTCCCTAACTGGTTAAATTTTACCAAGCTGTACTATATGAGGGGAAAATTGGTCTATAGAATATTTGAAAGTGATAAATTATTGATTTTTAATGTTAAACACACTCTGAAGCAGGAGAGAAGAAAGAAGAATCCAGGAGGTACAGTTTTTTGTTTTTTTTAATACTGGCTACCATTTCTGTTTACTGTTTTTGGCAGTCTACATGGTTTTCCTCTAGTCATATGGCATTTTATTCTAAAAGTCGTATTTGCAATGCCAGCTTCTGTAGGACCCAGGTGCTTAGCAGTAATGGATTTAGATGAGCAACTAACATTACTGTGATAGTGGCATCACTACACAGTGTTTTCCCTCTGCCGTAATAGTTCTCTACTTCAATACATATTCTCCTTTATATTTGCCCAAATTTATTAAAGATAATGAAAGAAAATATTTAGTGAACTCATGGTAGCCAGAAATGAAAGGAGGGAGGGAGGGAAAGAAAAAAAGAGGGTGAGAAGGAGGGAGGGGAAAAAAAGAAAGATGAAAAAATAGAGAAAATAGACTTTGGTATTGTTGGGCTCCTGAGAGGCCCCTACAGATGATCTAAAAATGAAAACCTATGTTACATTGGGGGAAGGGAGGTTCATAACTGGAAGGGAACGCAAGGGGTCTTCTAGGGTGCTGGTAATAGACTACTTCTTGGTCAGCTTACTGGTTACATAGGTAGGTTCAATTTGTAACAATTCATCAAACGGTACACATGAGATATATGCAGTTTTCAGTGTGTATATTTCACTGAAATATTTTAAAATAAAACATGTGCTACAGGACAACATGCATTATCTCTCATCTGTTTTAAGTTTACCTGGATGAAGTCCTCTTGAAAGTGACTTAAGGCCATCTATCAATTTCATAGTCAAATATGATCTTTTCTTATTGAAGAAAAAATAACATTGAACTGCTAAGCTTAGATTTCAATTATGGCTGTAGCTCTTTAATAACTTAGTGGTCTTAGACAAGCGCCCCCCAGGCTGTTTTCTATTTTTGGAAGATGTTACAGGATCATTGAATGAGACATGAATTCTGGTATTGTTTTTCCTATGGTAGGATGAACAGCCAGTCTGTTTTCTGGGCTTCCTTGCTCCAGAAATAACGATCTTCTTTGGATTTCAACATCCATCAGACTGGTCTTAAGAAACCCTCAGACTGGTCTTCGTTTGAAGGAACGAAGTGTATTATTTGAAAGGAAGCTGCAATTTCAGCAGAGTTGGGGGGAAGGAGGGAAACTGGTGCATTTTGAGGAGGAAGAGGCAGAGATAGTTGGAGATCTGCATCTGAAGTGGGTGGAGGAGTAGTAGGTTTTGTGATCAGCTGAGTTCTGGTCACACTCCTATGGATCTGTCTACAGTATCCATGGTAGCTGAGAGCAGTTTCTCAACCTTAGCACTATTAATATATTGGGCCAGATAATTCTTTGTTGTCAGGAGGTGTCCTGTGCATTGTAAGATGTTTAGCAGCATCCCTGGCCTCTACCCACTAGATGCCATTAGCACCGCCCCTCCAAGTTGTGACAACCAAAAATGTCTCCCATCATTGCCAAATGTCTACAGAGATCCAAATAACTCCTCATCCCTATTGAGAACTACTGACTTACAGCAAAGCGCTAGGTGTTGAATTTGGCATGAAAAGAATGGAGGGAATAAATGTCAGGAGCTGCAAAGCCACTTGCCTTTAAATGGGCCTCCAAAATTGACTAATAAGCACATAAAGTTATGCACATACAGGCTAAGTGAAGTCCAACTTCTCTAGATTGAGTAAATCTAAAACTCATATCCAATCTCAAGGGTTGGTGGGGGTGGAGGACTATTCAGAATTCACAAAACCTGGCAGGTGGGGATTAAGCTAAATTTGATTTGATTTAGAAAACTAAAGAAATGTGATAATTATTTTGTGTAAGTGTCATGGTGCCAATTTGTACCTGTTATGTGTTTTAAAAAAACTTAGCAATGTTCCTAGCATACAGCAAACAGCCAACAAAATTAAATGTGATATTATCATCCCTACTTTGTCGATGATAAAAATGAGTCACAAAGAAGGTAAATAACCTTTCCAAGAACCAGAGCTAAGTCATAAACAAAATGGGTATTAAAATGAATTACTCCTTGCGCTCTTACTCTTTGTAACACTGTTGTGAATATTAACAGTTAATTTTGTTGGAGCGCCTAGGAAGTACCGCTTTACCTCCTCTCAGTTCAACTTAGAAAATACAGGAAACCATTATGTTCCTAACATCCATTTTAATCATTTCAGGATATAAGAAAATTATATAACCCAATTTAATTTCTTTTGGACAGGGAAGACACCTGAAACAATACAAGAACCTGCCAGAATGAAGGTGCTTAAGTATTGAAATGGTAGATACAGACTATACTCGTTAAAACATTCTGAAAAAGAAAACCCAAAATAGATCGAGGTAGTTGAGGAAGGCATCATGGGATTTGAGCTACGCACTTAAGAATAGATAGAACAAGTGAAAAATTTTGGGAAAAGCTTAGAGATTGGGAAAACAACATATGTATTTCTACTGCATGAAGGCCCCACAATCTGGTCCCAATTTTTATCCAGCCTCTATTCTCCTTACAGCCCCTACAGCCTTTCCTTCTACATACACACACAAGCCTTCAATCACACTATTCTTCAAATATGTCAGACCCTCTCAGAACTCCCGTCCTTTGTAGAGGATGCCCCCTTTGCCTTCAGTCACTCTGCTCACTCTGGCCCACTTCACTTAAAATTCCTAAAATTCCTTCAAATTTGAAATTCAAATTCACCTCCTCAAGTTTCCTAAGAGAAAACTAGCAACTTCCTCTTCTCTATTTTAACTCTGTCATAGTACTTAATACCTTATTTGGTGATTATGCCTATAGGTCCCCCCACTCAATGTGTCAAATGCAGAATTTCCGATAAGTATACCTGCATTTATTCAGCCTGATCCAAAATTTTGCTCTGCCTTTAATTGAGCACCATCAAAATCTGCTTATACAGATACTCACCAGACCCTTTAAATTCATTTTAACTACACAACTAGTACATAACTCCAATTTCCTTTTACATTTTCAAAAAAGTTAGACCTAAATCTAAAATCCCCTTTGACCTCCCTCCTCAATCCTAGTGATCGTTCCCATTCCCCTGAGGTAAACAATATTATGTCTTTGGTGCATATTTCCATTTTTTTTACCTTTAGTTAGTGTATATGTGTGCTGTTTTATTTTGTGTGTTTGTTTTTATTTAGGTCGTATGTTCTATGTATTATACAATATGTAACTTTTAGAGTCATCTGTGTTGATACCTGTAGTTTGTGTGTCTAGATTCATAGATGCTATTCTATAAATGTACAAGCCATGTTGATTTAAACTTCTTTTGGAAAGACGTTAAGTTTGCTTCCAACATTTTGATAATTCAAATAATGCTGCAGCGAACATTCTTTTGCCCTTAGGCACAGCTATCTAGAAATAGAATTTCAAGGTCACAGGCTCAGAAAACTTATTTTTAATCTAGTTCCAAATTTCTGCCTAAAGTGAATAAATCAGTATATTGATACCCTAAAAATAGCTTAGGAAGGGACCTGTTTTCCATATTTTTGCTGACTTTTTTTATTGCCAGACTTTTGTTTTACTTTTGCAGAAAATAATCTCATTTTTGTTTTTATAAACATTTCTCTGATTACACTAATTTGGGGAGGATTGATATTTTCCTAATATTGAATATTGCCATTTATGAACGTAGCATAGTTCTTTATTTAGATTATTTGTATTATTGAATAAAGTTTTATTATTTTCTCCATAAACATCTTGTATTTTTTAAGTTTTTTTTTAAACCAGGCATTTTATATTTGTTTCTGTTGTAGACAGGCTCTTAGTCTCAATTTTAAGTTTTAATTTCTTACCAATGAAAAATAGGAAAAATTGATTTTTTCATGGGAAATTTTATCCAACTAACTTGCTAAGTTCTTTTATTAGTTCCATTGTTTTATTAGTTGATTCTCTTAAATGTTCTAGGAAGACCATCATCTTTCCAATCTTCAAGCCATTTTTTTCTTTTACTGTTTTGCTTGAATCTCTAGCATAATGATCAATAATAGTAATGATAATAGATATTTTATTCTTGTTTCTATCCTTACTGAGCATGTTTCTAATATTTCATTATTAAATATAATGTCCACATAGATTTTTATCAGGTAGCTTTTAATGGGTTAAGAAACTATCTTTCTATTTCTTACCTTTTAAGAGTTGTTACCATAAATATATGTTAGATTTTATAAAAATTTTAATCAGCATCCATTGAAATAATCATAATGTTTCTCCTTTAGTCTGTTAACAAAAAGAATTATCTTAATAGAATTTCTCAGATTGATCCATCTTTATAATACATGGATAAACCTTCTTGGTCACTGTATCAGTTAGGAATTACATTCAGCTCCTATCAAGAGAGACCTGGCTAGAGTGGATTAAACACACAAGGGCTCATATTTAATCAAGTCTAGAGTAAAGTAGTTGCTGGCATTGGTTCAGCAATTAAAGGACATAAAGGAGAAAGTCTCTGTCTTCTCTTGGTTTTTCCTCATAGTCTCAAGATTACCACTAGAGATGTAGGCATTGTGTCCTCATGAAAGGCAAGAAAACTGAAAAAAAGATAGTAGGGTAACAATAGTTTGTCAGAAGTCCTAACCCATAATTTCTTCTCGCATTTTATTAGCCATCCAACCTCCAAAAGATTGAGAGGAATATAATTTTTAAGCTGGTCGTGTTAATGACTGGATTAGAATTAGGGTTTTGTTACTAAGGGAGAAGGAGCTGAGTATTTAGTAGGTAACTAATTATCCTCGCCACAGCCATAATACACTGCTATTCTTTTAAGGCATTGCTTGATTTGATGGCTAATATTTTATTTGTAATTCTGCATTGTCAGCATTGGTACAACCCATAGAGCTTATTCAGATTTCACCAGTTATATATGCACTCACTTGTGCCTCAGGGGAAAAGGGGTATAGCTCTATACAATTCTATCACTTTGAGTAACCACTACCATGATCAAAGTGTAGTGGTTAAGATTTAGTGTTCTCACCACCACTGCCTGAGTTCACTTCCCTGTCAAGGAACCATACCATCCATCTGTCGGTTGTCATACTGTGGCAGCTGCATGTTGCTGTGATGCTGAAAGCTATGCCACCAATATTTCAAATATCAGCAGCGTCACCCATTGTGGACAGATTTCAGCTGAGCTTCCAGACTAAAACAGACCAGGAAGAAGGACCTGGCCACCCACTTCTGAAAAAATTGGTCATGAAATCCCCATGTATAGCAGCAAAGCATTGTCTGATTCAGTGCTGGAAGATAAGAGGATGGCGCAAAGAAGACAAAGCAGGATCTTGCACTGCTACACACAGGGTTCAGTTGGAACCAACTCAACAGCACTCACAATGACAAACCATACTTAATTGTACCATCTCCACAAGACACCTCCAGGCTACCTCTTGACAGCCTCGCTAACTCTTGCCTCCCCATCCTAACCCTCCGCAATGGCTAATCTGTTTTCCATCTCTGTAACTATGTTATTTCACAAATGTTGTATGAATGGAATCATGCAATATGTATCCTTTTGATATTAGTTTTTTCTCTCAGTATAATTTCCTTCAGGTTCATGCAAGTTATTGCATGTTTCAATAGCTTGTTCCTCTTTTTATTCTTGAGTAGTATTCTATGGCACAGATGTATCATATTTCACTAACCAATCACCTACTGAAGGACATTTGGAAAGTTTCTAGTTTTTGGCTACTATAATAAAGCTGCTAAGAATATTTATGTATAAGGTTCTGCATGAAAATAAGTTTTTATAACTTTGGCATATATACACAAGTGTGCAATTTCTGGGTCGTATGGTAGGTCCATTTATAGTTTTAAAGGGAACTACCAGAGTATTTTCCAGAGTGCCTGTAACATTTTATATTCCTACCAGTGATGTAGGAGAGATCTGGTTTTCCACAACCTCATCAACATTTGGTATTATCACTATTTTTCACTTGACTCTTCTGATAGTTGTATAGTGATATCCCCCATGGCTTTAATTTGCATTTATCTGGTGACTAGTGATATTGCACATATTTTTATGTGCTTATTTTCCATCTGTATATTCTCTTCAGTAAAATGTCAGTTCGAATATTTTGCCCACTTTCTGATTTGATTGTTTGTTTGTTTTGGTGAGGAAGATTAGCCCTGAGCTAACTCCTTTTGCCAATCTTCCTCTTTTTGCTTGAGGAAGACTAGCCTTGAGATAACATCTATGCACATCTTCCTCTATTTTGTATGTGGGATGCCGCCACAGCATGGCTTGATGAGTGGTGTAAGTGTGCACCCAGGATCCGAACGTGTGAACCCCAGGCCACCAAAGAGGAGCATGCCGAACTTAACTACCACACCACCAGGCTGGGCCCTTGATTATTTGTTTTTTAATTTTAAGTTTGAGAGTTCTTTATGTATTCTAGATATAAGTCTTTTGTTAAAGATATGATTTGCAAATATTTCTCTCACTGTGTGACTTGTTTTGTTATTCTTTTAACAGAGTCTTTCACAGAGAAAGGGATTTGATTTTGATGAAGTGCAATTTATCAATTTTTTCATTTTATGGATCATGCTTTTTGGTGTCAAATCTAAGAACTGTTTGCTAGATGTCAGCAGGAATGGTGCAATAAGGACCTCCAACAATCCTCTTGTCCATAAAAGCAGTGATAACACACAAAATTGTCAGAACCAACATTTTCGGAACTGTAGAAATTAGCCAAAGACATTCAACAACGTAGAGAGTATTTAATTGAGAATAATGGCTGTGTCTTGGTAAAAACAGTGAGCTCTATGCTATTTTTACTTTTCCTAGTCTCATGAACCTCTCATCAGCCCTATGGTAGTCTTGAAAACCAATAGCTCCACTATCATGTTGAAAAGCAACAGCCAAACAGCCTATGGAGGTGAAAGAACAGAGCTGGATCTCCTCAAAAGCCCGATTGCCAGATAAGTGTCATTATTTGACCTGTCTGTCAATTTCCCAGGCAATCCCACTAGCAAGATTTGTTTTTTTCTGGCCTAACACAGAGCTGGCCCAATGCAAACAGGCTTCTCCCTGGGGGTGTTTGTCAAAAACAGTCAGCCACAATTGTTTAATATCTCAGCTGTCTGAGGTGGCAATAACAATTAGGACAAACATCAAATAGATCCAAAATCTTAAAAGGACAAATTTTTGAATGAGATGTGAATAGGTGACTTTGAAAAGCTCTGACATATTCGTAGGAATCTGGAAGGCCACGTGTATACATAAGGCTGTGGGCATGGCTATGAAAGACCCGAGAGGGCCCTAAACTCTCACCTCTGGATGAACTTGAAGTTCTGTTCAAATAGGAAATAAAGGTTAAGGTGGACTTGTAAACTGCCTGCCTGAGCATTAATTGTCCCCCAAATCACAGAGACCTTTTGCAAAATCTGCAAGACTCAATCCTTCAGTCATTTAAAGAAATCTCTGTCCAATCATAGCTCCGTTAGTAAGCTAACGGAGCACACACATCAGTGGCCACACGGTAAAAAGAATACAGACTCAAAAGAATGTAACCGGGAAAGCTACTAAACCAGCAAATTACAACAACAACAAAATAACAACAACAACAAACCTATTTTAAATGTCCAGTTTTCAAAAGAAATAAATTATAAGACATGTGGAGAAATAAGAAAGTATGGGTCATACTCAGGGGGATGAAAGCAGTTGATAGAAACATTCCCTGAGGATACCCAGACATTGGACTTACTAGACAAAGATGTTAAATGAGCTGTTTTAAATATATTCAGATAACAAAAGGAAACCATATCTGAAGAACTTACAGAAAATATGCACCTGCGAATGTCTCATAAATTTTTATATTTCAGACATTGTGTATACAGAAACACTGGAGATTGAAGTGTAAGATTTTGTAGGGTTTTGTTCTTCCTCAGAGACTGTTTAAATCCTTTTCTCTGTGACAGCAAAGATGAAAAGCTGATTATTCAAATTCCTCTTAGAGTCAAGTTGAACAGATCCTTTTCCTCAGTTTTAATTAGATTGGTTTCTCCAGTTATGTTCCCAACACCCAACCTCTCACACATCTGCCTTTTCAATAGTCACTGTTTGAACTGGGAGAGGGTAGCTGCATTTTGGGGTCATTTAGTTCATCTTATAATTCTACTTAGTCAGGGCCTTAGAATCCAATCACTACACAGATGCACAGGACTAAGCAATTTCCCTCTGCCTCGAACCCCTTTTCCACTCCTGTTTTCTTTGTAGAATTTGGGAGGGAAAAGCATGTGTTGTGAAAGAATTGTTGGACTGACCAATTCATTTTGGGAATTAGGGGTCTCCCAGATCATAATGTGTTTCCCAAACCTAGTTGATTCCTTCCCATGCCTGCAGTCTATCCATCTAAAGCAGATTGATTCTCCACCTGCATTAACTCAGACTAGACAGACGTTCACCTCCAGCTGTGGAACTTGCATAAGCTCTATGCTCACCTAGGAAGGGTTTGTTTCTCACCTACAAGTGGCCAGTGCCGTTGGTGTTACCATAGAAGCAAAATTGTATCACAACCCTCTTACTTGCTAATCGGAAGCAAAGTCTCAATTTGCTTATTGTTTATTTTTGTTTTCTAATAAATATATTTAAATTCTACATTTTTCTCTTAACTGTAATATCCCACATGTGTTTATATATAGGTAGTCAGTTGTTATTTATTCTAACTCTAAACATTAACACTTCCATTTTGATGTTCTCTTTGATCCATGACTTTTATTTTCTTTTCTAAGTTCATTGGATAACATTGTTACTGGGCAAGATGTTTGGCTTTCATTTTGTTGTCTACTTTTATATTGCATTTTGGTCAAGACATATAAGGCATAGTTTCTCAATTTTTAGAAATTTGTTGAAGCTTATTTTGTTTCTGATAAACAGCTACTTTTGTCTTCTAAAATCTTGAACGTTTAAAAAAACTATAACATATTTTTTGTGCAAATATTTCTGTAATCAAACTCATTTATGATATCTAAAACTTCCAGAGTTTTATTTACATCATCTCTATTAAACTGAGAGAGGTATTTTAAAATCTTCCAGTATGACTGGATTTTTATTGAATTTTATAGGTTTAGTTATTTTGTAAGGATCATGACTATTATATTATTTTGAGGATGAGGGTTCCTTTTATCAAAAATAAATACCTCTCTTCAATCCTTTTAATGCTTTGTGCCTTGAATTCTGAATGTTGTTGATAGAGTTAAACTATTTTCTTTTTATTAGTATTTGCTAAAATAATTTTTCCTACTTATTTTCCATCACTTTGTTTTACACTTGTGTTTAGTAAACAAAATATAGCTGTATTTTTAATACAAAGAACTAACATACTTTAACCAAACTCTTTTTATTTTTATTGTTAATTTATTTGAACTTATTCTTGCCATCTTATTGGGTGTTTTATATTCATGATACTCCCTTTTTTTAAAACATTTCTGTCTATTATTGGCCTGATTACATTTTCTTTGTTCCATTTACTTCTCTATATGTATAAAAGTTTTATAGTCTATTTCTAGAATAGTGGTTTGCTTTAAATTTTTAATATGCATGCAGGATTGAATTTTTTAATAGCATCAAGATTTAATCTGTTCTCAGTCTCCTGCATATACTTAGCCTGCCATCTTGAAGCCAGATGTCTTTCCCAGATATGTGAGGTTATACATCGCTGAACTTTTGGGGGAGATATATTTTGTTCATATGTCAGCAATCATCTATGCCTTTAAAATTTCTCTTCTCCAAATCTGCATTTCAGTTTTGCTGAGTTCAAAGCTTTGCCGAGTTCATACATTGGTTCCTGACCTGGTAAAAATGACAGTGAGATAAGAGGGAAATTTCCCACCAACCTAGTGAGATAGATACTCAGAGCCAAAATATGGTAATTAATAAAAAGGAAAGAAAATGAGTAAGTAGCTTGTTCTGCACATAAGTTTTTGGGTTCAGATAATTACTTGCTACATACTTAAAATTCAGCAGGAAAATATTTCGATGAAAACCTATCTTGCCTTTAGGTTGTATGTAAGGAGTACAGTGCAATACCCCTAAAATTCTAAGAAGTAACCCAAACGCAGAGATTCAAGACATGTTTACCAAGTACCTATTATGGTCCAAGGACTGTGCTACAGCTTGTTGTACAGAAATGAACAAAACAGGCATGGTCTGAAGACTTTAGAGAAATATACACACAAATAAATACATTTGTATTAGGATGCCCCAGCAGAGATGAAATGTTTAGATATTTTTACTCTTTTCCATAGAGAGAGATCTCAGAAACCACAATAGAGTCATGGAAGAAAGCCCTTCCCCTCCTAAAGAATAAGTTTGGGGACCTCAGAAGCAATGAACTATTTAATTCAGTTTTCTGGGGAGAATTAAAGTTATTAGAACTTTTCTGTTCTAAGCATTGAGAAAAAAATAGTTGTCTTACCACTAAGGAATGGATTCCCCAGGAAAAATGTTAAAATATATGTAATTCCACATTCTCCATCCCCTTCCCATAACAAATGTATGTTTATCTAAGTTACTGAAGGTATTCCTTTTCACTAGTGGAGCTGGTGCTTGTGCATACCTAGGCAAAACTTACTAGATGTAAGTCCTTTGGAACTGTTTAGACTGAAAAAGTTCCAAATAAAAGGCTAAAAACAGAAATGAATATAGTACTATTTAGAGAGTATCAAATTAGCAAATCAGTGCAATATGAAATGGTGACAGGGGGGCCATGCCTTGCATTGATAAAAGATCTGCTTTCCGGATGGGATTATGAAAAGCTGTGAAAACAGGAATCATATATTTGTCGACATGAACAATTAATTAAACTAGTGTCATTAGAAAATAATTAAACCAGGAAAACTAAAGCCAAGTTCATTAATCATTTTAAATTAATTATGACAATGATGTTAATAGCAATTTAGCATTTGCATTTGTAAGAACGTTTTAGAAAAGAAATATATGCATATGAGAGACTTAGCAGTACTGGCACTCAAAAAGAAATATGAATCAGAATTTCCTTGGGAGAGCAGACTTGTTAAAAATGTAAATTATTGGGTCCCACCCCTAGAAATTTAAGTTTATTAGTGGTGAAAAGGGTCCACAAATCTGAATTTAGCAGCCTCCCTCCCTTCTTGCACATACACACTGCAATATTGTGATTTATAAGAAATATATAAATTTAGTCACTCAGATGACTGAAATATATTTCTCAGATATATTTGGTTTTCATCCACAGTTTCTGATTTACAGCTCTCAAAATCCTTAGAATTTGCTGATCCATAAGAGCAATGGGAACATCTTTTGTTATATTTGGTCCCTTGATCTCAGTTCCTGAAGATGCTTCATGGCTATAAAGGTGAAATGCTTGTCTCGTTTATGTTAATGAAGCTGACTTTTGGACCCCATCCAAGGATGAGGGCTGGTTGTCAGGAGAACCAGACATGTAATCAGAGGATTGGAAATTTCAGTCCTACCCCTTGATTTCCAGGGAGTGGAGGGATGGCTTGAGATTAAATCAATTGCCATGGTCAATGACTTAGTCAGTCATGACTACCTAACGAAGCTTCCGTAAAAAACCAAAATGAAGCTAGTGGACCATTTTTGTCAGAGAACTTTCATGTTGGGGAACCAGAATGCTTTCACATGCTGCCACTTTGCAGGGTCCCAAGCTCCATGAGGTCAGAAGCGCCTTTGTTCTCAGAATCTCCTTTGTTCTGGGACCTCGCCCTGTGTATCTCTTCATCTGGCTATTGATTCGTGTCCTTTAATATCCTTTGTAATAAATTGGTAATCTAGTGAGTAAACAGGTTTTCTTGAGTTCTATGAGCTGTTCTAGCAAATCAATCAAAGCCAAGGAGGAGGTCATGGGAACCACTGATTTATAGCTAGTTGGTGAGCAGTGCAGATAGCAACCTGGACTTGCAATTGGCATCCTGAGTTGGAGAGGTCCGTTGAAACCTCCAGGTTGTAGCTGGTCGGTCAGAAGCCCAGGTAACAACCTGGACTTGTGACTAGCCTCTGAAGTGGAGGGTAGTCATGTGGGACTGAGCCTTTTATTCATAAAATCTGATTCTATCTCCAGGTAGATAGTGCCCTGCTGGCATCCAAGAACTGCTTGTTGCTGTGGGGAAGCCTTCACACAAGTTCGAATTGGGTCTAGAAACCCTTTGCACACACACACATGCACACGCTCACACAGAAGTGGTCATTCTGATGCAGATAATTAATTGGGTAGATAACACTTGAAAAACATTGCTCAAGAAGTAAAACATTGATAAAAATAAGAATTGTTATATTATCTATTGTGGGTTAACATTTGTTTGAATATTTTCTTTATATACTTTATTTTAAAATAGTTATTTTATTGCTAGATAATGAGGTTTAATTATCTATATGTAGTAATATGAAAAAATCTGTAAACTAATAACATTCTTAGAAAAATACACTGCTATAATTAACTTAAGAGGAGTTCTAGATCTGCTTTCTAGTAAGATGCTAAAACGGCAGGATAGTTGGCTCACTCCTCCAAAGTAACCACAGAGAAACTAGATAGGCAAAATACCAAGGAAAGTATAAAAGTCCTCTAGGGTAATGGTGGGATTGTTTTGTAGTTGTGTGTTTGGCAGGGTATTGATTCTAGACTTTAGCAGGACAGGGTTGGCAGCCTGGGGTTATTGTGGGAGAGAAAAGTACAACCAGAGTAGCTAGAGTTCTGCTTTTGTTTCTTCCTCACCATTGCTTTGGTAAAACTAGTGTCTGTCCACAGCAGGGGTGGTACAGAATTCTGGTGCAGGTGTCTGCAGGAGGCAGTTTCTGCTGGAGAAATACTAGAACTTTGGGTTCATCAAATCAGCTCAAGTACCAAAAGTGGAGACTAGTGGAGCTTCAATATATGGCACATTTGCTGAACTTTGAAGCAAATGGATTAGGAGGCAAAGGAACTATAATGGAAACTAGAGATGAATTGTACGCAATCTCAGGAAACAAAAACCCTTTAGGGGAAGTGGCTCCAGTGAATTAGCAGGACCAGTGAACTGATGATCCGAAGCCGATTTTACCATGGGGCCATTTTACTGATTTGGGGGAGTTGGTGCTATAGGCTGACTGTATAAGCTGCGCTGGTTTAGTAAAACAGAAGGCCTCTGCAGAGAAAGCTAAGCTTTCAACCAGCACACTGGATTGGAGAGACAAAAGTAGAAAACTGTGGGGTCTCAATGCAGAAGTTGTTTCCTTTTAAACATTGACGTAATTCTGAAGCTCTTCAATGCAGAAAACTAAAAAGTTAAGGCAAAAATCTCTCAAAGAATCACAGATTTTTATGTCATCTTGCAGGGCTGAGAGGACAAAGACTAACTAGCAGGAGGAGCTCTGATGAACACAAGCATACTGTCATTGTAAAGCTCTATCTTATGCTCTAGTGACAGGACAAACTACAGGTGGACTACTGAGCCTTTTGATAAATGTCAACTAAGCACCCAACTCTATTTGCCTAGGATGAAAAAAAGAGAAAATACTCTCAGGCATGATAACATCATCAGAAAGATACAATAAAAAATTATTAGTGGGGGGGCCGCCCGGTGGCGCAGCGGTTTAGTCCGCTCTTGGCAGCCCGGGGTTCGCGAGTTCGGATCCCGGGCGCCCGCCGACGCACTGCCTGCCAGCCATGCCGTGGCGGCGTCCCATATAAAGTGGAGGAAGATGGGCACGATGTTAGCCCAGGGCCAGTCTTCCTCAGCAAAAAGGGGAGGATTGGCGACGGATGTTAGCTCAGGGCTGGTCTTCCCCACAAAAAAAAAAAAAAAAAAAATTATTAGTGGGGCCAACCTGGTGGTGTAGCGGTTAAGTTTGTGTGTTCCACTTCGGTGGCCCGAGGTTTGCCAGTTCAGATTCTGGGCATGGACCTACTCACCGCTCATCAAGCCATGCTGAGTAGGCATCCCACATAAAAGAGCTACAACTCTACAACTATGTACTGAGGCTTTGGGGAGACAAAAGAAAAAGAGGAAGATCGGCAACAGATGTTAGTGCAGGGCCAAACTTCCTCCAAAAACAAAAAAAACCCCACAACAAACTACAGGATTCTCATCAAGTTCGCCTTAGGACTTAAAAAAAAAAATTATTAGCTATGCCAAGAGACAAGACAGTATGACCAAGCCAAGGAGGAAAAAACAGACTATGATAAAAGATTAAATACAATCCAGATATTAGAATTAGCAGACAAAGACTTTAAATAATTATAATTAATATAGTCAGGAGAATAAAGAAAAAGTTGTAGGAAATATTAAGAGTTTCACCAGAGACATGGACTATACAAGGAAAAAATATACAACTGAGATTCTAGAATTTTAAATATAATATCTGAAACTAGAAATTTATCTAATAGATTTAACAACAGATTAGAAATAGCAGTAGACAGGATTAGTAAACTGAAGGACAAATCAATGGAAACCCAAACTGAAGCACAAAAGAAGCCTATCAAATGTGTAATAAGAGTCCCAGAAGAAAAGAAGAGAGAAAATGGATCAGAAGTAATACTTGAAAAAGTCATAGCTAGCATATTTAAAAATCTCTTGGAATTCCTAGGAATAAATAAAATAATAACCTATCCTAGGCATATCACAGTAAAACTGCTGGACAGCAACGATAAAAAGAAAATCCTAAAGGCAGCAAGAGGGGGGAAGATATATTCCCTTCAAAGGAGTAATAATAAGACTGATGATGGAAGCTGGAACACAATGCAATGACACAGTTAAAGAACTAAAAAGAAAAACAGCCAACCTAGAATTCTTTACCCAGTAAAAATATTCTTGGGCTGGCCCAGTGGCCCAGCAGTTGAGTCCACATGTTTTGCTTTGGTGGCCCAGGGTTCACTGGTTCAGATCCTGGGCATGGACCTGCTCACTGCTGGTCAAGCCATGCTTAGGTGGCATCCCACATAGAAGAACTAGAAGGACCTACAATTAGGATATACAACTATGTACTGGTGGTTTGGGGGAGAAAAAATATATATTCTTTAGTTTACCTCTAGGAAGGTTAAAAAAAAAAAAAAGGTCTCAGACAAGCAGAAACTGCAAGAATATGTTACCTGCAAACCTGCACTAAAAATATAGAGAAATTAAAATTCCAGAGCTTAGCTATGTAAAGAGCTTGGACGCCATCAATCCTGTCCTTATAAGACAAAAGTTTAACATACTGAAAAACAATGACTTTTCTTAGATTCATCAGAGAATTGGGGTCACAGGGCAAACCACCACCCTGCAATCTGGACAGAAAGGGGAATATAGAGTGTCACAGCTGAGATCTGCTTACCTGGAGCAGAAGCTGCTGGAGTCATAATCTGATGGGAACACTTAAATAACAATTTTGATAAATTGTTGGATGATAAATGTGGACTAGCTACAGAGAAATTCCTGGAGAGCCCCACACTTTCATGAGTTTTTCCTCTAGGAACCCTGCCAGGTTCTAATGGTAAAGATCTAAGGGAAATCCCCTTCTGTTTCACATGTGGGAAGAGGAAAAGCATCCATTTTAAAATATATCCAGAGCATTCTCCATAAAAAAAGACCTAATCTCCGAGGGAAAATACCTTACCAGAGCCTTATCTGACCTGGGAAAATGGCACTTAGGTAACTCCAACCTGTTTAGTCTTGCTGTCTTACTTTGGGGAGGTATGGCTCGGAGGAAGCTATGAAACATGTTGAATGTCACAGCTTAGGGACTCAGGCCCACTAAAAGACTGATTTTAATCCAAATATTATAGAATGCTTCTCCTCCTCCTCACATTACCACTACATCAACAGGGCTATAGTATAAGAACAGTGAATTGCAACCAAAAGGGCTGCAAGACACAGAATCTGCTCAAAAAAGAGTTCTTAAAGAAATCCAAAGACAACAGGGAAGAAAAAAAGGATGACAGTAGAGAAAACTGAAGCCTCTGCACCTACAGCTACAACAAATATTAAACATATCCCAGCTTTGAGCCAAATTAAGATAAATCCTCACACTAAAGGCCTATTTACCCCAGATCCTATTACCCAATATACCATGTCCAACTTTGAACAGAAAGTTACAAAGTATGCCAAAGGGTAAATAAAAATAATCTGAAGATATAAAGCAAGCATCAGAACCAGACTCAGATATGACACAGACTTTGGAAATATAATATAGGGAATTTAAAATATCTATGATTAATATGTTAAGGGCTTTAATGGAAAAAGTAAATAGCATGCAAGAATAGATGGATATTTAGGCAGAAAGATGGAAACACTAAGAGTCAAGGGGATATGCTAGAAATAAAAAATGCTATAAAAGAATGAAGCATGCCTTTGATGGTTCATCAGTAGACAAGATGAGAAGGAAATCAGTGGTTAGTTTGAAAATAAATCAATAGAAATTTCCCAAAGCGAAGTGCAAAGAGAAGAAATAATTGAAAAAAAAAGAATATCTAAGAATTATGAGATTGTGGGCCATTTAAAAAACGTGCAACATACATGTAACTGGAATACCAGAAAAAGAAAAAACAAAACAAAATATTTGGAGTCAGAATGGTTGTGAATTTTCCAAAATTAATGATAGACACCAAACCACAGATCCAGGAATCTTAGAGAACACCAAGCAGGATAACTATCAAAAAATATAAAACCTAGGCATGTTATATTCAAACTTCAGAAAACCAAAGACAAAGAAAATCTTGAGAGAAGCTGGGAGGGAGGGGGGTCATATCTTACCTATAGAAGAAAAAGGATAAGAATTACATCAGATTGCTCATCAGGTTAAAAGTTAAGGAATGCAGGAAGATATTCCATGCTAACACTAATCAAAAGAAAGTGGAAGTAGCTATATTAATTTCACACAAACAAAATTAGCTTCAGAACAAGGAAAATTATCAGGGATAATGAAAGGCATTGCACAATGATAAAGGGGCCAATTCTCCAAGAAGACATGACAATCTTTAACATGTATGCACCTAACAACAGAGTGTCAAAATACATAATACAAAAACTGATAGAATTGCAAGGAGAAACAGACAAATCCACTATTACAGTTGGAGAATTCAACACCCCTTCATCAGTAATTCCAGCAGTGAAAAAATCAGTAAGGATATAGTTGAATTGAACACACCTTCAATCAACTTGGTCTAATTGACATTTATAGAATACTCCATCCAACAACAGCATAATACACATTCTTCTCAAGCTCGCATGGAATATTCATCAAGATAGACCACATTTTGGGCCATAAAACAGCTTGACAAATTTAACAGAATAGTAATCTTTCAAAGTATGTTTTTAGACCAAGATGAAATTAAACCAAAAATCAATAACAGAAAAATAGGTGAAAAACAAAAAAATGTTGTGGAGATTAAATAACACTCTTTTAAATAACAGGAGGGTCAAAGAAGTCTCAAGAGAAATTTTTAAATATTTTGAATTAAATGAAAATACAACTTATCAAAATTTGTGGGATGTGGCAAAAGCAATGCTTAAAGGGAAATTTCGAGCATTGAATACATATACTAGAGAAGAAAAATATCTAAAATAAAAAAACCTAAGCTTCTACCTTAGGAAATTAGAGAAAGGAAAGCAATCTAAGCCAAGGCAAGGAATTTAAGCCAAAAGCAAACAGAAGAAAAAAAAATTAGAGCAGAAGCCAATGAAACTGAAAACAGGAAATTGATACAATCAATCAAACCAAAAGCTGGTTCTTTTGAAAGATCAATAAAATATAAATTCCTCTAGCCAGACTAACCAAGAAAAAATTCTTCAGCATTACGAAAATGATCCCAGAAGCTGGCCCTGTGGTGTAGTGGTTAAGTTCACATGCTCTGCTTTGGCTGCCTGGGTTCATGGGTTAGGATCCCAGGCACAGACCTACACCACTTGTCAGCCATGCTGTGGTGGCAACCCACATACAAAGTGGAGAAAAATTGAAACGGATGATAGCTGAGGGCAAATCTTCTTCAGTTAAAAAAAAAAAAGCAGAAGATGATCCCAAACAGCTACCTGGAAATGGAGAAAGCAATGAAGAGCAATGAAATGGTAAATAGGTGGATACTTATAAAAGTACAAGACTGTATAAAATAATAATAGTAATGTGTCATGAAATTTAAAATACATGCAGAATTAACATGCATGACAACAGTAGGGCAAATGATGAGAGGTGGGTAAATAGAATTCAAGTGTTCTAGGATCTAGCATTATCAAGGAATTAATAAAATTAATAATTTTATTGGATGCATTAAATCATTTATCTATTCTCTAAAGAAGAGACCTCTAAAATAACCATTAAAAGAATAGTAAAGGATTGTGTAACCAGTGAAGGATGGAAAAATAAAATAATTTAAAATATTTTATTAATTCAAAGAAAGACAAGAAGGGATAGAAAAACGAACATAAAGAGATCTGTCACAGGTAAAGCAAATTGCAAGATGGTAGATATTGACCCAAGTATATCAATAATTAAATTTAAATGGAAAAAATATTTCAAAATGTAAGAATATCAGATTTGATTTTTAAAAATAACATGGCAATCAGAAAAGATACATCATAAATTCTGTGACACAGAACATTTGAAAGTAGAGGCATGAGAAGAGTTACCAGAGTTACTTGGGGACATTTGATAATGATAAGGAGACAATCCATCAGATAGACATAAAAATCCTGTCTATGTGCACACAATTACATATTTAAAAATGTATCAAACTAAAGCTGACAAAACTAAGTGGTGACCCACACAAATCTACAATCATATTGGGAGATTTTAATACACCTCCTTTGATAGCTAATAGAACAACATAAGGAGTCACTCCTCTTAATTCTACTTCTACCCAAAAGACAGAACTTGAAACCCTAAGGAGAAAAGTTTTCCCAAATGAAGAGTGATTCTTGGTGGTTTTCTGGTGTCTGGACCTCTGTAATCACAGATCATATCTATTCTACTCCCTTGGAACTTACAGAGCTTTATAATGTGAGATCTGACCTACCATACTCATTATCTGACAGGATATCTGATACCTCCCAGAGGAAATTTCCTCACAGAATGAAATAACAAGATATTTGAAGAGAACTATTTGCAAAGAAAAAGAACATACTGCATAAAAGTACTTCAGAAATAGAAGCATTAGAACAAATCAAAAATTTTAAATAAACCTAACCGATAAATTAAGTATATTAAAAGACAAACAAGATATTTTAATGTGAACTAGAATAAGAACACATTAAAAAAACAAACAGGGAAAATGATTTGAAAATAAGATAGTTAATATAAAGGGCACAATGGTTATATAGATTTGAATTGTTATAACTGAGGGAGAAATTAGCAATTGGAAGACCCAGTTGAGCAACAATCTACAAGGAAGAAGTAAAAGATAAAGAAAAAGACAATAATTGTTAAATATTGAGATATGAAAAACAGAATAAAAATAGAATTAAAAAATTATAGATAATAGAACCCCAAGAAGGAGGGCATAATAGAAATTGAAAGAAGGAAATATTTTTTTTAAATAATGGAGAAACACTTCCTGGAATTAAAAAATAAATGAAACAATTCATATTGCAAGGGTTCATAGATCGTTAAAGAGCAGAAGTTAGTGGGAAAAACACCTGGGAATTAAACAGATCGAAGCAACAAGAAACTTCTAAAAGCTTCATATAGAAGGAGCAGATCAAGGAAAACGATCAGATCAACAACACATTTTTTTCAACAACATCACTGGCAGCAATATGAAGATGGACAGTATTTTGAAGATATCAAAAGAAAGAAATTTGAACATAGATGCTTAGACCCAACCAAACTAATTCAAATATTAGAACATGATAAAAAATATTCATGTGAATTCAAAACCTTAGCTTTTCCCAAAAAAGACTCACAATGAAAAGAGTTTTGGATAATATTTTAAAACAGGATTTTAAATAATAACATTTCTTATTTTTCAATAAGTTTATGAGATGCTACAAGAAATATGAAGAAGAGATTAAATATGTCAGTAAAGTTTGCTTTCTTTAAAAACACAGTGAGCATCAGAGAAAAGAAAATATATACATATTACCCCAGAATTAAAATCCAGATAAACTGAAAGGGAAGGAGGGAGGATGTGGTGAAGGGAAGAAAAAGTATGGTAAATATATCATCTTGTTAGAGATGAGAGATATAGATAACAGTTGAAGACAATAAGTAAAGTAAGTTTTAAAATAGACATAGAAAACATGGAATAAGACACATCAAAATATTAGAATTAGATACAAATATATTATGAAAAAAACTAAATGTAAATTTTCTAAACTCACTCCTCAGGACACATTTTCAGATTAGATTCAAAAAAGAACAAATCAAGATATATGTTGTTTACAAAAGAGAGCTCTAAAGAATAAAGACATGCAAAGATTGAAACTTTTTAAAAAGTGAAAGCATTCTATGGGACAAATAGTAACCAAAAGAAATCTGGTTTAGGTAAACAATGTTAGAAAATTGTACTTAAAACCTACTGATATATACAAACAGCGTATAACCTATCTTGGTATGTCCTTGTATCTCCCCAGCTTCTTGTCTGGACACATTTCTGATCTGTGACATGGGGAAGGGGAACCAAAACAGTAGCAGGCAGTCTTACTGAGTGGAGGAGAGATGGAACAGAGTTACCAAGGCAGAGGTAGCTGGAAATCTGCAAGACATTGTAATAAAGAGGAGGGAAATAGGCAGAAAAAGGGCCCCAGAAATCTTTAAGTCTGTTCAAAGAATGACCAAGAAGGTGTAAGCTGAATATTTCACAGAGCTCACACAGACCTAGACAAGTGTATTCCGATCAGTCAGAAGAGAGAATCTCTGGAGAACACTCGAGCCATTCAGAAGAGATCCCTGTGAGGGCATATGTCAGTAGAGGGCTAAATTTCAGAGGAAAAGCACTATAAATGCACAATAAAAGTCTTAAAAACAAGCTTCCAATGAAAAATAGAAAATCTGAATAGCCCTATGTCTCCTTAAAAAATTGAATTTATAAGTAAAAAGCCTTTCACAAGAAGACTCTGTCCCAGATGATTTCAATGATAAATTCTGCAAAACGTCTCATAAGGAATAATACCATTCCTATACAAAATCTTTCAGAAAATAGAGGAAGGGGGAACACATGCCTGCTCACTTAATGAGAAATCAGAAAACTGTATTACAAAACGTGAAGAAAGTTACAGGCCAATTGGCTTGATAGATATTTAAAGATCACTTCCCCAAAACAATATTTTATATTGTCCCTTTGTTAAATATCCAGATTTAATGTCCTCAGGGCAATGCACCATAGTAAGATTCTGGATGGATGAAGGGCGGGTAAGAAAGAAAAATCAACCTAATTTTAGGAAACGGCATATATGGAAGTTCATGATCAGGAAATTGATATCCTTAAAATTCTTGTTACTTCTAATGTACTAATTTTGTAATCCTAAACTAGATTGATAGTAATATTGTGCAAGTATCTGCCCTGTTGCCTGAATGGGGTTAAAATAGAAAGGAGATCTAGTCTCCTAGGACTCTGTTCTGCTCTGCCTTTTACTTAGTTTACAACTGTGTTTTATTTAGCTTTCATTTCAACTAGATTATTTTTACTCACCAACATAATAAGCACCAAGACAATTTCATTTAAGAAATCTCCATTATAATTTTATCTTGAAATATTTATTATAGTTGTTATTGTTAGTTCACTTAGGCATGAGAATTCTGTCCCCATCTGACTAGACGAGTATCTGATCATGTTGTTAGAATATTGCAGCATCTGCCTCCAATAAAAGTTTCATGCAAAGTACTTATCACAATTCCTTAAGGATAGAGAAATGCGACTTTACCAAGTCGAAAAGAATAGGTTGTTTAGTATTTTTACACTTGCCTGCTAATAAATATTTAATTGTGGCATAATTTGACTGAAAATTGCCTTTATTATAACATATCACCTAGAAGAAAGTTTGTGGGGGAGGTCCCTAAAGCTCTCACCTACCTCGGATTGTTGAAGAATGCCACAATGATAGATGGACACACTGGCTTGAGTCAGCTCAGGTGACAACAACACCTCTTTAAAATCAGGACTAACAAATCTTATTTCTATTTCTTTCTTTCTTTTTTTTTTTGTGAGGAAGATTAGCCCTGAGTTAACATCCGTTGCCAATCCTCCTCTTTTTGCTGAGGAAGACTGGCCCTGGGCTAACATCCGTGCCCATCTTCCTCTATATGGGATGCCACCACAGCATGGCTTGACAAGCGATGTGTTGGTCCACACCTGGGGTCTGAAACTGCAAACCCTGGGCCACTGAAGCAGAGTGAGTGAACTTAACCGCTATGCCACCAGGTCAGCCCCAAGAAATATTATTTCTCACTCCTGTCTTCCTTCTCCCTTGTATCCCTTCTCTCTTCCCATAAGACAGATATTCTCATGTATGCTTATGGAATTCCAATATACTTAATCCCCATTAAATAGATTCTTAATGGTTTTTTCAGCTCTAACAACTTCCTAAAGTATACAGCATTTTGATCACTCATAGCTGGAGCACCTCTTACTGCAAGCCTACAGTGGTCTAAAAATGTACCAACATTTTTAAATAATTTAAATTTTAAAATATTTAAGCATTAGTAAAATCAACTTTTAAATGTTGATTAACTGCATTGATTTTTCAGTACCTTGTGCATAGTGATTCTGCTCCTTAAAGTAGAAATCAAGAACATTTCTTTACATAAGAACACATACCACGTCTATTTCTTCTTTAAAACTGAAACCTTAGCTGCCAGCTAAGTTCCTTGAGGGTTTTAAAAACATCAATCAGTTTCACAGCTGGAGAGAAAGTACATTCTGAGAGAACAATCTTAGCTTAAAGAAGAAAAGGCTTTGTCATTTTTTGAAGGCATACAATAAGTTAAATTTAAGAAATTGCAAGAAACAACTTTTCACTCGCATCTGACTTTATTTGAAGAGAAAAAAATAGATTAGACAAAGTGACCAAACACTTTACATCCCAGTTAGGTCTTGGGACTGCAAACAGTGAACTGTGGTGATGGCCACTGGGCAGGCTGGGCCTGGGGACACTGCCACTCTAATCCTACAGAATGTCACAGGGCTAAGACAAAAGCACTTTATGATTCCGACTTCTCCCTGAGTGGAAAGGTATTTCAGCCTCAGGTCTGAATCTTGGCAGAAAAGAACATCTAAAATCTCAAGTGAAAGCATTGGCTTTTGCTTAGTTCATACAACTTGCGTTTTATTTACCTTCCACGTGAACTAGGTTGTTTTTACTCACAAATATCATAAACATACAGAGATAATATAATTTTATCTTCAAATATGTATTACAGTTATTATTAGTTTGCTTAGGCAGAACGTGATAGTGAATTAATTGTATCTTCTTGGCATTTTAAAGGAAAATATAATTTTCTTAAAAAAGGATAATTATTTGACATATCTAATAAAGCTTGGTTCACAGTAACTTTGTTTTTACCGGTATTTTAAATAGGATGATTTCCTTCCCTATGTCATTGTCACAATATTTTGAGCAATGTGCAAAAGAATCAAGGGGATACTTTTAGTCAATTAAGGTAAATGTAAAAATGTACTATTGAATAAGCTTGTTCAGTTTTTACTGGTTCATACATATGAAAGACGACTACCGTGCAATGTAACAATTGAGCTATTGCTTTTTTAAAAGTTTGTAAATCTGTGTGCAAAATGCAATCATCTGTGTGGCTAAAACATGAAATTATAATTTGGTAATTAACATTTCATTTCACCCAATGAATTGTCTTAAACCACAGAGATTTCCCTCTGAAAAGTCTATCAAACGGAAACAAAGAACAATGCTTTCTTTCTTTTGTAATTTTAACTAGCTTTTATGTCTGAAAATGGGGGGAAAAAAGCACCAATTGTGAAGATGGATTAATGTTAATAAAATCATTTGGAACCCTCATTTTTAGGTTTATTGTATAAACATAAAGGTATGACTAAGGAGAACTCAATGTACTTTGAAAGAGCAACCTGAGACTTGCAGGTCCTTATTGCAGATGTTTGCTCATATTATTTGTCTTGTGCTATTTGTTCTGACTGGCTTTAGTTTTTGAAATGATCCATTTTATCCAGAATTTATTTGTCAGAATTCTCTTTAAAATTCAAATGTGCTCTTATTGCTATCATTTATTTAAATAGTATACTTTTTCCATTAACAAAGAAAATATGGACTGAACTGGAAATAAAATAGTCTGACGAGGAGTGGGGAGCCACTGGGGAAGGGCGGGAGGAACGGTGAACATTCTAAAGAAGGAGAAAGCGTTAGCTGAGCATCTAAACAAGATGATTTGGGGCCCTTCATTTTTAACCCTCACAGATATGTTGTCAGGTAACTATCATTTTCCAGTTTTTACAGATAAGGGAACTAGAGATCAAGATTAGTTAACTTGACCCAGATCACTTAATAAATGCAGAGCTATGGCATGCAAAGCCGGGTCCAGCTAACTCCAAGGCTGATGAGATGACTGAATACAATGTTTTGATCCTTCTGCAGAGTTCTGTAGAGGTAAGCAAGGACCACCTCCAGTAAAAACTGTGAAGTGGACAAAACTTCGATTTAGTGTCTCAAGGATTTTTAATGCTTCGTTCCCTATACCATGTAGCATATGCAAACATCTCCACTCTCACATTCACCCAAGAGCCATCAGTAATGCCTTCCCAGTCCCTCCCATTTCCTCCTGCCCTGTTCTTCACTATTCATTCATTTAATTGTTCACTCATTCATGTATGCATTCATCCACCAAATATTGAGTGTTTACCATGTGCTGGGCACTGTTTGGGCCCTGAGGCTACAAGTATGACCTAGAAGAACCCTATCCTTGCCTTCATGGAATTACCATCTAATAGGATCTGAGAACAACCTTATGGAGATACTCTAATTGCACAATATTTAGATTGTGCAATTATTTAGATTACAATCACCCTGTTTTCCCATCTCCATCATCAACCCCAGTCAATATTATCTCAGGAAACAATCTGAAAACTCAAGTAAAATGTAAATCTGTGCATTTTATCCTGCCACATTCTCATAAGAGTCGAGATACCAACTGAAAGGTGGCAAGGGTAAGGGGGAGGGGGCACATATGAAGAGGAGTCTCTAAAGTAGGACAAGAAAGGTAGTACTACTCAAAGGAGGAAAAAGAGACAGAAAATGCATAGAAGATTGGTCAGAGCCGAAAGAAAAAGGTGGAAATAAAGAGCCTAGAGAAGTGAGTTAAGGAGAGTCCTGATTGGCAAAATGAGCTGTGTACCATCTGTCTCTCTGCAAGACTCTAAGCACCTTGAGAGAGGAACTGGGTCTTACTTACTATTCATTTGTGCATCATCACCACGTCACCTAGCATTCTGTTTGCACAGAGCGTGTACTCTTTAATATTTGTTGAATGAAGATGATATATAAGAAAGTATATATAAAGATATATAATAAAGTAATATTAAATACTAGTGATAACTGATAGGCAAGTTGTTAAGTGCATATAACTCCATGCCTTCTGACTCCCACAGGAACAGTGACTTGAGGGATCTGCTTGTTGCTTTCAATTCTTTGGCCTATTTTCTGTGATAATCATAAAGTCCATGTATTAGCCAGCGCTAAGACTTTTTAGCTATGGACTCAGCTGAGGAATATGAACGTCTATAATGTGCAAATTTCCTAAAGCCTATGACTGACCCAGTAGTCTCTTGACTCCTTACCCTGATCCCTTAAACCTTCTATATGTCCAGCTGGATATTGTGCATTTAAATCAGGCTGACCCACTCAAGGGCTAGCCACATTAGCCTTGTTGGAAGTAATCCCTTAGTTACGCTGCCCTTTCCAACAGCCTCTTCCCTGCGCCAATCCAACGGGCCCCTGATTTCTGACCTTTTGATTTGGTCTCTTGTGTCTAGCCCCATGCTCAGACATTCCTCAGGACAGAATTCAATTCTCATCCTTGGACCTCAGTACTCTCTAGGTCAGGGCTTGAGCTCACCCTTCAGTCCTTCCTGCTCTTGGTTGCTTTGGATAACCATTCGTGTCAACCAACTCTATTCCTGGAACTGCATTTCAGGCAGTGTGACCTGATATCCTGCTCAGGCCTACTCTAACTCCTCAAAAGAGGAAACAAACTCTCACATGCCTAGGCCTCTTTGAATTTCCTGCCTATGTGGATGAACAGCTTGAATCTCGAATTTAGGTTGTATTCTACTTTTGAATTCTCTCACCATGGTTAAAGCTCATCCCTGCCTTTGTACTCAAATGCTCACTTTTTCAGGGGCCACCCGGTGGCGCAGCGGTTTAGTCCGCGCTTGGCAGCCCAGGGTTCGCAGGTTCGGATCCCGGTCGCCCGCCGATGCACTGCCTGTCAGCCACGCTGTGGCGGCGTCCCATATAAAATAGAGGAAAGACGGGCACAGATGTTAGCCCAGTGCCAGTCTTCCTCAGCAAAAAAAAAAAAAAAAAAAAGAGAGGAGGATTGGCAACGGATGTTAGCTCAGGGCTGGTCTTCCTCACAAAAAAAAAAAAACAACAAATGCTCACTTTTTCATCTTTTCATCCCTTTATCTCCTCAGGCTTGGCTTAATTGTTAGGTCAGCTTGGGAACAGGTGTCTGGCTTTTCTCAGTCAGAATTTTTCACCACCATGGAGGCCTTTGCTTCTTAAACTCTATGCCTTAACATCCTATGAAAATATCTGCAAAACAAAAAAAAATATCTGCAACACTTTAATAGAATCTTTCAACTCTCAAATTGGGTAGAATATAGTTGGCTAATAGGATTTCCTATACCTAAGAATTTCAGACTTCCCTCATCTATCCAGAATTGTTCAAGAAAATTTTAAATCATCCAGAGCAACATCATCTTTAGAATACCTCCCAGATCTGAGGAGTCAAGCCAATCCTCCCAGGAAAAATCTAGCAAAAGATGTGGAGTAGGTTCTACCATTTTAGACAAAGATGAATATGAGGCTTTAGCTCCAGAAAAGTACCTGACTACTAGAGGAAATAATGGAAGCCTTGTGCTGTCTCTTCTCTCAGATGATGTCCTGTGATTCTCAGATTTAAAAAGAACAAAGCAGAAATGCCAGAAATTATCTCTTTCATGACTTTGAGTATTAGTCAAATGTTGGCCTGAATGTCTCTACACATGTTTGTTATCACTTCTCTCTCTCCGGGTGTTCAGGAAATGGAAAAGAATTGATTCAGTTCAGCTGTCACTTATTTCAGTGCAGCTAGTACAAATATATCCTGGTGTAAAAACGTCTTGTAGTTCCAACTGGCACTAGAATTAAGATATTTGAATACTCATTGAAGGACTTTTTCAATAAAGATATATTTGCTTAAAAGAAAAAATAATAGGTACGATTGAGTTTATCCAAGGGAATCTTTTATTTTGAATTACAGAATATCATTGTGCCAGAGCACAAGTTACCATTTCTTCAATATATATCTAAATATGTATATTTCCTTATTGCCTAAGGGGAATGTTATGTCTCTTTTTCCATTGAATAAACGCATATTTAGTTGCATTATAGAAGAACAGAAGAACATTTGGGCAGAAAAAAAGGAGGGTACTCAAGGGCAAGTGTGACTTTCTGACCTGAGATTTATGGTCTCTCCTTGATTTGGTGACAGTTATGCACGTAAATCTTTGTGCACTAAGAAGCGAATCTATTCCCTATGCTCTGTGTTAGTTGGGGGGAAAGGGAGCTCAGCAAGAACAGATGTGACCATTCGCTCAGTTACCCAATGAAAACAAGTAATTGCCATGGCAACTAGAGAATATCATGTGGGACACGAGCTGACCTCTAAGACTCTGAGTGCTTTATGCTATAGGAATTGCATATGTATACCTGCTTGTGTTGTAGATTCCCCTCCTAAGGGAGAGTACTACAGTGTTAAAACAATTATTTTTTTTTCTTTCTCCCTGTAATACCCTCTAGTTTTATTTTGATCCAAAATTGAACAAACTGGAAAGAATGTATAGTCTTCCATGTCAGACCTACAAAATGTATTATTAGAAGATGTAAATAAATGGTGAATTACCATAAAAAGATGAAAGGACTCCCACTTACAAACAGCTCAGGGAATAAAAAGCTCAGGTTATGTCTGAGAGCATTTCAGCTGCCTTTCAAAATAGCTGCACACTGACCCAAAGCTGTATTATTAGTCCTATTTGTTTAATGCCTGTACCAACCACAGGTTCTTTCAGCTGGAAAAGTAACAACAAAGCTAAATGGATAAATTGATTCCTGTAACAAACGGATGTGTATGTATAATGTAGATACGCTAAAAGTAAAAGTAAATAATTAAGCATTTACAATGTTTAGTACTTTTCTAGTTACAGGAATTTGTTGTAAGTATATGGCTCAAACAGGCTAATTACAGTGTAATTGCTCTGTGATTAACAGTCTCCAAATTATGAACAATATCCGAAACTTAACTTCTGCATGTGGAAACCTGGGATAAGTTCAGCCTTTACTAGGGAATTTCTCTGAATGTGAGAACAGTTTTCTAGGAGCTAAAATTGGTAAAACTTCTGGAGGTGAGACTCATTTCTGCCACCTGCTGAGTGGAGTCTCCAGGAAGAGCAGTGTGTGTGGCGAATGTGCACACTTGCCCTTCTCTTTACCTCATTGGAGCCTAATTTAATCATGTTCCTACCTTCCTCTGTTACAAAGAAACTTGATGTTATCTAAAATCTGAGTACTGACTGTCTAATGTTGCTCATGTCTGAAAGGAAAGGAAATACGCTAGTTAGGAGTACCATTAACTTTAATTCTGAAAAGCGAAATACATCTCTTTGCTCTTGGAACTGCTTTGGTTGTGGTTCAATGGAAACTGCCCTGAACTAGGGATAAATAGACATTGATTCTGGCTGCATGTCCTCTGTGGATACTGGGTCTTTGGCCACAATGTTCTCTGGATTTTAGTTCTAACATGTGTAAAGCAAGAGAAAGATTATTTCTAAGGGTCCTTTCAGTGCTAAAACGTAGCAACTTTCTGAAACTAGTCTTTATCAGTAACATATAGTTCCATATCTTTTAAGAATTCAAAGTTCATTGATGTCATTCACCAGAGAAGCATAATAATCATAATGTATTCCTAATAAGGTCATTCTTTCAAATACATTTTTTCTAAAAGTTAAAATATTACTTCTCAACCTGAATATTAAAATGGAATTATAAGTCAAGATGAATTGGAATAAGAATTATTGATATTATGCTTTCATGGTCAATCAGAAGAGACATTATAATATATATTTTTAATAATTAAAAACAAGTCATATATATAAAACACCATAATCAAAGTTAAAGATAAGTAACATACTAAAAGATATTTGCAACACAGTAAACAAAGACATTGTTTAAATCTAGAATATATGAAGAATTCCTGCAGATAAACAAGAAAAGACAAAAGATGCAATAAAATATAAATAAAGAATATGAATAGAGAATTCACAAAAGAGAAAGTCTGAATATCAGAAAAAGTGCAACTAATATCATAATGAAATCTCTCACTCATTATGCTGGCCAATGTTAAATCTCTGACATAATTATATATTGGCTAGTAAGTATGGAAACTGAAACTTTATTCACAGCTGGTGGGAGTGTACATTGGTGTGATCACTTTGTTCAACACTTCAGCAGAATCTAACAACACTGAAAATATCCATACCCTACAACCCAACAATTTTCACTGACATCTACCCTAACAGAAAAATATCTCCCACATGGTCATAAAGAGACCTATACAGTACAAAGTTGTTCACTGCAAAATTGTTTATAACAGCAAAAACATGGCTGTCAGTACGGAAATGGGTAAAAAAATGTAGAAGATTAGCAGAATGGAATAGTGCATAGCAGTAAATTAAGTAAGGTAGGTCTATATGTTGGCAAGGATAAATTTTTTAAAAGCCAGTAGCAGAGTGACTGAACAATATGTCATTTATATAAAATTTTTAAAACACCTACAAATTATATTTTATTCATGGATGCACATATATGTATATGAAAATATAAACTAAGAACTGATAGAACTTACATCTAATTCATAATAATGAAAAGTGGAAGGGATGGGAGTGGTGGAAGATGGAATTTTTCTAAATAAGAATTTTAACTGTACTTACAGTTTCTCTTTTATTAAAATTTATGAAACAGGGGCCGCCCTGTGGTGCAGCGGTTTAGTCCGCGCTTGGCAGCCCGGGGTTCAGAAGTTCGGATCCCGGGCGCCCACCGACGCACTGCTTGTCAGCCATGCTGTGGCGGCGTCCCATATAAAGTAGAGGAAGATGGGCACGGATGTTAGCCCAGGGCCAGTCTTCCTCACCAAAAAGAGGAGAATTGGCAACAGATGTTAGCTCAGGGCTGGTCTTCCTCAGCAAAAAAAAAAAAAAAAAAAAAAAAAAATTTATGAAACAAATAACACAGAATGATAGTGTTCATTAATTCCAGTATGTGCATGTAGTTGTTTATGGTATTTCTGAGCACTTTTCTCTGTTTTTAATTTTTCCAAAAATAATTTTAGAAGTATGTGATTTATAAGTACACTTAGTACTTCTATCCTTCAGAGTAACTATAAATATTCAGGAATCTAAAAAGATAGTTAACTGAGTTAGTCACAGAATCTATAACTAAAGTCATGTATTTGTTGATACTATTATTTTCTGATCATACAAGGAACAGTAAAAACTAAAATGAACACACTGCCTCTTTACTTAATTTAATGTGGGATAGAATGACTTCATTCAACAACACTGATGAGAATTAAGCATAATCAGGGGATACAAAAATCTAAAGAATGCCAAGAAAGTGTCTTAGAATTCTCAACTCCACTGACATGGGAGAGCTGCTGTAGGATAATCTACATATTTTCATATTAGAAGAGAACCTACAGACTGAAGGACCTGAGAATTAGTGTCTGATAAATGAATATTTCACATTTTTATAGTATTTCTAACTTAAAGAACTGATAGATTAAGACACTGTCTTGCTTAACATAACAGAAAGACTCTAAATTAAGAATATTTAAAAGCATTATATATCACAAGTGAGTGAGATTGCAGATTTTGCTGGTGAAGTGTGCTAGATATCAGCCCAGTCCTTCACTGTAATTACTCAGCTAAAGGAAGAATGACACTGAGTTCTGTGAACTTAAAGCACAGCGCAAAATAATCCCCAGAGATACGTGACATTTACATTGTCTAAGAAAAGGTAGTGAGAAATATTGTGATCCTGTGTAGGGTATACAGATATTAAAACAGCAGATTTTAAGTTTTAATTTGGATATGGGAACACTACAAATTAAAGTGTTTCCTGGATGCTATGCCCTTCAAAATAATTGGAATAAAGTCTCTTAAAAAAACAAGGGAAAAATTACTCGTACTTTGTAAAGAATGATAAACAAAATGATGAGAGGTGGATGGAAGCCCATTAGAGGATAGTTTACAAGCGTTCTGGCTTTGAGAACTTACCCTCAAAAAGTTGTATAAACCATTACGCAAGCAAGGGGAAAAAAGTCCAGCAGATCTAATTCTCAATAGGGCAAGGTTTTTACTTTCCTGATTATCTGAAACCAGAACCAATAATCTTGTTATTTTTAATGTCAGTGTTTCTCTGAATAGGATTAGTCCATTTACAGAAAGTGTACTTATCTATGAAGGAGCCTATTTTCAAATATGGATCTTAAAAGAGTAAATATAAGGTTTCCATAACTGGAGCCAGCCAGTGCATGACAACGGAACCAGGATAAAACTAGGAGAGCAAAAAGTGGTAGGGTCAGAACAAGACAGAAAGAGGAAATAAAAGTTAAATTGGGATAAAATAGAGGTAGTTTGGGAAAGAATTCAAGCAGGGAAGAAAGAACAAAAATATCTGGGAAAAAAGAAAGGAGAAAGACTTAGTAAATCTGGGTATTGTTGATTTTATAAGTAATTATGAAAACTGGCTTGTATTAAATGGATGCAGCTAATAATATTAGGAAGGAGCCGATCTTCAGATAATCACAAGTGCAGCAAAACACTTTCTTCCAAATTAGTTTCCAGAATCTCGGGAGCTAGCAAGTTACACCACATTCTGAAGAATAGGAAAGAGAGGATTTCACTGTTCATTGTAGGACTTAAATTTAGCCTAAAGAGACCACTCACATAAAAGTATTAGGCCAGAGACTCAAGCAGAGATTTCTGGAAGGATTCCCCTCACCTTCTATTAGCTACAAAATAAACACCTCTCTAAAACCCCTGAAATTCAAATCCACTTGTACTGTTCTTAAAGTGGGATTAAATGTAGTTAAAGTGGTTCGGAAGTCTTAGAAGATTCAGGTAACTTTCTCTCAATAGAATGAGTTTATTCTGGAAGTACTCAGTCATGGAAGTTAACAGCTACAAGGTAGATAGCATTTGAAGATTTTCATTAATATAGGAGAAAAAAATCAGGAAAAAGATCCTTCCAGATAAGGAAAGAACATCAAAAATATTTTTGCCTATACTTTTTTCTAAAATTAGATTCAATAAAACAATGGCGGGGGAATCCTATGGGGGGGGATCCTTCTGTATTAAAGATCATTGTTCTAAAACAGTGATTTTTGAACTTAAGTCTGCATCAGCATCACCTGGAGAGCCGATTAAACCATAGATTCCTGGGTCCCACCTTTGGAATTTCTAACTCAGTAGATATCAGGTGGGGCCCAGAATCTGTTCCCATGTGTTGCTGCTTTTGCACCAGGGACCTCGTTTTGAAAACCATTGATGTGTTAGATGCACATAGTTAAACATTGCCAATGTTTTTTGCTGAGGGAGATTCACCTTGAACTAACATCTGTGCCAATCTTCCTCTATGTTGCACATGGGTCACTGCCACAGCATGGCCGCCAACAAGTGGTGTAGGTCCATGCGTGGGAACTGAACTTGGGCTGACAGCTGACTGCGCTGAACATAACCACTAGGCCCCTGGGCCGCCCTTAAACGTTGCCAATTTTGTAATGGAAGTTCTAAGAATTTTACCTAGCTATTTTAACAGAATTTTGGGTTTTCTATTTCCAGTCTTCTACTTTTTGGTGGTGGTGGTACAGGGTTCCAGGGAGACACCTCGAGAGAAGGGACTGCAATATCAGAGGAGAAGGATAATTTCTTCTCACTGAAGGAATATTTCCCAATATTCAACATGAAATAGCCTCAGATGTCAAGGGCATATTCTCTTAGAGCAGATTTATTCACCAGACCCTCCAGGGAGGAATTACCAGAAAACCATTAGGAATTGCCATGGATTATCATCACACGTGACCATCCAGGCACAGCGGGGTCAGTTTTTAAGGAGAATTTATGAATGTAAGGTGGATAGTTCTGCTTCACACAGAGTTATGATTTAGAAACAATGTGCTAGACCACTCTGACATTAGTTTAAGTAAAACATGTTGAAAATATCAACTCCAGAGAAAAATCTAATCTCTGTTGTAACCACCACAAAAAAATTATTGATCTGTGTGAAGAGAAAGGACGAGAAACATGAGACCCCCAAAATGGATGTCAAGTGGGTAGATGTTTATTACATCAAAGCTATACTTCCAATGCCTTCTTTTTTTTTTTTGCTGAGGAAGATTTTCCCTGAGCTAACATCTGTACTGAAAAATGGTGTAGGTCCACGCCCTGGAATTGAACCCAGGCCGCCGAAGCGGAGTATGCTGGATTTAACCACTAGGCCACGGGGCCAGCCCCAAAATACCTCTTCTTAAGATGTACATCACTGTTACTTGCGTTTGAGTCCTTCTTCCAGCTAGACTGTAGACCCCTCGAGAACAGAGAGCATGCTTAACTTGTCTAATATTTTGCCATGACAGTAACTAAGTTCTGATTTTCAAGAGGGAAATTTTATTTGTGAAATACAAGAAAGACCTCTTTTACTCATTCAAACTCAGACAATACAGATTACCTTGGAACTCTGTAGGCTGTCATATTTTCTGTAGCAAAATGCTGACTAAATTCTTAGCTGCCTGATTAGTTCATAGGTCTACTTCAGAAAGTTTCCTGTTAAAAACGAGAGTAGGAATATTCATCTCTGTATTTTTACATTCTCCTGATCTTAAGCTGGTTATAGATTAGGCAAATATATCAAGTGACCCAGGTGAGATACAAAAGTTAATCTAAATCCAAAAGTGTCTGCTCCATGACCTTTTTCTCCAAAGGCTATTTCAGACTGTTGGAGATTGACTGCAACTTCCAGCCAGTGATGTGCTGGGGCTGAATCACATTAGCCTACGCGAGTTGATTGGACACATCTCCTTCCAACCCTGCATTCAGTGACAACCATATTGGAACTTTGAAATTGGCCACGGTGAGAATATTTACAGAACAGAGTTGGCAAATCCTACAGATCAGGCCTTCTGGTTTTCTGGAGAGCCAATTGTGCAACATTTGCCCGCACACTACCGCTTCCAACTCAACACCATCGTACAGCATGTGTTTGTGGCAAGTCAACAAGTTTCTGGACTGATTGTCCAGAGTGTGCCCCTGTTTCATATCTGTGTTCAAAAGAGTTCATAATATTTGGTGAAAGTACATATGCACTCCAACTAATGCACAGCTGAGGCCTACCCAGGCAGAGAACTTTAAGAAGTATCAGGAAAACTCTCCCCTGAAGCATATGTCAATTCTGCAAAGGGATGGTGTACTATCTAAATTAAAGAGGCCAATGTCAGATGTTTGTTTTTTGCATGTAGCAACAATTTATCCCCAGATCATTTAATGAATCACCTTTATTTTACACAGAAACACTTTATTTTATAGGATAACCTCAGCAATACCGGCAATATGATCTTATGTCCTTTACCCTTTCTTAGATCTTTCATTTTCTTATCCTTACAACAGAGAAGAAAAATCCCTTCTTTTATCTCAAAAGTTTGTTGTAAGAATCAAAAGAGATAGAAGTGGATCAAGAGGTAAAAACTTCCAGTTATAAAACAAGTCACAGGGATGTAATGTACAGCATAGGGAATATAGACAATAGCATTGTAATAACCTTGTATGGTGACAGATGGTAACTAGACAGCGTGGTGATCATTTCATAATATATAAAAATATCAAATCACTTTGTTCTACACCTGCAACTAATATAACATTGTATGTCAATTTTACTTCAATAAAAAAATAAAAATAGAAAATAGTAAAAGAATCAAAAGAGATAATGAAAGTGCTATGTAAACTTTACATGAATATGCAAATATTTAATGTGAAAGGCATTTTTTAGAAGTAGTAAAGATAGCCCTTCTCATTTCTAACTTACATTTTGAAAATAACATGCATTCCTATAGGTAATATAAGTTTAAAAAATGCAGATTTTTCTACTTTCAGATACTCTTTGGATACATTCATTATTAAGGTTACATAGCAAAATCATATACTATTCATATGTGGTTTAAAGAAATTACTGAAATCCTCCTGGATCAAAATAGCAATAGATAAAATAAATTTATCAATCTAATATTCAGGGAGATAAGACAGAAAGAAGTGATTAATGTCAGCAGTTTGCCTTTTCACTTGAAGGATTTCAAAATACTTTGTAAACAGTAAGATTACTCACACCTTACAGTATTTATTGTATTTCTCTTCCAACTTGCCTCATTTAATGAAATAAGCCACTTACTTAACTTCCTAGTGCACTTCATTAAATTAACTCTAAAATGCCTTGTTAGAGGTAATTTAGCCAAGAATAAGCTCAATATTGTATTCATTAACATCCATTCAGTCAAAGCGACTGTGGTGGATTTACCCGTAGACTAGTCCAGAATGTGGGGCAGAACTTCAAAGAGAGAGCAGTAAATTGATTAGGGGATGAGGCAAAGAAATCTGTTCTTAAAACCTGAATCACCTGGCCAATTAGCATAAAACCAGGCTGTGGCTATGACTATTGCAATCAAGTGATTTTCAGTTCAATTTGCTAAAAGACAATTTTGCCTAAGGCACAGTATTCTGAATTTACAGCTACTCTCAAATGTAATTTAAATAATGGAAGTGTATGTTTTCTTTAAAACTACCTCTTGGATGATTCTGTATGAAAGACATAATTAAGACAAGGAAGTTTCAGGAATGAAGTGAATAACTGCTCTGATACTTCTAGTTCAAGACAGTCACTCTGAAGCCATCCACAATTCTTCATATATCAGGGATACTAGCCCTTTAGCTGTGCTGTAAATTGTAAATTTGTCTCCAGTTTGTCATTTGTCTTTAGATTGCCTTATTGTGTTTTCGTCCTCCAAGGGTTTTTTTCTTTAAAAAAAAAATATAGTAGACTTTACCAATTTTTCAATATTACATCTGGATTTTGAGTCATATTTAGAAAGCCTTTTCTACACCCAGGTTATTGAGGAACTTACACATATTTCCTCTTACTACTTGTATGTGTTTTTTGTATTTAGGTCCCTGATCCAGTTGGAATTTTTTCTTACATATGGTTTGTGACATGTATCTTCATCTTCATCTTTTTCAAAATGGCTAGCCAGTTATCTCACCACCATTTATTAAAAAGCCTATCTTTGCCCAGTGATTTGTGACGCCATCTTTATTATACACTTCATTTCCATATGTACCTTGGTCTGTCCCTGAAATTTCTATTATCCATTGGTCTATTTATGGACCAATACCATACTGCTTTCATTTTAGAGGCTATCTTATGTTTTAATATCTTGTGAGGCTAGTCTTTTATAGTTTCTCTTTCTCATTGTTTTTCTAACTATTCTTGCATGATTATTTTTCCACATGAAATTTAGTATCAAGTTTTCTAGCTGCATAAAAGTAGTTTATTGGTACTTTATTGAATTGTATAAAATTTATAAATTACTTTTAGGAGAACTGACATCTTTATGCTATTGACTTGTTTTATTGGAAAGTAGGAATGTGTTTCCTTTGTACAAATGTATATTTGTGTATTTTAGGAATACTTCAAGCTTTTCTTCATACTGGTTTTGCTCATTTCCTGTTAAATTTATTTCTAAGTATTTAATTTTTGTTGACAATTGAAAGTGGGGTTTTCACTAACATTTTGTCTTCTGACTGGTTATTTATATATATGAGGATTATATTGATTTTGTATTGATTAAATGATTTTATATATCATTTGTATATCCTGTTACCTTACGCATGTTTTTTTTACAGTTTGACAAGATGATAATTGATTCTCTCAGGTTTGTTAGGTATACTATCTTTTTTTTGCTAATAGAGAATTTTTTACTTCTTTTCAAATTCACATATCTCTAATTGATTTCTTTATTTAATTGCCTTGGGTAATACCTCCAGTACAGTGTTAAATAATACAGGGGAGAGTGGGAATATTTTCCTTTCCCTGATCATGTGTGTGTGTGTGTGTGTATGAGAGACACATATATGTATATATGAGAGACACAGAGAGATAACCAACCTTGCATTCCTGAAATAAATACCACTTAATTGTTGTTACATAATGGATTTATTTTTACGAATATTTTATTTATTGGTTTGTAACTTTCTTTTTGTGCTATCTTTATTCAGTTTAATTATTGATTTTAAACTAGCTTCAAAAAAATGGGGGGCATTTTTCTTCATTTAATGCACTCAAAACATTTTATGTAGCATTTCAGTGATCTGTTCTTTAGATATTTGGTAGGTTTCTTCAGGGAAACTAATTGAGCCTGGTGCTTTATTATAGAATAGTTCCTTAATAATTGTTTTTTAAAAATTTCTTCTACAGAAATTAATATGTTTAAGCTTTCTGTCTCTAATAGGATCAATTTCTTTTTTTGTTGAGGAAGATTCTCCCTGAGCTAACATCTGTTGCCCATCTTCCTCTTTTTGCTGAGGAAGATTTGCCATGAGCTAACGTCAGTTGCCAGTCTTCTTCTGTTTTGTATGTGAGCTGCCACCACAGCATGGCCACTGACAAGTGGTGTAGGTCCGTGCCTGGGAACCAAACTTGGGCTGCTGAAGCAGAGGATGACAAATTTAACCACTAAGCCACTGGGGCTGGCCCTAATGGGAGCAATTTTGATGTTATTTTCCTATATTTATTAATTTAAACTAGGTTTTCAAATTTATTTGCATAGAGGTTTTCAAAGTAGCCTCTTCCAATATTTTTTAAAATAGTTCTTCTATTTTAATGTTATTACTTTCATCTCATTTCTTACTTTGTTTGCCTGTGTTTTATCTGTTTTCTTTATTAAATTGCTAGAAGTTTGAATATTTTGTTGTTTTTCAAAGAACTACTATATTTATTCATTAGTTAGAGCTATCAATTTTTGTTGCTTTACCTCATTAATTTCCTTTTTTTAAAACCACTTTATTGAGGTATGATTGACATACAAAAAGCAGTGCATATTTGGGGCCGCCCGGTGGCGCAGCGGTTTAGTCCGCGCTTGGCAGCCCGGGATTCACGAGTTCGGATCCCGGGCGCCCGCCGACGCACTGCCTGCCAGCCATGCCGTGGCGGCATCCCATATAAAGTGGAGGAAGATGGGCACGATGTTAGCCCAGAGCCAGTCTTCCTCAGCAAAAAGGGGAGGATTGGCGACGGATGTTAGCTCAGGGCTGGTCTTCCCCACCAAAAAAAAAAAAAAAAAAAAAAAGCAGTGCATATTTAATGCATACAACTTGATGAGTTTGGAGACACATATACACCATGAAATCATCACAATCTCTGCCATAAACATCCAGCACCTGCAATAATTTCTTCACATCCTTTTTATTTATTATTACTGTTATTATGTTTGCAATAAGGGCATCTAACATAAGATCTACACTCTTAGCAAATTTTTAAGTAGAGGATGCGGTATTGTTAACTAGACACTATGCTGTACAGTAAATATCTAGGACTTATCCATTTTGCATAACTGAAACTTTGTACCCTTGACTGATACCTCTCCACTTCCCCCTCCCCCAGCCCCTGGCAAACCATAGTTGTATTGCATGGTGATCTGAGAGTGTTTTTTATAATACTTCTCCATGAAAATTAATGATACTTTTTTGTGACCTAGTGTATGATTAATCTTTGCAAAATTTTGATGCTTAAGAAGTTTTGTTCTCTATTATCATGGTGTAAAGTTTGATATATATGCATAACATATACTAATTCATTATATTGTTTAGGTTTTCTGTATTCTGACTTGTCTTTTGTTCTTGTATTATGAATGGTACATTAAAAGTCTTCTACTATTAGTATTTGTATCTATTTCTTTTTCCCTCTTCTGCTTTTAAAGGTGGATGCTGTGTTATTCGGAGCAAAAATATCCATAGCAGTTATATTTATATTGTAAAATACTGCTTTTCAGATTAAAATCTGTACTTCACTGTCACGGTTTAATGCTTTTTTAGTTGAGTTCTACTTTGTCTTATACAGAATTGCAAACTCTGCTTTTGTCTTATGGTTCCACTCTTATCCTCACCTTTGTTTTAGTCTTAGATCTACAACTGTCTACATTAAATACTCTCCACTAGTGTTTTTCTCAAGTTTTCCAGTCAACTCTTAGACAATTTTGTAAAAG
The DNA here is from genome assembly GCA_031878705.1 of Tapirus indicus. Classification (NCBI taxonomy): domain Eukaryota; kingdom Metazoa; phylum Chordata; class Mammalia; order Perissodactyla; family Tapiridae; genus Tapirus; species Tapirus indicus. The sequence goes on along the minus strand of CM062917.1, from coordinate 39,372,329 downwards.
CTGTGAGGTTTAAGTCGAGGTTCATTCTTTTGTCTATGGATATCTAATTGCTCCAGCATCATTTTTTGAAAGAACTATTCTTCTTCCATTGACTTACTTTTGAAACTTTGTCAAAAATACATTAAGCTGTACTTGTTTGGGTTATGTCCTGATTCTCTATTCTGTTCCATTGATCTATGTATCTATCTTTCTGCCAATACCACCCAATCTTGAGTAACGTAGCTATATAATTTGTGAAATAGAATAGACAGATTCCTCATGCTTTATTCTTTTTTTTCCAAAATTTATGTTAGTGATTCTAGTTCCTTTGCCTTTCCATATAAATTTTAGAATAATCTTGTGTATGTTTACAAAAATAATCTTATCTTTTTTCAATGCTTTCCTGGGAGTATTTGAACATTTTTTGAGTTCCATTTTGATTTATCTGTAGTGTTTTTTAGTGTCTCTGTATAGCTTTTATAGTGGTTGCTGTAGGTATTACATTATATATACATAACTTGTCACAGTGTACTAGTGTTGAAATGTTACCAGTTTGAGTAAAGTTAGAAATTTTATCTCCCTTTATGTACCTTCACCTTCCCCCAATTTATAATACATTGTCTATAATACGTGTACCTACATTGAGAACAACATTAGACGCTGTTATAATTTTTCTTCAAACTAAACATAATTTAGGAAACTCAAGAAAAGGAAAGTCTATTGTATTTATCCATATTTTTGCTTACTGCATTTTCTTCCTTCCTGAGATTCAGAGAATCCATCTTTTATTATTTCCTTTCTGTTTAGAGAACTTCCTTTAGCCATTCATTTAGGGTCTGTTGGCAAAAAATTCTCTTAGTTTTTTTTTCTGAAAATGTCTTCTTATGGATTTTTGCCAGATATAGGATTCTGGGTTAACTATCCTTTGCTTTCAGAACTTTAAAAATGTGTGTCCCTTCCCTCTGGCCTCCATGGTTCTTCCTGAGAAATTTGCTGTTCATTCAAATTGGTGTTCCCTTATAAGTAATACATCAGTTCTCTGGCTGCTTTCAAGATTTTTTTTTTTTTTTTTTTTTGGTCTTTAGTTCTCAGAAGTCTGACCATGATGTACTTTAGCATGGATTTCTTTGGGTTTGGGGCTCACACAGCTTCTTGAATTTGTAGATTTATTTTTCTTTTGCCAAGTTTGGAAAGTTTTCAGCCATTATTTTATTGAGGACTTTTTCAGCTCCACCATTTTTCTCCTCTCCTTCTGGAACTCCAGTACTAAATGTTAGATGTTTTGTTAAAGTCGTACAAACCCTAGGTCTCTGTTAATCTCATTTTAGTCTATTTTCTCTCCATTGTTTAGACTGTATGATTCCTATTGTTCTATCCTCAAGTTCACTGTTTCTTTCCTCTGTCCTCTTCATTCTGCTGTTGAGCCATCCACTGAATTTTTTATTTCAGTTAATATATATTTTAAATCTAACATTTCCATTTGGTTCCTATTTGTATTTTCTATCTCTTGCTGGGATTTCCTACTTTGTCATTTTTTCCAAGTGTGTTTCTAATTGCTCGTCAAAGCATTTTTATGATGACTGTTTAAAATCCTTGCCAGATAATCCTGACATATGTGTCATCTCATTGTTGGCATCTATCGATCGCATTTTCTTATTCAAGTTAAGAAGTCCTGAGTCTTCATATGAGTGATTTTTTATGGATACCTGAACATTTTGGGTATTATGTTAGGAGACTATGCATCTTATTTAAATCTTATGTTTTAGCAGGTCTCTGACAATTCTCTCATGAGGGAAAGGAGGATTCAGCCTCCTTATTGCCAAATGGTAGTGGAAGGTCTAGGTTCTCCACTCAGCCTCCTTTAACACCCGGGTGGAGGGGACGGGCTCCTTGTTACTGCTGGACAAGGTGGGAGTTCAGACTCTCCATGTAGCCTCAACCAGGAGGGTGTAGCTATTACCCCGAGCCCTGGGGAAAATCCGACTCTTCCTTAGGCCTCTTCAGACACCACCCCAGCAGGGAAGGAAGGGTTACCCTGTAGCCACCAGTTGGGGGTGAAGTTTCAGCTTCCCCAAACGGTTTCCACTGACACCGCAGAAGTAGGGAATATATTTAACACCTGGCATGGATGAAAGTCCCAGATCCACACTCAATCTTTCTGACACAACCCTGGTTTTGGGCAGGGGAGGTAGGAGACAAGGGGGCTTGAGGCATCTCCTTACAATCATGTAAGTGGAAGTATAGACCCCCACATGGTCTTTGCTGGCATGGGCGGGGATGCAGCCACAGTTTTTTCTGGGGGTATTTGGCTGGAATAGCACACCAATATCTAAGTGTTTTGACTTACTAGATTGCCCCATTCCTGTCCCTTTGGCTGGAGAGAGGAGGTTTTTGTTTTGTTTTGTTCTCCCTGCACCCTTTGGCATTTCTGGGTAGTCTAGTTCTATAACCCCATTTGGGATATATGAGGTAAAAACAAAACCCACGAAATTCATCACTTTGGGACTTGAGTCACAAAGTTTCTAGCCAATTTTCATCCTTCTTTCCACCTTTCAGAGTCTTCTTATGTTTGTTAATATATAATATTCAGGGTTTTTTAGCTGCACTTAGCAATAGAAAAAAGTATGTCTAATATACTCTATCTTTTCCAAATCTGCTGTCTCCAGAACTATACTCTTTATTTTATAAATAGGTTCAGCATAAGCCTAGATAGTTGGTTTAAAAATACAAACATCTGAAATTAGATATATTTGTTCTTTTATTTATCAAATATTGAGACCTTAAAAGTAATAATAATAATAATATCTGCCAGTTGTTAAGCACCTAGTGTATGTCAAACACTGTGTTAAGAACTTTGAAATTAATCTATCTTCAGAGCAAACCTATGAGGTAGGGATTAGGGAAACTGACACTCACAGTGATTATACAACTTCCTCAGTTCACACAGGTTGCAAATGGTGGAATTTGATTCCAAACCCAGGTCAGAATCTGAAGTCCTTTTTATTCGGTAGCCCCTCTAACTGCCTTTAGGAAATCATAATCTAGTAGATAAAGATAAGCATGTAAAATGACTTGACATTTACTCTGAACATGAAGCTTGACTGAGTTGGAAGCTTTCACCATACTACATTCCAATGGCTCACAAATATTTTAAATAGTATCTTACCAAATGTTAATGCATTTATCTTCCATACCGTAATCAGTCTCTTCCTTGGCTCTTTCTCTCCCATGCTGCAGGCATAATCTCCTTCAAATTCGGAACCACTCCTGACTGAGGAAAGAAGTCTATAGCACAGGTGCTATTATAACATCCAGTGGGGCTTGGAATAGTCAAACTCATACCTGGATGGAAAGGCCCGCCATGGCTACTATGTTCCTTCATTCCCTTCCTCTCCTCTCCCATCAGACTTCTCCACTGTGAACTAAAGCCTAATCAGGTATGCCAGGGCAAGCCCCACATGCACAGTTGGCTCCTGGTTTCAGCATGCTCTATCTGATTGCTGTCATCTTGATTTCCAATCCATGAGCTGCGTGTTGCAATACTCTGTTATAGCACGAATCACAATTTCTTCAAATGACTATCCTTGCTCTTTCTTGCCAGACCTTTCTTCCAAAGGGCTAGATCTACTGGGTTATGGTTACTCCTGGCAGATCTGGAAAGATGCCTTCCTGAGCCCTGACCCAAGGTAAGACTTCCTGAAAGACTTCAAGGCATATTATACCTCCTGCTACTGGTGACTGCTTGAACCACACCCATGTTTGAAATGTGGTCTCCAAACAAAGGATGCACATGTCCCAGGGAACATGTAAGATGATGTATTGAGGAACTGGAAACAAATAGTATGTTGTCTGTATTTATAACTTTTTTTCTGAAAAAAGAAAGAAAATAGAAAAAGTACACACTTTCCTATTTTTAATACATAGTGTGATGCTTGTATGTATGTCATGCAGAGAATGTCAGGTATCCTGAAGGAAGAGAAGAAAAGAAGTTATACAACACGAAGGTCCTGATAGTGGTCCTCTAAATCATTGATTCGGTTTCGCGTCATTCAGTGTACTGTGAAGTAATGGACTGATGGAATATGTGACCTTTAGTAGTAGCATCTTTAGAGTACCTTGTAAAGAAATCAAGAGTGATCATGAAAACCTTTTATACCATCAAACAGGTGTTTGAAGATTATCCAATAGTGAAGTACTTAAAAGAGTCATTGAGCTTAAAGATGAGATACACATGGGGGCCGCCCAGTGGCGCAGCGGTTTAGTCCGCGCTTGGCAGCCCAGGGTTCGCAGGTTCGGATCCCGGGCGCCCGCCGACGCACTGCCTGTCAGCCACGCGGTGGCGGCGTCCCATATAAAAGTGGAGGAAGATGGGCACGATGTTAGCCCAGGGCCAGTCTCCCTCAGCAAAAAGAGGAGGATTGGCGACGGATGTTAGCTCAGGGCTGGTCTTCCTCACAAAAAAAAAAAAAAAAAGATGAGATACACATTTCTTTTTTTTTAACAAAAATACATGTGCTCCAATTTTGCAGATCTTTTATATGCTAATACATGGCTATCAACAGTATGTTATCTACAGAGATTAAAAAATAAAAAATATATATATATACTTAGTTATGGCTTTAAGAGAGATACTATTTTAATAATAATTGAGAAAATTGCTGCTTTTTCAAAAGAATCTCATAGAATAAAAGCAAACATTGAAAATAGGTGTCTGAAAATGTTACCATCATTAAGCGAATTTTGTTGCTGAAGTGATAAGTATTTCAACTCGAAAGAAAAGATTTTCATATTTTGTCAAATTAAAAGAAAGCTTGGAAACAGAATTTTCTAACCTGTTAATCTTCCAAATGAAGAATTTCAGTAATTTATTTTTAACCAATATGCTAAAATGATTAAAATCCAACATCTTCCAATTAGTTTGCTAAAGCAACTAATCAGCATTGGAGAAGATGGAAACACACCAGCTGAACTTCAACAAAAACCTTTGCATCATTGGTGAATGTGGTTGAAAATGTGTATTATTATTAAGTGCAGTCAATGAAATTTTTCTTCCATTAATTTTATGCATCTTTGTGAAGTAGCTTTTCAGTTCTATAGACATTACAAACATGACTTGAAGTAAACCTAATTTAGAACTAGCTTTATTTCTGATTTAACAGTTAATTAATAAGATAATTTAGAATTAAACTATCTTTTTAAAAAACAATAAAATATTTACAGTGCTCTCGCTAAAAACTAATACTGATTATTGGATATTTCAGGAGAGCAAAAATATTTGGTATCATTAATAAATTAACTAAATAAAAAATAAATGCATTTAATTTTTAGAACTTTCTTTTTATTTTGTAATTTTTGTGTTTGATAATATATAAATTGGCTACTGTACTAATACAGTATACAGTAGTATAGCAGAACACATATTGGATTTTGATTTTTTTTTTGTCTCCTATTCACGTTGATGTGCAGTCCTAGGGTACAGTGAGCCCCAGGGAAGACCTAGAGGGCATCAACAGGGTCAAGTGCAGTCATCTTGCAATATATTTTTCTAAGCACACACCCCAAAGAGTTAAAAAAAATTTAATTTCCCACTTCAATCAATTACATCTGGAGTGGGATCTTCACTGAGTAAGAAATGTCATAAAAAGTATTTTTTCCCTATAAAACAGTTCTAATACATTAACATTCCAACACAGAATTTATTCTTGGCAGAATACATTCTACAGCTGCTATTTATATTCATTCCGTTTTAATATTTTCTTTATCAATTTGTAAACAGGAGCCCAGATAAAAAAGATGAAAAACTCAAGAGGATTGATGTTGCCTGAAAAAAGGTGCTGAGTACTCTTCACCATGGGAACCATCCAGAAGACAAAAATGTACACAGATTTCCAAAACAGCCTTCCAAAACTTCAATGGTATTAAAGTTGAATTTTATAGGTTTTCTCTCTTCTGCATATGTATAAACTGAGAATAGAAACTATTCCTTGTAAGGAGGCTTCTACACATATATCAAAAGCTTTTGATGACATTATAATAACCAACTGAGTGGAGCTGGGGCAGTTTGTGATGATTTTGGAATCTCAAGATAATTACTTTCTGTTATAAAATATTAATGAAACAGCTGACAAGCCAACAAAATTCTAAAGGAGCACATCTCACAAGAGAGAAATTCATTGACATTGATTTGGACTCTGAAGTGGATTTTATGAACTCACAGTTATGGACGTGCCTACTATTACCTTTGTGTTAATTGTGTATTCAACGAAGAGATGCAGTGCTTTCAGAAATAGACATCATCATAACCGCTTTCATTATTCAATGTATTTCAAAGCAATGAGGCCGGACAGAGCTTGGGCTGGTGCTATTTTTATTTGCTTTTAAATAGAAGTGACTGATCTCGCCAAATAAATGTGGATAGGTTTTTTTTGTTTCACTATTAGACATTTGTGGTTTAAATTCTTTTTATTGCTGCAAGAATTCCAAGGCATGGTGTTTTTTATTAGGAAGTAAAAAAAAAAAAAAAACTGATGATGATCAGAAATATTTTCATGCCTGGGGGTGTGCAGCAGTATAAGTTGCTATAGCCACAGAGTTTAGGGCAAGAGGCTGACTTCTAACTGCCAGGAGCTGAAAAGTGCTGGATAATATTACATCCCAGCAGCAGAATATACATATGCCTTATATATAATATATATATAAATTATATATGTATATATTTTTTCCAGTTCTTCATGGCACCCCTCCCCTAGCTCCGGAAGCTAGGATGATGAGCTGCAGGATCAAAAGTAGCCTGCAATTTCACTGCGTATTGGGAAAGAACAACTGACTTCCAGAGTATTTAATATTTATTTGACTACTAATCTAGCATGTGTTTACCTATCTCCTGGGTATTTTTTGTTTTGTTTTGTTTTATACCAACAAGGCAATAAAGACTCACTATTTTCACAGCTTTGTGGTGCTGGGTTTTACCTGAGTAAGCTATTTAGAATATTTTCTCTTTTTATAAGCAAGTATGTACATCTGCAAATTAGCAGGCGGAGTTAGAGTAGAAGACTGGAGAAGTCCCAGCATACAGAGGCACATGTGTCCAAAACATTTTGTTTGTGTGAATCCAAATTCTTTGTCTAAGATTTAACCTCAGCCTTGACCTCATTAGCACCATATTTTAAACAATTGAGTTAACTACATATACATATCAAATAATTGTGTCTCAAATAACCTTTGACAAAGTTGCAAAGATATTTCAATGGAGAAGGAATAGTTTTTTCAGCATATGATACTGGAATAATTGGACATCCATATGCAAAAAAATGAACCTAGACATAGACCTTACACTTTTCACAAAAATTAACTCAAAATGGATCATAGATCAAAATGTAAAATGCAATACTATAAAACTTCAGAAAAAAAACATGAAAGAAAATCTACATGACCATTGGTTTGGTGGTGAATTTTTAGCTACAACCCAAACAGCACAATCCAAGAAAGAAAAAATTGGTAAATTGGACAATTAAAAATTTAAAACTTCTGTCCTGAGAAAGACTCTATTAAGAGAATGAGAAGACAAACCACAGGCTGGGAGAAAATATCTGCAAAATCATATCTGATATTGTATCCAAAATATACAAAGAACTCTTAAAGCTCAACAATAAAAAAATCAACAAAAATTGGGCAGAAGATATGTACAGACAATTCACCAAAGAAGCTATACAGATGGCAAATAAGCATATGAAAAGATGCTCAATATCATTTTTTTATTAGAGGGATTCTATAATTTAAACAATAATGAGATACCAGTACACACCTATTAGAATGCCTAAAATCCAGAAAAACTGACAACTCGTGAAGATGCAGAGCAACAAGGAACTCCCATTCATTGCTGGAGGGAATGTAAAATCTTACAGCCACTTTGAAAGACAATTGGTTGTTTCTTACAAAGTGAAATAATAGTCTTACAGTATGATCCATCAATTGCTCTACTAGGTGTTTACCCAAATGTGTTGAAAACTTATGTCCACACAAAAACCAAATGTTTATAGCAGCATTATTCATAATTACCCAAAACTAGAAGCAACCAAGATGCCCTTCGATTGATGACTGGATAAACAAACTAGGGTACATATGTATAATGGAATGTTATTCAGCAATAAAAAGGAATGAGTTATCAAGCCAATAAAAGATATGAATGACACTTAAATGCATATTGTAAGTGAAAGAAGCCAGTCCTAACTAAATAGGCTATTTACTGTATGATTCCCATTACATGACATTCTAGAAAAGGCAAAACTATAGAGATAGGAAACTGATCAGTGTTTGCCAGAAGTTCAGGGGACATAGGGGTGGAGAGGTTTGAATACATGAGGCACAGGGGATTCTTTTAAGGCAGTGAAACTGTTCAGTATGATACAGTAATGATGGATATGTGACATTATAGAATGATGAAGTGGAATGTAGAATATTGAAGTGGAATGCAGAATATGACAAAAGAACCTAACTTTATTACAAATGTATGAAACAATGTCATTGAAGGGGGTAGAGGGAAACATTGTTAACCTAACTAACTTTGGAGATGCATGGAGTTAGTGAGAGTAAAGTCAAAACGAACTATACAGAAGGACTGTACTCTACTTGTTGAAGTTTTTTCCCTTGGGGTGCTGGTTAACAATTCTAATATAGCTATGCATGTATACTGGAATTAACTAAATAAACACATGGCAGATGGTGAGAGCCAGGTTTCTCAGTGTTGTAGTGGAAGGTTATAAATAAACAAGGAGAGGAGGTTAGAATGATCCATGTGGTAATGAATTAGTTGAAGACTAATTGTATGAACTCATGTTTAGCTTAACATAGATACATATGCTTACATTTAGAAATATAGATGTAAGTGTATACATAGGTTAGTATTCACAGGTATATTTCCTTGCTCTGTCAGCTGAAAGGGGCTAGAACAAAACACCTCAGGTGCAACAAGCACACCTAGCAATCAGATCTTGGTTTCTAATACCCTTCTCCAATAAAAGAACCAAGGCTTCTTGGAGAAATGTGATTCTAAGACTGGGGCAGGAAATATACAAGATGAACCTGAGCATCTTGTAGTGCCAGAAGGTAAGGATGTGATAAAAAAAATAACACAAAAGGCAAAAAATATGACAATGGAGTGTATCAAAAGAACATAGGGGCCATCTGAAAGAGTTCCCAACAGCCAAAATTGGAACTAAATTGGAATTTGAGCACAAAAATAAATAAAATTGTATTGGTTTATAACCCAAAGTATAAAATATCCATGACTCCATAGTAATATTAATGATTGAACAGATAAAATGTGGAGAATAAACAAATCTCTCATGCAGAAGAATCCAACAATGTATGCCCACCTCGCCTTAAGTGTGGGCTGCATATAGTAACAACCTTCCAAAAAGTATAGAATGGAAAGGAGAGGAAAAAAGGAACTTTGAAGTGGAGAAATCTGACAAACACTCCCTTAGCCAGGTGATCAAGGCCAACAACAACAGTGATAAATCATGTTGATAATATGTACTCTTGATACGATGTGATGAAAATGGCAGTTTACCTCTGTGGTCTTCCTCACAAAAACCCATAACCCCAGTCTAATCATGAAAAAAAATCAGACAAATTCCAATAGAGGGGCATTCTACAAAATACTTGAAAATATATCTGACCAGAAGTCCTCAAGCTCATCAAAGACAAAGGAAGTCTCAGAAATTGTCACAGCTAAGAGGAGCCAAAGGAACTTGATGGCTGTATGTAATATGGTATCCTTGAGGGGATCCTGAAACAGAAAAAGGACATTAGGTAAAAACAGTGAAAACCTGAAAAAAGTATGGACTTTAGTTAGTAACAATGTATCAATATTAATTCATCAATTGTGACAAATGTACCATAATAATGTAAGATATTAATAATATAGGAAACTGAGTGTGGGGTATAGGGGAACTCTGTATATCTTTGTGATTTTTCTATAAATCTAAAACTGTTCTAAAGTATAAGGTTTATTAAATAAGCATATATACTCACACAAACATGAAGAAAAGAGGGAGCCATATGCTTCCTTTACAAATATATGTGGGTAAATTATGTGAATAATTTAACTGGTTCAGTATCTTTGTGGCATAGATATTTCAGCACAATCCTACATATAATAAAAATATGTAGCCTTATTTTCACTTTTTAACAAAAGGGGAAATATTTTATAGTAGATAAAATTTTCCTGAGGTGTGCTTGGTTGGAGTAGATAAAAGTAAGAAATTTTGATTCACATTGCCTAAAGTTTCATCTCAGCTCCATCACTTGCAAGTTGTATGAAGTTCTGCAATTTATTTAATCACTCTGCAATCTAACTCCCTCATCTGTAAAAGAGGTATAACAATTGCATATAACTCATAATGATCTTGCATATAACAAGACAAGTTCTTATAACAGCCCCTATGGTATAAGTGCTCAATAAATGTTGGTTGTCGTTACAACTGGCATAACCCCAAGAACCATCTGTTTCCATAGATGAATTGTCCTTAACACAGACAAATATTTGACTATATTATACATAAAAATAAGTCAATAAAATTTCTCTAAATGTAGCTTTATAGATGTGAAGGTCAGAAAATTCTATACTGATCATTCAATAATGGAAAGGGAGAGTCCAAGGACATTTCCTTTCTTCTCCTCCCCCTCCACTCCTTTCTTTCTCACTTTTTCCTTTTCTCCTGCTCCTTTCAAATGTGGGAGTGACAGTAATTACAAAAGAAATACAAGGAAAAATGGAGAGGTCATATTAGAGGGTCCTGGCCTGAGATGGTTGGACTTAATTGGACAAGCCTGAGAATTACATTAATACAAACTGGTGGTATATAATCACATAATTATTTCTAACTAATGTAGTGATATTCAGAGACACAATGCTTAACCAAAATAAGTGAGTAGAACAAATGCTGTCTTTGTTGCTTGGAACTTCATGCATTAGTTCATTCAGATATTGGTTAACAACTAATATGTACTAAGCCCTGGGCTAATCATGGTGCACCAATGCTGGCAATCAAGACACCATTCCTTTCCTTAGAAAGTATCCAGTTAGTGGGGGGGATGGTGAGGGTTAAGTACTAATCAGAAAAGCTATTTGAAAATATAATGCCTGAAACATTTCCAAATCTGCAAAAACTATAAATTCAGATGCAAGAAGCTCAATGAACCCAAAACACAAGAAACAGGAAGCAAACACCACCAAAAAAATTTATAATAAAATTACTCAAAACCACTAATAAATTAAGAAATTTTTTAAAGCAGCCAGAGTAAAAAAAGACTCATTATGAACAGAGGAACAAAGAAGAGGACTACTGCAGACTTCTTATAAATAATAATGCAAGTGAGAAGATAGTGGAAGGGTTGACAGGGAGTGCATACCTTCAGCCTCTCACCCTTTCTTTGGCAGAAATTGACAAGCTGATTCTAACATTTATGTGAAATTTGAAGTGTATTTTGTGTGTGTGTGAGGAAGATTGTCCCTGATCCAACATCAGTGCTGATCTTCCTGTATTTTGAATGTGGGTCACCACCACAGCATGGCTTGATGAGCGGTGTAGGTCTGCACCTGGATCTGAACCTGCAAATCCCAGGCTGCCAAAGCGGAGCACGTGCACTTAACCATTATGCCACTGGGCCAGCCCTGAGAAATCTTGAATAGCTGAAACAACTTCAAAAAAGAGAAACAAAATTGGAGATCTTACACTACCTGATTTCAAAGTTTATAACAATTCAACAATAACCAAAACAGTGTGATACTGGTGTAAGAACATATATATATATATATATATATATATATATATATATATGCAACCTAATAGCCCAGAGAAATACCTACTGAATTATAGCCAATTGGTTTGCAATAAATGTGCCAAGGTACTTCACTGGGGGAAAGGATATTCCTTTCAACAAATGGTGTTGGAATAATTGGATATCTATATGACCAAAATAATAAACTGATACCTTTACCTCATAGCATACACAAAATCCACACCATAAGTCAAAATTAATCATGTACAAATATTTATGGGCTAAAACTGGAAAACTTGTAGAAGAAAACAAAAGGACAATATTTATGACCTTAGGTTTGGCAAAGATTTCTTAGATATGCCACCATAAAGATACTACATAAAAGAAAAAAGATTGGTAAATTGGATTTCATCAAAATTGAAATCTTTTGCTCTTCAAAAGACACCGTTAAGAAAATAAGATTAGTCATAGACTGGGAGAAAATATCTGTAAATCATATATCTGATAGAGGGTGATAGAAGGGTTCTAAAATTAGATTAAGATGATGGTTGCGCAACTGTATAAGTCTACAAAAATAAAAACATCAAAATATACAGTTACATTGGTTAAATATGTGATATGTAAATTATACCTCAGTAAAACTGATAAAACATTAATAAAATAGAATTCAGAGAAATAGAGGTGAATTAATAAATAGCTTTTCATTCATTACGGAAATTGAATTTGTTGACCAAAACATTTACACACACACACACACACAAATTATAACCCCAGTTCTAGGTGGTTTCAACATGAATTCTACCAAACATTTAAGGAAGAAATAACACTAATCCAACAAAAATTCTTTCAGTATTTTGGCTCACAAAGGAGGAAGAAACTTTACAGCTCAATTTATGAGTTCATCAATACCATGATGTAAGATATCTCAAAAGTATTAAGAGGGGGCCGGCCCGGTAGCATAGTGGTTAAGTTCATGCGCTCAGCTTTGGCGGCCCGGGGTTTTGCAGGTTCAGATCCGAGGCATGGACAGATGCACCGCTTGTCAAGCCATGCTGTGGTGGCATCCCATATATCAAGTAGAGGAAGATGGGCACAGATGTTAGCCCACAGCCAGTCTTCCTCAGCAAAAAAGAGGAGGATTGGTAATGGATGTTAGCTCATGGCTAGTCTTTCTCACACACACACACACAAATTATTAAGAGAAAATAAAATTAAAGACCAATATTCCTCATGAGCATAAAGACAAAAATCATCAACAAAATAATAGAAAAATGAATCCAGCAACATATAAAAGTATAATAAACAAGGCCAAATAGGATTCACTATAGAAATACTAGCTTGGTTTTAACATTAGAAAATCAATCAATGTAACGCACAACGTTAACAGAATAATAGAAAAAAAATCTATGATCATCTCAATAGATGCATAAAAGATTTTGATAAAATTTAAAACTTACTTATAGTGGGAAGGGAGAAACTGTTAGCTTTCTAGGAAAAGAACAGAACTTCCTCAATCAGATAAAGGGCATCTACAAAATCGTACAGCTAACATGATATTAAGTGAAACATAAATTTCTTTATTCCAAAATTTGGGAACAGGGTAAGTGCGTTTACTTTCACCACTTGTATTCAGAATTGTTCCAGAGGTCCTAGCCAGTGCAATAAAGCAAGAAAAAGAAATAAAATGCATTAAATCAGAAAAGAGGCATAACTTCTATTATTTGTAAACAACATAATTATAGACATAGACACTCTACTTAAATCTAATATCACCAATAAGTGAACTTAACAAGGTGACAGTATACAAGATCAATATTCAAAAGCCAATTTTATTTCTATATATCATCAGCAAATAATCCAAAAATAAAATTAAAATACTATGTCCCAAAGCATAGAAAATATAAAAACTTGAGAATAAAAGACAGGAGAATATCTTCTTGAAGTTGGGATACACAATGATTTCTTGGGCAATACTTAAAAGCACTAATCATAAAAGCAAAAAAAAATAATAAATTAGTCTTCATTTATGCACCAGATACCATAACGAAAATGAATAGACAAGAATAGAATAGGCAGGAAAAAATATTAATGGTCCATTAACAAACCAAACTCATCTATGGTGATCGAAATCTGAAAGTGATTATTTCTGTGAGGGGTAGGAACGACTGGAAACGGCACAAGGAAACACTCTAGGGGTGTTGTGAATGTTCTGTATCTTGTTGTGGATGATAGTTACTGAGGTGCATACAATCATCAAAAGTCACTGAAAGGAACACTTAAGACCTATGTATTTTATGTTAATTATACCTCAAGTAAATAAAAAGAATAGTAATAAAAAAAATTTTTTTAATTTTACCAGAGCAAAACACTCCTTGCCTGGATAGAGAACTCAGCAAGAAGCCCACAAATAGAAAGGGGGAAGGAATTAGTTTTACAAAAAGGAAATTAAATAAATGATTATGGGTTGGGCAGAAGAGTTGTGATCTAGACATTTTGGATCCACTACAGAGTTAATCTCCTCTTGGTCTAAAAAGGGGGAGAGTCTCCAGAGAAAAGAATTTTCTACTAAAAAATGCGCACTGATCAAAATTCTTACCAGCAACTCAATCCAGGTATTGTTAAAATGCATGATTCATTATTTTGACATCTAAATGTCATAACTATCTTTGATCCTTTTCCTTAGGGATACCTTGCCTAAATGTGATAGAATGGTGGAAAATCAGGGGGAGTGGGTGAGCAAGAATCTCTTTTCCTGGATCTCTATATTCTTACACAAAAGGTAATTATGCTTAGCTCCACCCTCACCCCCCCAAGCCTCACTGGGGCTATGAAAATCCTGGACAGATTTCAGACACTTCAGGCGTTGTTCTCTTTTCTAAAAGACAGTCCTGCTGCCTTTCCTCACTGCTGGGTGGGTCTCTGAGTGGAGGTGGTGATCCCTGCATGCGCGCGCGCGCGCACACACACACACACACACACACACACACACGCTTCTTTTCTCTCATCACGTAAACCAGTAGACAATTGGATGGCATTTCCTTGGCCACAATGGGCTCCTAAGAGATCTTCCAGTTATTCCTGCTATTTAGTTAATCAATCATGTCATCCCATGGTTTCTGGAAGTGTGTTGGCTAAGATGATCAGCCATGTCCCCTGCAATAAAACTCAACGGGAAAGCAATAAGAATTCTTCAGTTACAAAAGGAGCCCTATCTCCCCATCACTTCAGTCCATCCTTGTAAAAGTTGCAGAATGGCCTTATACCTTCTTTTGAGTTTTCGGTGCTATGCACAGAATGGAGAGGAAGTTCCACCACTAGGTTTGTAACTACGGTGTATACTTTATATACCTTACTGCACAACTTAAAATAACAGCTAGGTGAAACATTACTGGAGTAAATTACTTGTTAGTGATTCCTCCGAAGTTCTTTTCTGGAGGTCTCAATCAAAAAAGTTACCCTTTTGGTAAACATGGAAACTGAGGCAAGCAGAATGTCAGTAACAGCCCAGATTCCTTTGAATTACAGTCTGAGACAGCAGTTGTAATCAGAATTCTAGTCTCCTTTGTGAACGAAGAACATTCTTTCCACACAAAGATGAATTTAGCAGCATGTAATTTTCCTTCTTATCCACTAAATGTGGGATTGAATTAGAGTTTACCTAGAGAAATCTAATTTGTAGTTTTGAATATAAGCAAAAAGCTGTTAGACTGCAATGTTGATATTCTGATCTGATTACATATGCATAAGAAGATAGTATCAAGCAAAGCTTTATTTACATTTCTTAAGTGTTTTTTCATTTCGTGTAAACTAATGAGTGGTGCTGTTAGGGACGATGTGTATCCCTCTTTGTGTAATGGATTAAGTGTGAGTCATGTTAAACACTAGGCCATAAATCAGACTGTGGTCTCTATGCCTAATTAAGGGTTTAAAGGGGGGAAAGGTAAATTCTTGAATGAAGGGGTCTACTCAGAAGCAGAGTTTATTTCACAAAGGAAGTAGAGAGATAAAGCAGGAAAGAAAGCAATTTAAGAAAGTGTAAAAGAGGAAAACTGAAAATATTTTAGCCACTTTATTCTACTTCTCCTCAGACTTAAGAAGGCTTAAACTGCTAACGGGTCCGGATAGAACATGAAAAATTTTATTTTTTAATTAGTGCACTTAAATGTAATAATAATACAGATTGACCAGAGAATTAAAAATGAGTGTCAAAGTAGCTCTAATTAACAACAAACCAAACCATATGTATTGACAATGCAAATAAAATCAACTACAGAAAAGTTTTGAAGAAAATTTGTTTTTTTTTCTTTTCATCTATACATATCTCTATAATTAGAATACACTGAAATCTTAAAATATTAAACTGTGGTAGATTTCAAGTAAAAAGCAAAATAATCGCAGCTAATCCACTCATTTTTTAGTGGAAGAATTGTCACGAGTTTAGATAAAATTAGTCTCAGATAATATTATTAAAACACTTCTGTATGTTCCTGGAGTGCAGCTAATGTTTACATTCATAGAATAAACTGACTTTAAATTACTATATTGAGAGACTTGAAAAGTGTGTTACATAGGATATACAGGATTAGAATAAGAGAGACAAGGTCAAAATTCATTAGACTTTAGGAGCTTCACTCAGTAATATCTGACTATACATAATTAATAACACTGATATTTGGCTTTATTTCACTTTGTATTACTCCTGAGCTACTCAGTGAAATACAGGAGAGTGGTAAAAAACCAAATATATCTTGATTGGCTGGACTTCTATTGTACTTACAATAAAAGGGATCAATTTACTAAATTTCCAATCTTTAATTTTTTTATTCAGCAAATATTTATTGTGGCCTGGATTATGACAAGTAATTTGCTTAGTGCTGGAAATTCAGTGAACTAGGCAAAGGACAAGGGAGATGAGATGACCACCTTCATGGAATTTCCGGACTAGTTAGATCCCAGCTGATCTTTAATAAAAGATGTTCAGGAAAATAAGATTATTAAGTGTTCTTATTTGTAGAATCCAGAGATTCTCAGTTTATGCATAATAAATATATTTCAGAAATAAAACTCTTGCTGCAAGATCATCAAGACCACCTAAGACCTCATCCATCTCCCCTGCAATCTTTGCTTTCATTCTCTCCCCTCAACTTTTATTACTCCTTCCCCACCCCACCTTCTGTTCTGTGTTGTGCCTGCTGGTGGGCATGTGTGGGGGAGGGGTGAAAGAGATTTCCATTCATTCCAGACTTCCACATGCAATGGGCGCGTGGGATGGCAATGAAAACAATCCCAGTCTCTTACTCCTGCTTGAAACACCTAAACTTTCCCATATTTGGTCAACACTTTGATTAGGATCCATAGTGAAACCTCGTATTTCCTGAGAGACCAGATATGACACAACAACTTCTGTTCCCAAATTCTTAAGTCTTCCTTCCCTTAATTCCGGAATGTTACTCCTTTTCCAGTACACCATCATTTCTATTTTGTCTTACATAAATTGACATTTATTACTGTTTGTGTTTGATCTGTATTGAGTGTCTATCAATTGTTAAACATCTTGTAGTACAAAACAAAATAACATTCCAGGAGATGAAAAGACCTGCTGGAATTGATGAAGGAAACATGCACAACAGGAGTTTGAATTGTTGAATTCCAAACTTAAAAGGAGGAATGGAAATAAAGCAAGCAGGGGAATGCAGAGAAGGTGCTGTTACACGCCAGATGAACTCCGGAGCTTTCCCTATTGCTGTATAATTGGGATGAGCAATCCAAGAAAAGGAAGAATTTGTAGGCAGTTCTAACTGGAACCTGTGCTCTTACAGTTATTCTCCTCTCCTCATTTAAAGAAAGGGTTCTTGAAGTACATGTGATCTTATATAAAATTTAAATTAATCCTAGCAGTGCTTGGTAGATATCTATCCATCTGAATATTTTCTTAGTTCTAAATTGTCCTGACCTTTACTGCACTTATATTTGGAAAAGCTTCTCTTCATTTCCACAAAATTGAACATTCCAATCCTACCCATGCTTCAAATCCCATTTCAAAGGACAATTCTTTCTTAAAGGCTTCTTTAATCTCCCTAGCAGAGAGTTATTTCTCTTATTAATTTTCAGATAATTTTACGTGCACATTTCTTGTGACATTCATTACTTTCTACCTCTGTTAAAAAAGATATTCATGTAACTTAGTAAATTATAAAAAATCTGTAATTGATTCATATATTCCTTCCTCCTACCACAAACATTTGTGAGAGATCGAGCGAGTCATAAGGAAAAGAATGTACATAGGTAAATGTGGAAAAAAAGAATATAACAGCAGCAACAGCCTCTCTGGAATGGTGGCCCACCTCTATTCTGGTGCTCTGTGAAATATGTTATTTTGGCATAGAAAATTCACCAGTCTTTAACCAGATTTACCTGCTATGGACTATTGATATTCAAAAACCCAAAAGTAGAGGTAGAATTTAAGAGTAAGTTCATAATATTGACTATTTATACTTGGCTCACCGTCAAAGAATGGGTACATAAACAACTGCTTTTTGTTTTATTATTTTTTAATATACAATCAATTTACATTTGCTTAAGTGGGACGATAAATTTTCTCTTCTTTAATAACCAGGATTGTTTATTAAAGAACAATAAGTTACTGCAAAGCAACTGAATATATATGTTTTCCTTTACCTGGCTCCAAAACTTCTTAATAAGCACTATTTCACAGAAAATAACAAATTGTATGTTACGGTCTGATTGCTTAAACTAGGTATTTCTGAGTAGAAGAGAAAACATTAGAATGAGAATACTTTGAAAATATATCAGTTACTTTAGCCATAAAGAGAATTCTTGAAAATAAAAGCAGATGTGAACATGATTCAAATTTAACATACTTGAAATGTAAAAATATAATACACCTGGATAGAGTTATGCAAATTGCATGGGTAAATTTTCCTCTAGGGATAACTTCAGTATGTTCTCTAAATCCATTTTTTAAAAAAAGAAAAAGTAGAGATAATCATTTGATATTTCCTTAAACTGATGCATAGCTTTTTCTTATTCTAATGAATTAAAAAACAAAATATTTTTAAAGAATTAACATAATCAGCTCTTTATGATTATGAACTGCCTCTGCTTAATTTTTGGTAATCAAACATTTTTATTACTCCAGTCACTTGACACTATTCTCAAAGGAATCATCTTACTATAATTGTTCTCATTCTTAGACATACGTCTTTTCATTAGATGTAGATGTTCGTTTCTAGTGACAAGTATGTATGTTTAAGCACTGCAGTTTAGAATAATAGAAACAACATGGGATTGGGGTCAAAAGACTTAGGTTAAGTTCTTTAAACTGGTTTAGCAAGAGATCTTGGATACAATGTAATGTTTTTCATTTCCTCATTTGTGCAATAGAGGGAAAAATATATGTCTAATTGCGTTGTTTTGAGGATGAAATGAGATATGTATGAAAAAACTCAAAGTACTATTTACCTTCTATTATTATCACATTCAGAAAATAACCTTACATAAATAATCCAGCATGAGTGCCCTTTTTGTTTTTAAGATACTCCGGATAAATACACACATAATTAAAGTGTGGGTCACAGAGTCATTTCTTTCTTTGCTTAATAACTTCATTGACCTAAACAATCTACTAGCAATCTAAGAAGTTGGAAAGGTTACAACAAACTTTTCAGTCTTAACATATTTTTTGGTAGTTCGCTACAAGGCTTAACAATCCAACTCTTCATGCATCCCAAACCTGGCAGTTACAAATCATTTTAAAAATACGCAAGTGTTAGCTGTGCAGTTTACATATATGCATCATGTTTTACGCTATAGAATGATGACTGTACGCTATTTAAAAATAATTAGTGCCAAGGCAAGGAATGGCATTGATCCACGGCCACAGCTCTATGGTCTTGCATTGTTGAAGATGATGTAGGTGGCTTAACGTTGTGTCAGATTGCACGTTCAATATTAGTTCTGTATGAGAAGAGGCCGGTTTTGTACTCTTTCGACAAGGCTCTGGGAATCCACCCAGCCAAGCAGAAAAGGGTTAAAGGAGTTCAGCAGAGGGGAGTAGTGCGGAGTGAGTGTGTGCGAGAATGTGTGTGCCTGTGTGTGAGTGGAAGCGCACAGAACAGAAGCGTCTAGTTGCTGAGCGGACTCGTTCCAAAGGCACAAGTTCCAAAGGCCACTCTGTCCACAGTCTTCGGCCCTAGCGGGGCCTGCAAGGAGCCGGCAGCGCCCGGTGGATTTTTGGGGCTGGGTTGGAAAGAGAGGGGTCTCGCGAGGGTTTCAGGGCGTGGCTGGAGTGGGGGGCGCGCGGCGAGTGTGCGCGGGTGTGCGCGCGCGAGAGGGCGAGTGTGAGCGCGGTGAGTGTGAGCGCGGCGAGTGTGCGGCCGCGTCGCCATTCCCCGTGACGTCAGAGTGTATTGTTGTGAGCGGGGCCGAGCGGAGCATCCCCGGAGCTGTCACCGCGGCGGCCGCGGCGGCGGCGCAGCGCGAGCCCCGCACGAGCGAGCCCGGCCGGCGCCGCCCCCGCTCCTGTCCCCAGCCCCGCCGCCGCCGCCGCCCCCTCCCGCGGCCCGCCCGCCGCGCGCCGCCGCCGCCGCCACCCGCGCGCCCCCACCCACCCCACCCCCTCGCTCCATCCCTCCCACCCGCCGCCGCCGCCCGCGCGCCTCCCCCCGCGGAGCGAGTGCGGGTCACCGGGTCACTGGGTCATTGTCTCCGCGCCCGAACCCCGAGCACCCCGTGGAATCCCCCACGTCATCATCAGCACCATCAATGAGATGCAAACATGAAAGACAAGAGGAAGAAGAAGGACCGCACCTGGGCCGAGGCTGCCCGCCTGGTACGTACCGCCCCCCGCCCGCGCGTCCCGCCAGCCCCGCCGCTCGCCCCGCGCCGGCCCGCGGCGGCGGAGACGGCCACTTTCAGCCCGAGCCGCCGCCCGCTCGCCGGGCTCCTGCTCTTTGTTATTCTGCCGGAGTGGGCTCGCCCGGGGGCCCCTGTGTGTGTGCGTGCGCGCGCGGAGGGGCGCAGCGACTATCTCGGGGAGCCCCGCGCCCGCCGCGCCCGGGACCGCCCGGGACACTTCTCCCGGTACTTCGCTCTCGGGCTCGGCTGTGCCTTCGCCACGGGTGAATTTCCGAGCGCTCGGCCCGGGTCGACTTCCCTCTCTGCCGCTCCGGAGACCTTTGTGTGGCAATTACCACTCCCTCCCGGCCCCTCCACCCCCCGGAATTTCATCAATAACTCTGTGCACGGTCTGTGTGTGTGTTCGGCGTTTGTGAGTTCATACATTGTACACGTGTATGCACAGTGTGTGTCCGACTCGGACTTGTGGGGCGTGTGCATGTGGGCTAGGTCGTTGCGTGTCTGTGTGCCGTGTCGTGTGTATTAGGTATGCACACTGATACGTGCATGTTTTGTGTGGATCAAGTTCGTTTATATTTGTAGGTATTGTGCTCTGCTCGATGTTTGTGTGTACATTCTGTGCACGTGTGTGCAATTTGTGAGTGTGTCGGGGTGTGTGTGTGTTTGGTGAAGTTGGTCGGTGTCATTGGTAGTGGGAGGTTATTAAGAGTGTACAGCTAGGTATGTTTTACTGCTGGCTTCCTGGGCGGTGTTACTTGGCTGCTTTTCCTTTTCTTTAACCTTTCGGAGCTTACGTTTTAATCATCGAAAGAATGTCTCTATAGAAATGCTGGTTGGTAGAGGGGCGTCGGCGTCTTTGGTTTGATGCATGTATATGTGTGGGTTTTTCTTTTTTTCATCTTCTTCTTTTAAAGGACAGCTGTAAATGGATTTTTTAAAGGATATTTCTGTACAGTGTGTCTCACGGGAATGCAAGGCATTACGTTTGAAGCTCAGCCTTTCAGGGTTTCGGCTGCATAAATTAAATATTTATTCACCAACTTACTGTCTGTTATAAATTGGCCAAAAGAAAGCAGATTGCATGCAGCCGGGGGGAGGCAGGGGAAGACCTCAGGACATATTATTGGGTTGACTTTGCAAAGATTGTTTTACTGTAACTGGGGTCCTTTTTTTTTTAAAGCTTTTGAATAACTACATCATGCTCAAGGAGAAGAACATTTGTCAAAAGTAATTATCTGAGTTTGGTTGAAGGGCCTTGCTGGTATGTCTCTGGATCCTAGCAAAGGGTTTTAGATAATTGGCCCTGTTGCCCTGCCACGAACTGGCAAAAGTCTTTTTTTAAAATTGCAATATAGTTATTGGTATCGCAAGTGGCCAGGCTCCTTTACTTCATCTCTTAATTTGTAGTAGTGTATGTTATGATTTCTCCCCTTATCTGTGATTGTGTTAATCACGAAATCACTCCCTCTCTGTGGATGAATGGGCAGGTGATAGTCATTCTCTAATGAACTGCATCTGGGAGAGGAAATTTGTTTGGGAGGACGATGTGAAAAGTAAGCAGTAAGTGTTAAGTAGATGCCAGATTGATGTTATCACTGAATTTTTGCTAGAGCATAGTACATTACTTATTGTTTGCCCAGCCATGAATTCAGAATTGTGTGGGGGTGTGCAAGGCTTCTGAAAATGTGTTATTCAGGTTCCCTGGAGTGGCAATTAAGTAGTATTATAGAGCTTCAGTGTGTGTGTTTTAAACAACTGAAAAATGAGTTGATTTATAAATGTTTCTAAATAATGATTTGTGAATTAGCCATATCTGCCTGCAGAGAATTATTTAATAAGTAACATTATTCTGATGGCATTTAAAGCTAACCATTTGTATTCAATCAGTATATGTTACCATTCTTGAAAATACTGTGCTTTATTTGATCTAATCATAATATAATGGTATTGATAAATCTTGAAATAGATTTCTGAGTCACAGTTTTTTTGTTAAAAGTTGCGTTTTCCTCTGACAAAGTTCATTGATGGGAAAAGACACACTAGGAGTCATCAACACAAAAGAATTAATGATAGACCAGATGTCTCTATTTTAACCAGACATATTGAACTAGTAGTTATGGTAATTTTTCAATTTGGTTCAAGTTATTTTTCCCCTGGTAGTTGTACAAATGTGTATGTATTCAAAATGTGACAGTTGAAATAAAATAGCAAGTAATTGTACTGGAAATATCTTTTTCAGAAATTTGTGATTCGTAAAAGTGACTTATGATCATTCTTATTTTGTGAATAATAGAGAAAAGGATCCATTTGGGTAATAGTGACATTTTTTCATGTTTCCTTGTGATTATATGAATGCGTATAGACTTAAACTCTCTTCCAAACTTGCATGAAAAACAGTTTTACTATTATAAGTGATAGTATTAATTTACACTCAGTGAAAAAGGAATGCCTTTTTTTAGCATTTCTGTGATATAAATACTGTCATTACATATTTTACACTGCCCCTGCTGATTTTGCTGTGGTGGTGGTGGTTGAGGACTTTTTAGCCATTTCTCTCTCAAATGGTAAACCAGGTGTCTGATTTTAAAAGTAAAAGACCAAGGATGGACTGAAAATATGCAATTCAGTATGTGGTTCTTGCAATATATGAACTAAAGAGAGTATCTAAATTAACATTAAGAATAACCTTCCAATTCATACACTGCATATATGTGTAATATATGTAGTGTTTGTGTATATATATTACTCCAGTAAATATATATATATCTCCTACTGGAGTATGCGTGTGTGTGAGATTATCTCGAACATGAGGATGTCAGGGAGAGGAAATGCAAAATAGATTTTTTGAACTGTGACCAAAAGCTTATGTTTGGATGTAGCTTTGCATTCATTTTTAAGAAAAATGTATATGGAAGAAGAGCAGTTTTTTCTAGAGTAACTAAGAACTTGCCAGTTGACAACAGAATTTTTGTTTTCTTTCTTCGTGAGAAAAGTATACCGTCTCCAAATCTGTAAACTCTGAGTGGCAACTCTAGGGATTTTGTTGAAGATAGAGATGCAGCTCCCCAGCTCTACCAATTTGTTCACAGAAGTCTGTAATGTTTGTATTTGCTGGGCTTGCTTGGCTTAGGAAGGAAGGAATGGTGGTATAATTTCCCTATATTTTCAGGAGTGCAATGGTTATTAACAGGCTGCTGTTTTCAAACAGTGCCTTTTTTTTCTTTCTTTCTGCCCTGCATCAGTTGCAGAAATTTCAGCCTTTAGCCTCCTCCCCTCCCCCTCGGCCCTCTGCAGTTGTGGTGGTTACTTTGCGCATTGCCATTTAATATGGAGTCTGCTCCCAAACCAGATGCATTTTCATCTGTTTTATCTGCTCTTCTAAGGTTGTAGAGTCTCAGAGGATCCCACAATCACATGGAAGTATCTTCTGTCTTAATATTTGTAGACCACAATAAGAATAAAAATCAAAACCATAACTCATGTCGAGCTGGGGCTTTGACTTTAATCCTTTTGACTTTTATCTCAAGTCTTCACTCTGTTACTATAAATACAGTTTAAACCATTGTGAAAGGATCTTCATGCTTCTTTGTAAAAAATGGGGATTTGACAGGACTTTGTTTTACTGCACTAAGGGGTTTCTTTGTTACTGGCTTAACGCAGAACATACTGTTATTTATATATTTATTCTGGGTTAATTCTTTTTTTTTGACATGCAAAAATGTTGTTGCTTTGAGAAGTGCTTTTTGATAGTTTCATCACTTTGTTCTATAGGGAATACTACTGTTAAGATAATGGTTCAGTGTATTAATTTGTTCCCTGAGTTTCCTTCTATTTGTTTCATTCCTTACAATCTTTGTTTGGTCTCAGTGACACCTGAAAATAAATCTTAACAATCATCAGTAGCTTTGTGCTTGGTAACATGGCTGATTTATTTGCTCGTGGTTTAGATACATTCACACAGATAATGAATGTCAGTGGGTGGTTTTTTTTTTTTTGGTAGTTCAAGGTGACCTTTGGAAAAGAAACGTTTAATGGCAAATTTGCCTCATTGTTGGGAGAAACAGGCACATATCCCTTTATGCCATAGTAGGTTTACTGAAGGTTTTAAGTAAATTGAAATTTTGTAAATCAAATTGTATTAAATATTAAGTAGGGGGTTTATTAATTAAAGGAAATCTTTGTGACTCTTGCACAGAGAAGATTGGTTTGCATAATGCATCATATCTTAAACTCTTAGGGTTTCTATAAACTAAAGCTGAATGGTATTGGTAGCTGTTAAAACTGAAAACAATACATAGTTGTTAATTTATTGTTTGCCTTGCCTTTGTATTTTAGAAATAAGTATAATTTTTCAAGAATGATGAACATGGGGATGGAGGGGAGAGCATTGGTGCTACTTTGGCGTTTTTCTCATCATGCTGTGGTGCTTGGGTTTTAGGTTATGATCAGGCCTTAACAGTTGAGAACATTTTGACTTGTGATTTGGGGTAAGCCGCAAAGGGACATATGAGCATAATTGTGACAGTGCTCATTGGCTTACGAGCCTGGCTGATGTACTTGGCAAGTGGAGTTTTATTTTCAATCTCTTTCATTTCACTTGGTTTGATTCAGCTGTTTTCTGTGATCTACACAGAGATAGCATCATCTCTTTATGTCTATGTCTCATCATCTCTTTTTTTGGATATGGAACTTAAATTTTCATTTTGCAGTTTGAAAGATGGAAAAAAGTTTAGCAATCTCTATGCCTATTTAGAAA
This sequence comes from Tapirus indicus, assembly GCA_031878705.1. Taxonomy (NCBI): domain Eukaryota; kingdom Metazoa; phylum Chordata; class Mammalia; order Perissodactyla; family Tapiridae; genus Tapirus; species Tapirus indicus. The sequence goes on along the minus strand of CM062917.1, from coordinate 39,346,933 downwards.
AAAATTGAGTTTCAAGTTGGAAACAAACGTGTTTGAATTAATGAGAAATGTGAACTTAGGCCTGGTGTTTAAGTTGTTAATTTTTTATTTCCTACTGACATGAAAGAGAATTTTAAGAATTGGTTGTTTCTTAAGTTTTTCTCTTCTTTGACAAATTCTTTGGTAGCAGATGATTCTTTGGATGTCAGAAATGGCCTTTTCTTGGCATACTGTAGCTTTTAGACTGGAAGAGTTATACTTGTAAAGGAATTACATCACAGAAAAGCTAACTTATAAAGTAATTCAATTTAATATTTAATAATGTAGTAGTTTAAACACTTCACTGAAATGCATTGGAAATGTGAAGTACAGTCCCTAAACATTTTGAGAGTGCCTACGTATATGGTTTAAATGCTGGGGAGGATACAAATGTACATCCTTAAGGAGTGTAGAGTTCAGTAGAGGAGACAAGAAAAACTGGAGAGTGACTGAGCAGATACCATCTGTAGGTGTCACATGAATGATCAGGCAGGTGCTAGTTTATAGATTTACAGAAGGGAGAAGCTGGATGGTATGTGGTGATTGTAGACGGCTTAATGGATTAGGTGAAACTTGGTTTGTCCTTGAAATATGAGTAAGATTAAACAGGTGATGAGAAGAGAACATTCTAAGAAGAGAATGGCATGGGCAAAGGTGTAGTGTCAGGCAAGAGGATGGGTTCAGGGGACCATGAGCAGACAAGTCTAGAAATATCAGAAGACTTGAGGAGGTAGACACTGCAATAAAGTTGAATATTAAATTGTGACCAGGGATTTGAAAGTCATTTTAAGGCAGTTGGACCTTGTAAATTGTAGCATGGAGCTGGTGGGGTAGGTGGTAGTAAAAAGAGAATTCAAAACACCCGCGCATGCGCGCGCGCGCGCGCGCGCATACACACACACACGCACACACACACACACACACACACACACACACTTGCAAAACAAAACAAATATCCTTATAGAGAGGGGACACCAGTGGTCTGGTCTCTGAATGCTTCCATTACTTGGTAATAGAGTCTGAAAACAAAATTGATGTTAGAAGTATTTTATATTAAATAACACAACTTTGTTCTGTCCCATATCCTTTGGCAAATGAGGCAAAGTAAACATCAGTAAGTAATAATATACATTGCATTTGTAGAAAACATACACAGAACACTCTGTTTTCTGAAGTACTCTCTTGAGATCATAGGTAGCTAGGGTTACCTCAGCCTCTGAGTGTGCCCAATATCATCACCCCATCTGTAAGGAGGAGGGCTGGACCAGGATCTTTTAAAAATTTTGTGCTGTCTTTCTGATTTTTAAAAAATAGTACAGGCATTTTAACTGATGTGAATCTAACTGATTTGTTGCAGGGAGGCATAGGGAAGATCCAAGCCTACATCAGACTTACTCCCTGCCTTTCTGATTGCCTGCTTTTCTTTTCTTTTTGTTGAAGCATCAAAAGTCTGCATGAAGTTGTTATTATTAATTTATAATTTAAAATCCTCCCCACCCCACAAAGGTCGTGAGTAGCAGATGCAGGCACCTTCCTGATAGGGCTGGGAGGAGGGGCATCTGTATAGAACCACTTTCAGCTATTTGCCGGCAATGAGTGCCTTGATTGTTCTCCTTTTGTCTCCGCACAGTTGGTAGCTGTGGAAATCTAGCCCTGACTAAAACTTTCCCTGAAGAGCCCTTGGGGAACAAATAGAAACATTATATGATTAGCCACATTGTTTTCATTATTAAACAAATCTACATAAAAGGGTAGCAATTAACAGCTTTATCAGCCTGAACTTAGACACCTACCTCTCCTCTTCCCTCAATATTCCCACTTGAAGTGCTAACAATTAGCTGTTGCTGGTTTTAATGTCAGCAACTGACAACACTAAATTGGGAGTAGGCACTTCTCCTGGTTGATTGACATATAGCTCTCTGACACGTTCTTATGTAGTTTTAAGGCAAATTCATGCCCTGGGGTTAGAGCCAAAGGGCTTGTCAGAACATTGACTTTAATAGCTGAAATATATAACTTAAATGCCATCCAAGACCTTAGCTTTGATGGAACTTTTAGAACCTGAAGAATTCTCCAAGGCAGTGCAATTTATACTTAGTGGACAAGCTTAGAAACTGTAAGATTTTTTCTAAGTATATAGATGTATATTTATGATACAGTTATTTACCATGAGTTTATTTTGCATATCTTTAGCATAAATGAATCCATGAAAAACTAGATAATGATTTTTAAAATATTTCTGCAATTGGTATTTTTTTTGGCAGGTGTTCTATTCTTCTTTAGTTATGCAATAATAGATTTCTGAATATATTATTTATGACTTTAAGAAGGGAATAGGGTGGACCCACTTCACCTTATTCAGAAGACAGATGGCATTTCCAAGATTTTGTTAACTGCAATGTATTAGAACCTATTTTAATAATTTCAAGAAGTTAGAAATTGAGATCAGATCTTTGGCCTTGTTTTCCAGCTCAGTCATAGAGAAGAAATGATATAGTGAGGCTGTTGGTTATTCTTAGTTTTTTTTTATGTAAAACATAAATGACTGCATATGTAATTTGTGCATGTCTCAAAACCTTGTTGGCATGGCTGCAGAACTCAGTACATGTCTGGACCATCAGGACTCTGTAAGACCCCCCCCAACCTCTTCCCTCCCTCCCCCTTCCCACCATGGACACACAACAGATACACTCTTATTTTAAAAAGTATTTATAAGAAAATCTCCTGTCTTTAAAATGTGTTGTAATTTAAATATCTTTAAAACCTTGCAATCGGAGATTTTCTTACCATCTTTCCTAAATCCTTTCTGTTTAGTTTAATTTCTTGTCTCTTTTAAATCAATCCTAGAAGTTCAATTAAAACATTTTATTTTTATTTTTTTATTTATTTATTTTTTTTGTGGGGAAGACCAGCCCTGAGCTAACATCTGTTGCCAATCCTCCCCTTTTTGCTGAGGAAGACTGGCCCTGGGCTAACATCCGTGCCCATCTTCCTCCATTTTTTTTTATGGGACGCTGCCACGGCATGGCTGACAGGCAGTGCGTCGGCGGGCGACCGGGATCCGAACCTGCGAACCCTGGGCTGCCAAGCGCAGACTAAACTGCTGCGCCACCGGGCGGCCCCCTCAATTAAAACATTTTAGATCAAACTTCTTTGATATTCTGCTTTTTCTCTTCCCATCGCTCTTCTTACTCTCTCCTTCTCCTCTCAGTTTCTCCTTTAGTGTTGATATGTTGCAGAATTCTGCCTACCTCCCTCCTTTTTAGTCTCATTGTCCTCCTTCCTTTGGGTGTCTCAGCAACCCTAATGGCAGTTCTCCCATGATGAGGACTCCAGCCTTGACCTTTTCCCTAAATTTCAGACTTATATTGACTATTCTTATGTTTATCTCTGTGTAGTATGGATATTTCAAATGAAATTTATCCGGTTCAGTTAAACATTTATTGGATACCTCCCACAAAGGTGTCGTGCACTGGGCACAAAGAGAGGGAGGTGATGGCATCCCTGTTAGGGACTTACCTGTGTGTACCTGAAGACATGGTATCTGTGGAGAGTGGGGAATTCTCTCTGCTAAGTATAGCTCACAGTTCGCTCCTCTTTTCATTCACTATATTTTACCTGGTTCTGGCCTTCCAACTAATTTTGTCTCTAATTTCTTTTCCAAATTTTACTTACTGAATGGTGTTTATTTTTCTAGAACAGATCTGATCTTACTGAATCATTCATTTGCTTAAAACCTTTTGTGACTGCTTTGAAGTTAAAGTCCAACAGGTCATGGGGAGCCTTTTTCAATACTGGCAACACTTTTGTAAGGGATATATGATTGTTTTCCCTAATATGTAGAATTTAAAATTTGTTCTGTCCATTATACATCACACCAATCTTCCCATCTTGTATCAATTTCTATAGCCTTAGATTTATTTTTCATTCTTTTAAAACACAACAAAGTATTTTTAGCAGTAGATAATTAAATTTATCAACATATTTTATCAACTTCTGTGCTCAACTTTATTTCTTGTATCACATTCCCCCTTCTTTCTGAATTGCTTCCTTAGCAGCTTTTTTGTTTTTTTAACTGAGAGTCTCTGGGTTCATAAACAGCCTTTGTATACCTAAAATGTTTTTATTTTGCCCACCCCTTAAAAAAACTTCTTTGTTAAACTTTTGTATTTTGAGTTAATTATACACTCACGTGAAGTTATAAGAATTAAAAAAGAAAACAGCAAGCAATGGTCACTACCTCTCCTGGTCATCCATACCCTTTCCCTAAATCCTTTCTAGCCTCGTAAATTTAATCTGAATACAGTCAAGATTGGGTGTATAAAACTGATCAAGAGCAGCCTTTAGAAAGCATTATTCCCCAAATATGTGGATTAAAATCTAAAAAGAGATCTATTCACAAAGCTCAGCACATCTTTCATTAAAAATTAAAAAAAGTGGAGAAACTTGGTGGGGAAAAAACTAAGAGATCCCATGTTGCCCTCACTGTTGAGTGATAATTTAGCTAGTTATAAAAGTCTCAGCTGACTTTTTTTTACCTGTAATACTTTGGAAATGTTTCTTCATTATGTTCTTGCATCAGCGGTTGTGATACCTTTGTGATATCTTGTCTGTGGTAAGTTATTTATTTATTTATTTTTTTGTAAGGAAGATTAGCCCTGAGCTAACATCCGTTGCCAGTCCTCCTCTTTTTTAGCTGAGGAAGATTGCCCCTGGGCTAACATCTATGCCCATCTTCCTCCACTTTATATGTGGGATGCCTGCCACAGCATGGCTTGATAAGCGGTGCATAGGTCCATGCCTGGGATCCAAACCTGTGAAGCCCAGGCCACCAAAGTGGAGCATGTGAACTTGACCACTATGCCACTAGGCTGACCCCAGAGTTAGTTATTTTTTAAGAGATAATGTGCTTTTTGTATCTGAGAGTTGTTACATGTTCTCTGTATCCTTGAAGTTCTGTAGTTTTAATACTCCATCTTAAATGTTTATGAGTGGATTTGTCTTTGTTTTTATTCTACTTGGTACCTTAAGTATGCTTTTTTTTTTTTAAGAGTATACCACTTGCTGCCTTTTTTGCTTTAAAATTTTAATCATGTTGTAGTACAGAATTTACTTATTGCGTTGTGTCCCCAACAGGCCATGAATTCTTTGAAATCTTCTAAGAGTTCCCTCAGTGTCTAGCAGATTTGGCATATCTAGCTTATGCATTGGAAATGATTTAAGAATAATGCAGAAAGGACTCCCATAATACTGAACAGGATACAGCAATTAATGTGTTGGCTTTATCAGTTAGAATGATAGGTTGCAAACAACAGAAAACAATTCTCACTACCAAGTAGAAAAGGAGTTTTTTGGAGGCCCTAAAGTAGTTCATATAATCATCATGAAGGATCTGAAAAGCCAGGCTGGAAAAATAGGCAGGGATCAATAGAGGCTGAGCAGCAAAAGCACACAAAGTCATGCTACAAAAATAATCTAGCTGGGGGCAGGCCTGGTGGCATAGTGGTTAGGTTTGTGTGCTCCACATTGGTGGCCTGGGATTCATGGGTTCAGATCCTGGGCATGGACCTACCCACTGCTCGTCAAGCCATGCTGTGGTGGTGTCACACATACAAAATAGAGGAAGATTGGCACAGATGGTAGCTCAGTGACAATCTTCCTCGAGCGAAAAGAGGAAGATTTGCAATAGCTCAGGGCCAGTCTTCCTCACCCAAAAAAAGATAGTCTGGTTGGGTTATTGCTGTGGGCATCACTACCCCTACTAATGGTTACCACTGTGACTTAGTGCTGACATAGGACATTATCATTATTCCCAGTGTGTCATATGAATGTATCATAATCTGTTCTCTTTGCATCTCATGCTCAAGATTCAAATTCACAGGCAGATATGTCTCATTGTTAGACTCTAGTTCCCATAATTATACCTTAGCTGGTAGGGACTGATGAGAAGGTATATGTGGCCTCTTCAATACTGTAGTGAAAACATCTCCATTTGCATTTTCATAGCAACAATAAAGTCAACAAGATTGAAACTGAATGCCTCATCTCTTCCCCACCTCCTGCTTCCAGCAAGTCTGCTCCCCCTTTCACCTCTCAGTGAAAGCTACCACCATCTTCAGAGTTGTTCAAGCTGGAAGCTTTCTTGTCATCATTAATGCCTTTTTGTTTTTTTTTCCTTTTATCCAGTAATCACTGAATTCCGCCAGTTTTATCTCCTTTTCTTCAGATCTTCAAATCCTTATCTTTACATCCTACACTTATATCCATTTCCACTGTAATTTACCTTGACACAGACAGTCCGTGGGTTAGGGAAAGAATATAGATTAATGATGGGCCTAAAAGTCAGGCAGATTTATGTTTGAATTTTCAGTTCTATCACTTATATGTGTTTGACCTTGGGCAAACTATTTAACATCTCTCAATTGTAGTTCCCTTGTCTATTAAAAGGGAATAATAGCATTAAAGAGTGGTTGGAATATTTAAATAAGATAATGTGTATAATGTACTTAGTGCAGTGTCTGACATTAGAAGATGCCAGTTAATGTTAGTGTCTAGTAGTTTCCATCTTCTCGTTAAGTTGCTGCAACAACCTTGTAACTGGTTTCACTGACTCTAGACTTGCCTTCACTCAGAATCATTCTCCTGTTGCATCCATAACCACTCCTTTAAAGGTCGAACTGGTTCATGATACCCCCTTGAGTCCGACTTAGTTCCTGTAGGAAACAGATGGCATTATCTTGAAGGGGTGATTAAAGAAAGTTAGGGCACAGTAAAAGAAAACAACAGGGGGTAGTAAGGCGAATGAGGGATGTCACCAGAGGAAGCTGTCACTATCCTGACTTGAAGGGCCAAGAAGAGCAGGGAGTGGTTACTGTAGTGATGTGGGCTGTAATTGTAGGAGAAAGGTGCCTGGCAGAAACTGTGTCTGTAGGCAATGGAACATAGCCATTGCCAACCCTCACCCCTGCAAGGGGTGACACAGACTTGATACTCTGACTCCTCTCTCCTTCCATTCATTAATCTCTAGTTGGTGCCTTCTAGTGGCTGAACCCATCCAGAAGCCAGAGGACAAGACATCTCCATTGAGGAAAGTCATAGATGTCAGCCTACTGGGTTACAGATCTGGATTGAAAAGGGCAGAGAGTGAATCTGGAATTGCAAATGAGGAATATACAAAATACCTCTTTTTCAAAAACCTTTTAATAGCTTCCCATTATTTTAAGAGTATAGTCCCATTTGTTTCAAAATCCTTTAGGTTTTTCTTTTGTATACTTCTCCAGTTTCATTCCTTGATTCTCTTGCCATTGGCATCCTAAACTCTAGTCATATAAAAGTATGGTTAGATTTTTGAGTTTATCATACTGTCCCATATTTTGCCTTGACTTTGTACATGTTGTTCCTTCTCTTTCTAAAATCCTCGCTCCCCACCTTTTCCCTTCTCTTTATCTGGTAAATTCCTATGCTTTCTTCAGATTTCAGCTTCCTTTGAGAAGTTTTGTATGTTCCCAAAACATTTTGTAGTTGTGACAATAAATTGTAATGAATTGTTTACTTTCCTGTTTATAATTGTTTCCTGAGTGCCTAGTGTACTACCCCATGGTAAGTTGGTGCTGATTATAGTTGAACAAAGTAAACAAATCAAAGAACATTTTTCAGGGGAGCTGTTAGGGTTATGTCTTTAAAAGTTTTCAGGAGAGCTGTAGAATTATAGAACTTATGTCTTCTTGATTTATTTCCATGTCTTTGCTGAATTGTCACTGTACAATATAGAGAAGGGGTCATATTTCCCAAGAATCAATTGGACAATTGATGGATTTTGAAAGTCTGTGTCTATTTTAGCCCATTAGCACATTTTATTTCTTTGGGATAATATTTGATAGTCATCATGTTTAATGGCACTGGAAAATATTCAGTTCCTGCATTTAATATGTTAGGTGCCATGTGAATGAAATAAAATGTGGACCTTGACCTTTGGGAAATTAACTTAAAAAAAAACAAAAAACAAAAAACCTTAGGGGCCAAGAGATCCTTCTCTGTAAATTTAAAGTTATGCAGTATAGTAGAAATTCAGTAACCTAAAAGAAATTTTCTATGTTTAGTTTTAATAAGGTATAGTGATGATCTATAAAGGCTTGCTATGACTTCCAAACCAAGAGGAGAATTATCTAGTACATTGATTACAACACAGATTGGAAATGTGTGGAAAGTAAATAATCTCCTTTATACATGTAAGTAAAATATTTGTAAGCTTGGTATCATAGCCTCCTTTTGAGAGTGTAGTTATCTGATATAATGATGGAATAGTCTCGGTACATCAGTTATCATAAAACATTCTATTTATAAAGTAACACTAATAATAATGACTAATAAGAGCTAATACTTATTGCATACTTATATGCCTGACACTGCAGTGACTTGTTATATGCATTATGTTGTCTAACCCTAAGAGCAAACCTAGGAGACATGTTGTAATATTATCCACATTTTTTAAATGAAGAAATTGAGATTTAGTGTCTGTTAGTTGAGTTCCTCTCAGTTCCAAGTGGAGTATATTTAACTCAAACTAGTTTACCCCAAAAGGCTCACATAACTGAGAAATTACAGCTTTACTTGTAAGTGGATGTAGAGATTTAGAGAATGTCATCAAGGTATTTGCTTTCTCTCAATCTTTTGTCTTTGTTTTTTCTTGGCTTCCTACTGCAGGCAGGGTTCGGCCCAAGTCTTAGGCAAAGTTAGATGGTCACTGGCACCCCAGACCTGCATCCTCCAAGCTTAGCACACCAGTATAAAGAGAATCAATCTCACTCTCTATTATTGTTATTATTTTAAATGCCAATCCCAGGAAAGTCTTCACTTTGTCCTGCTTGGCTGATATACCCATCCCTCACCAACAGTAATGGCCAAGATCAGGTAACATGATTGATTGCCACACAAGGATCACATCGGGTAGAGGAAAATTACACAAGCACCAATGAAAGGCAGATGAAACGTATGGTGGGAAAATAAATTATAAATACCGTTCCCTTTGCTATGGAGAGGGTGAGTTAACTTGCTGAGCTAGTATGTGGGACTGATTCAGATCCATGTCTGCCCGACCATAGAGCTCTAGACCTTAAGCGTATTAATGTAGATGCTTTCCCTTTTATTCTCTCTGGTAATATTTTTATGATATTCGTTTTACGTTTAATGTTAAAGTCAAGGCAGCCATTGCAAAGATTCTAAAAATTTCTTTGGTCAGTTTCCTCTGAAACTTACTTTCTTGATTTAGAGGCTAGAAGTTACAAGGGCTGGTTTCTGTTCTATTTTCCCTCATAGACCAGTTTCTTTAGAGTTATATGTGAGTAATCTCTATATAATATTTATAACATAGTTTAACACAATTCAGGATCTGAATTCACAAAATATATAATTCTGGATGAATCTTCCAGGTACTTTCTGGATGCAAGTAAATATTTTTTATTTACTATCTAAATGCCAATTTAGTTTTCTTCACAGAGTTGATCATATCCTTAGAGGGTATTAGTTTAGCAAAAGAGAGCAAACTTTTCTTCTCTGTAGTGTAAATCCTCACTCATTTCTCTGAATATGGAGATAAAATCAGCATAAGATAATGACTCCTTATTTCATGTAGAATTCTATGTACATCATAACCTATTGCTGTCACTTCTTGTTTATTCATCTGAGGGCATTTCTCTTCTCCTCGATCTTAAATGAAACAAAGATAGTACTTTAGAAAATTTCTTCTTCTTCTTCTCCCTCTTTTATTTTCCTCAGCCTTGTGGAAATTTATACCATTTCAGTTTGGATGAAGGTGGATGGTACTGACAACTAATATTTATTCATGGTCAGCTCTAGGCAGAGATGCTACTGTATAAAGAGAAAAACACTTTTAATGCCACCAGGATCTTTAATGAGAAAATGAGAAAAAGAAATAGACATTTAAATATAAACAAAAATGTTATCTCCTATTCTCATCATTTCTCCAATTTTTATGTCTGTCTTATCACTTTTTAGCTAATGTCTTCACAAACCAAGTTCCAGTGACTAAATAGAAATAGATGAACTATCAGCTGGAAAAAAAAATCAATGAGCAAATACAGATATTGCATTTCCTTTTAATCTTCTAATGACTCTCCTATTTTTTTCCTTCAGAATTCACTATTTACTGAGCTCAGCTTCATGGTAGGAAATGCAACATTCATGAAAGTTAAACGTTTTTTTCATTTGCTAAAAGCTGCAGTGGAGAATGAGGCCCTTTCTTATTTAGTCCAGTCTTCCCATTTCATCTTTTCATGGAACTTTCTCTCTTATTGTCTTGGTGCTAGGTGATAGTGGTAGGCAACTTTAGGGAAAGAAGCAACTTCAAGTGTGTTAAAGGTGTCATCCAAAAATGAATAATGAAGAGACAAACAGTAGGACTTGAATAGAATTTAGTGTTTTGTTATAATTTTTTTCTGTGTGTTTGTGCATATATCTTTCATTGTGTTGGATAGAGTCTACAGAGAAAAAAAGATTGTCTTCTAAGTTATTTAAAAAATCTTTTTCTGTCTTTAATGAATGGTTTACTGGATATTTTGTTTTAGTCAGTAGGTTCGTGCACAATTCCTTCATGTTTCATCTTTCGGGGCATGTGGTGGGTTGCACTTCTTTGCCCTCTTGAAGTTAGGCATTACCATGCGAGTTGTTTTGTTTTTTTCTGGCCTGAAACTTTTAAGAGCCAGTGTTTGATTCGCCTTATTTCTTTCTGGGCTGTGTTGATCACAGAAGCTTGTGACAAGATGGAATTTCAGTCAGCCTGATTCTTGGTTGGACATATAGATGTGAGTGAGAAATAAGCATTTGTTTTAATCCACTGAGATTTTGAGATTGGTTTTTGCTGTTTCATCTCCCTGCCTATCTTGACAGATACAGTCCTCATAGCACAACAGGTGCTTTCATTCCAGGCCACCTTTCACCTTTGTTTGTGAGACACTAATTGCATAATTATATACTTAAGAGATAAGAAAGGCAAACAAGGTTAAGTCCCTTTTTTTCTTCTTCATTGCATTAAACTGCTAGTAAAATTGTCCTCTCCAGTATTTATGCTTTGATATTTTTAAACCAGTAAATAGTAGAGAATTTTCATTATGAGGAAAATTCTTTTACATTCTATCTTAAGATAATTGTTTGTATTTTTGCCATATAAAATAATTGGTTTTCCTTCCATCTGTCTACTGAGGAAGAAAGTTTTGTAACCAGAAAGAGTAGAACAATTATTGTTAACAGGGAATTGAATTCCAAGATAGTTGAAGAGATACAAAAAGGGCACCTGGACATTTTAAATGAGTTCAAGTTCCCAAGTCCAGACAAATTGTGTTTCATTGAAAAGGCGTGGCCAGATTTCCACGCCATTGAAAAGAGGAAAGCAGACACTGTAATGACACCTCCTTCTCTCTCTCTCTCTCTCTCTCTCTCTGTCCTTGAGGAGTGCTGGTAGAGAGGAGCACCCCCACTAAGGGATTGTATTTCCCAGTCTGTCTCAGAGATTCCTGTCTACATTTCTCTTCCATGGAGGGCTCAGTCACCCTCGGGCTGTTTCCCACCAGTTTCCACTCTTCTCTGGATATAGCATACAGATACTCCTGACAGCTGACAAACTCCCCATTGAGCCCTACCCCTTCATGTAGGAAAAGGGGGGAAAAATTAAGAAAACTTGTCTTGAAAGCCTGCAGACTTTCATACCACAAGGAATGTGTTGACCATATGCATCTTAAACCAGGTGAACAATGTTTGTCCAGCCCTTCAGCTCACCAGTATGCAGCCATATCTGTTCCATGCTCTAAAGCAAAAACTCAAAACCAGATTTCCTAGAATTTTTTACCAATTGTTTGCTCAAATGAGGATAGACGATCCCTTCTATGTTACATTATCCCTTACATGTTAAATTATATTCTTCATTATGGCATATTTTATATGCAGAAGACATTGATTTTCACAGTAAATGCCTTCAAAATTTTTTGGCCTCTATATGGGGGTGTAGCTACTTAATTATAATTATTATAGACAAGGTCACCACTGAATTGCTAGGGTCACAAAACAGACTTTCATCTTCCTGTTTTAATTCCCAATAATATGGAGATGACTTGTTTTAAGTTTATATTTCCTTTGCTCTAGGATACCTACAGAATATCCCAATGTTTGTTCTCCCCTATTTTCTCTATACCTGATGGCAGGCGTAGTCGTCTCTTCAAACCTGAGTGTCAAGGTAGTTAACAGAACTCTCAAAGCTTTTTCTACAGATAGCTTCCACAGGGAGGATTTGATTCCTTGTGGGCCCAGTGCCTACTGCCTGTAGTTGAGTGAACCTAAGAAAAACATCTGGCCTAATTTATCTTCAGGCGTAATTTAATAATGCTGAATGGCAACCTCTGGGAAAAATCTGAGTAAGACTTCATGTAAGTGCCTCTTTAGAGTTGGTTAATAGGTAACTCTTATTTGTATTTCTTTCAAAGAGATAGATATTTTGATCACATCAGAGTTAATCTTTTTTCTTCATTCTGACATCTAAATGTCACATTATAGTATAATGAGCTCCCAGCCTGGTAGTATGCAGAACTCAATTGGTAAAATCAGGACTGAGGAAGGCTAGAAAGCAATAGGGGCTATCTGATTTTATAAAGAAGTTTTTGTTGGCAAAGATACGTTTTAATGTTCCATTGCCTCCTTAAGGAGACTCAACCCATGTTTCATATCAATAAATATTGGCTGATTGAAACCAGTTCTGTTTGCTTTGTGCCCTGATAAATATGGCCTTCATTCTTCTAGCACATAGTTTAAGAAACAGGATGGAAAGGAGGGTAGATGGAAAGGGTTGGAAAACTAGGCTAATGTTGAGTTGGGTAGTATATAAAGTAGAATATAAAAATATGTGTTTAGCATAAATCTTGGTGCAGGTACTTTAATTATGTCATAATTACTTGAGTAGAGTAAATCTGGTGGAAGATCTTTGATTTGGTTTTTAGTATAAACAGTTATGGTAGATTTTTATGCATCACTCCGGTTGGAAACAGGGAGGCACGTGTCATGTAAGCTTATTGGCATATAGAAGGCCTCTAGGTCATATCGCTAAAATCTGAGAACACCTGCTTCATATTTTTTAAATGTTGCCCCTCTTTTTGAAGCCTGGGATTCAGAAATTCTTTCAGCCATTACTCATCAAAGTTGAGTTCTAGGTAAAGACCTCTTGCTGCTAGAATTATTTATAGCTTTGCCTGGTAAATTCCTAATTTTATACTGTTGTATAATTTTTTAACTATTGTCTCTCAATGAGTCAACGTGCATATATGACAAAGGACGAACAGTCTACATTCCCAAGTTTTATTTCATTGAGAATTTGGGTTGCTAACGATGATTTAAGTTTTAGGAATAGCTGCTTTTCTATTCATCCTCTAAAGGAATCAGAAATTAATGTCAGACTTTGAAACATCATGTATTTTGTACTTTTTACAAATATTCTATGAAAGGAACCAACTAAGGGCTTAATTAGTATAACAAACACATTGGTCATGAACATTTGTTCATGAACAGTGACTAAAATCCAACTCTAATCAATATGGTGAGGAGAATTTGTTGGAAGACTTATATAAACATAAACCAGTATAAGAGAATAAAGGTCCTCAATGACACCTGGAAAGAAGGAATGAATGTGTCCAGGACTCTGTCATCTCTGCCTCTCTCTGTACAGAAGCCTTCTTTTCTGAGGCTGGTTTCTTCCACGTGGCTAGGAACCTGGCTTCCGGCAAATCTCAGGGTCTCATCACATGGGGTTATTACCAGAAAGGAACTGAGAGTTTTTTTCTTGAGTTTTAGGCTAATATATCCTGGGGAAGATCAATGATTGGCCCTCTTGGTGCACTCCAGCCCTGACCATCCCACTACCCTATCATTAGTAGGTAACTCTTCATGTTATGACTAATATGACAGCTCCTATTCAAATCAAAGTGAGAAAGGGTGTTTTTCAGAAGAGAATAAGGAGTTGTACACACAAAACAATAAATTCAGTACATCGATCCTTCCTTGTCATTTGTTCATCTTGTGTTTCTTCATCAGGCAAGTTTTTATTAATTACCTACCATGTGCCAGATACTGGAAATAAATCTGTGACCAAAAAGTAGAAAAATACCATGATGATCATCACTACTTCCATAGAGTCTGAATTATAGTACCACTGCTGGAAATAGGGTAGGCAAGGGTCATTTCTGTGTAGACTAAATTAGCATTTTGAATGAATATGAAAGAAGACACATGGCTTAGTTTCCTTCCTTTGATTTGAAATGCATTTCTAGGTAAATTAGATGTTTGCCACCGTCCCGTCCCCAGCTATAGTAAACCAGAGGATAAGTGTGTCCAGAAATGGTGATGCCATGTTTTATTGTATTTGATTTTGGTGTATGTGTGTGCTTGGTAAATATTTGTTGAATTAATGAATTATTGAAGAGATGATGCCGTTGTCTAACTACAGTTAGGAGAAAAGGGTTGCTATTAACTGTGACAAAACAAACATCATTGTCGTTGTCATTCTTCAACATTCAAGTCATCAGAATCAAATAATTCTATATAACAAAGTCATTTTCTAAAATTATCTCAAGATATATTTTGCAGCTAATGCCTTCTGGCAGCTACATCTGGATGCTGTGTCAGGCTAGTCTATAAGAATAACACTGAAGAATTTCCCTGACTCAGGTTGAATGATGAGTAATGTTTGTTTTGGAAAAAATTCAATATACCTATATTTTATTTTTTCCACTGTGCTTTACAGTATAAGGTATATAACTGTTTCTGTTGTTTGAATATTCATTTTTCTTTTGTTTTGGAACTAATTTTTAAATTAGTTATTAAACTATATAATTTATATAAGATGCATAAATTATATAATATAGAGATTATGTTAATATACACTTTATAGATTATGACAGTAATTTGTGCTTCTAAATATAAAAATATTAAAAAAATATGGAATTTCCTTCAACTTCTGCTTTTCTACTGCTCTCCAGGGTAACAATTGTTAACTGAATATTTTTATGTGATGTGAATGTGTGTGTGTGTGGGTTTGTGAGTGCGTGTATATGTACACCACAAACACTTGAATATATCTCTATACATATTATTCTTCAGCTTGCTTGTTTTTACTCATCACTTTCTTGTGGACATCCTTCCATGTCAGTACATATTTTCTTTGTAATGGTAGTACATTATTTTATGGTGTGTATTTGCCTTCATTTAACTGTCTCCCTCTTAGATTATGTCTGTTCAAAAAAATTTCAAATAATGCTTCATTGAATATGCAGGAAGGGCTGTGAATTTCTGTAAGAAAAATACCTAAAGATGGACCAGATTCAACAAATGGGACTGCCTGCCTTTTACATTTTGATAGTGCTGTTAAATTACCCTGTAAATATGTTTGCACCATTTGCTACAAGGTGGTAGTATGTTGTGACAGTGAAACACTTGTAGTCCAAGTCCATGTGTTTGAATCCTGGCTCTGATTCTTACTTGGGAATAGCCTGGTATAAGTGAATTAATATATCTGTGTCTCAATTTTCTCATCTACAAAAAGATAATGCCTACCTTAGTTAATAGGTGATTGTGAGAATTAAATATATTAACATAAGTCAAGTTCTTATAAAAGTGCCTAACCTATTTCTATTACAAAATGCTTTCTAGCATTATGTAAGTACCACCTGCTGTTATTAACACAAGCACCTTGTAGGGATTCCCAAGATATGGAAATTTGGGGTCTCAACTGATTGCTGCTTTCGAATATTATTCTGAGAATTCTGGCTTTGACTGTAGATTTCCATGTGGATAGATATTTAGTCTCTGATATGTAGACAAAAATACACATTAAGCTCCTTAATTTTAATGATATTGTATTCTGCCATCTGCGAGTGTAGTTTTCAGAGTTATTTTGTATATCTATAGTAGTAAAATATAAATAAACCCCAAGTTGTTAGAGTATCTAATCTTAATTTAATCAAATTGGACCTTGGGAAGACTATCTACTTGGATTATTTCACCTAATTATTCTCAATTATATTTTTATGTTATGTTTAGATTTTTATGCGCGATTCTACAACAAAATTTGTACATGTTCTATGCTTGCTTTTTTGAAACTCTCATCGAAGATCTTGTCCATTACCACACCCATTACCTCCATATAAATTTCCATATGAGGTAATTCTCTTAGTTTAGAAATAGGAAAACCTTTCTCTGCTCTGACAACCTGTTTCTTTCATTCAGCTAATGAGAGTTAACTGAGTACCATTGTGCCTCTACATTTTAGCTACCACAAAATTAATACAATGTTCTAGATGAGGATCACAAGCAACTTTATCACTGGGTGTGATTTCTCATTTTTGAAATGCTTCATTGTATCTTTTCCTTTAAACTAGTGCAGATTTTTTTTTAAGAAGGTGTGATAAGGAAAATAATGTAGACATTATATTCACTGTGTTTTAGGTAGTGTAAGAAATGATGAAATATGAGCTCAATGACAAGACACTGAACGAATCTAAAGATATGATCAGGAGTGCTGCTGATGATCATGGGGAAAATCACAGAGAACAGAAGTGATAATCCTGGAATTGAACCACATGGGTTCAAATCTTGGTTCTACCACTTTGTAGAGTTAAATTAACTCCTCTGTTACCTCATCTGTTATTTATAAGATGAGGGCAATAGTAGTCCCTATAAAATAATATGGTTGTGTTGAGGATTAAGTGAGCTTATATGCATGTTAGAATAATGCTTGATGCAGAGTAACTGCTATGTAAATATTTGCTATTATTATTATAAAAAGAGGGAAAAAGAAAATTTTTGAAGTCACAGACTATTGAGCTTTATCTCAACTCTCGTTAAAATTCTAGAATGTATTATTAGATAGATGACTGTGAGCACTTAGAAGCGGAAGTAGTGATCCCTGGAAGGCATTATGGATTCTCTAAGTTAATTCATGTCAAACTAAATTAATTTATTTTTGATAGGATTATTAGACGAATACATCAGGAGGATTCTCCTGTTGGAGCTAAATTTCAGCCAGTCATTTGACATAGTCTACTGTGAAACTCTTAAAAATGATGGACAAATGTGAACTGGGTGATAGTGTAATTAAATAAATCTGTAGCAGATTGAACATCTATAGACAAAGGATATTGATTGGCTAATCAGTATCAGTCTGAAAGGAGATCCCAGTGGCAGCCACAGCAGTTAGTTGCTTTGTTTTCCATTGTTCAGCTCTGTCATGAATAACTGGGAGGAATACACCCAAGTCATGCTTGTCAGATGTGTGGCTATCACAAAACACAAAGGGAAACTGAACAGTTGGACAAGAGAGTAAGGATTCCGAAAGAACTTTATAAGCTTGACAGAAAACTGGCACCTAATGAGATGAAATTTAACTGAGATAAGTATTTTTCAAATTTGGGGATGCCAAAGTTTAACTGTTACCCTGTATACTCAGATGTTTGAGAATAATAAGATTTTAGAGACTGCAAAAATATATTGAAACAAACACTGGTGCATTAAACAAAGATATATTTGTGTCTAGCAAATTTGAAAAATATACCACAGAATTATGCATGTGGTTTCTGAAGCAAATGTTGAAAGAAAGAACTGGAAGTTTTAGTTGATTGACAATGTGAGGACTGCTAAAAAGAGCAAGTGTCATATTGGATTGTATTAATGTAATTTTAGTAATTAGAAAAAGGGAAGAAATAGTTTTACTATATTACATCTTGATCAAACTACATTTAGAATATTTATCAATGGTATTTAGCTAATATTTCAATTTGTATAATTCTTAAAGATGTGCTGTGTTTTAAAAGTGACATGGGCAAACTCAAGACTGTTCAAAGAAAGGGGATTTGGAAGGTAGGGTCTGCAAACTATTTTATGCGAGGATTGATGGAAGAAACTGAGGACCCATTAGCCTGGAAATAAAAGGAGACTGAGCCCCAGTAGTGTTTTCAGAGAGGTGGCAATATATCACATGAATCACTTACTGGACCCCATTTCGTAAATTCATATAATAAAATTACCCTGCTTTAAGCTTACATGTTAGGAAAGTGCTTGTAATTTCATACTAAATAATTCTCTCATTAAAAGGCAAAAACTAGTACTACCTAGTAGAAGTGATAGGAAAACAGATTTTTTACTTGATGCACAGAAAAAACTTTTTAATAATTAGTAGGTTCTGAATAAACTGCCTGCAAATTTCTGTGATAGGAGGATTTCTTTTTTGTTAAAGAGATGTTTTACTTTCGAAACAGGTTTCATATGTATCATCATTTAAATAATTATTAATATTTTTCTTTTACCTTTTTTAGAACATTGTAGAAATTTTGGGTGTCTCTTGCTTTCTGTTTTCTTTCTGTGTAAAAAGAGAATGTCAACTGTTTTAAGAGATTAGAAATTTACTGAGGTAGAGATAAATTGCCAAAATCCTACAGGAAATTAGAATTCACCTCTCAATTACATAGAATTTTATTTGCAAATTCAGGTAGTGATCACTCTCTGAACTGTTCCAGGCCTCAGAAAGCCATTTCTCTACTTGCAGCTGTGCTCAGGTTTTATGAAGCTGGGCAACTAAAATACTTTCACTGTAAGACACAATTTCCTTCTGATGCATATTCTATGATACTGTGTATCAGAGTTGCTGGAAAGTTTGTCTTTAAGTCTATATTGTTGGAAGTAAGTTGTTACTGCTGATATTCTATATTTTTACTTGATTTGTAACACAAGTATAACAAGACAATTTATCCCTGTAGTGTGCTATTTTTCCTAGGTAACAGACCAGTGTCTAAAAGAGTGCTGTAATGTATAATCCCTTTTGTTAAACATGGGGAGAAAGACTGTTGGAGAATGAAACTACACAAAGCGTGGTGCCGGTTTACCTGTGAATCTATAGTGAAATAAGTTTGGCAGTGTCAGGTGGTGAGAGGTGGCAACATGTGACTAACCTGATTTGTAGAAACTCAGGTGCAGTTTATGTAGGAAATCTCAAAGAGAGACCACATCTAATGTCCATCATTTTTTTTATAGCTCTCTTCTTTGTATTAAAAAGATTCATGTTTCTAGGCTGTGCTCAAATGGGGGCTTCCCTCTCCCCCACCAGCCGATAGTATTAGCTAATGTTTAATAACACATATTGCTGTAGGGAGTCATTTGGCACATTGAAATAATAAGTACTTTACATCCATTATCTTTAGTCCTCACATTTTTATAAATGAGGAAATGAAGAAACTGAGATTCAGGGAGGTTAAGTATCTTATCTAAGATCAGACAGCTAGTGAGCAGGGGTTCCTTGTTCATCTGACTCTAAAGCTCATAACTTTCTTTATTATTCTATACAAATCCCTAATATAGAGCAGCCTGAAGCATCTCCCATAATTCACTTGGTCTTTATCGAAGCCTACTTAGTAAGTGCTACAGTCTGGGAATACAGACATGAATGAGGACCAAGGTCCTCAATCTCATGAGGCTTGCAGGGTAGCTGGAAGAATATCATTAAACAGATAATGAGAATTAATGACAGTTTTGACAGGTGCCATGAAGGGAAAGTACAGTTTATACCCTTATCTGAGAGTTCAGGGAAATACCTGATTTTTCTTAAGTGTGAAATTGCTGAAGTGGGGACTATGAGGTTGATATTGTGTATAATATCTTGACTATAGGCCCTCAGTTTCTATAAAACCCCTGTGCTCATGATGAGAAGTAATTTAACTTAGTAGAAAAAGCAAACTTCAGTGTCAGATGGACTAGACCAATCACTTACTAGCTCCCAGACCTCGAGGGTACTTGATCTTCTTGGAGGCTGCTTTCTTCTGAGGGAAGTAGGCCTGATTCTCAAGCCTGTTATAACAAAATTTCTGTGTCTTCTAAGTCACGCATTCACAAATACTACTACAGCATATAATTTCCCCATAAAATGCATGCAAGTAGAATAGGAAAATTGTAAGAATCATCTTTAAACCCTTACTAGTAACCACATGTGTTAGGAGCAGAGAACAACCTAACTGAGCTGCAGATACCGGGCAGCTGGCGAGGTGCTGTCACTTTTTATGTGATTTATTTCCTCCTCTGAATACTACCAGTGTTCCAGATTCATGTTTCTTCAAAATGACATGCACCTTTGAGGTTTCTCAAGAATAGTGGAGATAGGGAATGTTAAATCTATGAATCCTGGATCCTATTGTAATATATGTAAAGCCCCTAGAGACTTAGCACAGAGGAATGGTCTAATAAGGATTAGCTGCTCTTATTTTATTTAAACGTTGTCATCATCAACATCATCACGTATACAAGTCCTGTCCTTCTGCTTCATAGTTTTTTGACCTCAGACAAATTACTTCAATTTTGTGCATCTCAGAGAAAGTTAATTCTCCCTCCTCTGTGCATCTCACCGAGTTGTTTTAAGGGTCAGATAAAATAATATATGTTGTATGAAAGCAAATGAAATAATCTATATTGTGTAACTGTAGAGAGCTATATAATGTTTTATTGTTATAACCCCCAAAACATTTACCTAAGACATGAGACCTTAAACAGTTAAATATTTTAATGAACTTCTAGTATAGATTAAGGGAAGACACATTAATGTTAGAAAAAGAGAGAGCTTGGTGTTTGATACTCATTTAGGATTCCACAAATCTAAACATATATCATTGATGTGATTTTAACTTGTGGAAATCTTTTTATTTTGCAATCAAATAAGTAATCTCAGAAAATTTATTTAGGGCCTGAAGGACCAAAATTTTAACCATTAGATGAACAGTGGTATAATGTGTTTATCTGAGATACTTGAAATGACATTCCTGTTTGAGAGACAGCAAGGAAATCTTGAGTAAGCCTTAAAATCTTTGAAACATTTTATTTATTAGGTTAAAATGTTTGAACCTAAAACAGAAAAATACATTCTTAGCATGGCCTGTGCCCTCGATGATTTGACAAACCATCTTTCTCTTCTCTTAACTGTATTACTATCCTTTTTTTCAGTTTTTCCTTTTCCTTCTTCTAGGATATGTAGAACTCTGGGGGAGGAGGTTTCTGGGATGAGTTTGTCTTGCCTCAAAGTTGTATGAATCTAGATGTCTTTGAGATAGGCTCCGATAGAGTTAGTCACATAAGTACAGAAGGTGAAATCCAGTGGTGTATATGCCACTTGTACACATCTGTTTGTGTCCTCTTATCCATTGCTAGGAAGGTAGCTGATTGTATACATGCTTTGTGTCCCTACCCATGGAAATTCCCCTTTTTGGAGAGCAATGCTGAATTTGAAGCCTACTGGGGTTAGCAATGCAGAAGAAGAGAGAGAGTTGAGAACTGAGAGGGCTTTAGTGCATGAGACAGAAACAAGAGAGCTGCAAGACACAACTCAATGAGAGTGGAGTGGAGTCACAAATATAGCTCTAACACAGGGGAACAATTTGTTTTACAAAGAAGGAAAGGATACTTTATGTTAAGAATGAGCTCTGTAACAGACACTGATTTGTATAGAAGAGACAGTGGTATCTGGCCAGTGGTTTCTAATTACAGTCTTCTGTTGGCAGTGCTAGCTCTAATAATTCTAGCTACGGATATTCTTAGGGAAACTCGGCAGTTTTAGGGTCTTGGTTTTGAGGAAATAAATTATAAAGCAGCTCAATTTTCAGCAAAAATTTTTTTGAAAGGGACTAGAAAAGATTGGTTTTAATCCAAAGTAAATAATATAGGAGAGAGAAAACATAGAGCTATTGAAAAGGAGACACGATTCACAATATTTGTAGAAAACATGATTCTGTACTTGTATACTATTAGAACTAGTAAGAATTCAATTAGTTGTTCATATAGATAATAATTATCACAATTCAATGACTTTTATATGTATTAACAATGAAATGTGAGAATATTATATGAAAAAGTGTATTCATATTTGCAACTGAAAATATAAAATACTTAATAAAAAGCTTATTACATTTTATAAAATAAAACTTAAACACATGGAACAATGTATGTAAATTTCTTAAAAATTTAATTAGATGTCTCATTTAATTCCAATCTAAATTTCATCTGGAAATATAAAGAAGTGAACGATTAAAAATTTAAGAAGGAATAATGAGAGCAGTGTCCTATCCAGATACTGAAGTATATTATAATATTACAGCAATTTAAAACAGTGTAGTGCTGGCACAGCAATTGATTGAAAGATCAGGGGAACATAGCAGGACTCCTGGACGAGCCCCAAGGACAGTGGTTGGCAGTTTATTCCAGAGACCCTGAAAATTCCCAGAAGTGACTTTAGTTGTTAGAGGGAGTACTTATGGCAGCTCTGAGCACTTTCATCTCCACCTCAACAAGAACAGCTCTACTTTTGTGCATTTTATGTATTGGGTTCCCACATTTGTAGGTTAGTTTCACATCCAGAAGAGTTTTTGTTGCCCTAATATTAATATGTGGTAGAGGATGCCTCACTAACCAGGACTGGCTTATAAAACAAATTATGTTGGGGAAACTTGACTTATTAATAGGAAGTGGGGGCTTAAGCTTCACCTTGGTGAAAAAAGATAAATTCCAGGTGAATTAAAGATAAAAACATAAAAATGCCTGAAAGAAATATTTGTAGATATTTGCATATTCTCTGGTTAAAGAAGTTTCTAAACATAAGAGCAGTAGAAGTCACAATGGAAAAATCTGATGGAGTCGTTCATGTGAAAATAGAAAACTTTGCATATCTCCCTAAAGTATCCAGAAAATAAGCAAAAAAGGAATGAATATGTATTTTTAATATGCAAGACAATGAATATTATTCTTACTATATAAAGAGCTTTTTATACATTAATATGAAAAACAAGTATCCCGTGTCATATCCCATATGTTATTAACTTGAAAAAAATCTTTATCTTCATTAGTATTTACAGAAGTGTAATTAAAATAACAATGAATTACTACTATTTGATGTACTAAGTTGGCAAATATTGCTCAACAGATAATGCTTAATCCTGGCAAAGTTGTGATGAGAGGCAGATTCAGTTCTGCTTGGTGGGAGTATAAATTGTTAAAATCTTTCTGGAAACAATTGGCAGTATATCAAGAGACATGACAGAGCTCACATCTTTTGACTGAATAATACTTTAAGAATGTTACATTTAATATATTCTTTGGAAATTTATTTTTACTAATTGAATTTTTAAAACAATGTAAATGCCTATCTTCAGTGAAGTGTTATGATGCTCATTTTGAAGAATCAGTTACATGCAGAAAAGTAAGACAGCTAACAATATATACACATACTTTATATAATTATAATTATACTGAAAATAATATGTATAAATAGAAAAAACTAAAAGGAAAACAAATATTAGCAGTGGTTAATATTCTTGGTTGTAGGCTTGTGGGTGCATTTTGTTTTCTATAATATAGTTATGAGTTTGCATGTTTCCAATTTTTACTATCAAAACAAAATTATTTTAAATAATTGTCATTCATGGAAAACTTTAAAATTGGATTTCCTGTTTTGTCACAATTACATCGTTATTGCCCAAGACAGTTTGAACCTGTTTTGATTATCTGAAATATTTATTGGACCTATTTCTAGAAAAATCTTATTATGATAAATAGTCTTAAAAATTGTGACTAATCCTACTCCCTTTCCTGCTGTATTGCATCCTTGACCCCGCTTTCTAAAGAGGTAGGTACAAGTTGGAAAACAATTGGAGAAATGTGTTATATTCAAAATAAGTATTATGTAACCCTGAAAACATATTCCAATACTAGTTGTATTTGAAAATGTCAAGAAGAATAGTACAGAAAGAATAGTTTTGCAGGACATATGAAACTATAGCACCTCGTAGCCAAAAGACTGTTGGGGCAGTGGGCAGTTACTCAGTCTAACATTTGGGCCTGGTAGCTTAGGATGCCGTTCCACTCTGACTGTGGCTTCTTCCCTCCGTAGTGTTTGAGTATGGCTGCCTGCGAGTCTGATTCATGTCTCTGCCATGTGTTGCATTATTTTGATGGTATCAATGTTTTGTTCTGTGAAGGTAATTTCTCCCTATCTTTTGTTCTATTAATGTTCACACAGCTAGTGCAGTGAAGCTTGTTTGCACCCAGGAATCTCTCCTTCTCTCCTTTCTCTGTCTTGCAGGAACTGAGGGTGGCTTCTGGTGTTTTGTGTGGCTTCATCATTTCCTTCCTGCCTCTCATCCACTTCATGATGTAATTCTTGGCACTTTTACTTCCTTTGTAGAGTAGGATGTGATGTCATAGAGAAGGGGACAGGGCTATCCAAATTCTCTCAATTGCTGGGAGGAGCTGCCCAGGTGTGCTGAGGGGCCTGTACTCAGGAAGAGAAACAGGGAATCCTCCACAGTGAGTAACCCCACTTTCGAGTGCACCCAAATTTCCCTGAAAACGTTGCCCAGTACACTGGAGTTTCCTCTTCGGTCCTTTCTGGATTTAATCAGTTTGCCTTTTGGACATTCCCAGTTCAGCTCAATTTTCCTCCTCTCTCTCCCTTCTCCCCTCTCCCCCCTTCTGCCACCCTGTGCCTCTCCTCCCCAGTTTCCCTCTTCCTTGCTTCCTTACTTGTGTATGTCTGTGTCTATTGACCTTCTGCCCATATCTTTTATGAGAGACCATTAGTGTCTCCAGCATTCCTGTCATTTGGGGTGTTGCCAACCCTATATATAGTCCATGTGACCACAGCATCTCCTTTCAGTAATTCATAAGTATGCACTGTTCTACTTATAGTTCTTCTTATTTTAAAAATTGTCAGCTTTTTTGTTTTCATGTCTATTTCTTCCCTGCCTTTCTTTGTGATCTAATCTTTCCCCCTTTTCAGCTCTATTATGTAGTTTCCTTCTTGCCTTTTTTTAACCAATATTTTTACACTTTAGTCCTCTTCCCTATACAGCTATGCCTGTTTCTTTTTTCCCCCTTTCCCAGTTTTCAGTGCAGCTCTCCAGTCTCCTCCTCTGTGAGGACGATTTTCCTTCTTTCCTGTTGACATGCTTGTGGCCATACCCTCTTTCTAGTGTAGCTCAGATTTCTATATTCTTTAAGGAATTTACCAACTACAACTAAGGGACTGACCCAGACTGGGAAAATGGGGAAATTTCCTGGGAACTAGAAAGGGGAGAACAGGCAAATGGCCCTAATGGTAAGGGGCAGGCTGTATGCAACTCATTGGAGGACCTTGATGCACAGATCCTTTGCTAGTGACCTAGTTGAAATCTGGCCATTGATAGTAGGAGACATCACAGAGCTATTCTGAACAGATTTGGAAGTCTTTTCAATTTTTAGTTTTTAGAGTGACCATGTTAATTTTTAATAATCATGATCCTTCTGGTAAATAATCACAAGTTAGAACTCTAGAATCTTTAAGTTGCTTGGGGCTGTGACTTGTGCAGAAGCTTCTTCTGTACAGCATCTGTAAGTAGGTGTCGTCTACTCTTGGAGGAAATCGTTGTGAAGATGTATGTAGACTTATTTCTTTTACCTAGAGGTGGTCCCTGTAGTCCATTTTGGTGAGCACTGCTGTTTACTGCTTTCACTCCATGTAGTTAAGTCCCTGGATAAATAAAGGAACTTGATTTCCAGGGCTGATGGTCTAATGCCTGTAGAAATATCGATGTCCCATGTATTCCCCACACTTGGTTTAAAAGAACTCCCTTCCACTCAAAAATAAGTAGGACAGAAGGGGAGAGAAAGAAAATGGGACTCAGTTCATAAAACTGAGATGGGCTGAATGGGAAGAGGAAGGGGTTTACTTGAAATTAGTTGAAAAAGGCAAAAGAAAGGAAACTGAGCTGAACTGGAAAACACACTGTAAGGAATTACTTGGTTTCTGTATGCTTCTTTGCATTTGGCCATGAAGGATTATTTTTTCTCATTTTTTTTAATACAAAAGAGGTTGATCAAAATATGAACCCAGCGTGGTTATTTCTGACCAGCACTTAGTTCTCTGCTGTTGGTAGTATTCAGGCTCCATGTTTCCAAGGTTCTAGAAATTTAGGAGACATTTTAATAGCCTGAAAACATGTCTTTAACCATAAAATATTAGCAGTTTTTAATAAAGGAAATTATATATATATTAACTTTTTTCGGTTTCACATTTCTTTTTTTTGGTGTGTATGCCTTTGTGACATTTTCTGAAGAATGGCCCTTATATGTTGTAGAAATTGCCATAAATGTCCAGAAAAAAACTACATTCTTATTTTGGACACCTGAGCTGTGTGATGGGACCTTATTTTGATATAACAGCCCCTTCCCCTTTAAAATTTTAAGGAAACATTGCATGATTCACACAGTTTTCATTTTGTATGCTTCCATGCAATAATCTATGGATCTTATGTTTATTTTTATTTTTCAGGCACTAGAAAAACACCCCAACTCACCAATGACAGCAAAGCAGATATTGGAAGTCATTCAGAAAGAAGGATTAAAAGAAACAAGGTCAGTATTCATATTTACAACATTTCCTGTTTTTATTGATTCTTAATTGCCACTAATTGCAAAGGAATAGGTGTATCTAGATTTTGATATTGTAGTTGATTGTGAATTAAGTAACTACCTGCAAATTCTTTTGTGACTGCCAAATATTTGGATGACCTAAAATTTCTTTGAAACTGCCTATTGGCTTAATAAATTACATTATACTGATTGATTTAGAACATACTTTGTTAACACAGAGCAGCGCTGTGTGAATTAGTCACTCATTGGAGTTACTCCTCTTTCTTGTAAGAGGAGATTGTGTTTCTGAAAGTGGGTAGCGAAAGAGAATCACTTTTACAGGCTTAATAAATATAGATCCCAGGATATAAAGATGAGTGCACTCTGATAAAATTCAAAGTGCCAATGAATGTGGTTGAAAATTTAGTCTTCTTATGTTTAGAACTCCTCTACTTGGAGCATCATTAATCAGCTATTGAGGGTTTTTTAAAAATAAGTTTTATTGAGATATGATTCATACACCATAAAATTCACCCTTTTAAAATGTGCAATTCAGTGGTTTTTAATATATTCACAGAGTTGTACAGTCATCACCACTAATTTTAGAACATTGTCATCACCCTAAAATGAAACCCCATATCCATTAGCAGTCATTCCCCATACCTTACTCTCCCCAGCCCCTGGCAACTGCTAATCTACTTTTTGTGTCTATGGATTTGCATATTCTGGATATTTCATATAAATGGAATTCTACAATATGTAGCCTTTTGTGACTGGCTTCTTTCACTTAGCATAATGTTTTCAAGGTCCATCCATGTTGTAGCATGAATTAGTACTTCATTCCTTTTTGTTGCCAAATAATATTTCATTGTATGGATATGCCATATTTTGTTTATCTATGATGATCCTTTATTTTTATTTATTTATTAATTTTATAGTTGGCTTTAGCCAGCAGTTTAGGACCATATAGATGATATTACTCAAGGAGAAAAAAAGAAATTTGTTACAGGATAAATTAACTGTAAAGTTGTCATATGTGTATGTAATCATCCGTGTAGCATAGAGTGAATTTTTTTGTATGAAGTTGTCTACCTGCAAGTCATTGAGCACACAGTGGCTGCAACTTGGTGACAATTAAACCTGCTGAGTTACCTTTAGAATGTTTTGACTGATACTGAGATAGAACTGCTGAGAGAAATGAATATCCTCCTGAGGCCAACTTTTCCTAAAACATCGGTATTACCTATAACTCCTGTAACTGTAAAGTGTGGGTGACATTGGCCTCTGGCTGTTTAAAATGCATCTTTTGCAAGTTCGATCCATGAACATCACAATTTCGTGGGGTATAGGACACCTAGGCTCAAATTTTCATCTCTATTTTGGAGGCTTTTTCTGCCTGCTCTGAAGAAAGAGCCTGAGATAATATAACTACACTGTGTTTGCAATAATTGTTCTCCCACAAAGTGGAGGCAACAATGGGGAGGGAAGTTGCTGACAGAGCCTAACAGTTCTGTTTGAGGAGATCTGTTCTTCTAAGCCAGATGTCAGTGTGAGGAGGTAGGGAACAAAATAGGGACACCTGGAAATTAATTTTCTCCTTGTTGCTTGTCAAAAACCCTGAAAATATTTGTGCCATTTAGAAAGCACTGAAAATGTTTGTGCTACAGCCAAGAGAAAAGAGGGGGTAAAAATCTAAGGATATCAACTCCTGTCGAAGGTGGGCTTTGTGCCAGAGGAATCTGCCAGCGCAGACATAAAAAGCACCTTCTCTAAGCAAACATTTCAAATTTGTTCATTACGATATTCTTCTCCACAGGAGTGGCTACGCTGCTATCAGTTGTTATGTACCTTGAGATATAAAATTCCTGTACCATGGCTCTGAACAGCATTTTAATTATACTTATTATTGTAACAGCATTATTTCATATTTTTCAAAATGCTGGTCTTCCCAGAATGGTATATTAAAGGGTTTTAAGCATACGTAGGTAACAAAACAAAAAATAAAACAGCTTTGAAGAGTAAAGAACATTGAAATGGAAAACATAACCTCATATTCCTCTAAATACAATCCTCCTTCCTCACCCTCCCCATTATTGCATCCTTCTGTAAAGAATAAAAATGTTCATTGTTACAAATGCTGATGAACCGGTATAATATATGGAAAGTACATACAAGAAATTCACAGGTTGAATAGGAAAGAGAACAGGAAGAAGAGACTGTAGTTCTATTTAAGTTCAATTTTTTTTCTTTTCTTTTTTTGGTGAGGAAGATTGGCCCCGAGATAACATCTGCTGCCAATCCTCCTCCCTTTGCTTGAGGAGGGTTGTCCCTGAGCTAACATCTGTGCCAGTCTTCCTCTATTTTGTATATGGGACACCACCACAGCATGGCTTGATAAGTGGTGTGTAGGTCTGTGCCTGGGATCTGAACCAGTGAACCCTGGGCTGCTGGAGTGGAGCATGCAAACTTAACCAGTACACCACTGGGCTGGCCCCTTAAGTTCTATTCTTAAAATCAGTTCTGCATTGAAGAGCCTCAGACTGTGCATTTTATGTTCTCATTTCTTTCCATGTTTCTTTGAATCTCCTTCCTCCTGTCAGTTGTCATCTCTTACTTATGGCTGGTATATATGTGACCATTTTTCTCTTGTTTTCTAATTCTAGTTTGCTTATTAGAATCATCTCTAAAATAAAAGTATAGAGATTTTGAGTGAGTTTCGGGCTTTCCTATGTGTTATGTATGTTGTTTTAGGGAGCAGATTCTGACATTATTTTGCCTACTTAATGTACTATTTTGCTACCTTCCAAGTTCTTTAATGTTTTCCAAATATTTAAAGTAGCTGAATAAATGAAGTGTAACTGTATCTGTTTTTCTTAAGTAAAGTTACATTTAGAAATTCCATCATCAAAAGGTCAAACCTAGCTGTTTAATTTCTAGATATTTATTAATGATGTGTTTTTCTAAAATGCAGGTTTGTGATATGCCTGATTAAATGCAGGGGAGTGGTTGTGAAAGTTACTAATGTGGCCATAACCTTTTGGTGTCTCCTCTGTGGATGAGAGGTCATGTTAATGGTCTTCCCACAAACAGTCCACCACGGTACCTAGCATTTCTAGAAAAGAGAAGATTGGGTTTTTATCCATCACCATTCTGAATCTGGGTTTAAAGTAACGCCGTTTGTTTCAAGTACCATGAGGGTCCTTTATTCTGTGTGTCAGGTACATCTCCTGGAGCATTTACCTGCCTACCCTGTAATTTTGCCCTTGTGTGTCTTCCCTCCAGCCTGTGAGCTCTTTAAGGGCAGGAGACCTAACACTCCGGCGCTCAGCAGATACTCAATAATTATTGTTGAGTAAATAATCTTCTTTCTCAAGATGTTAATTTGCTGCCGCTTAATGATGACTTTGGCTTGCATTTACAATTACAAGCTTCTTTTTAACATTACATGTTGTATTTTACATCCTATTCAATAGTTTGTTTGTTTGTTTGAATCAAAAGGAATCTAACAGTTTTGTGGCCACGCATCAAATCTAGCATGCTGATAGTCTCCAGCAGACGATCTGTGAACAAGTAGGGTTATTGTGTGGTTGCTTGTTTTCAAACACTGTGAATGCCAGTGGTTTAAACTGGTGACTGACAATAAAAAAATACACCAATAATTTTGACAAAGCTGATGTGAGTTTTTGAATGTGTTCAGTATATGTGATGTTAATTTATTCGCCTGAGATGAAATTCTTGACACTTTATCCTATCTTTTCCTCTTTTCAAGTGACACTTTAAATTACGTACTTTTTATGTAGACATGATAAAAAGAGGACAGCTCTTCTGTATCATGTTCTGTGTATCTTCATGTTGTTGATGAAATGTGTAATGTGCGATTAAACCCTATTTGAAAAAGCCAGACTGAAATAAGTACTTTCCATGTGTTTTAAAATGTATACGAATATAGTAAATTGTCAGAAGAACATACGGTTTTTGTTGAAGAAAATAAAATAATCACAGCATGATTTCCTAGAATAGTTTTTTTTAATGAAATTATATTTGGTAACTTTTAATTCCCTTCTATATAATAGCATAGAAGATTTTATCAATATAATTTTATTCTGGTCCATTTATACACTCACTTGACTGATTCTGAGTGAGTATTTTCAGGCTTCTGTTCCTTTGTGTTTGTTTATCAGTTGTCAGCAATTGATAAGACATGGTAGTCTGGAATGCTTTTTAGATAATCAAAATTTTAGATTTAGTGAAATAGTCATGTTGCTTGTATGGAGGGGATAGAAATGTGCATATTTCAGTCTGCTGCTTTTGTGGATGGATATTTAACATGCCTGTTTGGATGACTTGGTTAAACATTCCCACTTCCTCAGAGAGTTACAGTACTACTGTAGAATATGATCTTGTCTGCAGTAATTAAAAAATACATTCTTAGAAAAAGAGGAGTAACTGCAGTTACCATGTTGGTTTGGATGACTCTTGGGGTTGTCCTAATTCTGCTTTTCTGTTTTTGATTTGCTTATTCAGAAGGTATAATTCCTTTACAAAGAGGACTGAGGGATGCCTGAGGATATGTTTTTCTCTGCTCATGTAATTTTTAAAGTGGTACTTCCAAAGAAATGTGTGCTCTGTTATAGAGACACATCCAAGGGTGGCAAGGTCAAGGAGCAAGGCTTGCCAAACTTACCTAGCAAGAACAGAACAGCCATTCATCAGTGAGGGATAATTTCTTATGTTCTGGGCATTATTATTACAAGATACCTGTCATTAGTGCAGCACGAACTGTGATATAGTTTCCGTATTATTTGATAATAGGTAAATAGTTTTCTAATGGAGGTGAGGCAGTCATAAATTAAAGAGGAAAAAACCACACAAAGCAATAAAAAAACCTCTCGGGTTGGAGGCAGGAAAATATTTATGAGGTACATTTTTACAATATTATAGATGCCTTACTTTAAAAAAAAATCTATGTTAGGTTTCATCAACCATTCCAGAACAGCAGCCTATAATTACATATCACAGTAGGGACATGTGAAAACGGTTTAAACAGTCTCTGTTGTGTTTAGTGTTACTCGGAATATGGACATATTTTTGATTTTGCAATGTAAAACATTGAATTGACAACCCGAGATTTTGTAATTATTCTGGTATCAATGAGAACTTTTTATTCCCGCTGATGATTCTTAGAATAAATTTGTTTATAGCTACCTGTCTTAAGGTTTTGCATGTTTTCTGCTTTGCAATCTCTGTTATGATAGGCTTAAATTAGGATCTTCACTTTGTACTGTGGTTTGTTAAAGATGTTGCATTTTTCCAGGGGGATAAAATGTCAGAAAATTCTATTACCATGTATAGTGACAAACAATACAATTTCTTGGCATTTTTCTTGGTGAGATTTACGTTTCTAATTAGTGCTATAGGAGATGATTCTTTCTCGCTGCTGAAATGTTTTGTCTAGAGATAAGAAAGAAACACAAATAATTTCTACTGGAAAATCAATTCTTATCTCCAGACTCCATGTTGGCATTCTTCCTTTCACACTGAAATGGTGGTCTAGTTTGTTTTTGTTGGGGTGTTTTAGAATTACAGTGTTAACTCACAGTGTCATCCCTGCCATTTGCTAACATCTAATTCTCTCATTGTGTAAGTGGTGTGCACAGTCAGCTACTGAGAGAGGCATGAATGAGACAATGGTGTTATTAAACAGAAACATAGGGGCAATCTGCATATATTTATGTGTGTCTATAGGTGTGTGTACATGAGTGTGGGTA
The DNA here is from genome assembly GCA_031878705.1 of Tapirus indicus. Taxonomy (NCBI): domain Eukaryota; kingdom Metazoa; phylum Chordata; class Mammalia; order Perissodactyla; family Tapiridae; genus Tapirus; species Tapirus indicus. The sequence continues at coordinate 39,314,684 of CM062917.1, read as the reverse complement.
AGCAAGCCTTTAGAATAATTTATCTCTTAATTGATATAAAATTTTACTTGTTGTCATTACTCAGACTAGGAATCTCAATCAGAGTCACTCCTAACTCTCTGCTCCCATGCCCCCATGGCCAGCTGGTTCTTGGGTAATGTTAGTTCTACTTCCTAACTACGTCTTTCTTTCTCTCTGTCCCCACTCTTTGCCATTCATTCTTTGCACTTGTAATTTCTTAACTAGATTAATGCGGTATCTTCTCATCTGGTCTCTTTAAACCTGCCTGGTCTCGTTCTTTTTAAATCCATTTTTTTCCTCAAACACTACAATTTATAGTAGCATTTCTTAACTGATAATCCACAATATTCTAGAGAATATATTGCATCTAGCAAACTATGAATCAAAAGATATTGTCAGTTGTATATTCGGTGATAATTAGATGAAATCGGGTATGGTACTTTTTTCCTAGTCACATAGTATCTGAATAAATGCATGATATTCAAATGATGTACTGTTTATGATATGAATGATGAAAGCATACATTTTACCTTACATTTAGATGAGATTTTGAATTTCTTATATAGTCATTTTTATACACATTTGGTTCTTTCCAAAATACATCACCTACAATGTTATTTGTGGACATTTTATGCTTTTTTTGTACATAATTAATTAGTTTTAAATTGAATGCGGTAAAACTGGTTAAATAAGAATTCATAATTTATACATGGATATCACTAATTGTTTAAAAATAACTTATCTGTCATAAATTAAACTTTTTCTTGTTACTTTTTTTATAGTGCAAAAGTAATTGAAATAATTCTTCAGGGGGATGATAAGATTATATATTACTGTGGAAGCATTTCCTGAGTTAAAAAATAATTGTGTGAAACATTACCCTACAGGGTCAGGTTCCAACTCTTAGCACAACCCTAACCAAACTGGACTTGGGCAACGTTACAACCTTTAGAGTTAAGCATCTGATATTGCAGCCACTGTTGACTACCTGCATTTTGCTGTAAAATTTCCCCAATATATTTTCATGATTTGGAAAGTAGAAGTAGAGCCCCATGAGGCATTCATGAACTGTGTTTTGTGTGTGTGTGCCTGTGCACACACTTGCATGCACTTCTGGTAGTTATCACATTGTTCCATAAGAGGCTATAAGAGTGGATTGCTGAATGGGGAGGAAGCACTTTTCAGATAGAAGGCTTCACATTGTGTAATAAATTTGGAACTGGACTCTACCTGGTTCCCAGATTGAAGTCATATTGATAGTGATTGGCTTAGTCTGCTCAGGCTGCCATAACAAAACACCATAGCCTGGGTGACTTAATAGAAATTTATTTTCTCACAGTTTTGGAGGCTAGAAGTCCCAGATCAGGGTCTGACAGGGTAGGTTTCTGGTGAGGCCTCTCTTTTTGTCTTGCAGACAGCCACCTTCTTGCTATGTCTTCACATGGCCTTTCCTGGGGGTATGTGTGCAGAGAGAGTGAGCTCAATGATGTCTCTTCTTATAAGCACACTACTCCAATCAGATCAAGGCCCCATCCTTATGACGTCATTCAACCTTAATAACTTTCTTGGAGGCCCCATCTCCAAATATAGCCACACTGGGGGCTAGGACTTTAACATGTGAATTTGGCAGGTGGTGGTGGGGGGCACAAAAATTCAATTCATAACTAGTGATTCAGAATTTGGAACTTAACGTTTCCAGAATTCATGGCATACCATAAGAATATTTGTAGAATTTTGAGTATTTGATTCATCTTGGAAGGTATTCATAACAATATGCTGAACACTGTACTGTGCTTCTGTTCTTACATGCTCCTATATATGTTTTCATGTTATTCCTAATATATAAACCAATAGAATGCTTGGCTTAAGTTTTGTGTTCAAATATATTGTGTATATTCACGTAACATCAACTGATTTGGATTTTATTTGAAGCCTTTGGTAAAAATAGCTATGGTGACTGCATATAACCCTCAAGGCATCAATATTCACTAAGGTATGCAATTATAGCTGTGAAATGGCCATTCCTTAATACATCTCTTTACTCTGTCAAGCTTGCTTTCTCCATTCTTCCAAATAATTGAACAGAAAAGGTAATTTAGGTGATTTCAGCTTTATCAAGATTTGGGTATAATTTACTCCAGAAATACTGAGCACTCTATAAATATTTCAGTGCAGAAAAGGAAGCAGAAATGGATATAAAAGTACATTGTATGTGGCTCTTTCTAAGTATCTTATGCAGGTGAAAATCTTTGGGGAGGAATAGGCATTTAACTGGGGTGATTTTATTTAATTTTTTTTCTAAGTGGTGTTTTTCTCTGTATCTCTTCATTTCATTGCTTGTGCTCTTAATTGCCACATGCCTAAATGATTTTAGTTTTGCTTTGTTGTTTTGAACTTGACAACATAATTCAAATGCAAAGCAGTTGATATGCTGACAAGGGGACTTCTTTTTATAGTTGATTTGTTTTCAGAGGAATAAAAATTATGACATTTTGTTGAGCCAAGTTTTCCAAAAGCTGCAGTGCCTAATTCCTAAGAATAAGTCTTAGTTGTCTCAGGACAGTTAAGGACTATTTATCCCACTCCTCCTGAGATGCCTATGCAAAATCAAATTGATAATTGTGGACTGGGATTCTGCCTGAAATTCAGTTGATTTCTATTATCTCTCTCTTTTTTTTTTTAAGTTAAGGCCTATTCTCGGTGCTGTGCATGGCTCATATTTGAGCTCTTCTTTCTCTTCGGTCTGTTGGTAATCATCTCCTGGCCAGGTTCACAGTACTCAGGTGTGCAGGTGCGGAGCTTTGCCAGGTGCAAAGCAGTCAAATTAGAGGACATCAGAGAAATGAAAATAAAGTTGTGGAGATGTAGATATCGTAACATGGAGCTAATCAATTAAATACCTACAAGTGCCTACTCTGTGCTCATTGTGTAAGATCCTGGGGGTTTTATGGAAGCTTTAAGGCATGTATTCCCTCCATTAACATTTATTGAGCACATGCTATGTTCTTGAGACTGTAGAAGTTGCTGGATTAATAGATGAAAAAAATGTAGCCCCTGCTTTTGAGGATTTAACAGTGTGGTTCCAGACCATTCTTCTCTGTGTTATTTAATTAGGTCTTTTAACCTCTCCTCTGTGAAGCATGTATTTAGCCTAGCGAATAATGGTTTTTAATTTTTATTAAGAAACTTTTTTAAATTTAGGAATTTCTAAATCCTCTCTTGAATTCTCGATAAAATATATGATATTCAAACATGTCAAGAAGTGTTGTCTTTGCATCACAAATATAAACTCATTCAGGTAATGAACTCCCATCTTTGCAGCCATTAATTTGTTTGGCACAGTGCCAAGATACTATGCTTTATGTAGTCTATCAAGAAAATTGATGAGTAGGGGATTGATGATTAAAAGAGTACCTAATATTTTTTGATTGTTTACTTATATTAGGCCCAGTGCTAAGGACTTGACATGAAGTACCTTAAAAATAAACTTTGAGGTGGGTAGATATTATTAGATTTTCCATTTTACAGAGAGAGAAACTGAGGCAGGTGAGGTTAAATAACTTGAGAAAGTTCATGCAGCTAGCAAGTGACAAACCTGGGATTTGATGTCTGATTCAGAACCGATTGCACTTACCCTTTTTAAATACTTGTAGCCTGAGCCTAATAAAATTTTGATTAAAGAAAGTATTGATTATATGATTCTATTAAGTAAATACCCCACTACCACCCACCTTTTCTGACTAATTATCAAGTGTCTTATCTATTACTCACTGAGATTAAAGTCTAGCCTGTAGATAAGTGTGTTGAGGCTCTTTCAGTTTATAGCCTAGTTGTAAACAGAGTTGAAGGGTGAAAAAACATTTCCATAACCCACTTAGATTTGTAGGATGCAAAGTTTAACTGTTATGCTTGTCCAGTGTGAGGAGGATGACTTTTAAGCAAAGATTTGGGCTTATGGACAGCAGCAAGACATTTGAAATGTAACTTCTTGCTGTTTGTTTTAGAAGATAGTGCTGTGAGGGTGGGAAACATCCCACAGTAATGCAAGAACCAAGGACTTCATAGGACTCTCACCGTTGTATTGTTGATTTTGGACTGATAGATTGAAACTCTTGTTTCTGGGAAACTTGCTAACTGTGACCAGTCAAAATGTATTTGCTAACAAAATGTAGATAATCCAAAAGGCAATTTTAGAGGGTGGCCGTTACTACACTTGTGAAACAACTGAATGAAAATGGATGGGGTTGACTAAACCATGCTTAGGCGGGAGTCGGGGAGGCTAAGTTATTAACATTGTTCTCCTTTTAAGAGATGCATCTAGGGAATGAAAAGGAGGCCCAAACGGATAAGTGAGTATAGTTTCGGAAGCAGCATTACTGCAGTCTTTAGGAAATTTTCTTAAGCAGATAATAATCAGAGATTCTTTCCCATTGCTGGTAATCTGTATCATGACTGCTTATCCATCCATCCTCATCTCATCCATCCATTGTACTCCCACTGGGAAGTATGAAAGCATCACTCTTTCCTGTTTATTTTTATTTTTTACAAAAGACATACATAAAATTTCCAGGGAGAGCACGTTCTCCTTCAGGCACTGTGGCTAGCCTGAATTCATGACTGAGTTCTTCTCTAGCATGTTTGCATGAGATATAACAATTTGTACAATGATTATTATTCAATTTGTTGCTTAATTTGTGGTTCTTGAAGGTGACCTGCTGGTTGCTAGAGAGAGAAAAATGGCATTCATGAAGAGTTGTTGGAACAAGTTGTTGCTAGTGGGATAGTCTAAAGAATGGCGCAAATCTTAAATTCTTAAGTGTTGGGATTAGCGAAGATCAGCTTGGAAACTCCCCACACCTCCATCCCAAGAAGGAAAGTGCTGAATCAGGAGCACAAAAAGTATTTGGAATTGGTCAGAACACTTTTTGCTGCTCAATTCTTTTATCCATCCTTAATATTGGAAATGTTGATCTTTAAAATTAGAATTTATTTAATTTACTATTTTTAGACACCATCCTTTGTGGTCAGACACTTATAACCTTTAACTTTCCAAGTTTTATAAATTAGTTTGTATATTAGATACAGTGGTACATTCTTATCTTTTTTTCTCATAAGAGACTGATGAGGAATTTCGAAATAGTGTCTGTGGCATTTTGAGTAGGAGCAGATAATTATCCAAATTTTAAATTTAGTTTTTCCCTAACTCAAACAATTTCTAGCCTTTATTAGAAGTGTTTCTTGTGATAAGAGAGTAGTGGGCTAAATAACTCCTGATAGCTGAGGAGTCACCCGCTTTGATGAAGTCAGGACTCGTTTACACAGGGGCCATTGCTGTCGTCATTACTGTCCCAAATGTCAGCTATGCTTTTGAGAATTTCTTTGAAAGCAAGCTTCCTTAAAACAAAGGGCATTCAGAGCAGCCTCTACTACATTGCATTAGGATGCAATCTAAGATGTGAATGAAGTTTAACTTAGAACTATAATATTTTGTTTCTGGTAAGGACTTTGCAGATCATATAGTCTTCAACTTTTATTTTACAGATCAATAAACTAAGAGTTAGAGAAGATGAGTTGTCCACCATAATAGAAGTAGTGAATATTTGACTCATCTTTAAACTTAGAAAAGGCTGATCATTTCAGAATTTGAGAACAATGTGAAAAAGCCCCGTAGTAAGTGAAGACCAGACCATATAAAGAAAGGAAGATAAATCTTCTATTCTAAGGTACTATTAGAAGGGACATGTCTTTCAATTGATTTTCCTGAAGTGATGGGTTTTCATTGATCCAGTCACCCTCTATTACCTGATTTTATTTGCCTCCAGTACCTATTTGTAACACTGCTGGCAGGAGTTAGGGGTGCAAGAGAGATTGTACTGTAATTTGTACTTCAAATGTTGATCTAAAATGTTTGATTCTGGTCTCATAGGCTCCTTGTTTCCATCAAGACCTTGCCCAGAGGAGGACTATGAGAACAGGGGACGGGGTGGTGGCTGCCTTACGTTCCTGTCTCTGTGGGCTGATGTAGAGAGCCAGTGAGCTCTGTAAGGCGCAGTGCCTTAGATCATGTTATTGAACATGCTTATTCCAGTTATCCTTTGGAATGCCTGTAATATGAAGATGACAGAAGGGTGAATAGATTTGCCTGCAGACAGTTTGCTGCAGACCAGCATCCAGCACCCATTGTTCACTTTTCAGATATTCCCTCTGGACACTTGCAGCCCGCTGTTTCTTTATTCACATTGTGATAATATATTCATGTTAACTTATTAAATTTTCCTCTGTTCTCTGTAAAAAATAAAATGGATAGCAATTAAATATTTAAATGTTATCACAATAAAATTGAGTGGTCTGAGAAGTCTGGTGGGTCAAGGAAAACATTGTCAACTAATGTGAACTTACAGCAAAACTCTAGTTTTCATTTATTGATTCTTTTTTCTAGCATTAATAACTCATTTGACTTTTCTTTATAAACAGATCTTTAGTATATCAGTGCAGTATGGAATATATGTAATGATTATTTTACAGTTTAAATGAGGTTAAACCCAATACATTTTGGAGGTATCAAATACTTTCTATAATGAATTTATGATATGTTGTCTTATTCTTTACTTACAATATGATAATAATTGATCTTTGACCTTTCCACTGCCTAGGGTTGTTATATAGATTAAAATTTAAAAATACATTTGAAAGCCTATTAGAGTTGCTCATTGCTGATTATATTAAACCCTTTTCAATTAATTTAAATCTTTTCAGATTATTTTTCTTAGGTTTTGAGAATTGAGATCCAAGAAATTACTTTTAATTTGTGTCTACTTTATAGCATAGCCTATTTGTATAAGCTAGTGTGTAAGTTTGAATGGATATCATGGAGTGTCAAAAGAAGTGGTTAAATCAAATAAAAGTTCATTTCTCACGTTACAGTCTGAAGGTAGGTAGTCCCAGGAATGATGAGATAATTTTGCTATATCAGGATATCCAGGGAACCAGGGTCCTTCTGTCTTGTGACTCTCTTATCCTTAGGATTTTGTCCTCATTGCCCTGGTCTAACATGGCTTGCCACCAAATCCATGTTCCAAGCAACAGCTGGAAGAAGGGCCACACACAGTGTTTTTATAGATTTGTTCTGAAAATTGAGTGCCTCAGTTTTCCTCATGTTCCTTTGGCCAGATACATAATTCCACTTGGCTGAATGGGTAGCTGGAGAATATAGTCTATTGCAAAGGGCATGTTCCCAGCTAAAATGTGGGAGTCCTAACTGTAGAGAAAGGTAGTTGGAGAACAACTACCAGCCTCTGCTGCATGTATTTTTAAATTAACCCTCATGCTTGGGCTTGATTTAGGTTAAATATGTATTATCATTTTTGACATTTGAAAATATTACCTATATACTTGACTGGATGCAAACATTCTATGTATCTTCAAGTCTCACTGACTCTGCTTAGCCTGTAATGACCTTCACCATTTCTTGTCCTCCACCCACCTCCAAAGCCCAATTCAAATGTCATATACCACCTCCTCAGTGAAGAATTCTTTAATTCTAGCGTTAATTCATCATTTTATCCTTGCTATTCCATTATAACATAATATGTGTGTTCCTTTCTTGTAGTATCTAATAAACTCTCTCAAATTTTCTCTTGTGATAAAAGGACTGCAATTTCCTTAATGGTAGAGTTCATGTCTCATTGATCCTTCTCTTCCCCATGGTGCCCTCCATATAAAATGCTCATGATATTTTCTGATTGAGTGAATAGAAATTTACGTTCTAGCTCTATTTCTGCTTCTAACATAATGTGTTATCCTGGATAAGTCACTCAGTCTTTTTTTATCTTTCCCAGAAAATGGAGGAAAATTATAACTCTTTATCTGCATCATAAGGCTGTTATAAAGATAAAATAATTTGGAAAATGTGCTGTCAATTGTAAGATATTTGATTTATGAGATTTCACTGTTTGCTGTATTATTAGGAATTTGGGGAAAATTAATCAAGATTGAATGGTTTGTCAAGTCAAATTTGTATTCTAAGGTATTTCACAGTAGTATTTTGGCACACTGGTGCAAAAGGTTCACATTTCAATAGGAAGTAGATAATATTATTTAATATTTAATTTTTTATCTTAAATTTTATGAGAAGTTGGAAAAGGGATTCTAGTTAATTTGTGTTCTTAACTCAGATTCAGTGATAAGATTTAAAACCATTGTTACATGATGAAGTAGAGCCTGAGTTGTTTTTAATATGGTATCTGCCAATGACTAATGTTGGGACCCTAGGATCAGGGATTTTCCCGATTTACAATATACCAATGAGTAAATTATTTTTCATTAAATGAGTTGCTCTTTTGGGATCTTACTTGTAACTCAGAAGGTGTATTTCTCTAGCTAGCTCTCATACTTGGGCCACTTGAGCCTTTTGAATGTACAATATTAATGTAGTATTTCCTTTCCTTTTGCAACCTCCAAACTTATGTGTGTTAACATTTGGTATTCTGACAGTACCTCCTGCTAATTATCTAACTGGTATATTTTGGGGGAAAAAGATGTGTCTCAGAGTCCTGTGTATTTGTACTATCATCCAAATTTTGTTTAAAATTTCATTATGAAACTTCAAATACACAAAATGAAATTTTGGAGAATAGACTTTAGTGAACAAAACCACTTTGCTATCTCTGAGAAACTCTACATTTAAATACGTAGGAAATGATGAATTACTTGGAAAATCTATGTCATTATTTGCATGCTTCTGTCATTAAGGTTCTCACAGTTTTGGCTTGTTTAATATTTATTGAATGTTCATAGTATACTAAGAGTTTACCATTATACTGAAATAGTTTTGCTGTCTATCAAACTGTTAGTTTACGTTTGAGTAGTGATCTGATTTCCAAGATTCTTGTAAATTACATTTATGCTAATGCATTAGTTTCTGTTGGTTATTAGCATCACTTCCTCTCTAATACCTGTTTATCATTTAAGATGCAGATTGTCATCTCCCCTGGAAAACTTTACCTATTATTCCCCGGTAGAAATATGGTTCCTTTTTTTGTATTCCAAAGGAGGTTTTTATGTATCTTTATCATAGTTCTTTTTGTTTCTATGCCTTTCTCTCAACTAAACTCTGAATTCCAAGATAGCTAGTGACATATCTTACTCATATCTGTATATCCTATATAGTTCCTAAATCATAAAGGACATCTCAGCAAATGTTTATTTGATTGAACTTTTACATTCCTTATAGACGTCTTTAGCTGACATCTGTATAAGGGATGGTTTGAGAAGACTATTATAGTTACTGCATTTGGTCAGACCCTCAGGTTATGAAACAGAGGGTCAATATGTCAAACATGAGGACCTAAAACTTTAGGAAGAAAAGCACTGCATATTGCTAAGCACCAAGTGGACTGTAAGTTTGAGCTAAGCAACCAAGTGGTCTATCTCTTTTGCTATAATATTCTCTGAGTCCTTTACCTAGGTGGTCCATTTATTCTTTGCATTTTCCTTGTGAGAGACTTGTCACTTTTTGTGAGATGCAGTGAAGTTAGTGGAGAGTGGCCAGAAAAACATAATGAGTATTATGTTTGGTATAAATCTTAGGTCCAAACTTGACTAAAAGGTTTATGGATGTTTGACATCAGTGCAATAATTGACATGGAGTGGGGTAGAGGAGGCAGTACACCAGATGGACATTATCAAACTTTTTCAGTTTAGTACAGACTGAACATGACTGACAAGGATGAGATGAATCAGACCAGTAGAGCAAGAGAAATCAAGATTAGAAGACAGAATTCTATTAATATTAAATGAAACTATATGTGACGAACAGTCTTATATAGATAGCCATTTGCTTGATGCAAATAATAATTTAGGGTAAGTACATAGAAAATAATGCTGCAGTGATTTAACCCATTTAATTTTATTTTAGACACATTCTGGAAATACAGAAACTTAGGAAATTTTGTGCTGGGATTGAAAGTGTTGGTTTTCAGTGTATATTAGTTTAGGAGAAAGGGGCAAGCAAAAAGGAAATACATAGTCTTTAATCTTGTAATAAAGGTCTTAAGAAGGTAAAGATAGTGCATTCTCTGGGAAAACTTTGAAAACTCTATAGTATCTATCACTTTGTTTCAAAATCTTATTCATTAAGAAGTGAGAAGGAAAATTGATATTTTTAAAGTTGTTTGTTCTTGCTCTTTAACATATAATAGCTCTTGGGGCTCCGTTGTTCATTTTTTTATTATTCCTACTATTTGAAGTTGTCATTCATTCAATGGTTCTGGGCCCTGTCTGCACAATGAGCAAGTATACAGTCAGTCCAGAGGTACTTGATCAGTAGAGAATCTGATTGTGCAGTCAAGGTGATGGTAGTTAGGATTATGAAAGTGGTGTCAGTAGGGATTCAGTGGGATTCAGGAGGAAGAAGGCATGTATGGTAATACCAAACGGAGCTTTAAGGGTTAATCTGGCATTGCTTTCTCATCTCCTGAAAAAGCCAAGTGTTTTGTTTTTGTTTTTTCATATCAGAATAGTTTGATCCTGTATACCAAGTTTAGAGGATTAGTCTTGGAAACCAATATTGTGTTTTCTCTCTTCCCTTCAGGACAAAGTATGTTCCATTTGGGACCACCTCAACTACCTTACCAGGCAGCACCAGGTCTTCATATGCTTTCAGTTTACCCTCTACTGTGGAAAGGATCTTTCCTTGAATGTTCATATTTTCACCTTGAGAAGGCAATATATATCTATATCTATATCTATATCTATATATACACACAATGGGTTAAGCAGCTGTAAATAAATATGACATAGTAGAAGAGTGGTTTGTGGGAGTTTTACTATATATACACATATATAATATTTTCCAGTCTGGTTTCAGACCCCGGCATGGCTTGGAGACAGCGTTGGTGTGTATGAAGGATCTTCCTCGAATGAAGGATTTGGGACAACTTTCCATGATGATTATATTAGAGCCTCAGCTGCTTTCGTGTTGGTCATGAGGTGATGCTGAACCGAATGCTTGAACTAGCAGGAGTGGCTGGGATTGCATTGGAGTGGTTCCGTTCATTCCTTCCGGGTAGGTACCAGCTAGTGGCGTTGGGTGAAAATGGACATTGAGGGTCTTCCTGTATGGAACCCCAGAGTTGTTACTCATTCCCCTGTTCATGCTTAGTGGGTTTGAGAAGACAACTGGACACCTGAAGGCCAGGCAGTGTGATTTGAATGACTGTGTAGAAGGTTATGAGGGTGATTCCCAGATTGATGTCGCTCACACACATTATTTCTCTTTTGTCAGTGTGACGGTGCAGACTAGAATCGAAACTGAGAAAGTGTGACTGGTTGGAAAGCGAAAATTCAGGAGGCCCTGGTGTGCTTTCTGATTTCTCTGTGTGAATTACGGTTTGTGTAAACTGTGGCCATATTTTGACTACAAGTTTATCTATACTTGAAAATCCTATTGCAATGTTAGATAGAAATGTTTTATTTTCCTTTCTGGTATATATCCAGAGCCTTCTTCCCTGTGAACATTGACTGCATCTCCTTTCTTGCTGAAGTTGTGGTCTGCTTGTTCACCCTTTTGCTTGGGGCTCTTTTAAGCAAAGTAGCCTGACTACATTAATAAATAATCTTGAGGGTGATGGCTGATTTTTCCCAGTGAATGGTGTGCTCTATCTTCACTGAGAACACGTCATTATTCTAACTTTGTTTTACTAAGAATCAAATTAGGTTGTACTTTTAAAGAGTTTTGCAGCATAAATACTGCGTCTCCTTCTCCTTAAACTGCTGAGGCATTTTAAGTTTTTACAGACAATATGCTAGAGTTTCTTCACTTTTGAACATGTTCTTTAGAAATGTGGTGCTTCTCCTTGGCTGTTATTTATTTATGTAATATTATTTCAGTTATTTTCCTTTGGGGTAATGAAAAGCTTGCTGAGTGTTGAACATGGGAGAAGTTTATTAGGTCTAAGAGTAGAATAGAGGTAAAGAACTGAAAAGAAGAAACACAGATGTATGTGTCTGTAAATATCATTAGAACTGTCTGTTGAGTGTCATTTTGGCAAGGGGGCAGGAAACTAACATTTATGCAGTAACTGATCAGTGTCAGGCACTGAGCCAAGCGGTTTCTATTTTTTAGCACATTTAATCCTCACACTAACATTGAGAAGTGGATGCTATTTCTTCATTTTACAGATGAGGAAATTGATGCTGAGAGAAGTTAGGTATCTTGCCTAACCTCACACAATTATAAGTGGAAGGTTGGGTATTTGAGCCTGGGTCTGGCTGACTCCAAAGCTCAGTCTTTCCATCACAGTCAAATGTTAGACCGCAGGCAAATGTTAGACTTGAAATAGGGGTCCCAAAGGAAAAAAAAAAAAGAAGAAAAAGAATGCCTATTAAAAGGCATGAACAAACCAAGGAGGAAATGAGAGGCATAGGAATGTACTAGCATAATGTTTGTTTTGAAAATTTCCAGAGTTTTCTTAAAACTCACTGTAACAAGCCCAGTGACAAAAGGGACAATTTTTGGATCATCAAAGGTTTACCATTTAAGGGATGAACAGGTTTAGAATTTTGGATTTTCTCTCTTTGGACATTGGTTCATTCTCTGTTTCGAAAAGGAAGTAATGATACCCCACATTGGATCCTAGGAAACTATGAAGATCAGGGCATGGAAGTCAATTAGTTAGTGATTATCCGAGGAGAGACAGCATTTGAAGCAAATACCAGGTGTTTACTGTTTATAAAAGCTTTTATTTTTTTTAATATGTCTACAAAACTTTCTGTGTGGAACCTCAGCTTACCATTGCCTTTCATGTATAACATGGTGCTTGTGACTGAAGATGTGAATTTTTGTATTCTGCTTAAATAGTAATATATCTGGATTTCATTAAATACTCGTTTTCATCTTTGGATTAAGTTTGGATCAATATTATCAGTTTTCCTTTTTATATTGATGGGCAACTGTCTCTTACCATCACAGTAGATTCATTTCAGGCATAGCCAGACAGAATGTTGTTTCTGTGCTTATAAACTGACATTTGGCAATGGAAAAGTACTATATCACATATTAAAGTTATTGTTATCCTAACATGATATGCTGGTTATTATAACGGACCTTAGATAACCCCCCTCCCCCACTCTTAAACTGTAATGATTTTCAATTTCAATGCTATGTTTTATCTGCTGGCAGGTCATGAAATAACAGTCATAACTGAATTCAGCACTTTAAGATTTCCTGACTTAGCTTAAGTGAAATATTGATTTCATGGAATTAGGTGGCAGGTGCATCGAGGAACTATTTCCTGAAAGTTTAAAGTGGCTATATAAAACCTCAAGAATATTAATTCAGGTTAAATGAATGGGTTGGAGTTGTGCTTACTTAAATAAGATGTTTGCCAAATGGCCAGAAGCCATGATATCCCAAGTTTTGTTTTTTGAAACATTGAAAAATGAGGGCAAGCAGAAAAACATTTCTCTTATTGTTATATAAATGTAGATAGTTCTCTATAATTTTAGCAACTGTTTCATCAGTTACCATTTAGTTAGTTGATTAAATAGGGCTCCAGGATTAAAATAGTTTTTCTTGAATTGTTACCTTGGCTCTCAAATTCTCTTCTTTTCCACCCTAATTACATTTACATGTTGTTCTCCCTTTTCATTACTGGAGTTATTGTCTGGAGGGTCTCTTTGTGCCTGGTTGGAACATTGATATTGGTGTAAAATATCATACAGGAAATCTTGTTTTGTCTAAAGATGGATTTCTCCCCCTGGGTCATCAAAATGCACATTTTTTCCTAAGGAAGATGTTGATTTCTGTAAAACCGAGGTAATACATATGTAGCATATTAGAAGCATTACTTTTGGAATTTATTAATATGTATGTGTGTATAATTATGTAGTTTTCAAAAACCATTAGCCTAAAACAGTAATTATTTATTCTCCTTTAACATTTGCATTGATCCTGGCATTCTTACCTTTATTTTCTTGTATGGCAGAGTTTTAATAAGGCTTGTAGCAAACATAAGCATTTCTGCATTCCCTGCTCCCAACTTACATCTCTGATGAATCATATTTCCCTGAGGCTTAAATTAAAACAAGGACTGGCTGTATTAAATTTCTTTTAGGCCTTCTGCTGGATTCTTAGATGTATTCTTAAGTGTCGAGTACTAAGTTTGGGGAGGGGAAGGATGCTTAAATTCTCTGGTTTTTGTATGTATTTTTCCTTTCTCAAAGCATGTTGTTTCCATAAGAGATCTTACCTAGAAATAGGCCCTTTGTAAAGTTTGTTTTTACTTTATAATTGTGTCTGAATTTTGTGGATGTATTTCGTGCCATCCCAAGTACTATGATGTTTGAATTTCATAAAACTTGTATTTTATAGCAGAAGGGTATGATTATTAAATATCTTTATATGGAACACTTCTAATAAAAGCAGACAACCACCATTGAACAAATTGCCTTGAGAAAATAAGTGGACAAAGAAAGAGGAGGAGGCGGGAGGAGAAGAAAAGAAAGCTAAATTAAATTGACGTTTGTCCTATGGTATGAATGCCAGTCTTAACAGTAGTGGCCAGCTTAGTTATTTTTAGACATTTCCTTTATCAAACATGTAAAGTTAAAAATTTTCCCATAGCTGGCAAAACTCTAAGCTGAACTCTTCTGACATTCTGCTGATCAAGGAATTTCCGATGAGTAGCAGCAGTCTTCTGCAGTGAAGGGGGTAGAAGGGTGAAGCAGAAATGAAGTCATGGATGAGGGAACTCTGCTCTTTTTCTTTCTGAACCATAGAAAGCCATTAAAAATGATAAATGTTTATTGAACATGTAATGCGTTCGTTGTGTTTTATATTGAGGAAGATACGGACATGATAGAAAATTTACATATGAAAAGCCATACCAGTGGGAAAAAAATTAGAAAAATTCAAATCTAACGTTTCAATTCACTTTGACAGGGAAATGACTTTTCACAGTTAGAAGCTGTAAAATAAACTACAAAGGAAAAGATGGACATAATTGACTATAAGATTTTGTGTCTTCATATTAAAAATAAAACATTAAGTGACAATGGAGAAGATATTTTTAGTTAATATGCTAGAGGTATTATATAAAGGATTATTAGAGCAATAAGAAAAAAGTGATGACCTTATAGCATCATGATCAAAGGACATGAACAGAGGAGCTCTTGTGAGTAACACTAAGGAATAAACAAGGATGTGGATAGGCATCTGATCTTACTAATAATCATAGAAATGCAAGGTAAAGTAACCATTGGAGATTGTGTTTTTAGTTTACCTAATAAATTAATCAGTCCTTGCACTTTTGGAGTCCCTGACTCCAAATGGTGCTTTCTGCTTCTATACTACTGGTGAGAGTGTAAACCAAAACAACTCATTTGAAAAGCCAATTGGCATTATTTGCAAAAAGTCATTACGTAGCTTATATCTCCTGAATTAATAATACCACTTCTGCAAGCCTATCTTAAAGTACCCTTCAATATAAGAAAAAATGTATTATGTACACTTAAGATATTCACATAAATTCTGTTTCAATGGTAAAGGACATAATTTAAATTCTCACTGGTGATCTCAGTGGTTCTCAAACTTGGTTGCACGTTAGAATCATTTGGAAAGATATAAGAAAATTCCGATGCTTGGGCCCCACTCAGAGAATTTTATTTAATAAATTTGGAGTTGCCTTAAAATTTGCATGTAAGAAAATTCTTCTAAAAATTCTAATACACAGCCAGATTGAAAATCACTGACTTGAAACAAGTTGAGGGAATATTTTTAACCACTCGATATATTTATGATGATTTTGGGGTAGTATGGAAAGGGTATAATAGAAAATGAAATATTCTGTTACAACATTTAGGTAAATTATAACTTTAAAATGAAACACGCCAAAAAACAGGCTAGAAGAAAATTTATAAAATGCTCAGGGTTGTTTTAAAGAGTTGGGATTTTGAGTGATTTTTCTCCTCTTTTCTTCAATTGACAGATATTTAGTAATGTTCTTATATTACTTTTTAAAAGAAAAGCTGTATTTAAAAGAAGGGTTTCTGCTGGCACGATCCTCTAGGTAATTTCCTACTTATAGGTTATTTCTACCTATAAATACAGAGGTTTATCCTGACTTCTAAAATAATTATATCCTGAAGTTAGAGTTACACCTTATAATATTATAAGGACATCCTTCCTAGGATTCTTTTTTCCTTTTTTTCATCTCAGAAATATTTTCTCATGTAGTTTTCTGGCTTTTGGAATATAATAAGCTCAAGTCAGTCTTTTTTTTCTCTTCTTTTATTACTCTACATCTGTGCCTATCAGTTTTCAGCTTTCTAAATATCATGCATATGCTGATGGTTCCCCAGTGTTTATCTCTAACCCCAGTGTTAACTCGGGGATGCATGTATGTATCTGAATTTTGGATGCATACCTTTAAACTAATAAGCTCAGAACTAAATTCACTGTGTTTTTTAATTTTTATTTTTCTGGTGAGGAAGATTGGCCCTGAGCTAACATCTATTGCCAGTCTTCCTCTTTTTGCTTGAGGAACATTGCCTCTGAGCTAACATCTATGCCAATGTTCCTCTATTTTGTATGTAGGATGTTGCCACAGTATGGCTCGATAAGTGTGTAGGTCCGCGCCTGGGATCCAAACCCACAAACCCCAGGCCACTGAAGCAGAGCATGCAAACTTAACCACTATGCCACTGAGCCAGCTCCTAAAGTCACCATATTTTTTTTCCAAACCCACCTCTTCTATATTGCCTATCTTTATTTGTACCACCATTCACCCCCAGACCCTGAAGCAATCCTGAATTCCTTTTTCTCCTTTATCTCACACATCTAGTCAGTTTCTATGTCCTACTGATTTTTCCCCCATATTTCTTCTCATGTATTTCTTGACTTTTTCTCCATGTCTCTATCGTATCATCATTGCTCTGGTGAGGTTCTTGTCATCTTTCCTGCAGTCCAGTACTGCAGGCTCCTAATTGATCTGTTTTCTTCTAGCCATGTCTCATTCTAGATCTGTCTTCATGCTGACAGAGAGACAAGAGCATTTCCCTCCTTAAAATCCTCTGGGGCTCTCCATCGTCTCCTGCATGAAGTCTAAGCTCCTTGCCATGGGATTTATTGTGGTATAAACATGTCATGCACATGGCGTGGTACATACCTTCATTCTGGATTCTGATCCCAACACTACTCTCCCTGCCACTCACTGCTCTGGAAATACCAAATGATCATGTTTCTGCACACCACATTCAGTTCTGTTCATCTCTACCGACTTCATGCTGCTCTCTCTACCTGGAATGACCTCCTCACCTCCATTTTGATTAGATTAGCAAAAGTTTAAAGATTGATGTTGTCCACCATTGACTAGGGTGGGGAAAACAGTTACTCTCAACAGAAGGTAATTTGGAAGTAATTATCAAACTTTTAAAAGCACCCTCTTAATCTAAAAATTCTACTTTTTGGAATCTGTCCTAGAGAAATAATTGTATATGTTGTCCTAGTCTGTTTGGGTTGCTATAACAAAATACCATAGATTGGGTTTATGAACAATGGAAATTTGTTTTTCACAGTTTTGAAGGCTGCAAAATCCAAGATCAAGGTGCCTGCATATTTGGAGTCTGGTGAGGGTCCACTTTTTGGTTCATAGATGTCCAACTTCATGTTGAGTCCTTACATGGGAAGAGGTGAGAGAGCTCTCTGGGGTCGCTTTTATAAGGACACTAATATCATTCATGAGGGCTCCATCCTCATGACCTAATCACCTCCCAAAGGCCCCACCTCCAAATACCATCACATATGAACTTTGGGGGGAACACAAGCATTCAATCTATAGCATATATGTAAGGAGAAGTGTATACCAGATTCCTTCCTGCAGCACTATTTTAATAGGTAAAATTAGATGCAAACTAAGTGTTAAATAATAAGGAAATAATTAAAAAGTTATGATACAACATATCTATAGGATATTAAGAGAGAGCATTATATGAGTATTAAGAGGGTTCAATATTTTATAGAATATTAAGAGCAATAACTATTCTGTGGGAAGATCTCCCACTCATGTTATTAAGTAAAAGAGTGTGTACCTACCAGTGTGCACTAAATGCTCTCATTTGTGTTGAAAATAAATTTAAAATATCAAGCCATAGAGTTGAATATATGCATATATATGAATGCAAATAGAAAAAACTCTATAAGGAAACATGCTAGATCTTTAGTAGTTGTTACTTCTGAAGCAGTGGGGCGACTCGGGAAAGTTGAGAGAGATTTATTACTTTTAACTCTGTATGATGATGTACCTTTGTACTTTCTATATAATTTCCATGTATTTATTTATTTGCTTGCATAAAAATATTTAAACATTAACATAAGTTGAGTCAAGGGAAAACTCTGATGGAATTAGAGAGAAGCCAAATTGTGGGTAAAAGTACAAAATCATCAACCATCTTTTTTGTTAGTTTTGAAAAATGTTGAAAATACACCAAAATACCATAGACCAACAACCACTAGCTGGAATTAACAGTCGTGGACACATCATAGTTGCTTCGGATTTCTTTTAGATAAAGTCTAGCAGAAAAGGTGGAATTCCTTTGATTTCCTTCTCAGAGGCAATCAGTGTCAAAGATTTGCTGTTTACTGTTGTAGTTCAGAATGTTATGGTTTTATTGTGAATATATGATAAACGTATATCTATGTCTATTGCTGTAACCTGTTGCTGAACATTTAGTTTGTTGATAGTTTTTTTTCCCCTAAAACAAATAATGTCTCTTTGTGAATGTGTGTGTTTTCCTAGGGTCTCTACTGAAAAATAGAATTGCTGATCTGTGGAGCATGCCTGCTTGTTCTTTTTTCACTAGATATTGCCAGATGTCTTTCCAAATTGGTTGTGTCAATTTATATTCTCACCAGAGTATATCTTATTTCTGTATCTGGACACCCTAGACCAAAATTTGGTATTGCCAGCTTCAAATTTTTTTCTACTCTGTGAATTGTGAATGTTAGCTTATCAACAGCCCCTGAGTGTTTTATGAGTGTCCACTCTGAGGGCTGGCAGAGCCCTAGGAGGGGAACACACAGAAGCCTAATGAAGTCAGAGTGCTAAGGAGCTGGTTGCCATCAAGCAGTGTGGTGTTAGACTGCCCAGAACTAAATGTTACAATCATAGGACAGGCTGTGCAATGCCTGCAGAGGTTCAGAGATGACCATTTTGGACTGGATAGGTAATTAGGAGATTTTAGGAGGTGAAGGTGAAGGGACCTTGACAAATTAGTGGGAAGAGAGGAGAACAGAGGATGTTGAAGATGAAGGGAATGTGAAGGCAGGTAGCGTGGCTGGAATGAACCAGCCAATAGTCAAACTGTTATTAATTACCCTGAAAACCTTAACCAGAAAAGGATTAGTGGAGCTTTAAAGCATACCTATTTTAAGCTCATCATTTTACAGGTGAGGAAATTGAGGCCTAGAAAAATGAGGTCAGCTTGTGTTAATCACTTAACCTCTTTATTCGTCAAGTGTCAAAAATAAAATAAGCAGGTCATTTATTGGCTTATCTAACTTGGACATCCAATAGCTTGATCTTCAACATGACTAGATAATACAGGAGTTTAAATGGTATCATCCTTTTTTCCCCTCTTTTCTTTCCATGTTTTGCTCTGCTTTCCTCTGGTAAGCTTTCTTCCCAGGAGGCTCTGTCCTTGTGGAGGCAGAGGTAGGGACCAGCTAATATTTTTTGTGTCTTTATAGTTTATGTTCCTACTGAAAATAATGTATGCTCTTTCCCTTTATTTCTGTAGCAGTTCCCAAAAGACACTCAAACTCCCACCATTTGACCAAATAGTTTAATCTGCTGGCCTTCCCGGTGGGGAAATCAGGATCATTTCATTGATTGCTAAACTGGAATTGCATTTTTGAGGAAGGGAAAGTCTCTAATAAAGGAATGCAGGTCTTGAAAATATAAGATGGCCACTGTAGCCTGTGTGGTATGTAGGATGGTGGATTGACACGTGATTGTAGTCATCAGTTTAAATAGAACATAGATGATATTCATTACAGGTGCTTTATGTCCACAAGTCCATGATTATAGCAACTTCTATAGCAATGATTAAATTCATCTCAACAAACACCTTTTGGGTACATTGGGATTGCTTGCCAGATAATAAAAAGATAAATAAATATGTGTCTATCCCCTGTGGAGTTCCCAAACTTGTTGGAAGTAGTAAGACCAGGAACGTTAGAAGTGTAAACAATTTTGATGAAAAGAAACCATGAGAGAGATGCAAAGTGTTGAGATAGTAGTACAGGAAAGGAGATGCCCTGGGATTACAAAAGGTGTCACCATATTGGTGGTAGTTAAAATTTTTATTTTGAGTAGTAAATGGAGCAAGTGGTGGGATGCGAATCAAAGCAGAGGGTTTCACATGACCAAAACGAGAGAAGGGAAACCATGGAGGCATATGATTTACTGAGTTGGATCAGATTATGGGAGAATAATCTGAGTGGGAGAGTAATTTGAGAGTTGGAGAAAATGAAGATGGGTAGGTGCCAAGTGTATTGTAGAGGCCCCCAATGCCAGCCTGAGGAATTTGTGCTTCCTTTAGTGGGCAGTGAAAACCACTGATTTAAAAAAAAAATATATATATATATATATATATACACACACACATACACAAATAAAATCCAGTGTATGGCATGGCCTGAGGAGTCTGGGCAGTGTTGTCTGTTTATTCTTTTTGTTTTTGTTTTAGCTTTTTTAAATAGGAAAATTTGTCTGGCACCTGTGGGTAGGCTGCATTGGAGCAGGGGGATATTGAAGGCAGGGTTTAAGGTTAGAGGGCTATAGAACTGTCTTTTTGTGATGTCAGGATTGTTGGGATTAGGATGTGAGGAACTAAAAATGTAAATTGGAAGATGAACTTTGTTGAGGTAGAAAAATTTGAATAGTCTGAGAAATGTTTCAGTCCTGGGCAATGAGGAGGAGGATAGTACCCGTAACTGAGTGAGAGAAATAAAGAATCAGAAGGAAGATCTCCACTGGGAGGGATGAGTAAGATGATGTTTATGTTAAGTAATATAATATTGCAAATATAGGATATTTTTAATTATATGTGGATACTATTTGTAAATTTTTCAATGCTATTTAAAGTTCCTGGATATGTTTTGCAATTTTATAAATTTATCAGGCAAAAATAATCGTCATACTGCATTATTTTTTCACAGAGAAACTGATATTTTGTATATCTTTAAAATAATTTTTTAAGCATTGGGCTAATAAAATTAAACATTCCTGGGATTATGACTGCTAGGTACTTTTCCTAATGATCCTAATCATAAATATAATATAGTGTTTCCCCCAAGTATATTTCTTGGCATACGTAATAGGGGATGTTGCTAAATATTAGGTGGGGAGGATTTTTTTTTATTGTATATGGTGGGAAACACTGAGTGAAGCAACTTTCTTGAGTTAAGTAGGATTTTTCAGAGACATTAGTATACATTGTTAATGTATCTGGTGAGTTTGCAAGAGAATACAGCATGCTGCTTCTCCAAAACTCTGACAAATTTTGCGGGGCATCACTTGGGACTAATATCCCATGGAAGATATTTGGAAATGCTGCAGTATTAGCCATTGCTAACAAGGTGGTAGCTTATGAGTAGCTACAAGTAGAGTATAGAAATTTACATTTTATATGAAACTATTTATCATTCCAAATATAATTACGATGTCTGTTCTTTAATGTATGAAATTCACTATTTTATTTTGGAAGATATATTTTTTGGCCTAATTGAAAATATTCTCTTTTTGATTGCAATGATGGGGAAATAGTATAAAGGTGTGAACAGCCACCAATGGCCATCAGTTGGCTGTCTCTGCATTGGAGTTGGTGACATAAGAAATCTGCACATGATCACATCTCAGTCATCTCCTTGGAATAAACTAAGGATAACATTTAAATTCCAATGGTTTTCCTCTTGTGCACAATGCCTCAAGCCTCCTTTTTCTTGAATCCGTTGTCATTTCCTATGTATTCAGAGAATTCAGTTCAGCTCAGCCTGCATTTCTGTTATGTGCAAAGCATTGTCAGAGTGCGAATTGTTTCAAGATTAACTTGACATATATAATATACTCAATAAATGTTTGTTCAGTTAATGGATTGTGTTATTTTCTAATGATTCATTTCTACAAAGAAGCATCACAATTATGGATCTGAATTCTCTGCCATATCCTCTCAAAGTTCTTTCTTCCTTAGTGTTTATAGGTAGCACTGTCTGAGGAAGATAACCAACAACGTCATCTTCTGCAGCCTAGTTCTTTATAATACTTGAAATCTACCCTGGGGGAGTCTTTGCTATAGGTGGCATTCAATGAAGATGGAGCCAACCACCTTACCATTTACCAGCATCTGGCTTTTCTTTGTGTGTTTCCTTTAAGTGCTAAATATTCTTTTTTTATCCCAGGTTAATTAAGTAGAGGAGGCAACTCTTTGGAGGGAGAATGTGGGATAGTGGAAAGAGCTTTGGACTCAAAGTAGAATTTGGATTTCAGCCGTATCACTTGGTTGTTATTTGATTTCAGTAAGATTGTTAGCTTCTGAGCCTCAGTCACGTCTGCAAAACTGGGAATCATGCTTATGTCTTGTGGTGGCGGTAAGGAATATAGATAAGAGTTGTGAAAGCCCAGTCACGTTAGAGATGCTCAATAAATGGTAACTATAATGATATTTATTATCATCATTCTTTTCCCTCTATCTTTACTGAATAAGTTATTTTCAATATTATTCACATGTGAAAGGCTGTAGGAATGTGTGCACTCTCATGTCTTCACTTATTTTTGCTAATGAAGTGAAAATGAAATTAGGCAAAATCTTACCTGAACCAGTTCTCTAAACAAGCTATGAAGTATTTAATTTCTTTCCGTTTGTTCTTCTAGATGTTGGTTACCTTGAGTAATAGTAGTAGTAGTAATAATAATAATAATAGCTCACAATTTTTGAACACTTAGAATATGCCAGACACAGTTCTAAGGGTTTTACATGTTTTAATTCATTAAATCTTCAGAATAGTCCTCTAGGAAATCGTGGCTTTTATCATCCACATTTTGTAGTTGAGGAACTTGAGACCCAGAAAGATTAGTCCAGAGTCACACAGTCAGTAAATAGTCTAGTCTTAGTTGAACTCAAGTTGATAGGCTCCAGAGGCCAGTCTTATTCATTGAACTCTATTGCCTTTTCTCATATAGCAGTGGTAACATGGCGTGTCATGACATGCATAGTTGTAGAGAAACAATTGCCAATCTCTAGTGGCATGTTCTTTATTTGATGTCTACAGTCAAAGAGAACCACCTCACCTCATATTTTAGTTGGAGGTCTTTAAAAATTATAATTTAGGTCATATGCTTTGGTTTATACTTTTATAGGCTATTTCTTAATTTCCTTATAGATCCTATTCTAAAATAATACTAAGGAAACTTTTGTCCTTGTATTAATGTTTTGGAATTCTTGTCTCCTAAAACAAAAGGTCAGTTTAGTGAATATGGCTGTGTGCCTCACCAAACTCTTATCTAGTGGTAGTTGGGTAGTGTCTATAAAGTGGATAAAAGGTCTAAGTTCAAATGTCTGTTTATATTCCAAGAAGAATATCTTTTTTATATTCTTCAAGCCCAACCACAGACACATGTTTAAGTTTGGAGTCTGAAATTGCTTGTCTAAATTAAAGAATTAAACTGCAAAACATATGTCACTTGGTAATTATTTCTTGCCTCAATATCCCCACTTCATAAAAGAGTACTGGGACTACATTTCTAATTTTACCTTAGAGACATGCTGAATATTGAAAATCATGTAGATGTTCTTCATAGAGAAATAAGCAAAATATCTTCCTTTTAAATATGACCCATTTCTTGAGTTAATTGGTTCTTATTTATATATTTTTTGAACTCTAATCTTTGTTATTTCTCATATGTTAGTGCTCATTAAAAACTTCCATTAGTCATCTTTTTAGAGGGACTGTGAAGTTTGGGACACTGTTCTTGCCTTCAAAATCAAATTTCAGGGTTGCTGTAGGTCATTTTTTGGCTAACGTTTTACATGCTGGAATTGTTCAGATAACATATATGAAAGACTCTAGCTTTTGAGGTTTTATTTTTAGCCATTTTAGGGAGTTCCAGACTAGCAGTAATATTTCTCAAGAGTAAGAAGTTAGCTTGGCCTTGACTTTCTAGGGTGGCTTTTAATCATCTGGGTTACTGATATATTAACTGATGTACAGGGTGCCTAGGTGTGTTCAGGACTCATCCACATCACTGGTAAAAGTAGTTTATTCCTCTCCATTAGTAGGGACATGCCCGTTAAATATGTGAATATATAGACAAACCCAAGGGTATGTTATTCATTTTTAACATTTCAAAAACTTTTCTTGTGAAATGTAATATATAGAGAGTTAAATGCACAAATCCTAAGTAAACAATTTAATTTTCACATAGTGAACGCAAAGATCCTGGATCAAGAACTAAAACATTCCCTGCACCCCAGAGGCCCACATAATTTCCTCTTAAAAATATATCCTTTCTATTTGCTTTCTGTAAGCTGTCAACACTGGAAATACATGAAAGGAGCTATTATTAATTTGTTTGAAAGGAGAGTGAACATAAATTGTTTCTGTTAATTTATATTAACAGCACTTAGCACAATAACTGTCTAATAATGCTGCTTAATAATTGCTTCTTAGACTTGTTGAATTTTTAGACTTAAGGTTCAGGATTAATTTTTTGATGTTCTCATATTTGAGAAATGAGATTTAAAAATGTTTTCAGAAAATAGTTTTCATCTGAAATTTTTTTGTGAGATGCTTAATAAAATAGTTTAAGATTTGAATTACTTAAATATTGTCTTATAAAGCCTTATTGTTTTATATATAAAGGAGCAGAGGATCACAATTATGATATTTTATTTGTTATGTCTATAAATGTTCTTCCAATTGCATTCTCCAGGTATTCTTTCTGGTTTTTAAAATTATTAAAATAGATAGGCTATCCGTTCCCTTCACTAAGTGTGCACTACAGGTAAAGTTTTGTGTGTTCTGTCAGCAATTTGATGTGATAAAGCAATGGTTTTTCTGTAGTTCACACAACACTGGAACTCTGCAAAGCATCTCTGGGGGTTCTTTGATGTCTAGACAGTTTAAATTATGCCTGCTCCCCTGCCTCCAAATTCCACCCCTGTTCTGCTTCAGGGGTTGTGGGAAATGAAAACAAACCAGAAGGGTTCCACAACCCTACAGTCTAGGGAGAAAAACAAACAACTAAAATAAGCTGTATATCTACCCTGGCAGGTGTAAAGGAAAGGGCCCAGTTATAGAGAATGGCAGAAAGAAAAGAATTGGGGACAAATATTGTCTTGTTATTTATTTCTAATTATATTCCTAACATGGACATACATGTGCATTGTGAACATAATGAAAACATTATAGAAATATAACAGAAGAAAGTAGAAGTCACCTTTTACCCCAGTGCATCAGTTTTTTCCTTCCCACTGGCAGCCAAATCTAAGAGTTTGGTGTCTTTTCTTGTACATTGTCCTATTTATTGAAATGGTAACATGCGGAATTGCATATTTTAAGTTGGGAAACTAACTTTCTTTTCTTCCTTCCTTTTTTCTTTGTTTTCCTTTTATAAATCGGGATATCATGATTCTTCCAATTCATCTTTTTAGAAAGTAAGTAACTTCTGAAATTTTAGAGATTTTTTTCTGTTAAAACATTGATGTTTTATTATTTCACATATACATATACATGTATACAAATTTTGTTACAGAATTTTTAACTTTTAAATTCTGACTGGTGATTAACCTTGGCATTGTGTGAACAAAATTTTTTTAATTAATTAAAAGCAAGAGACGTTACATAGAAGGTGTTCACACTATCTAAAAATATAGACTTTTAACACCTATTTGCCTCATCTTCTTTCATACTAACAGTTAATCATTGTGTTTTTTATATATATGTATATATATTTATTTATGTTCCTTAAAACAGGCCAAGATATGCTTGCTAGTTCTATTTTTTCTGAATATAAAAATAATAAAATATATAAATAAGACTTTTATTTATTCCTGTTCAATAGCAGTTAATTGAGACATTTATTTCTTCATGAGAAGCAGTCGAAATTTTCTAGACTTTATGGAATTGTTGAGAATAATAGCAGTAAGTAAATAGTATGAAAGATTTTTAAGATGCATATTCCTATGTATATTCTGCATTGGATGAAATAGTTATCTTTAATAAGCATTTAACTCTTCTTATACTAATGTTTTATTGTTTTTAAATAAAATGGACCATATGATTAGTTTTTTTCTGTAAAGAAATGCAAGTGATATGCTTAAAACTAAGTGACTAATCAGCCAGTGATTTGAGTTGTAAAATTTGCATTTGATTGCAAATATTTTCTAATTCTTCTGAAATGCAAATGTTGTATAGTTTTGAAATAAACAAATTTTATATTTTTGTTTTGGAAAAGATGTGAAAATTACAATAGTCATTGAGACTTTTGGAGATACATTATCATGAGATTGTCAACTACATATTTTAAAATATTTCCATAGTAAATATTGAGTTTATCGAGTTAATAAAAAGTATAATTTAATAATATATTCATACTCAACAGAGCTTATTATTTCTAAAACAATAAAGCTTATCACTTATGTTTTTAGCAAGCATGGCATTAAACTGCTATTTAATAGTCGATTTATCTTCTACAATTATCTTTTGTTTATTGTACCTTAGAAAGAAAATGTAAATTA
Source organism: Tapirus indicus (assembly GCA_031878705.1). Lineage (NCBI taxonomy): Eukaryota > Metazoa > Chordata > Mammalia > Perissodactyla > Tapiridae > Tapirus > Tapirus indicus. Next base: position 39,287,891 of record CM062917.1, on the reverse strand, counting down.
CAGTGATGTTAAATTATATTTGTTCAGTATTTTTTAGTTATCTTTAAATCTGTTAATATTCTAAATCTGAGTTCTTAGAATTGTGTGTATTAGGACCTTAGGAATAAAGAGCAAGAAGAAAGTGTGTGATATTTGATAGACAATTTTATTAAGTTACATTTTAAAAGTCTACATTGTTTCATTTTTATGTATTCTATTTTACTTGTAGTGTTAACAACTTCTTGCCAAGTCCCTACAGAAAGTCTGTGTTTCTGACAGTTTCACTAAATTAAAATGCCACAAATCTGGCATAATAATTCCCAGCTTCAAATTGTCTGTGCTTTTGTCTGAAGAGAATAATGATAAAAATATATATTTTGCAGTTTTCAGTATAACATGCATAGCATTATTTATCTGGAATTTATTCATGGACAGATATTTCTGGGGAGATGAATACATGTTACTTTATAAGGTATGCCTGGCCCACTTTAAATATGAGCAAAAAATCTTTTGTGAGGAAAAATAGTGAAATGAGGTCTGTAAGCTTGTAGAAGCCTCATGAGGAAAGATATTACATAAATGCACAGCATTATTACCACGTGTACTTTAGTGTTCTAACTGCCTTGTTCTATGACCAGATTTATATTTGGGCTTTTAGTTCCTGTGAAACCCCAAGGAATCATATTGACGTGTTGGCACAGAGAAGCTGCTTCCTAAAATAATAAAGAGTGTTTTTATTATTATAATACTTATAAACCTTTATGACCATGATGTGTATATATGCTGACTTGCTATTAAGTGTGTTGTGACAACTCAGCAAATTTGGCTTTTTCATTTTACTAGTGAGTTTTCATAGTAAGTAAGAGGTTTGATAATTTTGGTTTTTAGAAAACTTTTAATTTAGTAACATAAAATTATGTTTCTATCACAAAAATTCAAAATTTGAAAGCTTAAAGACAAAATTCTCTTGTCCTGGAATATTTTGGATTAAATACCTAGAACCTCTAAGAGGCGAATGGGTTAGAGTAGGGCTTCTAATCAATATCGGTTCAACCAAATATTGATTGATATTTTAGCATATTAGGAAGTAAAATGTATATGGAAACATAACTAAATGAAAGTAATAATTCTAGCTCTAAATTCTAGTCTGCAAAAATACCAGTTTGCAAAGAAAACACAAAAAATGTTCTAAAGTCTACCCCAGGACATACATACATATTATACATTTCATAAACATCTTTCTAAGTGTATGAGTACATTTCAATAATGTTTGTACATATGTGCTTTGATATTTTTAATCATTAGTTTAATGCTGTTTGATTTCTTTAAAAAAAAATCTGTTGATTTCATAATTCAGTCACTTGCATCTTTACACAGAACGTAACATTGGGCAGAATTCCCAAACACATATTTTTTATTTGACAAATCTAATGGAGAAAAAGATGTCATTGGAGAAGCTGTATCAGAGATATAAACACATATAGAGATTTTTATTTGGCCTTGTGAGAAATGCCATCCTGTGAGTAACTTAAATACTTGTAATTTCAAATCAGTTCTTCCCTGGTTTCTTATTATTCTTTTGTTGCTTTTCAACCTATGGGATGGAGCTGTCCTTGAACTTGCTTTATTTGATCATTCAAGTGCAACCATCAAGTTGTCTATAACATTTAAAAATTGAGGCTTCATGGTGTTATTTGTAAAATAATACCACATAAACGTTTGGGCTTTGGTTTCTTTGAAATACAGTGTTGGTTGCTTTATGAATAAAAGCATAATTTCAATTCAGGAGACTTTTTGCCTGAAGCCTACAAGACAGATGCATCTGATTAACTTTGGCGAAACTGGACTGGCCTGTTATTGTAATGTAGATGTTTTCGGGGTTGGAGGATATTTTAAAAAGGCATGCAAGAGGGTCGTTTTTTTTTTTTTGTTTTTGTTTTTTAAGAGACTGAGAGAACAGTTTTGCTACAGAAATTGTGTCTCCGACTGCTTCATTTTTGCACACTTTTATTTTCTAGTGGAACTTCTCCATTAGCCTGTCTGAATGCAATGCTTCACACTAACACCCGAATAGGGGATGGAACATTCTTCAAAATCCCTGGAAAGTCAGGCCTCTATGCTCTCAAAGTAAGTTGTTCTATATATTATGTCTGTTACTACCATGTGTCATGCATTTTTTTAGACATGTGAAGGTAAACAAAATTAGATTTGGGTGAAGGGTAGAAGAGTAACCCCTGTGCCTTTTAAATGTTTTCAGATGTCTTAAAAATGATTTCATATTAAGAATAAACAATGACATTTTTCTTTAAGGAAAGCATATCTGTGGTTTTGCTCTAACATATGGTAATGGAAAATAGTTGTGGCTTCCTTAAAATTCTTGATTCTTAAAAATTTACATGGAGGAGTGCCATGGATCATCAGCCAAGAGCTTAAGATGAACACAGTTGCCGTAAACTATTTGACTTAATAACCATCAGTTGATATATAGGCTTCACACCTGTATGCCTTTCTGTCTTTTATAAAAATAAAAATTTTATCCATTCTCCTTGGAAACTTGCTGATTTAAATCAGTTATTCAATTTTAAAACAAACAGTGATCTCAAGGAAGTTTTACTAATAATGCATTCTTGTTATATGAGAAGAATAGAGAAATAACATAAAAAACTTCAGAGAACCGAGTCTTAATTATTTTAGTTTAATTCCAATTCCCATCTAGAATGGGAAATACCATCTGAGATGCAAAATTCCAGAAGACAAAAGCTGGTGATCTACAAATGGTTGTGTAACTTGGAGCAAGTAAAATTGGTTTATTATTTTTTATAAATTGAAAAGAAGTCAGTGCTTTAATAAGTGATGAATTACATTCAAAGTTCCTTAATTTCCTTTGAGAAGATTTTTTTTTTAATGCTAAAAGTTATTCCTGGCAAAGAAGCAGGGGTTCTTTCTCAGCTACTGATCATCGAGCTCTTGTCACTGTGTGTGTTTCAGAAAATAACACAGGTTAATCAAAAGGACTTGTATTAGTTCAGTTGTTTTTTGTAGTTACTTGGGTGTTTAATTTACTGATTAAAATTCTGAGTTGTTAAGCCATTTCTTAACATAAGGAAGAATATAGAATTGAAAAGCTGGAAACAACTTACGTCAAAAGCAAACTTTGTTTTTGTATATATTTTAAAAGGTTATCCAAAAAATCAGCTGTGGCAATGTGCTTTTCCCAGTTTTTTTTTTTTTTTTTTTAAGGAGTGATTTTACATTAAAAAGTAAATCAGTATTGAAATTCCAAATCACAAGTAACTGTGATAATATTTTAGGACTCTGAAAGTATTTTGAATGTTTTCCAGTTACTAATACATCTCCATAAATCATCATTTTTAAAAATAATATAGAAGGAGGAGTCATCGTGCCCAGCTGATGGAACCTTGGATTTAGGCTGTGAGTCTGAATTGGATGGCCCAGAAATGGCGGAGGCCAATGCTAATGGAGAAGGAAATGGAGGTAAATGTGTGAATTTCAAGATGTAAACCCTATTATCTTAAAAGTTATAAAGAATTCCAGTAATTCACTAATTGAATTCCCTACCGTTGTAGATATAATTTTCTTCTAAATTTTTACCACCTACTTGTATTTATCATCAAATCATTTTGATTTAAAAAGTTAGTGTCTAAGAAAAGTGTATAGTTCTTTGTTTTTGTTTTTTAACAGTACGGATTTCCCTGAATAACATTCCTGAGTTTTATCAGTGTATTTCTGCTGCAAGGCGAGAGGGTTACCAGGAGTGTCTAGTGCTTTTATTCTTGTGTGAGGACTGGGAATACTAATGCTTTCTTTCTGATTGTGCTGATTTTTCCTGTGATCACAAATAGTTTTATAATAGCTTTGTTCCTAGGTTTGCCCTTCGTAAATTAAGCTTAGTGTTAACGTTCTTCACAGTGAAACAAGGGTCAAATAAGTTACATTCTTGTGAAACACTTTTGAAAAGTGAGCGACCCTTCCAGAATTCTAGGGGGGGCATTTTTCACCTCTGAATTGTAACCATGTTAATTCATTTTTATCTTTCTCAAGACATTTGCATTATGACTGTGTTGGTGTATGTAATTTCTGTACTGCAGTTTTGGCAAATATTTGTTCCACGAAAGCTGCTATATTTTTTTCCACCCTACCCACTGGTCCCACAAGTGACTCAGATCATGACTGGGGAGGAAGACTGTGTCAGTGTAGTCTCTGTCAGTGGAGTCATAGAAATCAGTAAATTATCTTTAAACAAACAAACCTTAAAGGATCCTTGCAGAAATATCGTATTTCAGTAATAGCCCAAAGCCATTCATTTTATTAATGGCCATAGGAGTGCCTTTGTATTCTGACTGGACACTCCCGCCCTTTAAGCTGGTGTGCTTTCTGATAGTCCCTGTGAGACTAACCGCTTCAGCCCCTATCTGATGTGCAGCAGAGGTTGTGAGTTAACGTAGGAAACACAGATTCTTGTCTGAGTAAAACGACTGCAGTCAGCTTTGTAGACTTTTTTTTTTCTTTTTTACCAACTTTCGTTTAATTTGATGTCCCTATTCCTATACCTCTCAAAAACTCAAGTCAACTCCTCACCAATGTTGTGGTAGTACTGTGAACTTTGGCAAGTCCCGTTGGTTAGAGAGAGAACAAGGCAGAGATTCATGGCAATTTCTGGCTTTCTGGAAGGGCTGGTGAGTGGCGCAAACTCTTCTCCTTCAGTAGGATGAAGGGGAATCTTATTGGGTCATTCCTCTTGTACTGCCTGCTTGCATGAGCACTTGCATGCTCTCTCCGTCAACACTTACATAGGGCTTCTACTATGTGCTAAGTACTGTTCTCGAGATTGCAGTTACAGCAGTGTAAACAAGAACAAAAAAGGACCTCTCATGGATCTTGTGTTGGTAGAGAGACAGACAATAAGCAAAATAAATATGTAAAATTTATATCTTATTCAGTGCTGACAAGTGATATGGGGCAAAACAGGTAAGGAGAGATAAGAGTGGGAGAGGAGGTACATTTGAAAAAAGACCCGAGGAGAGTGAGGGAGCAGGAATTTAATGGGAGAGAGTTCTAGGTAGAAGAAGCAGCAATTACAAAGACCTTGAGGTAAGAGAGTGCCTGGAATGTTACAGAAAGATCAAGAGGCCGGTGTCGTTGGAGGTCACAGTCAATAAGGGAGAGAGTGTGGTAAGATAGGAAGTCAGAGAAGTTATGGGGCCAGATTGTATAGTGCCCTGATATTGGCTTTTGTTCTGAGCAAGGTGTTAAACCATTGTAGGGTTTTGAGCTGGAGAGACAATGATCTCATTTGGATTTTAGCAGGATCACTAAGTATAAGAAATATATATAGGGAAACGAGGAAAAAAAACAGGGAGACCAGTGAGAAAGCTATTGCCATAACCCGGATAGGAGGTGATGGTGGTTTGAATAAAAGGAGTAGTAGTGGATGTGATGAAAAGTGATTGGATTCTAGATATATATATATATGAAGGTAGATCCAACAGGAGCTGCTGAAATTAGTGTGGTTATGAAATAAAGAAAGGAGTTGGGAATGACTCCAAAGTTTGAGTGTGAGCAAATAGAAGAGTAGCGTTTTCTTTAACTTAGGTGGAAAATCTGCAAGAGAATCAGTTTGGGGCAGAAGCTTAGTTTTGGACATATTAAGTATGAGATCCACTTTAAATATCTAGGTGGTTGTGTTAAATAATTGGACTTATCTGTCTTAAATTCATGGGAAGGACCTTGCTGGAGATATACATTTGGAAGTGGCCAGTTTATAGGTGATATTTAAAGACAAGAAACTGGATGAGATCACCAAAGAACTGAAGGTAAATAGAGAAGAGGCCCCAAAATGGATCTTAGGGGTACCTGGATTTTAAGAGGTTGGAGAGATTATAGGAACCAGCAAATGAGACTGAGGATAAATGGACAGGAGAAGGTGTTTCTTCACTGGAAACCAAGTGAAGAAAGTGTTTCTGGGGAGGAAGTGACTCAAATGTGTCCAATGCTTTTGATTTGTCAACTTATAATGAAGACTAAGAAATAACCATTGGATTTAGCTTTGTGAGGTTATTGATGAACTTTGACTATGATAATTTTTGTTGCATGGTGAGACCACAAGCCTGACTGGGGTGAGTTCAGGAGAATGGGAGGACAGAAATTGGAGACCCCAAGTGTAGATAGTTCTTTCAAGGATTTTTAAGGTAAAGGGAAGGAGTGAAATGGGAAAATGGCTAGAAGGGAAAGTGGAATCAAGAGAAAGGTTTTTTTAAATATGAGAGATAATATTAGCATACTTGTATACTGGTGGGAAAAATCCAGTTGAGGAGGAGAATTTGATAATGAGGAGGATGTCCTGTTGCCAAGTACTAGATTAGATGAAAGGGAATGGGATCTATTAAACAGATGAAGAGATTGGCCTTACTTAGAAGTATAGACAGGTGCTCTAAGGAAGCAGCAGGAAAGGTCAGGGTATTTGGATAGAAATGAAAGTAGGTGAGTACATGTGGGAGGGGCTTATTGAAGTTTACTTCTTATTGCTTCGTTTTTCTCTGAAATAGAAAGCAAGTTCATCAGCTGAGGGTGAGGATAGGGGAGGTAGTTTTGAAGATTTAAGGAGAAGATATAAAATGTTTGTCTAGAATCTGACATGATTAAGGAACTCTTAAGATTGCTAATGCTGAATTTAATATGAGACCAGTCAGCTTGGTTGTACATTTTTCTCCAGTCATATTTGTGACCACTGTGCAAGTGTAGAACAGTACAAGTGCAAATATAAGTACAAGTCTGTGCAAGTAAGTACAGAGTTGGATTTGACCAGAGTTGGGATTTTGCCAGGTGTGAATGATGAAGCAAGAGAGGGACAAGGGAGTTGAGGGTGCATGAAATGGAGTAGTTAAGATCAGTCTCCATGGAATTTAAGCTGGTTGTGGAGGTGAGTGAAGACGTGATTGTGTGAGGGATGGTGTGAAGGAGGAAGTCTCCTTGGGGTGGAAGGATTGTTTGATTTGGTGTTCTAGAGAAAATGAGTTAGAAGGATAGGTGATGTGAGAGTGGAAGGCATGAAGGTGAGTTTAGAGTAATATTATGGAATGTAGGTCTGAAGGAAGAAGGAGGCTAGGTTTAAGGCTGTCATGAATGATTAGGCAGTGTGTTCACTCTTCTGAGAGGCCTGGCTGAGGGGCCATCAGTGACTGAAATTCAGCAGCCCTCCATGTGCCCAGCATAGTGTCATGGAGTGGAGCAGGGTCTACCTGGAGTAAAGATATTGTAAAAGCTGGTGGCGGTCTTGACATAAAATATCAAAGATTCCTCTCGGTGGATAGTGAAACAGTTATGATAGAACTAGCATTGAAAGCTGTGACATTTTGGAGCTAAAATCTTCAGTAAACAGAGAGGAGTAACCCAGGAGTTGGTAAATAAGTACAGTAAGGAATAATTGGTACTATAGTCTGATGACATAAAATACAATGCTGGAGGCATCTAGGAGCAGGGAGGGAGAATAGAGGTCACTTCTCCCATTTCCAGGCCCAGTGATACAAGATATGTGGGAAAGACAAGGGCTACTGCCTGAGAGCATTCCAAGGGAAGTAGTGTCCATAGGAGAGAGCCAGGTTTTGTTGATCAAGATGTAAAGGGAGTGTTCAGAGAAAAGGTGGAGGTTATGGGAGATTTTGCTAATGACTAATCCTGAATTTCAGAGGAGACAGTGGGAGGGTTTTAGTGGCTGGGAAGGGGTGGGGGACAGGGTGAGAGCAGTCAGCCAATAATTAAACCAAAGCAGGGATAAGCAAACTCCACTAATTTGAAATGTGAATAAGTACTTCACAAAATAACACATACCCACACATCTCCAGCTAATGTGACCAAGACTAGATTTCCTGGCCTCTCCTTTGAAGTTGCATTAGGAAAATTGCTTTGGGGAATCACTGAAAGAATAGCAAATAGCTTATTTCCTTGAGTATTCCTTGACTTGCCCACTTTTGCATGTTATTGCCAACCACAATTGCTTCTTGTAGGACAAGTATATTTCCTATCCATGTAAATACCATGCACTTCTATGTATAGCCCATTAACCTAGTCTTAGGGTACATTTTCATACGTAGATATTGACAATATATTCCCTGCTTACAGTGCCCAGCCTTTGTGACCTGTTTACATGTGTATTGTTTTACTCCTCCCAACATTCCTGTGAGACAGTCAATCTTCCTAGGCTCTGTTATTTTATTTTTCTATTTTTCTTTTTTCACTAGTGGGGAAACAAACTTAGAGAGGTTAAATGTCTCATCCAAGTGGCAAGCCCAGGTGGATGCGGGTGACACCAAAAGCCAGGTTCTCACCTCTCTGATACTCTGGCTGGAATTACATGGAACACTATTATCCAGGAGTCAGTGATGCAATTTGCCTTTCCCACATTTGTCCAAATCTGTTCTAATTATAAACTTGAGAATTTGACAAAGAGGAATCCCTGGCTTATTCAAATGAAGGAGTGGGATACCATGTGATTTCTTACAAATCAATAATAAATTCCATGAAACTGAACTGGCTTAGGTGATTTCCTTGCTTACTCTGTTTCTGATACATATTTGAACCAGAAGTTAGAATGGATATAATTTCCACACTTCTTACAGCTGTACAAATATACTTTGAAAATATAATCAGAGAGAGAAGGTGAGAATGTGTGGGGATGTGTGGACATGGGAAAAAGGGCAGGGGGAGAGGAGGAGGCGAAGAGGAGGGTCCCACTGTCTTCTTTCTTTTTTTTAATCTTCCCCTTCTCCTCTCCTATTCCTCCTTTGGGATGAAAGAGTGGAAAGTATTGTGGTGAATAAGATCGATCAATTGGTAAGATACTCTCGTGGCAGTACAAAGAATAAATCTCTGCTACTGTAGAGTTATTGCAAATGAACAAAGATTAATTGACATTTGCTGCACCATTAAAGGGGGTAAGCAGAGAAGTATTTGAAAAGAAAGTACTTTACAAAAACTGATAATAAAAGAAATCTTAGCACCTTGATTTCAGTTAGTGACATTTGAGTCCTTAGGTAGAGTTAAGATGATAATAATAATGCTGTAGTCCTCTTCTTGCAATCAATTGGCCAGCGAAACAGATTCTTGTTAAATGGGAGATGCTTTGCCAAGATGTTTTGTTTTAAAGCTTTGTTGAAAAATTTTACAATGTGTGAAAAGTGGTATGCTATTGATTATAGAATTTAGAAGACACAAAACTATAGTTATGCAGCATGTTTCTTTGACTCCTAAACAGTTTCTCAAGTTAATAAGAATTAGACATAGATTTGAGAAAGTAAACTCTTCAAATTTTGCAAGCTTAGCTCTAGAGATTGAAGAGTGATTTAGGTGAATTACTTGATATATCTTTGTTGACAACCCATGACCATTTATGCCAATATAAGTATAGATCTATGTCATCCAAAGAAAATATTTTGAATTTTATGGGCTACTTTAGTTAGAGATTTATGGGTATGTTTGTGTCTGAGTTGTCTTCTGAACATAATACATTGGTATATCATGATTTTGCTCACATGTATTAAGTTGACTTACAGTGCATTGCTGACTGCAGAACCCATACATATTTTATATGAAATGCTACCATCAGTGGATAGTCTTCACCCTCTTCACCTTCTATTTATAAATTGTTATTAACAAGAAAAAAATGGGTTTCTCTTTTTGTGGCCCTAATATATTTCATGTTTAAAATAAAAAGAAACCATCCTATTTAATTTTTTAAAATGAGGAAACTGGAGAATGTACAATTTCCATCCACAGAGATCAAAAAAGGTTCTGCTTGTTATTAACCATAATGGCTTTCAGGGAGGAAGCAGCACTCTAGTGGGGGAATTAGTATTTTAAAAGTCTCTATTTAGGGGAAAAAAATTATAGAGAACATATATCCTATGTTTTAGTCCTTAGATCCCAGGGTAAATAATGATTCCAACATTGGAAGAATTTTATATGGTCTTTTTTCATTATTCTTTATGGCCAGTTTTATAAGTGGGTTTCTGATTGTATGATTCTTGGCAGAATTGTGTTAACTTAATGAAACATTATTCAGTTCTCTCTTTGTTTTTGTTGGCTCAGAGGCCACAGTTTGAGGGATCTTTTTTCAAGAGTGAAAAGTGCTTTAAGTTGGCCTGAAGTGTGTGGATAGGATCTCTGTTGAGACATCAATTACATACAGATGAGGAGCTTCCTGGAGGAAGTGAGAAGTGTACTAATGAATGTCTAGGCGCCCTTGGGGAGTAGTCACACTGACAGTTTATCAGTGGCAATTTTATACCAGGGTAGGGGAAAGGAAAATGAGGGGACTGTGGAGTTGTGAAGGGAGTAACTTCGGAAGATGTTGCCGACCTATTTGGTGTCTCTTTCCTTGTGGTGTTATTGGTCTTGTTTTGCTGGAGGTTTTCCACTAGCTTGTCTGTGACTGCTCCAGCGTGATTTTCCATAGGACGCTGTGCGCGCCTTTGTCTTTGTGTTCACAATCAACTTCTACCTCACAGCCGTTCCTGGGGACCTTGTAGACGAGTGAAGGGAATGCTTTCAGTGACTGTACCAGATTTTCTGATTTTCTTAGGTTAAGCTAATTTGTCTCTTATCCAACATCTGCATTTTCGTTAACAGCTTTGTTAGCTCGTGGAGACACCTGTTCTACATTGGTGGCCTAGAGAAACTTAAGTATGTGAAAATAATGTTGTTTTAGTTACACATGGAAGAAAATACAGAGGAAAGAGAATACTCTTCACAGTCAGAAATGACCACTGGCAGGATATAAAACTTCCTCTGCCCACTCTTTCTCATTCTCCTCTCTTTCATCCCAGCCTACAGCTTTCACAGTTCATGAGACATATGAGGGACCTCAAAAGTTCATGCAGGCCTGGATCCTCTCTCATGCCAGCATTTTACTTAAACCAGTCAATTCAATTAGACATTATTCTAATAGTAAATGTCCAGAGAAATAGGAATCTCACAGTCTTCTTTATATTTGTCTCTTTGATAACCTTTATAGTCAAGAATTTTTTTCTTATGCTGAGATCTTTTGTGCTCTTAATTAACCTCATTTTCTCACTGATGATAGAGAACAGCTGGGCATCATCGAGATACCACCCACTTCATCTTAAAGTCTCCAAGTGACTTATCCCAGCTCTTTCAAACATTACTTATAGATATTATTTTCTCTTTACCCATAAGGGACCTCTTTTTCTTACATAGTTCCCCTTGAACTGTGAACTTTGTTCTTGTATAAATGGGTTTTGGTCAATTTTAACAGCCCAGAGTCATAGAGGAAAAGAAAGTTTTCTTTTTAAGTACAGATAAAGTGACCCATTTAAGTGTACTTTCCCCCTCTTTTCTTGTGCTATGAGAGAAATATTTCATAATGTAGAGATAAAGATTGGAAAGAGAGTATGATCTCATAACAAAAACAAACTCCCTCTCTATAAATAAAACCCAAATTAAAGGTATTCCCCCAATTACTCATCTTAACTAGCCAAATTCCTGTTTGATTTATGTAGTTTGTGATTGGTATATAGGAACAAAGCACTCATGCTCTTAAGAAAATAAAGTACTTTTTTCATTGATGCAGATAATCCATTCTCTCTTTTTTTCTCTAAACCGTTACCCACCTGAATACCTTATCTAACTCCGTTTATTGTACACGGGAGTTATCTTTTATATATTGAAGTATAAAGTAGTTAGTAGCGATGCCCATGAGTGAAGCACTTATCCTTGACCTATACCAACCTTTAATGATATTCTTCCTGCCTGCTTTTTTCCATTTCTCATTTTCTAGGTGGATTGCTGTATTTCTGTTTAGATGTTTCAGGAACCTGATGCGGTGTAGAAGATCACAGGTGTTGTGCAGTATAAAAGAAATAGTGTCTAGTGTTTTCCCCCTATGCAAGCAGCTTATTGTGTTATTACTATCCATAATTCTGAGAGCAGAATCTGTATTAGTTCGATGGTAGGAGGAGTTAGATGGTTAAAAGCTGGTACCTATAGGATACGCTTCTCCTTTTAAATATTCTTATTTTTGGTTTGAGTTTCTCTTTTCTCATCTGAGGTTAAAGGGATATATTGATGGATATCGAGAGACATTAGTATAACTAAATTGCTTTGGTGATAAATTGAGTGCTTACAAGAGGAATTCCTATAGCTGTACCTTCAATGTGTAAACGTTCCTCCTAGTTACCTTTAAAGCTTCGGTGTTGTGTCCAGTGTGAACCATTTGTGGACGTTGCAATGAAATTGTGGTATATCCAGTTTTGTGATATCAGATGAGCGTCATTTGTAGCTTATGATGTCAGCCACCAAAATCATTAAGGTGTCTGGCATGATTACATCTTGTAGGAGTGTGTTCTTGTCAATATACATTGCTGGTATAATTATCATCTGATTCACCATTCCTCTTGGTTTATTCTGCTTTCTTTTCTGCAAACCTCTTCTGAATAAGAGGGCTACATTGGGTTAATGAAGCAGGCTATGAAGTATAGTAAAAATTTCAGTTATATTAGGTATATTTTATTTATAGACAATATTGTTCTAAATATTATCAACTATCAATGTGTTATGACACTTTCTCCCTTGAAAGTTTCTTAGGGGAAAATTGCTATTTCTGTTGTTTTATTGCTAGTATTTCTCTCTTTAACTGCTGGCCTTTCTTGGCATCTTATACTCTTTGAATGTTTTCTTTTAATGCAACAAGGGAAATTGTTTAAATCCAGATAGCTATACCCATCTTGGAATAAAAAATGCTTTGAGCAAGGGTAGTTCTCCTTAGTCTGGTTCCAAAAAGGGTGAAGGAATTATTTTTTCTCTGAAAGAAATGGAGTCCAGGAAAGATTTAGTTGGAGTCAAATTGGTTTGGCTGGTTATCATTAAGTCATTTTTAACAGATTTTGGCATGTATTTTATTGCTATATATACCCAGAATATCTGATAAGCACAATTTCACACGTAAGTGTGATACATAAAACATATTACAATCCAAACTAAGGTTTTTTTCATCATTTGCCATTTGGAGATACTTTTGAATTATCTGCTTATTGATCTTTCAAAGCAAATTTTAGCTATTACTGCTAGGTTTTCGTAGACTTGGTTTTCCTCAGGTAGAATTAATAGTTCTTTGCCATTGTTCTTTGAAAAAATATATATTTTAAAAAACTTATAGTCTCAAAGTCAGGTCTTGGATCTTATTCACTGTTTTCCCCCTGTATTTTATACAGTGCTTGGTGTGAAGGTGCTCAATAAAATTTTGCGACCGAATGAATGACTAGTAAATAAATAACCTCCTCTAAGACTCAGTCCTCTTCTAAAATGTGATTGAATTCTGTCAGTGTGCCACGGTGTTATTCCTAATGTACTGTGTGTTCTTTGACTTAAATTTTTTATTTATAAAAACTGTATTAAGCCTATAGTGTAGATCAGGATCATTTCTATTGAAAACTGTTTTGATGTGAAAGCATCTAGTTTAATTGTTCAGTTAATTGAAAGGGAGTAGTTGGAGCGAGAACTGAGAAATGAAATCAGTCAAGGGATGCTCCCCTCCCTGCTTTGCCGGGACCTTTGAGCACGTGAACTCAGATGACCTGTTACTTATTGTGTGGTTTGATGGGACATAGAGCAATTAATATCTTTGTTGCAGTGACTATGTTATACCCAGAGCCTGGTCTGTTTTGTGGTTCTGCCCCCACGCAGCTCCTGCCATTTCAAGTAAGCATTGTGCTTTCTAATTTTGACTTTTAAATTATATTTATTTTTATTTCACTCTCCAAAACCTCCAGACTGTGACTTTCCTTTTAAAATAAGGCAATGAATACGGACAGCAGAAGGAAATTTATCTACATTTAGTGGCAGGTCATGCGACTTCCCACTGACTTACATAGGACGTTTTGTGGTTCCATTTTCATATTTTTCCTAATTGACTTTAGGATAATTAAAAAAATTTTTTTAATAAGGCTTCTGTTTTCAAATAAGAAAATTCACCCTTGGGGTCAGCCCGGTGGTGTTGTAGTCAACTTTGTGCATTCCACTTCAGTGGCCTGGGCTTCGCAGGTTCGTATCCTATGTGGGACCTACACACCGCTTATCGAGCCATGCTGTGGCGGTGTCCCACGTAATATAGAGGAAGATGGGCACGGATGTTAGCCCAGGGCCAGCCTTCCTCAGCAAAAAGAGGAGGATTGGCAACGGATGTTAGCTCAGGGCTGGTCTTCCTCACACAAAGAAATAAATAAATAAAAATATGAGCTCTAACCCATATTTTCCATCTCCACTGCCTTTTCAAGTTGAATGGTGAATGAAAACAAGGAGAGAGAGGGACAACTTGGAGGCTCTGAGAAAAGAGGCAAAATTCAGTCTTGCTGGGACACAGTCACCAGTTTCTCTAGCTTTCAGGGCTGTTTCATGATTATCATCCTCCATCTCCCTTTGCTCCTGTGCCTTCTAAATGGAATATTTTGGAGGAGGGGGAATGTGAGTGAGAGTAGAGGTAGATGAGCAGCAAATACTGAGAATCCCATTAACAGTTTGAATTTAAAACTAGCAGATTAGCTTTTAACTATGTTTTAGTTAAGGCAGGCAAAATGTAGAGGCAAGCAAAATGTAGACAGAGATAATATTTCTGTACCTTTTAAAAAATGTTTCCTCATCTTCTTCACCTACGAAAGGGCAGGCAGTCTTGTGGGGTTTCAGGGTATAAAATCCTGGCATTCGTTTTGTGATGGTGCCAGTGCACAGTCAGGAAAAAAATATCTCTTACTCTCTTCTGAATGCCAAGAAGATATCACTTTCCAAGCTGCATGTCAATGTTTGATATTTATTGGATAAAACATCTGTCCTAATTTTTCAGTTTCCTGGCTCCTGTTGTAATTCATATACAGGGAATTTCCCCTGGTCCTTTCTTTACCATTGATTTTTCTTTGACTTATATTTCAGAGGCCAGACTCAGTCCCTTTAGATAAATATTCAGGAAACTGTTTAAAATAAGCCTTGTATTATTTATTTATCACATCTTTTATTTAAAAAGCTGCAAGAATAAGTAAAGTGAAAACCATGTATTTTGTCAGAATATGAATCTGCATGAACCAGCACAGTCCAACTACTCAGTGGGTGTTTTGGGGTTCAGTCACCCTCGTCTTATGCATGGCAAAAGAATGAATAAAGTCACTGACCTGCCCAGGTTAAGGGTCTCTATTTGTCAACACACACACACATGCATGCGTGCACACTGTTTGGAGCCTATGGATGCATTACATTCTGCCCCACCCATTTCCTTCTTTTTTGATTTTTTTTTCCTTAAAAATAATGGTTTTTTTAACTGAAAGGAACACTCACTTATAGATTTTTTTCTACTACATTTACTTTCTTTAAGATTTTATAATTATTTTATCAAAAAGGAGTAACTGGGAAAAATGGTTTGACCCAGAGAAATAGTATTAAGTTCCAGAAAGAGGAATTGAAGAGGAAAATGACTATCTAGTAAAGGAATTCTCATGATGCTTCACTTGGGTCTAGGATGGAATGTAAGATAAAGCAAAAATCGAGTTGGGTTAAAGGAAAATGAATCATCTTGAGAAAAAACTTCATAGTATTCCTTGATGCTGTTTCAGTTTTATTGAAGTTCTGGGCGCTAAATTGAACAGAATCTTTCTTTTGGAAATACTATATGTAAATAAATGTGAATCACTGTTAACACAGTGCAGTAGTGAAGTTAAACCAAACTACACAGTATATTTGCTGATACTGAAATAGGTATCATGATACACTGTGGTTTCCTAGGTCAGAGAGAAATAGAGCAAGTTGTAAGTTAGAAAGATCTCTCATCCTCAGGAAGGACAGCTGATTGTGTACTGCTTATTGTAGCAGTCAGAAAATGTAAGAGAGAGACGGCTTTGATTATATATGCACTTATTTGGCATTTGTTGTTTTTTGAGCCTGCTGCATTGAAGTTTACCTTTGAAATACTTATGAATGACATCATTTCCTGAGAAAATTGGTAAATTTGTTTAGATGTCCAGTAGGCAGAAACATTCTCATATTTTCCACAAATTCCCTAAAATCCATGTACTGCATTTGGTTATCCTTTTGAATCAGTAAGTTTCCATTTGCCTAGGTGGAAATACTATTCTAAGAATGTGAAAATAGTAAAACATATTTGCTAATGCACACTTTACTTCTGGCTGGGATTATGTTACATCCATTTAGGTCTGTTCCGTTGGGATCATATATCCTATCCACCACCTTCCTCTCACCTCCCCAGTTTGTCACACTTCATAGAAACTTCAGAACATTGAAAAGGCTATCTATGTAATCAGTATAAAAATAAATTTATCTTTACAATATAAATTGATGATTATTTCTAATCTTTTTTGGTAAGTGAGCTTTGGCAAAGTGTTCCAAATTACTCTAGTGATCATTTCAAGGAGAGAGGCCTAGGAGCCATAGTTTATCCAAGCAGTGTTAGAAAATGTTTCTTTTTTTTTTTTTTTTTTTTTTTTTGGTGAGGAAGACCAGCCCTGAGCTAACATCCGTTGCTAATTCTCCTCTTTTTGCTGAGGAAGACTGGCCCTGGGCTAACATCCGTGCCCATCGTCCTCCACTTTATATGGGACGCCACCACGGCATGGCTGACAGGCAGTGCGTCGGCGGGCGCCCGGGATCCGAACCGGCGAACCCCGGGCTGCCAAGCGCGGACTAAACCGCTGCGCCACCGGGCCGACCCAGAAAATGTTTCTTAACTAGAACATTTAGATTGTTTTAAGGAAAAAAATGTCATAATGTGTCAAATAGAAAAAAGTCTCCTGATCTTTAATTCAGCGACTTCTCTCACTATATCCACGGGCAGATCCTTTTGCTCCTTCAACCATGGTGTTTCCTGGGCCAATCACTCTCACCCACAATTCTCAATTTTTCCATGTCAGGGGCTAAATGACTTCTTCCCAAGCCCTTAATAACTTCCTGTTTCAGTACTTCCAACATGATGCAAGTAAATTAGACTTCTTTAGATATTGAATTTTCTGCATCAGTTCTTGGCTTTGAGGCCAAATATTTTAAGTGGAAAATTATGGGCTTGGCCTTGAATCCCAGCTCTTTTGTTTTGTTGGCTGTGTGACCATGGGCAAGTTGAGCCTTTCTGAGCTCTAGTTTTCTCTTTCCAATATGGAGATAATACCTTTCCATCTTGCAAGGAAGCTGTGAGTATGAAATGAGATCACATATGTAAAGTGCCTGGCATTTATAACTAACAATTATTTTATCTTCCAAAACTTGTGCATTTTGGCTTCCTGATTACTTTCTGTATTAAAACAAAACTTTATTAACTCTTTTTTTCCAAACATTCTCTTTCATAAACCACATTTTCATTTCTAGGCAATATGTACTTGAGTCTATCTAAAGCAGCTTGAGCGTTCTCAACACTGTGCATGTGCATATGCTTCCATTTTTGACAAGAATAATTTTTACTCCTCCAACTTCCTTTAAAACTCAGGTCAGAATTCTCCTGAGTTACTATTCCTTGGAAAATTTTCTTGGATTAGCGTTAACCCTGGTGCCCTTAAAAAGTCATATTTTGAGCTTTTACAATATGTTCTCAAGTTATTTTCTTCTAACTTCCTCTTGCCTCCTGCCTTTGACATATGCCTCCATTCTGCCACTAATCATGGTGCTTCCTCACTTTGATTTTCCAAATAACTCTTTCTCCTCCAATATGCACAGAACAGGGCCTCCATCTGTGCTCCTGCCAAAATCACTCCAGTGTTAAACCTGGTCTCTCAGGTGGAATGTTCGAGGAGCTGAAAGAACAGTTCTAGCTCCAGCATAGGTTTCATAGAGCAGAAAGTGAATGTGGCCCCTTTGCTTACTCATGTCAGGGAGACACTGGCTCTTCTAAAAAGCAGCCTTTTCAACGAAAATGTCTTCTGTAGAACAGGCAACAAAAAAGCTTGCCTCTGGTAAAATTAGGCATATTATATTGTGATCTGCAGAGGGCATGATTTTCTTGAAAATAATTGTCTTAAACCCAGCATCTTGGATTTCATTTTTCCTTCTCCATGCTATGTGACTTGCCCTGTAGGAGAGGATAAACATGCCCCAGTAGGCTATAGATTCTGTTAAATAGAAGAATCATAATACTTCTAAGGTTGGTAGATTTAGAACAATTTCATTAATTTAGATTGTTTCTTCAGAATGCTATGCATTGCCCAATCTCCATATTCAAATTCAGAAAGTATCTACTGACTCCCAACTCTTGAGCAGGTGTTGTGTTCTTTTTATGTCCATACAATAATCCTATGATATAGAAATTATCATCAATTAGTAGGTAGGGAAACGGAGGCTTAGAGAGGTTAAATGTGACTGTGGCCACACAGTTATTAAATGGTCCCTTCTTTCAAATCTAGATACTCTTCTTTTAACTGTGCTGTTTTGTTTTATTTTAGGTATCCGTTTTCAACTGGAGAAAAGCTCCAAGTGAGTTAATTACAGTGGATATAAAAAAAGGAATTCAAATTAGTAATATCATTATCTCTTTCTGTTTCTAGTTTGTGCTAAGCAGGTAACTGATGAAGCATCTTCCACTCGAGATTCAAGCCTTACTAACACAGCAGTGCAAAGCAAGTTAGTGTCTTCCTTTCAGCAACACACCAAAAAGGCTCTTAAACAGGTAAGATGGCTGGCATTTGTTCTTTGTCCTTCAGTTCTACCTACTTAAGGTAGTGGGTTTTACACAGAGAAAGTAAAATAAATAAGAACATAGCAATCAGAAAGCAATAGAGATGTCCTCAATTTAACCACTTCTATAATATTCAATGTACTAATTTTAATCTATGCTAAAAACTAGGAGAGGCTTGGCTGAGAACTTTGATGTAGAATAGAAAATGTGCTTGGAAACAAAAACTTGTATTAAGATTTTTTTGTGTGTCTGATTTATAGTAAACATATTGGGTTCATAAATGCATTGCATGTTTTGAAAATAATATCTCTATGGCCCCTTTTATCTAATAATTGATGTAAAAAATAAATAGATAATTTCTTTCTCATTACTGAGATGCATTAAGTTACAAATAAGGAAATCAGTAATTGTGGCTTGCTTATATCTAGATATCCATCAGTGAGTGTTTGGTGCTGAATGGAGGTTAACTTTGCTGCATTGTCCCAGTATTACATAAGCAGTCTTGTCCGGAGATGGTGGTGGAAAGTAATGGTTATAAGGTTGGGTTCTGGACTCCGACATACCCCGGTTTCAATCCTTGCTACTCACTGTAACTCTGGGCAAGCTACTTTTCTTCTCTGAATCTCAAATTCCTTCTCTAGAAAATGTGGAAAATAATAGTACCCTTCACATGGGAATGATGTGAGAATTAAGTGAGGTGATACATTGAAAGCATGTGGTGGAATGGAATGTCTAGCCCATAATAATCATTCAATAAATGTTAGCTACTGCTGCTACTTTGGCAAATGCTGAATTGGGCAGAGAAAAAAGGAAGAGATGCTATGGTTAGATGAGGACATTGCATGATGGTAATACTAACAATGTCAATAAATGGGAAGCTTGCAAATTTAACCCTGAATTCATGGTTTTCACTGTGTAACTGCTTTCCTCTTACATTGTTTATTTTGATCCTTCTGTTACAACCCCCTCCACCTTACCTGTTGCTGACCCTTACCAAGTCCAGGAAGAGAGGTATCATTCTAGTGATATATTTATAACGAGGAAAGAGAAACTATGTTTTTAAATAAAGTTAAAAAAACTTTTTAAACCCCACCAACCTGTAAAATTTAATATTCACATTCCATCTCCTAGGCTTAAAATGTCTCCACCTACTTCTCCTCTACTTCAAACAAGGAAACTTAGGAGAGAAACTTAACATTTTTGTCCTGAATTATGTTACTTTTTTCTGTGTAATTAAAATTGCAGCATTTCCATTCATTGGTATTACATTTAAGGTAGTGATAGTGTTTCATCCTATGTAGATCAAATAGTCTTTGCTGAGCCTGCCATTTATATCACTGTTCTTGTGAAATGTTTTAAATGCCAAAAAACAAAACTGAATTCAGTGTTGAGATTCCTTTTTCATTGATGAAATAAAGTTGGATGATGGTAGGGAAGCCTGGGAAAAGGCTTATTCAGGCAGCAAATAGGATGCAGGTAATAAAGTACTAACCGGGATAGAACACAAGAAACAGAACTGGATCCTGGTAGTCATAGCATTTAAGAAACATGTGTGCTATCATAAACGAAACTCATACTTGTGAAGAGCAGTGATTTAGAAAATGTGCACACCGTGAAATCTTCCCGTGTGTGAATGTGAAAGTACGGACTTAAATCTCTGGATTGTTGTGTCTCATCATTTTCTGCATTCTTCATTTTGGTTTCATATCATTTGAACATTTTTTACAATTACTAAAACATCACCCAACTTTGAGTTAGTGGATTTTTGGTTTTGTTTTGTCATAGAGCGTGTGTTCATGGGGAAGTGCCACCTGCTTGCTTAGGATCTAAGGCCTTGTTTTAAGAATCCTGTCTTGTAAGCTTCCTAATGTCCTGAAAGAGCTATTTATTAATTTCTTAAAACTTGCTATTTTATAACCAAGTAACAAATTAGTTACCAGGAGAATATAGCACAATATGTAGCAGATATGCTAATGTTTGACTAATAATCAAATTCATATTGGACATACATTTAGAAGAAAAGCTGTTCTTTGCAGAATTTTGCCCAGATTCCCTGTAATTGCTGAATTTCTTAAGACAGCATTTCAAAAATTGACTGAACATGCGGCATTTTAAATTGTAGCAGCCTCAGCAAATCTGCAGCTTTCTTTTCTTTTGGGTAGTTGAATGGCTATGACCATGTAGAATTCTTTGTAAGTGTATATATCCATATGTATCCATATGTATGTGTTCTGTGTTTTTGAATGTATGTTCTGTGTGCATATAAATATGCACAAATCATAATCTCATGAATGTCGGGCCAGTTGAGTGACCCTAATAATTTTTATTTTTACTTTTCTGAATTCTAGACATTATGCTTGGGTCATTTTACAGGTACTATGCCGTTTAATCCTCATACAAATCCTTTAAAGTATGTACTAGTGAACTAAGGCCCAGAGAGGTTAGAGATAACTTGCCCAAGACTGTCCAGTGAGTAAATCTTGGAGATGACATTTGAACCCAGAATCATAGTTTCAGATTCTGCCCTCTCGACTAATAGTGCCTTTCAGCATATGGTATGTGATAGGGTAGATGAATTTTTGACATTATCCAAGGAAATTTACATTCTTGAGAATTGGTATAGTGTAAGGAAAGGAATACAGCATAGTCGTTAAGAATATTCTTTCCAAACACAGACTGCTTATGTTTAGTATCAGCACATACTAATGGTAGGCTCTCAAATATATTAGCTCTTATCGTTTTACTAGAAGTATATCCTGAGTCAGTAGGGCTTTAGTAGTTCAGCTATATGTTGGGCAGTGTAAATTCTTAGAAAGAAGTAAGTGAAAAAAAACAAAAACAAAACCCAATAGCTTTATAAGTATAGTGAAAAATAATAATTTAAAACAAACCTCCATGCAAAATAAGCCAGACATAATTTCCAGATCTGAAGCCCCCACCCTACCCTGCCTGAAGCATGTTGTCATTGAGAGTGAGACTTTTTACTTCATAGTACTGTTGATGGCAGTGTAATTATAGACTGGACAATAAGAATTTTCATTGCTCCCAAATATTTGGGTCCCTTTTACTTTCGAATCATCCGAACATTAGTTAACATCATATGTTGGCTGTCATTGCATGAATAATATATTGTTATTTCAGTATTTTTTTTTTCTGAATAAGCATATTCAGAAGCCTCTGGAGAGTAGCAGTTCGCTGATTATTACCTTTTCCCTTGTCTTCTTTCTGCCTTGCTATTTTAGTTGTAATGATCCTAAAAAGTATGAAATGATTCGATTCTGAATTTTATGGAAGGATAATTAAGATTCAATTTTGGAAGTTTTTAAACAGCAGAATCAGATGAAAGATTAAAGAAGGATGAGGTCTGTTGTGATGGGAGTGACATGGTAGAGAACAGAACCTCTCTCTGTTCCTGTTGGTTTATTTGCCTGCCTTCATTATTTATTTAGGGAGGTAGAATTTATCCATAAAGTTGCAGATCCTTTTCCCTCTTCATATTGCAAAGCAGATATATTCTTGGTATTTTGCTTTAGCTTTGTATGTTTGACCAATACTGTGAGATTCCAAAGGTTATGTTGCATGGTAGCAGTTTCTGAACGTGGGTGTTGACATTTAGCGCACTAGCAACAATGCAATTGTTGGTGCCTGACACAGCCAGCTGTTTCATATGTGTGTATTTCTAATTATTTTAGCATTCACAGCATGGGATATTTTCAGTGAAAGGCTTATTGCATTCAATGCATTTTTAAGTTACATTGTTGGTGTTATTTCTCTGCTAAAATAAGGCAGGAATTACTTATTTATGCAAATTCCAAGTTAACGCAAAAGCCTCCGGTTTTAAGTTTTATTTTGTTTTTCCGTAGGGTGGAAAGGAGAACTGTTCGTATTTTGAGAGTTATCTGACAAGCTTTCTGCTTAAAAAATAAAATGTTTATGTAAAGGTTTGTTGTCTCTTTTTGCAAGAGAATATTGTGATACATCTCTGGAGGAAATCATGCTGTCAGAATCTTTTGATTTGTTTCTTTTTGCTTGAAACCAGAATTGTAATTGATGTATAATATGATGTTTACTTTTCCTAGATTGGTTTAGCTCCGTCATGTTTGTTTCCTTTAAAAAGTAAGTTTATTTCCAGGTTTAAGCCTGTAAATTTCTTTCATACTGAATAGTACATGAAAGTACTAAACTTGGCAAGTCCAGTGTACTCTGTGTAGTTTGGGCATGAGGACATTATAATATGGACAGCTTGAAGTTACATTCCTTCGTAGTGGACTGCATTCACACTTGCCATCTGCTTGTCTATTTAGGTTTTGATATTGCTTCTTTCTGGATTTGAAATTACAGGATTTAAAGTTGTTCAACAAGATATTCCATTAGCGTTCCAATGTATAGCTAAGGCTTGAGTATTTGGAGCTGCTTCATTGATAATATCCCCCTAAAATAAGTCTAGACTAATATAGTAAGATTTATTATATAATATCAAAGTCAAAATAAAACCATGTTATAGATTGCTCAACGGGGCTATCACTAGCAAATTAAGACCTTTGATGGGGAATAGAAAAAGCTGCCCCCACCCCAGTTGTTACGACAAAAACAGGGTACCTTTCAGGGTAGCTTTGTGCAGAGCAAACCTTCCATGACCATCTAAAGTGTCCCCCCAATCCTGTTTTCTTAGTCTGTTATGTGGGTTTATGTTTTTCAGGCTGTGGGATACCCCAAACTTAGACAATTATAAGTTAAATTGTATTTAACTTTGATTATATTTGTAACATAATATAAAACAGGAATTTTCTTGTTCTCTTGAAAGTTTTAGCTAAAGCTCGAAGTTGAGGACAATGGGATCTAAGTTTACCCTGTTGTGAAGAGAAGTGTTAGACACAGCCTCAGAGGACTTACTGGGAGAAGGCTAGATGGCCATTGACCATCCCAACAGCCTATATAAAAAAATAGCTCTGTGTGGATTCCCTATTTAAAACATCTTACCAACACTATTGTCTTTGTTTTATAGGGACGTTTACCCAAGTAATTTATCCAGCATTACTAAGCTAGTTAGTTAAGTCTTTCTCTGACTCTATAACCTCACTCTTGGCTGTTACACAACACAGTCATTAAGACAGCTCTGCAGCAGCCCCCATTCCTCTGCAGTCAGCACATTAGGAGAGGGGGATTTTAATGCCTTTCCTGGGCAGTGGTCAGGCTCATTTATTTGGGGAGGTGAGGAGCATTGGGAATGCTATTTAGGAGGTCTCAAAGATTGGTGCCATCAGGCTGAATTTGGTTTAGAGTCATCTTTGTTTTGTCTGGCACCTTGTTTAAAAACAGGAAAACTCACCTAAAAATCCAGTTGTGTTGCTTCTCTTGAGTCATTACTGCCCCCTCCAGTGGGGTGTGTTTTTCCCACTCACTTCAGCCATTGTCGCTTCCCTCCATCATCCTCTCCTACCCCAGCCTGTGTGGTCCAAGAAGCATTGAACATTTTCCAAGGGATTGTGAGGAGACATGCAACATATGTGTGAGTAGTTGATGTGCACATAGTTGCAGAAATATAATTACATAACCAAAACCCCAGCTTCTTTACCTGTAACTTCTTTACCTGGGAGATGCATGCCCCAGAAGGAGAGACCAGGAGTCACTGTAAGGACCTGCCTTGTGGACATGACAAATGGCAGAGTTCTCTTGTTTGGAGCCAGCCCAAACTATCCCACACATCTCAGTTGAGTCAGCATTGTTATTTCCCCTTCTGTCCACATTCTGATCTGCTTGGAGGGTATTCCCAGTGTCCAGAGTCAAATAAATCCGGCTCTCTAGAAAGTGAATTGGAATCTTCAAGGTAGCCTAAAATGACTCAGCCTAAAATGACTATGGATCTAGTAAATGCAATCAAGATGTCCCTTCTGATAGCTGAACTCTGATACTCCTCGATTTAACTAGTAGCCTGCTGCTTTACTACTGTGATTAATGTCATAGTAAACAAAGACTTCCCAATTTTTGCTTATTTGCCCCTAGAAATGTTATTTGGCGTCAGATATAATGCTTGTTTTTCAGAGGTAACACAAGGAAGCATGTATATTTTTAATACACTTAAAACAATCATTTTTCTTATATGGTGGGCATTTAGTTTTGGTCACCTACAGGCACATGGTGTTGCATTTTAGTATTTTTAAAAATATTGTATTAAGAAATATTGTTCAAAGTTCTGAGTAGGAAATACATGTTCAGAAAAAAGTCGTTGAAATGGGCTCAATATTGATTATTCCTATCTTGGCTCCACCTTGACTCTTTAAGATTCAAAATAGCTATGGGTTTTCTTATTATTATTATATTATTACTATCATGGTTTCTTTCTGTCCAACTATTAATTTTTCTATAGTAGAGTCTTCTCATCACAAAAATTGAGGACAAAGATTTTGTTACTTTATTATTATTTACCACAAATGCTATAAAAAGGCATGCCACCTTTGACTTTATGATTCGGTTTCTAGGCCTCTTATTATTTCACCTCTTTCTTTCTTAACCATCATTTTCCATTTTCTTAACCATCATTTCTCCACTCTGACATAAAATGAATATGTAAAAATATCTATTTGAATTGCCAAGGGGAATAGTTGAAATCTATGATGTATAGACTCCTAAAAACTGATCAATCTTTGTGTAGGTTTTATTGTTTTGTGAAGTCTTACTTAGTGTGCAAAGATGGACTAAATTGTAATTTAAGGTACTGTGTTGCCTCATTCTGTTTTATTGTTAGATTGATAGGTTAATATCTAGAGAGTGCTTTGAATTCTTACACAAGCAAGAGAGAATTATGCAATTATGTGCACACCTTGATGAAAGAAAGAGTAAATGTCTTAAATATTTTATAGCACACATTCTCTTGTTAAGTACATTATTAACAATAATAATAAGCTAAAGGTGAGGAGGATGGCATCTTGTTCATCTTTTTGTCTCTGTTCCCCCACAGTGCCTACTGCTTTGTAAAAGCTCAGTAAATGTAAGAATTGAAGGGAAGATGTCTCGTTATCATTAGCAACAGTATCATTTATAATAGATTTCCTAAGCTATTCACTTTCCTATCTGGTTTTAAATCTCATCTGAATATGCCTTCTCTCATTTAAATGGAATTTAGTTTGTCACTTCTGTAGTTATTTGATCGCTAAATCTTATGATCAACAAGTTGGACATTCAGCTAATACCCTTTGGTAATAAAATGGCATTGTTTCTGACTGCAAGGAGACACACAGTCAGTGCAGTATTTCAGGAGATTGTGACAACTATTGGTCAAAGAACATTAATCAAGTAACTGAGATGTTATAAAATTGATAGAAATTACACAGAGAGCAGGAATAAAAAGCTTCAAGACTGTGGTCAGCCTTTTAACCTTTTGAGGAGTTTGAGCATTTCTATAACTGTGAATTTAATGTCTTTTCGGTTTTGTGTACTTAAAACCCTTTTTATTACAGGTAATTTTCTGCATAAAGCGATCAGCAAGATGAGCTGTATTTCAAAACTTTTAAATGCCTTTTATTACATTATCATCACTGTAGTTCATTCATTTATGAAACACAAAGCACTCCCGTTTGGAGAGATTTATTCTCGTATCAGTTTTTTTCCTGGATTTGCCGAACGCCGTCATGTTCGTGTTCTGAAGGTTAATGCCCAAAGTCAAGCAGACAGAAGCCAAGTGCTGCAAGGTTTCCAAGATTAGGACTGATTCCCTTCACAGAAATAAATGATTCCTGCCATGTTCAGTGATTTTGTGCAGCGCTCCCCACGGCTGAGTGAGTGCATCAATACTGTAGTCCTTACCTGCTGTACATACTGATGACACTCGGTGTTAACTTGATTGACTGAGCAGTGCACTGGAGAGGACGCACCTGCAAGAGAAGTGCAGACACATATATTTTTATCCTGGCCTCGAAACATTTATTTTACATTTATTTTACTGGGGAGTCATGGTTTCAAATTCCATGGGCTCTCAAGCCACACTGCTAAGGTAAAACAAACCTTTAAGTGCTGCTTTGTTTTCAGAATTGTACCGAAAATGGTCTCAAGTTTATACCCTTTGCTAAAGCCTAATTTTATGCTTTTGAGGGACAATGACATGAGGGTGACTATTAAGAATCCTGACAAATCAGTGACTCTGTGGAATTTAAGTCTCTTAAGAGGTTCTGTGTAATCATGGGCAAATTGGATCATTTAATTCAATTATGAGAAATCATTTTGGCTTATTTTTATGTTATATTATCATGTTTTGTAGGCTTTGAGGCAGCAGCAGAAAAAACGAAATGGAGTCTCAATGATGGTAAACAAGACTGTTCCTCGTGTTGTTTTGACACCATTAAAGGTGTCTGATGAGCAGTCGGACTCGCCTTCAGGTAAAGAGCTAAAATATTATATGCTTGGCCAGTTTCTTCCCAGAGGAGACTTCCTCACAGAGAGAGATGTCATGAACTTTCTCTAAAACTGAATAATATTTCCACCTGAGGAAATATTTTGATGTTTATACCTCTGACTCTTTCACTGATTCAAAAATATTTTGAATATTCCACTCAAAAAAAAAGCACGAACTTGCTTATCATCAAAGGACTTCATCTGCTAATGTCAATGGGTGTTAAGAAAATGTATGGTACTGCTCGTGGATTTTTTTGTTGTTGCTGTGGCTTTTGTTTGAATATTGAACTTTAATGGTGGGCCACATGCTGATATGTAATGCCATCAAAAGCAGTTCTTCCATGAGTGTGAATTTGTTTTTCAGTCCTCTGCTGCAAAATCAGAAATCCTTTATTAGTTTTTGTGTTCTGGCAACATTCTTCTCACCTCAGTGCAGCCCTGACCTTTTCTTCTAATTTACTTCTGTCGCTTTATCAGCTATGTCCCATTCTGTTTATTATAAATTGATGTTTGCATTTTATGTTCCTATCGCAACATAAAGTTATTAATAAATGTATGGTCTCTCCTTCTTTTCAAGCCTCTCTTCTTCCTTCACCTCTTTGTCTCTGTCTTGCATCGTCTCTAAATGATATAGTGTTGTTGAAACTTAATTGTGTATTTTTACAAAAGATCTGACTGAGTGTTTCTTTTAAAAGCTATCAGATCAGTGAATGTGTTTTTGACTCCACTATTAGGCCATCTGTTCTTGCTTTTTGTTCTGTTTGATTGATTTATTGGGCTTTTCTGTTTATATCCAGTAGAGGAATCAGATTGTGGACAAAGGTAGTGTATTAACTGTTAGAAAGGAGATTGTATCTATGATTTTGAAAACAATTTTAGATTTTTCTTTTCAAGGACAGCAAGAGGAAGGTAATGACATAATAACTATTTCCTTTTTTAGGATCTGAATCTAAAAATGGTGAAGCAGACAGTTCAGATAAAGAAATGAAACATGGGCAAAAATCCCCCACAGGAAAACAAAGTCAGCACTTAAAACGATTAAAAAAGTCTGGTTTAGGTAAGTGTTTGGTAGACTGTGACATTTCACATTTTAGAAATTTATATCTTTTTGAATGAAATTATAGAAAATTCTCAGAACATTTTTTAATAGTTAAACAAGGAAATTTAAAAATCTTTTCAATGCATCTAAACCAAAAAGGGTGCTAAATAAGGAAATGTAGTTACAACAGAATGATCTTGAGCATATTGCTAAATTTATGAATGATAGGTTGGATGAATCAGAGGCTAAAGATAAGAGATTTAAATGATATATGTATTCAAGTAATTATCTGCCAAGTCATGATTCTATCTAATGTGCAATGTTTTGTTCCTGCAACGGAGTTTCACTTTATTGGAATATATTGTATTGGGGAAAAAAATGCAACTTTTACAAAGAGTTCATTGAACTGAACAGTATATTGTCATTGGGGTCTGCTGCAGTAAAACTGTTCTGCTTTCCTTTTCATCTGTGCTGCTTGAAATTATTCAGTAGTGCTTGTCTGAAAAGTAGTGTAAAATTTCTAAGTGTGGGAGACACAGTCCATGGGTCTTGCAAGTCAGCACCAGGTTTTCTTCTGAAGATTTCCTTCTAGATAACTTTTCATCAGGAACTCAATGGCAGCATTCAGGGAAAAAGGAATATGAGAAATAAAAAGGTGAAAATAAAGGTATCCTAGGCTGGACATTCTAATTCTTGACCAAATCTGTCTTGTTGGATGTCTAGACCTAATGGTTTCATTTCTCTCTCTTAGTTATTTCATCTCTGAGTCAGGTTAATGATAATGTCCTGGATCATTGTAACATTTTGTAAAATGGTTGGTAGAAACTGCAACTTTATTGACCTGAGCTTTTTTTTTTTTTTTCCCCCATGATTCTGCCACTTACTTTCTTGACAATTTAGGGTAATTCTTATTTGCAGAGTTTGTCTGTTTGTAAAGTTCAAACAAGATTTTAACCCATTTATTTATTTAGCAAAGATTTATTGATTGCCTACTATAACAGGCATTTTGCTAAATCCTGAGAACAGACTTTCATTAAAAAGTCTTTGAAGAGGATTTATATAAGAGATCTTTGGGAAAGCAGAATTTATTTTTGTTATAAATTCTTTAAACAGCATAATTACCTCTTTTGCATTATTTCCAAGGCTAAATAATTTATAGTTATTGTCTAGCCCAAAATGTATGAGTGTGTGTTTGTGTATAACCACAGTTACATACACGGACATGTTTTTTTCTAGTCCTTTGAGTGTTGTAAGTACTTTAATATGAGCAGCTTCTGAAATAGAAAAGTATAATGGGAGAGTGATATGTAAAGAATGTACTAAAAACACCAACCCCTCCGCCCCATAAAATACCATGTTATGATGCCCTAAGTAATTTAAAAGTCAGTGACCTTCAGTTAAAAATGGTCTGCTACCCACTTCAGTAAAGTCAATGCCATATCGTGGGTTTAAGAAAATTCAAGGCATGGGGTCCTCCCCATTTATGTACTTAGCTCACTTCAGGACTGGAAGCCAACAAGAAGAGCATGTGCTGTGTTGTCAGACCTTCTCCAGGTGCTCAGGTCTTCAGTCAGGATCTCTTGTTCTGATTGTCGTTACCTAAAAGTCCTGCATGCCGCTAAACATCTCTTCTCTTAAAAATTGTAGAGTAAGAGTATTTCAGCCAACTTCTTAGCAATTTAAAAAGATGATAAAGGAGACCACCATGTTCTTTTTAATCTGCTTTCTTTTAGACTACAAAATAGTGAAAATAATGAAGCTCCTTTAGTAAAGGAATGGAGAAGTGAAACCATATTCACTGCCCATATTTAATGTGATGGTCTAGATATTTTGACATCAGTTATCTCATTTAGTCCTAATTTCAGTTATGCACAATGAAATTATTTACATTTTACAGTTGAAGAAACAAAGGCCCAGTGTTAAAGAGATTGACCATGAATGACACAGCTAAGATACAAGTCAGGGCATAGATAGCTAGCTCCAAGGTCTAAACCATTGACCTTGGATATGGTCTGAATGTCAAATCATCTAGCCTAACCCATATTGGAGACCTGTAGGCACCCCTGAGGAGCAACACAGCACTCTCTGACATGATAAGTTGGCCATAGGTGTTAAAATGCAGGTACGCTAGTTACACCTTGAAGGGGAGCTAGCAACTATAAGATTTCCTGGCTGATCCTGTGAAATCAAACAGACAGAGGAAGAAGGTGGGATTTAAAATAAATCAATTAAGGTAAAAATCTGTCAAAAATAGACTGAAAGCGATTACTGGGAAGGAACTGTGGCTGCCTGACTAACCTAGTGAGCAGGTGAGTGGAATGCTTATTTTGTGCAAATGAAGTCGGTGGTACTTATTAAGCCTCCAGTATATGCCCGGCACTATAAAATGAAAAGTGAAAAAATGTAAAATGAAAGAAGAAGCCTTAAATGTAACCATCTCTAGACAGTAACCCATGTCTCTTTTAGAAAGTAATATTTTTGATGTTCTATGACCTTAGGAATCTTAGAGTAAAAGATTCTCTATGCTGTGAAGCATTTTAGAATCAGGGTGGTATTGGGTACTCCATAAGGCATATTTATGTACGTTCTGCTTTCCCCTCTTTGCCATTAAGTTGTTAATTCCTTGGAAATAGTGACTTACCTGTCCATCTTTGTTGGCCTTAGTGCACCCATTATATCCCTCCTGCTTCGTGGGTGCTGAATAAGTTTTGAATTAATTATCTAAAAGTAACTGAATGAGCTAGTAAGTTTGTCTGGATAAATGAGGCATCCTGTAGGCTTCAGCATAGTAGCACAGCTACTTATATACCCTTAAATAAAAATGATCCTGTGCTCTTGGGGAAGGTCATTCTTTGTTGAACCAATGTATAGCTGCAGGACCAATGCAAAGAAAGACGATCCCATCCAACATCCCTCAGCCAGACAGACAGAGACAGCTGGTTTTCCCACATCTGTTTCTTCCACCAGAGTCAGACATCTAATTCATATAGTTTCCAAAATGTGGTTTTAACCTACATACAGAGGTAACTGTGTGTAAGTCCTAACATGTTGAAACCATTCTGAATTAAAACAAATGCTATAAGTTTTTTCTAACTTCAGTTGGTAATCCTAAAACTAAATCCAGTCAAAATCAGACTTTTGGGTGTAAGTCTGAATTTTCATCCTCATTGTGGGATTTCCCTAACAGGATATAAAATACTTCTAATCGTCCCCTGAATGCTTCCTTTTGGTCTCTGGCAATTACTTAATTTGTCAAATTGCAGGATATTCACCCTATTCAAGGTATAGGTTTCACCTGGGTCTTGGAATCTTATGCATGTAGCTCAGGGCACAGTGGACTCCAGTGTGTTTCCCTGAGGACTCTGCAGTACAGGACCCAGTACAGATCTGCTCAGTTCCCTTCATATGCCCAGCTTCCCTGGAGAGAGTTAGGAGCATACGATAAAAAATATTGAGCTGCAACATCCATCAGTCATTCTAGTTTTGATGGTGATCTTGAAATTCTTATGAGAAATATACCACTCAACATAGGAACCCATTACTTTTGACATAGTTGTTTCATTTTGTTTGTTGTTCTTATAGCCAGAGTTATGTGTGAAAATTATGAGACTGTTTTTCTGAGTAGCTCTCTGATTGAATAGACATGGTAACATGGGGTGAGTAAATGCAGTTGAAAAAAATGATGGGTCTAAAGAGTATTTCTCTGATGATGTTATAGTAAAAAACAAAGAAAACCTTGTTGGTCCCTCTCCCATTTCTAAATCATGCATGGTAGAAAATATTCTGATATACATAAAACCAAATATTAACAATATCCACAAAGCTCTTTTATTATCATAAGTCTTAAAAATTCTTATAACAGTAAATATTAGACTACCAAATAATAAGGCAGTAGAAACCACATCTAGTAAGATGAAAGGTAGGTGACAGCTGAAAATGGGCTTTGAAGTATATGTTTTTCTTTTCTAATTAGTTGTCTTAATATCTTCTTTCCTTGTTGTTTTAATATCTTCTTTCCTTGTCTTAGCAAAGAATGAAACTCATTTAAAACCTCCCCCATGGAGTTTTCTGAGATAACCCTGGTACATTATCATTCCACCATCTTCAGGGCAATTAGAGGATGGATTGTGAACATACAAAAATTATTTGATAATACTCTTTCTACTACTTTTTTTGTATTAACTTCTCACATCTTTCCCTAACTAAAATGTAAGTTCCTTGAATTAGGGGTCATTGACCTAAACCAGTTTTTAATTATGCTTCTTCCTACCCCATCACACAGTAGGAGTTTAAAAAGTGCTCGCTAAACAAATAAGCTTTTAATGGATGTCTCTGAGGGGTTTTTAATAAATGTCCTCGCTAAGCCCAACTTCTGGGATTCATTCCAATATATTTTATTTGGTTTAATCTTTTTGTTATGAAGAATTACAACTTTGCTGGTTTCATAAAATGTTACATACTTTTAAAGTAAATTAATGCAGAAAAGTTAAACTAGAATTTGAATAACACCCTAAATCCTATCATCCAAGGTAGTTTTCCCAATGTTTTATAAACATTATTTGACATCTCTTAATGTGTATCCATAGGCAGAGATCATCATAGAAAACTGTATTATACCATTTTAATTAAAGGTACTAAACTTAATTAATTTTAGGCTGAATAATAAAAAAGAACAGAAGTAAAACCAAAAAACAAAATTGCTGAACATTGCCACAAGATATATTCATATCTAAAAGTTTTCTCCCAGGATATTAAAATATGAGAAACAGCAATAAGAGTGGTTATCTTTTTAACTACTCATTCAGCTTAGGACAATGTATTATAAAGGATGGGGAAGTAGGGACCGGCCCCGTGCTGTAGTGGTTAAGTTCATGCGCTCCGTCTCAGCGGCTCGGGGTTTGCAGGTTCGGATCCCAGGCGCATACCGACACACCACTTGTCAAACCATGCTGTGGCGGTGTCCCATATAAAGTAGAGGAAGATGGGCATGGATGTTAGCCCAGGACAAATGTTCCTCAGCAAAAAAGGAGGATTGGCAATGGATGTTAGCTCAGGGCTAGTCTTCCTCACAACAGCAACAAAAAAGGGAAATAATTATATTTACAGTTTTTCCTACCTCTGTGTTTTTATTAGTTATATTATTTTTAAATGGGTTGAAAACATTTATATTCTGTTTTGTAACTCGAATCCCCATAGTTCTTTGATATCAGTACTATATTTTAAGGAGTTCAGTGCTCCCCGATAGACTTTTTACACAATTTCTTCACTTGGGAAGGCTATGTGGACTCATGTTATAGATGAGTAGGTTTTGTCCTTGGATAAAATTTTTTTCTCTTAGACTAGTTTTTGAAAGCCTGCTTTTCTTCTCTGAGCTCTTTCAGAGTCATTCCTCTCCAGTTTCTTTGAGACAAGGAAGAACTCTTTCATTTTTGTTTTTCTTTCTGTGTTTCTTTGGGCAGTCCCTTTTGTAACAAAAGGCCCTTGTCTGCCTCTTGCTCCAGAGGGTGTGCTCCTTCCCTCGGTGTAAGTGTGTGTCTCTGTCTCTGTGTGTGCTCATTTTATGCATAAATCCTGGGTGAGTTCTCTTCTGGGAAGTGTGACTCTTTAAGCCAGCAGACTACCCACGGATCATCAGGTGCTCCAGAGTCTGCAGCCTTTCCTCAGACTGGTGGTCTTCGAACTCCCTTTGGTCAAAATAATAGAGAATTGCCCTGATGCTGATTAGACACATTCCCCATGATTTTTTTAAATTTTATTTATTTTTTGTGAGGAAGATTGTCCCTGAGCTAACATCCATGTCAATCTTCCTCTATTTTGTGAGTGGGACGCCGCCACAGTATGGCTTGATGAGTGGTGTAGGTCCACGCCTGGGATCAGAACCCACAAACCCTGGGCTGAAGCAGAGTGTGTGAACTTAACCACCATGCCACCAGGTCAGCCCCTCTCCCTGCTTTTTATCATGAGGTCAGCCTAGTGTCTTCTTATAGACTCTCACTGTGACAATTTGGCAATTGTTGCTTCTCTCAACCTTAATTACTTTACACTCTGTAGTGTCCAGGAATTAGACACTAAAATGACTACATCTTTGTTTTCCTCTGGATACTGTAGGGAGATGAGGTACCAGCTTTAACAAGATAAGAAAATCATATATAATTGGATTGTTCTTAAGCCAATTAAGAGTAAGTGTGTAAGGATAATTAAAATGGAATTAAACATCCTGTGTGGCAACAAGTTGAGCAATAAAGTTCATCTGCTGTGTCTTTGTTCCAAAATTATAAAACATATTTTTACTTAGATGGACGTCTTTGAAATAAATCTTCTTTTGACTTTGTCATAAAAGACTGTGTACCTCTCTGGATCTTCTTTTTTCTATGATATTCTTAAAGATTTTGAACCATACCAAATAGTAATCAACAGGATAAGTCCTACTTCTCACATTGTCCAAACCATGTTTCAAAATTTTACAGTTTTCTCATTTCCCCAATACTCCCTCCCAAAGTCACTGTTAGTAAATGACCTCAGCTCCTTCATATTGAGAATATTTAGGCCATAAATAAGAATTAAGCAAATTTCTTTCCTACGTTTTTCAACATTTCTGTCTAGGTTTTGCCTTTGCCTGCTCTGCTGAGAAAAGAAGCTTCTTTCCAATTCTCCTCTTCTTGTGGTCTCTTTATTTTTTTTTATTGTGAAATACTTCAAACATAGGAAAAAACAGATGCTAATAAAGCAGGTGTCTATATACCCGTCACCTTGACTCAAAAAATGTTAGGGGTTTGTCAGATTTGCTTTAGATTTTAAAAAAATAGATACAACTTTTGTACTTTTTTCTGTTTGTGAGATTGGGCAATAAATTTTCTCTCTTATATTGTCCTTCTTTGACATTATTTTGGAATAAAGATTATATTAACTTCATAAAGTGAATTGAAGAGCTTTCTTTCTTTACCTATTCACTGGAATACATATAAAATGAAGTGGTGGGAGAGTTCCTTGATGTATTAGTAAAATTCCTCTTTAGATTTATTTATAATATGTGCTTTGTGTGTATATGGGGCCAGGGGGTTGCCTATTTACTTTTTTAAAGTTTTTACAAAGTTATTCAGGTTTTCTGTTTCTAAGTTAAATTTGAAAATTCATAAACTTAAATAATTTAGTGTATCTGTCCTCAAAGATATTGGCTAAAGTCAAGTATATTATCCTTTTTAAAATCTATTTTTAATTATCATATCTGCTTTGTAAATCTATCCTATCTCTCAAATTATGTGCCTACCTTTCATTCCTATTCCTATTTATTCATGTCATCTCTCACCAGAGGTATACCTATTTTATTAGTGTAATTAAAAAAAACCTTTTGTTGTTGTTGTTGTTGTTGGTCTTCATTGTGCTTCTTTTCTATTTCATGAATGTCTACTCTTATTCTTACAGTCTTTCCTTCCTTCTTTCTCAGTTTTTATTCTATAGTTCATTTATAAAAACATCTTGATTTGTATACTTAATCTTTAAATTTTCAGTATTTTTTCCACTCTCTAATATGATGATTTACCTTTAAAACCGATTGAACTGCATTTTACAAATTTTGGCATTGTCATTTAGAATCCAAATATTTTGTAATTTCCATTACAAATTTTTATCTTTAACTTATAAAATACTTAGAAGTATGCTTTTGAATGTCCAAATATATAATGGGTATTGGAGAATTGGAGAGTTAACTATGTTTGTGTTATTGATACCTAATTTTATTTCTGTGTGGACAGAGAGATGAGGTTTTATATTATTCTTCAGTAGTTGTTGAGACTCAGTGGTCAGTTGTTTTTTTTTTCCTTGCTGTTCCTTGAATACTGTCAAAAAATTGCTTTCTCTGAAGGGCTCAGAGCAGTGCCCTATGTTAAATATATTGGTTCAAGATTATTATTGAGTTGTTAAAGTCTTCTCTATTCTTAAGACAAGTGTTTTGTTTGACATCTCAATTTCTGGTAAAATATGTTGACTTCCCACTAGCATTGTGTAATGCCAATTTTTCTTTTTAATTTTCTCAGTTTTGAATTTTGAATACCATGCTGTTTAAATGGGTGCAGGCTTAAGGCATTGTATTTTCCCAGTGAATTATTCCTTTTACACTTAAGGAATGATCTTTCTCATCCTCAAAAAGGTGTTTTACCTTTGTTTATCTTATCTGATGTTAATATTGTAGTATTGGGGCCGGCCCAGTGGCATAGCAGTTAAGTTCACGCAGTCCCACTTCAGCGGCCTGGGAGTCACCAGTTCAGATCCTGGGTGCGGACTTACACACCACTTATCAAGCCGTGCTGAGGTGGTAGCCCACATAGAGCAACTAGAAGGATGCACAACTATGGCATACAATTGTCTACTGGGGCTTTGAGGAGACAAAAGCAAGAAAGGAGGAAGATTGGCAACAGATGTTAGCTCAGGGCCAATCTTCCTCAAAAAAATATATATATGTTGTAGTATTGCTTTTTCTGTTGTTTTGAATGTATACCTAATACTTTTTAGTTTATCTCCTCATTTTCATCCATTCCATGTCATTTTCATTTTAAGTATATCTCTTGTAAGCATAGAATTGTGTTACTTTTTAAATCTAATATGAAAATCCATTTATATTTATTTTGTTTGTGTTGGACGTAATTTTAAAATGTTTTTTCTCCTTTTATGCCTTTCATTTGATTGGTTGTTTTCCTTC
This sequence comes from Tapirus indicus, assembly GCA_031878705.1. Lineage (NCBI taxonomy): Eukaryota > Metazoa > Chordata > Mammalia > Perissodactyla > Tapiridae > Tapirus > Tapirus indicus. The sequence goes on along the minus strand of CM062917.1, from coordinate 39,251,102 downwards.
CATGCATTTTTTTTGGAAGTTATGAGTCTTTTTCATTTCTTCCAATGACTACCTATAGAGTTTTAACAAAGTAAAGAACTAGTCTGTATCTCTCTTGTTCCCAGACAATGCCAGAATTTAATAGTGCTTTCATTTCAATTACACCTTCCCATCTTGCATGCAATTATTGTCTACTATTTTATTTCCATTTTGTTTTAACTCTCATTAGTTATTCATATTATTTTTCACTGTGTATGTTTATTTGGAATTACTCATGTCTGTTAGTCTTTTAGTTTACCATTGCTTCCGCTACCCACTTATTCCTTCTTTTATTTAATTTATTTATTTATTAAGAACATTCACTAGTGGTTATTTCAGCATGATTCTCTAAGGGATAGAGTTTCCATTTTGGATACTGAAAATGTTCTTGTGTCATTGCTATCATGAGAGACTTTGTTATTAATGAAATTCTCATTGACACTTATTTTCTCTTGGACCTTTGAAGATATTCCACTGTCATCTGGTATTTATTGATGATAAGGTTTCTTTATCTTATTGTCATCCCTTCGGAGGTAATCTATTTTTGTTCAAAATTGTTTTAAGATACTATTTTTATTTTTGATGTTTTGTGATTTCAGCACATCAGATGGAGGAATGGGTATTTATCCTTGCTGAGATTTTGGTATAGCTTTATCTGAGGACTCTTGCCATTTTTTCAGTTCTAGAAGTTTCAGCCATTAGCTCTTTAAATATTGCCTCCCTGCCACCTACTGTGTTTTTTTTCCCTGAAATTCCCATAGATGTGCTTTCTTACTGCTTATTCCATTCCCTGTATTTCTTCTCCATTCTGTTTTTTGACTGATCATTTTTTATGCTGCATTCTAGATATTTTCATCAACTCTATATTTTAATTATTCAATAATTCTTTCCTCTGCTATGTCTATTGAATATTTACAAATTTTTTTTAAATACTAAGTTTTCATTTTTACAAGTTCCATCTGGTTCTGTTTCAAATTTGCCTTTTTATCATAGTTTGTATCCTGTCTTTTGTCTCTAATTATTTAAAACAAGGGCCAGAAATTTTTTCTGTTAGGGCCAGAGAGTAAACACTGTAGGCTTTGCAGATCGTAGAATTTCTGTCACAAGTATGCAACTCTGCATTGCAGTGCAAAGGCAGACGTAGACAGTATCTACACAATCAGGCATGATGCTGTTCCAGTTAAACTTTATTTACCAAAACAGTCATCGGACTGTCTATAGTGCATGGGCCATAGTTTGCAGGCTCTTGATGTAAAGCACAGTCTTTTAAAATCACATTCAAGTGGTTCTCTTAACTCAAGTAACCAAGAGTGGTAGCTATTCTGGTTGATACATCAGATGACTATCCCTTATGGTGGATTATTTTTTTGTGTGTCATAATTTTGAGTTGTGAGCCCTAAATACAGCCTTCTTTTGGAGGTCAAAGTGCCTTGAGTTGTAGGATTATCCTTCAAAGCATATTGGTATTTCAGACCTTTTAGCTAATATTTTTATAAACGATTACTTTTCAAAGTATTACCCTCAAAATACGTTGAATAGGAATCTTCTGAAATAATCCAGTGATTAGTGCTCTTCCTGACACGTGGGGAGCACACAGCTATCAGCTCACAGTGCTATCACTCTCTCTATTAAAATTAACAGCACTGTTATTATTGTTATCATTGATCTTAGGTCTTATAGAATCTACAAAAACTGTAGTTGTTACCATTTATGCTCTCAAAGTTTTTGAAAATTCTGATTAATTAGAAGATCATAATTTAAATAGAAGTATTAAATTATACCTGGTGCTACTTTGAATTAAAATATAGATGGTATTGAGTGAAGTATACATAATGAAAATTTAAGACAACACAGAAACACAAAGAAGCTTTGGAGATTTCCTTCTAAAATTTCATTTTTAAAAGAGAATTAAACATGGTATTGGATATACATATGTTCAGTATACGTATATGTGTGTGTACCACATGCATGTTTTTCCCAATCTGTAGTAAATTCATGCTTCTCGCTTGTTTATCACAGGACACTTGAAATGGACCAAAGCTGAGGACATTGATATAGAAACCCCAGGATCTATTCTTGTCAACACTAACTTGAGGGCATTAATAAATAAACATACGTTTGCTTCCTTACCTCAGCATTTTCAACAATACCTCCTCCTTTTGCTACCAGAAGTGGATAGGCAGGTAAGTAGAAATTTTAGACATTTAATATTAGTCACTAGTTATATTATTATGAAGTAGCAGGTCTGTTATTGAAGATGACTGATATATGGATGGACCATTTTGTAATAATATAATATATCTATGTAATTTACATACTTATTGCTCACATTGGTGTATTTGTTTAACCTGCCAAAACAGAACCATTTTTTATTATCACTGGTGAGCCAATTCAAATTTTAAAATACAGCACATTACCGTAGAGTGAAAACAACAGACCTACACACATTGGAGAGGGAAGACAAAGAAATCAAACATTCCATTATCGAATAAATCTTTGAAGTAGCTACTCCTTTACCCGGAGGGAATATTGAAGTGCAGCAATAAAAAGCCAGGCTTTCTAAGAAATTATGTAAATGTTTTTATTCTCAACTCTTTCCAAAAAGCATTTAAAATTTATGTTTCCAGTTGCCTTCTGAGAGTCTATCATCATGAATATGATTGCCTGTAAATAATCACCTTTTACCTTTTTTTTAGTATAACTAGAAATGCTTTAAGTGTATTTTTGTATTTTTGAAAAGCTTCTAAAATAAGGAAATACAAATATAGACCCATAATAGCAGGCATCAATCATCTTCTAAAGCTGTTTCCTTAGAAAAGAAAAGGAAAAAAATATTTCATCACATAAACTTTTATTAGATTTCACAAAAATTATTAAATGGTGACTTGGAAACATTTCCTTGTGATTCTCATTTCAATAAATTTTTACACTGTATATAGTTTCCAGTTGATGGACATAATGTGTGTGCATTTATGAATTTGCATCTCAGAATGATAGGTACATCCATAAATTGAAATGGGCAAAATTGATTCAATATTTCCATATTACTTTGAATAAATTTTCTTAGCTTTTTATTTGATTCTGTTTTCTACTAACTTACCTACCTCCTTTCATATATACTTAAAATTTGATGAACTGCAAGTTTTCTGCCGTTCTTATATATCTCTTTGGTAGAGATTATTGTTCATATTTAGAAAAATATTATTTTGGGTACAATTTTGTTTGATTTGGAGTTTTCCTTCATCCCACAAAAATTTTGTTTAATATTTACTATGAATATGATATGTTTAGATGCTTTGGAATAATGTAAAGACAGTAGGTGCCTATTATCAATGGTTATACTCTAGCTGGGTACCTAAGCTGTATTTGTGAATAATCAAAATATGAGGTAGAAATAGGTAAGTTTGGGGGGAAAAGCACAGAGTATATTGAGCTTTCGTATGCAGGAGGGAAAAATCAGAGACAAATTTAAGATCCTTGAATTGGGCTTGAGATATAGGCAGAATTTGAATAAAATAAATGGAAATGTACTAGGTGAAAGGTTCAAAGATACAAAATCAAAAGCTAATTTTTGTGGGAGTCTGAATTATAGGAAGAACAGTGCAAATGTATCTGGAAGAACAAATTGGAAGTCAATTTTGGAATATTTCTTGAGTATGAAGCTAAAGAGTCTGAACAGTGTTTGCAGTGCAAAAGCCATGAGGGCTTTTGAGCAGAGCTATATAATATAATAAGATGGTTGCTTTTTGAGAAAATTATTCTGGGAGTACTGAAAGGGAATGTTAGAGATGGGAAGCATGAGAGTGGAAAGAGTTGTTAGAAGGCAATTTTAGTTGTTCCAAAAAAGGGAAAATGAGGGCTTGAATTTGGAGAATAGCATTGAAATTAAAGAAGGATAATGCAATCATCAATCATCATCATCATCATCATCATCTTCATCTTCACCATCATCTTCACCATCACCCAGTGGTAGCAGTTTTACATTTTGTCAGGTAACACTTGAAGCAAGGTATTAGGAAGAAGCCATTGATGATTCTTGGGTTTCAAGCTTGTGTGACTGAGAATTGAGTTCAGGCGTTAGGAAAAACTTTATTTTGGGGTGCAAGGCAGAGTGATTTATTAGCTACACAACTATTTCCTCCACTTCAGCTTATGTGAGGTTTATCTGGTTTACAATTCTGTCTCCTGCTTCTGGAATAAGATTTGACATATATGTTTTATTCAATCTACATGTCGCAGTTTCTCTTACTGAGTTGTTTTTAGTCATTGTGAGAAATAGAAATGAAAAGACACAACACCTGTCCTCAAATATTAGTCAAATTAGTCCTCAAAAATTTAGTCCATTGCTGATTATTTATTCAAGAAATATTTACTGAGCATGTATTATGTGCTACATACACTTTTCTAAATACAGAGGATACAAGAATGAATCTTGTGGAGGAATAATAGAGAAGAAAGACAACCTCATATTGAAATACAATACACTTTGCTCATTACTAGGAAGGAAGTCTAATAACTAGATAATGTCTACACCAAATTGAATATAAGACCAAGCAGAGTAAAGTAAATGTGAAGTAGAAGTATAAAGTCCTCTAAAGGCAAAGAGGATGAAGAACTTTAATCTGAAAGTAGTATTAGAGAAGATTTTATGGCGGAAAAGATACTTTGGTTGAACCTTGCAGGACTAATAGGTGTTTTGTAAATAGAGACAAGGGAAAGTGAATTTTACAGAGGAGAGCATGTCATTTACAAAAACTTGATGCTTGTGTGTTCCAGAAGATTCAGTAGTTCAGTAGATACCATCTTGCAGGGGAAACCATGCTAAACGGTAGTGTGGTCTACAACCTCAATGACCTGGTTGTAGACTAAACTTTTTGAACTTTTTCTGAAATGAGTGGGTATCATCAGAGATTTTTTTCAAATGAGAAACGGCATGCATACAATAATTTAAAGAATTATTTTAGTGCCTGGAATAGGGGAGGGGAAGAGGATCCAAAGGATAAATAAAATTCAATCCTTATTGTCTCTTAGGAGCTGGTAGCTCTGTGAATGATGGATTGGGCAGGCAGAAAGATAAGACCCAGGGAGACTGGGTTAGAGACAATGGAAGTAGTTGAGATATGAGATAAGGGTCTGACCTTGGGCATTGGACTTGGAAATGAAAAGAAAGGACTGAATTCCAAGCATATTTTCAACCCAGATGAGTAGGAATAAATGACAGATTGCCTGTGGGATGGGATTGTAAATGGTCTAGAAGGCAACTGGAGATCTTATCTAGGGTGACTTGGGAGGACAGAAAGGCTCTGTGGGCCTATCAGCATTTGATACCAAAAAATTTAGAGCTCTCCCTGTCTTTCTGTGCCTTGCTGGAGGTGAGTTCAACCCTCTCTCCTAGCAGAAAGGGACAGGAAACGTGATGCAATGAGCTACCAAAACTGCTGCTGTTTCAGTCCAGCTTATAAATATCCAAATGAGGATGAACACCACCATTTTCTGGGCCAGAATGAGTAGAAAAGGCATAGAAATGTGAATCTGATTACATAGATTTACTTAAGCCAGTGGAAGGTACTATAATGATGTGAAATACCTAAGAATTTCACTTGTAGGAAAGCTCGTCATCACGTATGTTTACAAAATTTGAAATTCCTAGGTTTCTTGTTTCTTTCCTTTGACTACCCCAGGTTTCTGCCTGATTTCTCCCCTGAATCAGCCCTACAAGGCCTCCTACTTTGGGCCATATGAAGCTGAGGTTCATTCCATTATTATGTCTTTAAAATATGGGAAGCTATGTTTCCCATTTACCTTGCCAGTGCCAACTGTCATTAAGCCAACCTGTCTGGTATTTTGCTTTTCTGTATTTGTACTTTTCTTTTTCAGAGGTCTGTTTATCTTAGGTTACATTTTTTACTTACTCCTAGTTGTTTTATAAAACATTGTCACATCTGGTTTTATATTTAATTTTAGTCCCCACATATTATATTTCAAGTAACAGAAAATTGAACTCAAACTGACTTAAATATAGAGGGGATTTATTGGCTCAGGTAATTAGAAGATAGAGGTTAGAGTAGACTTCTGGTTGTTGGTCCTGGGATTCAGTTATTATCAAGGACTCATTTAATTATTATTTTTAATGAAATAATTAAAAACTCTTCTCTCTTATTGTTGGCACTATCCTAAACCTAAATCTCTGTGGTAGGATGGCTACCTGAATCAAAAAATGGGTGCTGGCCTCTTGGTTCACATTCATGGGGAAAATATTTCTGTCCCTATATTTCAAAGAAAAGATCTATGATTCACACTAATGGTACTACTTATATCATGACTGATACTGAACCTCTTAGTTACCAGTTTGTGTGCCTGATACACAATAAACCAATAACTGAGACACTGGTGCTTGGAGATGGAGAAAGGTTTATTAGAATTGGCCAAAACAAGAAGGTGGGAGGATAGGTTTTCTCAAATCTGCCTTAACAAAAGAAGAAAGCTGGGGGTCTTTATAGAGCTAAGGGGCTTGGGAGGAGTCTCAGAGAAACAAAGGAGAAGTCCATGTTTCTTTCACTCCGGGTAAGCCCTTGGTCAACCAGATGTCTGGGCGCCAAAGCTTGCTGGGGACTGGTTATCTGGTGGTTGTAACTTCCTTAAAGGCGTTCCTTTTCTTCTGCAAAACAAGCTCATAAATCCTTGTGACCCTTGAGTCACCCCTCAGGTTAAACAAGAAAACAGCAAATTAACAAGAGTACCTTTTGTCCCTTTGGGTCTGTGTTGGGAACAAGGTCGAAGGGTAATCATGTTCTTACTGAATGTTTACAGTAACCCTCAGGTAGCCAGCTTCATGATCACTTCTTAAACAATGACTCTAGCCAAGGAAATGGAATATGCAAGTTGGTTTAAGGCAACCAGTCCTACTTTTGAACCTTAGAGCTCTTGCCATCTCCTGAAGCAAAATGGTGCACTCTGGTAGAGGTCAGGAATACTTTAGAAATCTGGCTTTTAGGAAGTTCTAATAGAAAATAGGGGGGCCGCCCGGTGGCGCAGCGGTTTACTTCGCGCTTGGCAGCCCAGGGTTCGCGAGTTCGGATCCCGGGCGCCCGCGGACGCACTGCCTGTCAGCCATGCTGTGGCGGCGTCCCATATAAAGTAGAGGAAGATGGGCACGGATGTTAGCCCAGGGCCAGCCTTCCTCAGCAAAAAGGGGAGGATTGGCAACGGATGTTAGCTCAGGGCTGGTCTTCCCCACAAAAAAAAAAAAAGAAAATACGTAGTGGGGCAGGGGGAGGAGGGAGAAGCTTGGTAGGCAACTAACAGTACCTACTGTAGTGGGCTAAATATTGAGTTTGGTTTTAACATGTTGGGTTGAAATGTTTCTACTACATGAAATGTCCAGAAATGATTATATTTTCAGGTTTTGAGACTGAAGAAGGTGGAGTTAATGATAAAATCTATGTAGATTATGTCAGCTATGGGATTTGATGAGACGGCAGGTATCATAGTCATCCTAGAGGAACACATATATTTGTGAAAGAGTATGCGTAAGAAAGAGTATGGGAAGGAGTCAGGGAATAGACAGAAAGTAGCAAATCTGTGAGGGATGATCAACATGGAGATTATGTACAGGCAACAGTGTCAAATGGACATTAGGAGGTCATTGGGGAGGAAGTAGGATGTCTTTCCTTTGTTCCTCTAGATCCACCCTTCAGCCTTCTTTACTCTCCTTTGCTCCCAGGAGGCTAACCCATATATGGACTACTGCGTCAGGAGGAGCTATGCCTTCTCTCTTCTTTTATTTTTTTTAATTTTGAAATAATCATAAACTTTTAGAAGATTTGAAAATATACTGGAGAATACATTTCAAGCCTAATTATCCATTCAGTGCCCCCCCCAATATATTATGACTGTAAGGTTTTTTCCCTACAAACAAGGGCTTTCTCTTACATAGCACAATGCAACCAGTCAAAATCAGGAAATAAACAGTGATCACTATTACCATGTGAACCTTAGACTCTATTCAAGTTTAGCCACTTGTCTCAATAATGTCGCTTTTAGCCACAAGATCCGGTACAGACTCTGTCATTGCATTTAGTTGTCATATCTCTTTAGCCTCCTTTATTCTGTAATAATTCAGTCTTCCCTTGACTTTCATGATTTTGACACTTTTGAAGATTGTAAGCCAATTTGAGTTTGTGTGCTGTTTCCTTGTGATCAGATTCAGGTTATGTACCTTTGGGAGGAATATGGTAAATGATGCTCTATTCTCCTTTCACCTATTAGTTGCCATACAACTTTGATTTGTTTCAGTACTGATGATATTCTCTTGATCATTTGATTAAAATGTATCTGCCAGGCTTCCCCAGTGTAAAGTTACTTCTTCGCTTTTTGTAATTAAATAGTATTTTGTGAAGAGTTTCTTTTAAACTTTGTAAATATCGTGTTCCTTTTTAGACTCTCAATTTATTCATTTGTTTATATCTGTTTGGTTTCATTGTTTTCTGTTTTTTTAATAGGTTATTGTGCTCAAATTATCCTACATTTTATCACTGGGAGCCTGTTCAAGCTGGCTCTTGGGTCTTCTGACATGTCTCCATCACTCTTTGAGCACTTCATTTCTTTGAAGCACATCAAGTTGTTCCAGTCTCATCTTATACTTTGCATTACCCAGCCCTGGAATGAACCCTTTCTCCGAGGAGCCATGGTTCTGATGGGGAGAAAGAGCATTCTCTACCCACTCTGGGTCCTTTCTGTCTGGGCTACAAATTAAATTGACATGAGGCCGAATAGCAGGAGAAAATCAAACAAAGCTTTATAAAACATGTATACATGGGAGAGACCAGGGAGTTTCTCTTGACAAAATGGCGGAGATTCTCCTCTTATATAGACAAACAAGGATTGTTGGGGGGGGTTGGGAGTGTCAGCCACGAGGGATTACAAGAAAAGCACAGTAAGGTTATTATGCAGATTTAAGGCCTCACCTTCCACATTGACATGTTTCTAGAGATGAGGTCATCCACCCCTCTTCCCAGTACAGAAAGGGTAATACCTTTACAAATGGAGATTTCCCTTACAAATGTTCTGTTTGGTAAACAGAACTTTGATAGGAATGGGCCTAGCAAAGATCCTCCCAGTCTATTGATACCTAGAGTCATCCAAGTTGAAGGCCCATCCCAGGGACAGGCCTTCCATCCCAAATCTCTTAAGACAGTTGGGGGGGGGGGGCGGTGAAGGTCAAAGCCTCCTTCAGAGCAAGGTAAAGAGACACATCTTGAGGTGGCCAGTTCTGATCTCTCACAGTTCCCTTTAGTGGAGGATGGTATTTAGAAATCAAGATCTCACAAAATGTGTGCTCTTTGCTATTGGGGTGTTGCTGCTCCCAGTTCTAGAACAGAGCTAGAAGATATATGTGTGTATATGCATGAATGCATACATACATACACGTGTGTGTAAACACCTGCTTACTTCTCTGTCTTGGAGACAAGGAACATCTTATAGAAGAAAGAGCATAAGCCTATTCACAATATATAAATATAACACAATGTACATCTACATTTCTGTATATATCTCTATATCTTGTCAATCATGAATTCACACTAATACCTCCAATCCTAATCTAAGACTCCACGGTTCATTCTGGTTTTCTCCCTTTCCATAGCTGTCTGACACTGACAGTGAGAAACCCAGTTTCTATTACCCTTAATATATCTAAAATATTTGATTAATCCTCTTGTAGGTCGCCAATCTTCCATCTTGGCCACCATGCCTCCCCCATGTGAATGGTATCCCTGCTGCACTCAGGCTCTGACTCTCCATGAGGGACCAGCTACCCACCCATCCCGCTTGGGCACCTTCCCCTTTCTGCTTGACCTCTGACACTGCACATCAGGCCACACCTCTGTGCAGGTACCCTCCTCACCATCCTCTGTCTCTGCAACTATTCCCGAGGCCTCCCCTCCACACGGATACCTGCTTCACCCCACTAGGCTCTGTGATCCCACTCTGGGCCGTTATGGGCCCCTCCGCTCCTTCTCCAATGCAGGGGCCTATATTGCTTTAAGCTTCTGGCCTGAATTATTCAAGAGAGGGAGGAGAAGGCCCTCTGGATTCTAACTGGATTTAGCTGTTGGGGAGCCCAGCAGGGGATAGAGCAGAGAAAGAAGAGTGAAATTGAACCCTTCACCTACCCTCTGTGGTCAGCACAGGCTGCATCCATTGAACAGCTCCTATCAGAAGGTCGTCTCCATGCAGCCCTCTCTCTGTCCAAATTCCGATAAGCCGCTTCTCCCCTTACCCTTCAGGTCAAATACTATCCCCTATTATTAGCTCTTGTTTACTGCACTGTCATCTGTGGTTTTGCTGCACCCTGATCACACCTTTATAGTCACTTTAATCTACTCCCTTCAAATGAAGCTAACTTGAATGAGCCATCTGTGTCTGCTGGGACTCCTGACTGACACACCTTTTAAGGAAATAGAATAATGTGGAAGTAAACAAATTATAGAATTACATGGATGTAAGCAAATTCTAGTGGTTTGGGGAAGGAATAGGATATATAATTCATTCATTCATTCAACCAATGTTTAACATCTGTTATTTGCCAGATAAGCACTGATGATACAACCATTAATAAGTCACAGTTCCTACCCTGAGGGAGGTGATGGTTCTAGAGGAGAGAGGGAGATGAAAGCCTAGAGTTCCAGAACTGTGCCATGATGGTAGTATATGCATTGTGCTGGGGGAACATGGAGGAGATAACTGTATTCTGTCTGTGGGAGTTAGAGTAGGCTTTAAAGAGAAGGTGACATTTGAACTGGATCTGGGAAGATGGAGGAAGTTTACCAGGTTAAGAAGCACGATGGGCATTCCTAGTAGAAGAAACAATGTGCCAATCATAGTATTGATTACTTACAATGCTAAGCCTCCTACGTAGATTATCACTAATCCTTACAATAACTCTCCAAAGAGTCTGTATTATTAACTCCACTTTATATATGTGGAAACTGAGAATCGGAGAAAAAAGGATTTACCCAACTTCTTCCAGGTAAAAACATGGGAGCCAGGATTGGAACACAGATTTGTCTGACTCCAGGTTCATGCTCTTTCCCCTACATGATGTTACTTGCCTGCAAGACACAGGCAGAGAAGTATGTGATGTCTCTCAACATGTAATTTGAGATGCCTGGGGGATAGGGTGAGTAAATTGAGGCGGGAAAGGTAGAATGGAGCAAGCCTTTAAAAAAGGCCTCGTATGTCAGTAAGCAATGTAGAACATACTGAGAGTTTACATTTGGAGCATGACCTTGTTAGATTTATATTTTAGAAAAGAGCTCTATTGGAGGAGTGAAGCATGAAGTAGAGGAGGGAGATTCCCCCACCTTCTATCTTGCTGTTGTTTAGCCACACTGCCTTCCTTCCTGTCCCTCAAACCTAAACTTTCTATTCTGCCTTAGCCTCTGTGCTTGCTAACAGCTCTGCTAAGAACGCTTTTCCAGCATGTTTTGGCAAGGCCAGCTTGTTCTCATCCACCAAGCAAGTCTCAACATCATCCCCACAAAGGCTTTTCTTGCCTCCTCTCTCATCTAACATGCTCTCTTTAGTTGTTTTCTGTCTTATTTTTCTGTTTATTTTCTTCCCCGCACATATTATAGTCTATAATTAACTTGTTTATTTATCCGTTCATTTGTCTTTTCTCATGAGCATAAAAGCCCCAGGACAGTGGCTTTGTTTCTTCTGTTCACAGTGCCGGGTGTGTGGTAAGTGCTCAGTAAATGTTTTCTGAATGAATGAATGAATGAATGAATATAGGCTGGGAAACCACTTATAAGGCTAGTTTAACATGTCTGATGAACATAAGAACTTGAGCGAAAGCCATTATAGGATGAAAAAGAAAGGCCTAATTTATGAGACGTTGAATTAGTTTGTTCGGGCTGCCATGATGAAATACCACAGACTGGGTGGCTTAAAAACAGAAATTTATTTTCTCATAGTTTTGGAGGCTTCAATTCCAGGATCAGGGTGCTGACATGCTAGGATTCTCCTAAGGCCTCTCTCCGTGGCTTGCAGAAGGCCTTCTCACTGTGTCCCCACATGGCCTTTTCTCTGTGCGACTGCATCCCTGCTGTCCCTCCCTCTTTTCATAAAACACCAGTCATATTGGATTAGGGCCGAACCATTAAGACTTCATTTATGCTTAATTACCTCTTTAAAGGCCCTGTCTCCAAATACAGTCACGTTGGGGGTTAGGGCTTCAGCATAGGAATTGGGGGGGGGGGCACATTCAATGTAGATATTTTAGAAATAAAATCATTAAGACTTGGTAATTGGATTTGGGGGAGAGAGGAATTGAATACATATTTTAGGCAGTAAGTGTTTATTACATTTGAGAATAGCAAAAAATTGGTACATTTTTAGGCTAGTTTTTGTCCTAAAAATTGAGGCAGTTGATGGGAGAAATTGAAGATAAAAGAGAGACAATTTGATTTATTGACCAAAGTTTTAGAATAGATGAGAAGGGATGGGGACTATATTGGAGAAGAAGCTGGTTTAAGAAAAAAAAAGTGATGATTTCTGAGATCAGAGAGAAGAAAATCAGGAAAAAAAAGAGTGAAGAAATAACTAAATGTGAAGAATAGAGTGGAAAGTGAGGGGTTTTCGGCTGGGTGGTGGTGTATTTGCTTGGAGACTACAGGATTAGGGGTTTCAGGAGAGTAAAAAGGCTTTGGAAAGCCACCTGGTGGATTGTCCAATGGATTCATCCTGGGAAAAATGTGGTTGCCGAACAGCGTTGAGGCCCCATTTGAGGTTAGACGGCAGTGGACACAGCCTACTTGTGTGTTTTCCACCCCAACAATGCTAAATATTTGTGCATTTAGATTGATAATAGATGTGCAGGAAATGCTCCAATTGAGGAGCTTAGAGAGTTTGGGAGACTTGTGAGATGCTTGTTGGAGTGGCTGATTATGGAGTCCAGGCTGGATAGGAAGAAAGGTAGGGTCAGAGGGGCTGGAGTGAGTGGAGGTCTCAGGGAGGGGAAAATGTGGGTTTAAAGGAGGAAAGATATGTTATTGAATGAAATGTCCTAGAGCCTCAAATTAGCGCACTTCAAATATGATCAGGTTTTGGTAAACGTGTGGGTCAAAACCCACAGCATTTTGGTTCAGAGATCAAACACAAAGAAACCAAGGGGTTGGAGCAGCATTGGTCAGTGCTAGTGAGCAGGTAGAATTGTAGCTAGTTCTTCCTTCAGTCCCTATGTAGGAATATTGGCTTAATACAGTCAGTGCTTGGGTTTGTAGCCAGACATGCTTTTGTGCATGGCTCTCTGCAAGATGTGCTTGGAGAATTTTTAGAACTTTCTTGATTATACATAGCAGATCCCTCCTTTCTTTAAGAATTTGTGCTTTATAAACTCAGTCCACATAGAACAATTTTGTGACCTTTTTAAAAATATGTGGCAGCTAGTGGAATAAATGTCACCTAAAGTCGAGTCATATTTAGGTTTTTAGTACACTTTCAAATTGAACATCACTGATGACTAGGTTGTTGTCATTTCTGTCATCTGTATCATTTTTAAGTGATGTTCATCTCTGCCTCCATTTGGTGGTATCGGGGCTATCAGGGCTGACTCTCCACATACTTACAAGACCATCCCACAGCTGCTTCTAAATAAATTATGCCTATTATTTTTTGTCCAAATGGTAATTGCAGCATTTCAATCCATTCTTACTAATCTCCCAATTTTGTTCTTGCATTCATATCTGTGTGTCTATGGTCTGTTAAATGACTACCCACTGAAGGATATGTACTGTGTAGGCTCTTTAAAATCCTATCTAGCTTTGTGCTCTTCAGGATTTTGTACTCGCTGGCAATAATGCACATAATTTTAACTGTGGAGAATGTCATTAAACTAAAATGGAACATTTACACAGTCCCTTTTGCAGAGAATTTTGGACTAGGAAAATGAATGTGTGTGTCAGACATTTTACAGCACATGAGAATGTGATTTATTGATTTCTGATGGCTCTGTTGGCACCAGTGTATATATTTAAAGATGTCACGCAGCCTTTATAAATGCAAATGGGAAAGGGCTTTCCATCTTTTTCCTCCGTGGAAATAGCTCATACATTTGCAATAACTCAGTCTCCTCTTAGAGATTGCTCTACGTACTGTATATATTGATTTTAAAATTATACCGTTATTTTATTCTACAAATAGCGTATATAATGAAATGTCAATTTACCTAACGGATTGTAAAAATTCAAATGTATTAAAGATATGAAAAAATGCTAGTATCTTAAGCCTTTAGGTAAAAGTAAGTGTGTATTTGAGATGTAATTATTTTAATGGAACTGACACTTTGGCTTTTTCCCTGCTTCTGAAAGCATATCTTAAAGTACTTAGGAAATCCAATATTCCTTCTAGCCTAAGTCACTTACTGGTGATAATAAATCATCATGGCCGAAGATAACCTTGCAGACCATGCCTGAATATTTCCATTCTCTCCATTTGAGCTTTATGCTTATGGAGGGAAATGATTTCATCTGGATATTATTCATTTCTTAGCTAACTGGCTAGTTAACATCAAATCCTGTTTATCAGTATCTGCTTCACTGTATGTCAAATAATGTTTAGACTGGACTGAATTACAGATGTGCAAGTAATTGCACATAATAGGCAATCTGACAGATGGAACTTATTTCAGTCCCATGCATAGGTGGTTAATTGAAGAGTGCAAACTCATTTAACCTGGAGAACATCCCATTCTGTGCATTAAACCACTTTTTCCTCCTTTATATAGTCTGCTAAGTGGCAACCTCATGGCCTGAGAGGATATCTTTGGCCATGTATGATCAACTACTACTAGCATATTGGATTATTAAATATTTAATATTGTCATCTAATATTTACATAATTACCTTTTTGTTATATAAATTATTTAGTAATATATGTATGCATAATGCTTAAGTGCCAGTTTATACAGGAATGGAGAATGAAGAACTTTAACCTTGCTTTATCACACAAATGACTAGAGTTTGAGAAAGAGAGTCATTCATGTAGCAGGTTACACATCAGTGCCTCTCATTTTAATAAGGGACATTCTAATGCCAATGTCACCATGGACCACTGTGAACAGGTGTCATGCAGTGACACACCCCTAAATTAGGCTTAAGGGTAGAAGGAAGAAAGGTGATTTCACTTATGAAATCAACTTTAGAACTCCTAGTGGTTATTAAACCCTATTCAAAAAATACAGTTACCTGAGAAAGTACTTTGATTCCATTTGTAAAATTTATTAAAGATCATTATAAAGGAATAAAGGATCAATTATAAGCAGAAAGTGAACAGTATAGTAACATTTGAACCTCTGGGTTAAGGTGGCAGTATAAATACGCGTATTTAATTTCCTTCCCTGCTTCTAAGTTCCCATTAAAATGACACTTTTTCCCATTATTATATTTCTTTATCATTCCTGGGACTTAGGGGAAGAATGCCATCCAGATGTCAAAAACTGTGAGGAATTTCTACAGGAGGTAATGAAGGTGAGACTAGATTGAGCTAAGAGATTACCGAAATGAAAGTGACTGCCGGAAAGGAAAACTCGGTGGGATCTGACTGCGAGGAATTGTAGATTTGCCCTAGACAAAACCAGCTCTGAGATGTCAGGGCCAGAGGCAAGGGTGGAGCTTTCAGGAGGAGCAAATTTCTGTACTACTCCTGCTCTCTGGAAATGTTCACTAGGATTTAGTCTCTAAATTGCAGAAGTTTACCGCTGCAGAAAATGTTTTTCTTGAGTTCTATGTCCAAAGGCTGGCTGTTTTGCTAGCTAAAGGGAGCCTAGCTTTATTGATATATCCTTAAATATATGGTTCCTACATTCTTTATTAAAGTAGCAATCCCTGCTCCTCACAAGTGCCAGACCTCCACTTGGGCAAGCATCCATGGGGTAAGCATCCACTTTTTTCTGATCTCTTATCTGAACCTGAAAGATCTGTGCAATGTCCAACAGAGTTTCTGACAGAAACCATCTCAATATCTAATACTGATCCGACATCTACCGACCTCTCTCCCTTAGGATGAAAAGACAGATCAATAATGTGACATAGGAAAGATCTGGCAGTTCAAAAAAGAGACCCAGGGTGGCAGTTCAGAGAACAAGACCCTCTATCTGTTACTGAAACAGGATAAAAATGGTTTCAGCAATTTCTATTAATAAACTGAAGATGATTGAGGAAAATTTAGTTATTTTTACAAATATTGATTGAAGTTTTATGGCGGGCTATGCAATGTGCTAGACATTGGGGATGTTATGTTACATGAGACTGTCACGTATCTGCCTTCATTGAGCTTAGGGTCTAGCAGGAGAAACAACAGTGAATGAGTGAATGTACAGGAAGCTCCCTGGGAATATAATTTTGAAGAAGAGAGAGAAAGCTGTGAGCAGGCATTTGAGTGCACTTGATGTGGTTAAGTTATTTGGAAACAGTTTGAAACTTGGCATCTGAAGATAGCTTAGAACCAGAACCAGAGCAGCGCTGAGTCTATGGCAGATTCTTCCCCATCACGGAGCCATGTGTTTTTCCAGTCTGACTGGTGGAAACAACACTGTGGGTGCAGGGCCCTGTTACCTCTATTCATTTCAGGTAGTTCTTGCCCAGCCTGTTGTAGTTCCCTCACATTCATGCAATGATAAGCACTCAGCTGAAGACTCCAGCATTTTCTCTCTTTAGTGCTGTGGTTCTCTGATTCTCTTCCTGTGAACTGTAACTGCCTTGGTTTCCTTTGACTCTCAACTTCGGTGTCTTGTTAGCCCAACAGATGGATGGTGGTACCATTTGCTGAGAAAGGCAAAACTGGAAGAAGAGCATGTTTTCACTTTTGGACATGTTACATCTGAGGGGCATTTGAGAAATGTGTGTGGAAATTTTGAATAAGAAGTTGGCAATATAGGTCTGAAGGTTAAACTAGAGTTCTAAGCTGGAGTTTAAAAAGGTTGAGAGCCAGCAACAGATAGATGTTAATTAAAACCATGGATATAGATAATGTGCACTATAGAATAGAATGAGAAGAGGGCCCAAGACTAAGGCTTGAGATTTCCAAATCTTAATGACTGAATAAAAGAGATTAAGCTTGCAAAGGAGACTGAAAAGTAATAGCCAGTGAAGTGAGGTAGAGGAAAACCAAGACTGCATCATTGAAGTCAAGGGAGTGAATATTTAAGGAGGAAGGTGTGATTTATTTAATACTTAAATTAAATATTGAATAAGATGAGAATTGAGAGTTAACCATGAGATTTCACCGATGCAGTTCTCTGCTGATCTTGACAAGAACAATTCTGGAGGCATGGTAGGGAGGAGAAACTAGTTTGGAGTGGCTTTGAAAGAGAATGGAAGGAGGGGATTTGTGCAGAACTTCATCTTCCCCTACATATTAAGAGGAACAGAGAAATGGAGCAGTACATCTTGGAATTTCACGTTGAGTACATTGAGGCCATTGTTCTTTCTAAAATTGCTATTGTAAATGGGATCTTTTTTCCGTAATATAGTTCTTGTGTTTTGTGTATATGAAAGCTATTTTTTTCTTAGCCATCTTATTCAATTTTTGATAATTTTTAATATTTTAAAATTTTATGCTCTTAAGTTTCCCAGATAATCATATCACTTACTAAGAATGATCATTTTGTCTCCGTCTTTCTACTTAGTATACTTTTTAGAACCATTTCATTTATTTATCAGGGAAGAAACCCAAATTAGGGTGGGGTGAGGATTGAGTTAAAGAAGAAAAGAAGTAGAGAATATAGACATATCTTTCAAGAAATTTGGTTATGAAGTGGAACAGTCATAAGGGTAACTGGAACAGCATAATTTAGGGATAAAGGTGGGGTTTTGTTTATTTTTTCATGTGGGAGAGGATTTAGTATGTTTAGTGGTCAAAGGGATAGAAGTCCCTTTGAGAGGGAGCAATTAAATAATCGAGATAAAAATGGAAATTGATTGCTTACTCTAATGATCCCTTAAAGGACAGAGGTGGAGAAGGTAGTGATCAAAGCACTGGTGGAGAGATTTTCCTTAGAAAGAAGGCGGAGCATCGTTTCCAGAAAAACTGAAAGGGAGGGAAAACGTAGGTGAAGAAGATGGAAGTGAAGTTTGGTAGTGGAAAGTCCAGGGATTTCCTGTCTGATCACCACAGCTTCCTTTTTTCCCTAGAAAAGAAGTCGAAATCACGGTCAGATAGGGATAGGTAGGATGAGAATATGGAGGAAGGTAAAAAGCTTGAGGAGAAGGGAGTTTGAAATAGTCACTGAATAGTGAGAAAGTGAGTTCACTGAAAGAAGCACAGTAGGCTAGCTGGAGAGCGATAAGGGGCCCAGAGTTGACCTAATTATCAAACCTGTCTGCTTAAAAGAGTGATTTTTTCCAAAAGTGCTGGCTCTAGAACGGTAAGGTCCACTGTGGATTGGGCTTTTGTCATATGGGTATATCTAAATGAGGAGAAGGGCAAGAATCTTAAGAACATGACAGACCAGAAGATCTAAACGTGAAAAGAAAGGGAATGATGCAAGAAGGAAGACAACTGAAAGTGAAAGTAGAGGGATGAGTGGTCAGTGGGTCCTGATGAGTTCAAGAGTAGTCATAGTAGGAGGAGATGAATAAGCAAGAAGGAGGGAGGTGGGTCAGCATAATGTATATATGAGTGAATGTTACAGTGACAAAGCAGTTTGGGGGATTTTTCCCAGTTTCCCCCCCAAACATTTATAGTCTTTTGTCTTTTTTTAGTTATTCGTAGCTCTGCAAAAAAATCTTAGTTTTCCTTTATGATGTGGGGTTTCATGTCTAGCTTAAGAATATATTCCCTACATCAGTATTATACAAATATCCTCCAAAGTATTCTACTCTTTTTTTGTATATATTTAAAATTTTTTTCCTTTAGATTTTAGAAGGATGACTCCTGCAATTTTTTTTTTAAGATTGTTTTGTCTATTCTGGGACCCTGAATTTCCATATGAATTTTAGGATCAGCCTGTCAATTTTGGTAAAGAAGCCAGCTGGAATTTTGGTAGGAATTGTCTAAATCTGTAGATCACTTTGAAGAGTATTACCATCTTAACAATACTAAGTCCTCTGATCCATCAGCATGGATGTCTTTCCATTTATTTAGATCTTGTTTAATTTCTTTCAACTATATTTTTTAGTTTTCAGAGTGTAAGTTTTGCATTTCTTTTGTTAAATTTATCCCGCATTATTTTATTTTTAATGTTATTTGGATTTTTTTCTTCATTTCATTTTTGGATTAAAGTCAACTGTTAATGTCATGGTTGTTCCCGTGTACGTAACAAGATTTTTCTCTTGCTTTTTTCAAAATTTTCGCTTTGGCTTTCAGAATTTTTACTATGATGTGTCTGGCTGTGGATCTCTTCACATTTATCCTACTTAAAAGTATGTTGAGCCTCTTTGATTTGTAGATTAATGTTTTTTATTGAATTTGGGACGTTTTGGCCATTTTTTCTTTGAAAATTTTTCTGCCCCCTTCTCTCTCTCCTCTCTTTATGTCACTCATGCACCCATTCGTGGCTGCACTTAACTGTGTCCTACATTTCTCTGAGGCTCTGTTTGTTTTTTAAATTCTTTTTTCTCTCTCGTCTTTAGGATGTATAATCTCTAGTGCTCTGTCTTCAGGTCTGCTGATTCTTTCTTCTGCCATTTCCGATTTACTGTTGAGCCCCTCTAGTGAAGTTTAAATTTTAGTTATTTTACTCTTCAATCCAGAATTAATGATTGGTTCTTTTTCATAGTTATTATCTCTTTTATTGATATTCTCTATTTGATGAAACATTGTCATCATACTTTCCTCAGTTTATTTAAGCATGATTTCATTTAGTTATGTGAAAATATTTATAATGGCTGCTTCGAAGCCTTCTATTAATTCCAGCATCAGGGCCTCTCACAGGCAGTTTTCTTGCCTGTTTTCCAGTCCATGGGTCACTCCTGTTTCTTTATGCCTCACTCCCTCCCCTTCTCCCTCTCTGGACATTTTAGGTTATATCTTATAAAAATCTGTATACTGATCCAAACCTCCTTCTACAGGGATTGTTTTTGTTGTTGTTTTCTTGTTAATTTGATTCGAGACTTGGTTGGATTATTTTATTGAAATTGATTTTCCCTGGAGTGTGAAGCCTCTGATATTGCTTCTCAAAGGGCACTGCCTTGGCCATGATCACAGTCATGCTGGAGTTTTCTTTGCTCCTTTCTCTGATCTCTCTGTTAAATCATTATATATACTTATGTTAAATGTAGTAAGCGCTTAAAGTATTTTTTTCTTAAAGAAGAAGAGTATTTATTTTGATTGTAACTTATTTTATCATCATTTATCATAATTTTGATGAGTTTGCTAATTTTGCTTTGGGGAATGGGATAATCAATTTATATTAGGTTTCAAGGGTAACAATAAAATTACATTTGCCATTCATAAACATTGTGAGCCTGAGTTCTGTTTCCTTGGTAATCAATGGGGATAAAATTAGTGGGTAGATATAGTGACCGTGCTCAAGGATTTTATAGTCTCACTTGGTATCACATCCAGCCCTTAGGCTCCATTAATTGCTGCCTACTTGCTTTGTTTTCAATAATGCTCTGGGGCACAAATTTCTCCACAGTTTGATCCAATTAAATTAGAGCCCCATTTGCGGGGATAGTTTTGAGGCCAGTTTTTGAGATTTGTTTGGACCTTAGGAGGGCTCTTCTTAGCTCTCTCTTTCCCTGGTTCTATCTGGTAAATTAGTTGACCTGTAGTTTAGCTTGTTGCTCTCAGAGAGCTACCAGTCTCCTCTTAATTGCTTGCCAGCCAAATCTCTGTTCGTTTCAAGAGCAGCCTTTGGCTTGAACTTCCCTACACTCTGTTTTAAGTAAAATCAGTTCCTTTGGGGGGACCTTAGAAGCTCTCTGCTCTTATGGACTTCCTCTCTGCCTGGGAGAAGTCTAGAGCTACTGTTCCAGAGCTGGGGGCAGGAGTGACTCTCCTTCTTTAGTAGCAGAGCATTGGGTGGGAGTGGCAACCTCTGGACTTCTCATCTTGTCTCTGGTGGGATGGAGCCTCCACCCTATGAGTGAGCTGGAGTGAGGGCATTCAGGGTCCCAGTATTCCTGGCCTGTCACACCTGGGGTAGAGCCACCACCCTAGAGTGAGCACCGAGTAGAGAAAAGGAGCCCCTGACCTTTGGCTGTACTTACCAGGAATTTAGCCTCTGCAACTCAGAGATAGAGGGGATGAGAAATGCTATTGGCCTGCCCCTCCCATTAAGTTACTCTGTTCTTTTACTGGGAGCTGAGAGGAGAGGGAGCCCTTCTTGGCCACACCACCTGGAGAGGAGCTTCCCTCACAGGAACCTGTTGGGTGGAGGTCAAGGCTTATGTGGCACAGACTCTTGCTATGGTTACCAAGATTTAGTAGATTTTTCGAATAACTGTTTCTTCATTTGCTCTATTCCCTTAGGACAAATTCCAGAAACTTTGATTTTTAAAATAATTTTCACTATTATGGTTGTTTCACTGGGAAACTGGTTCGCAGAGCTTCTCACACCACCATTCTAGAAGTGGAACTCCACTACGTTTAGATTTTTAGTGTAACTTTTATATGTGGTAATAAATATTGGTGCAATTTTCTTTTTTTTGCTGGATTACCAAGTATTCCCAAGCCATTTATTAAATAAACCATCTTTTTCCCAAAAGTGGCATATTAATAATGCATGGATATTTTGATATGTGCTATAAGGTAGTAGGTACTCAGTAAGTATTTTTTCAATGAAATTCAGGTTAACATCTTATTTCCATGAGTAAAAACACCTCACAAAAACTGCTTTAAATTCTTCCTATCATCTCAGATTACATTTTACGTTCAGGCTTCAAAGATAAAAGTTGCAGTTTTGCTAAGCTTTTTTTATGCCATAGAAGCTTGTAAAGAGAGGGTTGTATTAAAGTACAGATTATCTAAAAAATAACACAGAGAACTTGACAGTTTCCATTATTAATACCTATATTAATTGCCTGTAGTAGTTGTTTAAAGTACTTTTTTCTCAAAGAAGGAGACTATTTCTTTTGATTACACCTTTAATTTATCATTATTTTCCATAATTTTGAGAAGTTTGTTTATATTTGTTTTAGAGAATGGGATAATTAATTTATATTAGATTTTCAATGGCCACAATAAAATTGCATTTTACAGCTCATAAACATCGAGCCTATTTCTAAGTATTCTGTTTCTTTGGTAGGCAGTGGGAATAAAATCAATAAGATGCCTGTAATCTAGGAGAAGAGTCAGATATGCAATCTTCAAAAATAATTTGATAAGTTTTCAAACAGAAGTATGCCATTGAAATGTGGGAGTTTAGCGGTGATAATGATGCTTACAATATATATATATTTCATTTATTTTTCTTGCCTAGAGTAATTTTGCATCAGGCTTTTAATTTGTTTTTATTAATTGGTGCGTTAGTGCCAAAATTTTGGTTATTTAAATCTGGTGTTTTGCACATAGAGATATTAAATAAATGGTGAGTGAAAGAAAGAAAGAGTTCATTAATGGAGGTTTGAGGAAATGCTTCAAGTGGTTCAATTTCCCCATTTTCTTTAATCTCCTCTTGGGATTGTTTCCAGAATGTTACTTTTTGTACCCTGTGTTCTCATTTAAATTATTCATGTATTGTTTTATCTATTCAGAGATTCTATTGAAAGGAAAAGAAGGAAGCTAGAAAAAAATTTGTTAAACAGGATTGTATAAGCTCTTATTGATGCTCAGATATTATTTGATTTGTTTAATAGCTTAGATATATTTATTGCATTAATACATTTCAGTATTAATGTACATTTAATTCTTAAGAAAAATATTTTTGCTTTCTACATATCTTAAAATACACATGCGTACATTTTATATTACAAAAGACAAAATAACTTTACAGCAGTAATGAAGCTAACATCTATTGTGGGGTTTTTTTGTGTGTGTGTGAGGAAGATTGGCCCTGAGCTAACATCTGTTGGCAGTCTTCCTCTTTTTGCTGAGGAAGATGGGCTGTAAGCTAACATCTGTTCCCATCTGCCTCTATTTTGTATGGGGGATGCTGCCACAGCATGGCTTGATGAGCGGTGTGTCAGTCTGTGGCCAGGATTCAAACCTGCGAACCCCAGACTGCTGAAGCAGAGCATGCAAACCTAAGCAATACGCCACCAGGCCGGCCCCCACTTATTGTGTTTTTAATATCAATTAAGAATATATTTCGCTGGAGAAGAAAAAGTATTGGGATGCCATCCCACCGACTTTACACAGATCAATTTGCAAAACTTGAAGTTACACTGAAATTTTCTAAATTTATCTGAAAATATTTTCTTTATATCAAATGTTTGACAATTTTATTTAAATTAAAAAATTTCAATTAATTATTATAAACTTTTACTTTATATAAAAGAAACCATATTCAGCAGCAAAATGAAGTTTTTACTCTAGATTTTTTTAAACACATGCCAAACTACAGATAATTACAGAAAATGATAAAACTGACATTATTTTAAGCAGGTCCCCAAATTTGCCATGGTCATTTCTGATTTTATCAATGTTAGGTCTTCCTCAATTACCACATCTATCTTTCTTGCTCTTCTATAAGTCAGCTGTTTCTTAAAATGAGGGAGTAATGGAAGGAAAACATAATTATTCCTTTTTTAATGTAATGTTTTACAGAATTGTAACTCGCATACAGATAAGTGCCCATCTGATAGTTGCATGGTTTTATAAATTTTTAAAAAGTGAGCGCACCCTTGTAACTGGCACACAATTTTTTTTAAAAGAGGGAGCATATCCTAGCACTTCAGGACTCTTCTTTGCCCCCTTCAGTTAACACTCACTCAAGGGCACCCACTATCCTGACTTTTGTCACCATCAACTAGTTTTGTCTGTTTTTGAACTTTATATAAATGAAGTCATTCACTGTGTACTCTGTTTTGTTAAGCTAAATATCGTGTTTGTGAGATTCGTACATTTTGCTGTCTGTGGCAGTAGTTAATTTATTCTCATTGCTGTGTAGTATTCCATTGAGTGATTATACCATAGTTTTCTTATGGATTCTTGTGATGGACATTTGGGTTGTTTTCAGTTTGTGCCTATTTTGAGTAATACTGCTGTGAACACTTTTTGTCTATGTTTTTTTGGTTCCCCTAAGTACAAAAGTCTTTGGGGTATATGCCTACAGATCTAATTGCTGGATCATAGACTTTGCATATATTGGTTATATTCAGCTTTTAAAAATACTATTAAATAGCTTTCTGAAGTGGTGACCCCAGTTCCACCAGGAGTATGTGAACATCCAGGCTATTCCACACCCTTACCAGGACTGGATAATATCAGAGTTTATAATTTTATGTTGTGGTTTTAATTTGCATTTCTCTGATGACTGATGAGGTAGTGAAACATTTTATATGTTTTTGGATATTTGGATATCCCCTTTGGTGAATTACTGGTTCAAGTCTTTAGTCCACTTTTTTTAATTGGGTCATCTTATTGATTTATGATGCTTCTTGTGTATCTTCTCTTACATTGTGGCTTGTCTTTTGATTCTCTAAATGGTGTCCTTTGATGAAGAGAAGTTCTTAATTTTAATGTACCCAAATTTGTTGGTTTTTGTTAATATATTAAGCTTTTTTGTATCATAATGAGAAATGTCCTTATGATACCTTTTACAGGTAGATTTAGAAATTACCTGGAGTTGAATATGAGTGTGATATGGGTTATAGATTGATTTGTTTTATATGGTATCCAATTTGCCAAACATATTTTATTGAAAAGGCCATCCTTTCCCCACTGTAATGCTATGTCACCTTTGTCAAAGACAAGTGACCAGATGTGTGTACTTCTGTTAGACACCCTTCTTTTACATTGGTCTTTTTGTCTCTTCTTGCTCCCCAGTCATCTTCTTTTCATTATTGGTAGCTTAATATCTGGTAGAGGTGGTCCACCAACTTTGTTTTTTTCCTTAGCTATCAGTGGTCTTGTGTATTTTCGTAGAAATTTTGGAATAATAGTTTCAATTTCTCTAAAAGTACAGGGATTTAGATCAGGAAATGCATCTAATATATACACCAATTTAGAGAAGAATTGAAACTTTTACTACATCGAATATTCTAATCTATGAATATAGCTTGTCCTTCTATTTATTTAGGTCTTCTATAATGTCTCTCAATAATGTTTGACAGTTTTCTTAGGAAAGGTCTTGTACATCTTTTAAAATATTTGTTCCTACGTAGCTGCTGATTTTTTGCTGCTATTCTAAATTGTTTCTATTTTTTGTTGATGGTATAGAAATATATTTTTGTGTATTGATTTTTCCCAGTGAATGTGGTAACTCACTTATTAATTTTAAAGTGTATAGTTTCTTTTGGATTCTCTGAGTGTACAATTATATCATCTCTAATAATTACAGTTTTATTTATTCTTTTAAAATGCTTATATATTTATTACATTATTGTACTGGATAATATCTTCAGTACAGTGTTGAATAGAAGTGGTGATAGCTTCCATCTGTATCTTGTTTTCAATGTCAGGAATAAAGATTTTACTATTTCACCTTTATGCAGGAAACTTAATGTAGATTTTTTGTAGAAGCTTTTTGTCATATTAAGGAAGTTTTATTCTTTTCCTAGTTTTCTGAGTTTTAATCACAAACAGTATTTTCTGCATCTATTAAGGTGATTGTTTTCTCCTTTACCATATTAATGTGGCAAATGACCAATTGCTTTTCAGATATTAAGCAAACTTTGTATTCCTAGAATAAACAAAATACACACACATAAATGCAATTTGCTAATATTTTGCTTAGGATTTTTACATTTATGATCGAGGGAGAATTTGACCTGTAATATTCTTTTCTGGTAATGTCCTTGCCAGGTTTTGCTAGTCAAAGTAATGCTGTCTTCTTAAAATTATTTAGCAAATATTCTATTTGATGGGAAAATTTGTATAAGATTATTATTTCTTTTCACAATGTTTAGAAAAATTCACTTGTAAAGTTATCTAGGCCTGGACATCTCTTTGTAGAAGACTTTTAGTTACAGTTTCATTTTCTTTAGCAGATGTAGAACTTCTTTTAAATTCAGTCAGTTTTTGTAAATTATATTTTTTGAGAATTAAATTAGCAGTTCTATTAAAATATAATTGACATAAGATAAACTGCACAAATTGAAAGTGTACAAGTTGATAAATTTTGACATGCATATACATCCGTGAATCCAGTAGCACAGTTAAGATAATGAACATATTCATCACCCCCAAAGAATTTCCTCATACCCTTCTGACATCTGTACAATAGTAAATCTTCCAGTCCATAAGTATTGTGTACCCTGTTCCCCCCATTTACTTAGATCTTTAATTTTTTTTAATGTTTTGAAGTTTTCGGTGTCTAGCAGGGTTTTTCAACCTTAGCACTAATGATATTTTGTACTGGATCATCTTCTGCTGGGAGGGTGGGCAGGGCCTGAGGAAGGCTGTCCTGTGCATCGCAGATGTTTGCCAGCACACCCAGCCTCTACCCACTAGATGTCAGCAGGATCCCATACCTCTAGTCCTGACAATTAAAACTATTCTCTAGATATTGCTAACTATCCCTTAGGGGACAAGTCTCCCAAGGCTAAGAGGTTGAGAACCACTAGTGTAGATGGTCTCACACATCTTTCATTTGGATTTATATATTTCAAAGCGTTGTTCATGCTATTGTATATAGTATCTTTCCTAAATTTCATGTTCTATTTGGTGCTGGCATTAATGATGACATTGATTTCTATGGATTGTGATTTAACGATTTTGCTAAATTTACTTGTTAATGCTAATAATTTTTGTCAATTTAGGAAAAAACTTGAGCTGGCACTTCAAAAAGCATGTTATGAAAATGGTCAATAAACATGGAAAGGTGCTCAGCTTCATTAGCCATCAAGTAAACACAAATGAAACCAGGATGCAGTACAACTACACATCTAGGAAAATGTCTAGTATTACAAGCGAACAGACATAAAAATAAAAAAACATATAAAGACAATAGCAAATGTTGGTGAAGAAGTGAAGCCCATGGTATTCTTGCTTTGCTGGGAGTATCCACCCGCTTTGAAAAACAGTTTGGCAATATTTGTTGAAGTTGACCCAGCATTTAAATTCCTTTGTTTATACCCAATGGAATCCTATATATCTTTACCAAAAGACATGAGCAGAAATGTTTATAGCCAGACAATTCACAAGATTCAAAACCTGGAAACTACTGAAATACCCATGAACAGCAGAATGGATAGAGAAATTGCTGTGTAGTATTCCAGTGTTTGAATTTACCACAATGAGAATGAATGAACTACCTCAGCATGCAACAGCACGGATTATTCTCACAGACATGTTGAGCCTGAGTGCCCAAAACAAAAGTGTATGTGCTGTGTAATTCCATCTCTATTAAAGGCCAAAGACAAGCAAAACTAATCTGTGGCATTATATTATCCCTAGGGATTAGTACCTGGGAGGTAGCACTTCTGAGTGCTATTACTGCTCTGTTTCTTAATCTGGATGCTGATGACATGAGTATTCAGTCTGTGAAAATGAATCAAGCTATATACTTGTAATTTGCTCACTTTCTGTATATGTTACACTTCAATAAAAAAAAGTTGTAAAAATTTAAAAAAGAAGTATTCTTCCCATAATTTAGCTCTGCATTAGCCAATCTGTTCTATCACATGGGCAACTAGAGTTATCTTGCTCCTCCTTCCCACCACCACTTCCTAATCACTACCACTACCCCCAGCCCATAATGTCATGAGGTTGGTAGGTCTGACTTAAAAGCTGAGTCATGGCTTTTCATCTGGATGAAGTGTGTTATTTTTCGCCTACTTCTTGCACCTTGTTTCACTGGTAATTCATTAGGTCACTTAGGAAACTATAATTAGCATTAGTTTCAGTTTAAAAAATTGCATCCAGGGGCTGGCCCAGTGGTGTAGTAGTTAACTTTGTGTGCTCTGCTTCAGCAGCCTGGGGTTGGTGGGTTTGGATCCCGGGTGCAGGCCTATGGACTGCTTAACAAAGCCATGCTGTGGCAGGCGTCCCACATTAAAGTAGAGGAAGATGGGCAGGGATGTTAGCCTGGAGCCAATCTTCCTTAGCAAAAAAAAAAAAAAATTGCATCCACAATTGGATTGTTTTGACTAGAAAGAGTTGTTCATAATTAACTTTTTTTTTTTTAATTTGAGTTTTCTCTTTCACTTGATGATAGTTCTCTTGGAGAGGGGTGACTCTGAGCTTCTGAATATATGTTCAAAGACACCAAAAGTGGACTCTTGCTCTTTGTCTTATTAAAGACATGTCTCTCTAGTCATCTTTTAAATAGTATTAATTCCAACCAATATGAATTTTCCTTGAATTTTTGTCCTTGAATCGATTATCTAATTTAGAATTCCCTACTTATTTAGATATGGATCTCTTGGTGAAAAATTTAACTAATTTCACTTTCTCCTTTTATCTTCCAAACTTGAGAGTTTTATGCATCAAATTATTGTGTTTAGCCATATAATGAAATAAATGGATTTTCAGTTTATCTAACCATATTAAACTTTTGATTCTATTTCTTTATTGAATATTTGGGAAATTTTGTTTGTTTCAGTGTTTTTGGAAAAGAAATATTTTACTAAGCCTGTATTTTATAAAATGTTTAAACAAATTTTTAAATAAACTTAAATATAAAACACTGTTAAGTCTTATGTATATTGTTACAATTTTTCTTTAATGTTTTAAAATGTTATTTTTTTCATTTTTCCAAATTTATTATTTCATTTAGGTTTTCTGTTTAGTTTCCTATATTTTAGTCCAACAGAGCAATTTTGTTGTTTTAGAATGAATTTACATGTCATGGTTTTCTTGAATTGATTTCTAAATAAACTAATTACATCTTATTTTATAAACAGATGTTTGAATTTATTTTATTGCCATAATTTTTCTATTCTTTTTGGGGAAATGGATCATTGTTTATTTCTACTGTTGATGGCATTCACATTTATTTTTTTCTTTTTGGCCTTTATATGCAAATTCAGTGAATATTCTTCCCATTTAATTTTTTGATTTGATTTTGTGCCATATGCCTCAAACTGGCTTTCAAATTATGCGTGATTTTCTTCCAAAATTTGGTTTGGCTCCCCTCCCCCTAATTGTGTACAATATTATATAACTGCATTTTATTCCTGTTTATGAGGTAAGAACCATATCATGGACTATCTGAACTCCCAAATGACTAATTGCTAACTTGTCAGTGTACGGTTATTATTTAATTAGATGGAAACATTTTTCAGTTATTATGATAATGAATTGTGTCACTGGTAACTGAATTTTAAACAGTTTGGAATTTTAAAACCCATCTCTCCCCTTTATCATCTGAGTAAATTTGGCGGTTGACTTGATTGTTTGCGTGTAGGTCATATGTGTCCTGTGGGTGAGAGCATATGGTGCGATCAGATCACTCTGTGCTGGGGGACGGGGACTGTGGCTATCCCTTGCGGGGGCAATGCTGCATTTTTACAGTATGGCTTCCCTAAGAATGCCTCTTAGGGCTCTCACATTCTCACATTTTTGATCTAGTCAGTTGTATATCATTCAGCAGTACAAAACTACTGTCAAAAAGGTTAAAATTCAATGCATTCGTGCAGTTGCTGGAAAAAATGGTGATACAGTCATAAAATGTGCAATGCTTATTTTCTTACATTTTCATACTATATAAAATTAATTAATTAGTTCCACATGCTCCTACAATTTCTAGTTTATGGACAATAGATTATTCTTTAGGTATTATTTGCTTGCTAAGAAGAGATATAGAATTCAAGGGAAAATAGAAAATGTTGTTTTGGCAAAAATTTGGGAAATGTTGTTGATCCTACAGTTGCTATTATTTTGCTAAAATTCTTCTCATACTCTTTTTTTAAGTGTGTTTGTTCATAGTGATTAACCATGAAGTATGATTTTGGCTCTTTTTCTCTACTTCATATATTTATTGCAAGATATGTTTGCTTTAGAAACTCATCCTTTATTATTGACAGAAAGAGACTATGGATGATGGTATTTTGGTAATTTCTCTCGTTTAAAGAAGACTTACATTATAGTTTCAGAGTCTGAATGATTGTTACTCCTGGTATTTATGTCGACACACCTAAATAAAGCTTGACACTCATTGAGATTACTTGCTTGCAGGCCTGAACATAGAGATAAGAGATATGGAAGAATTTAGGTTATTGGATAATTCTAGAGCCAATCATTTAATCATGCTTTTATATTCCAGAATACTCTCCTGTTTCACCTGTAGATTGCAATACTGGCTGACAAAATGACTTTCCTTGTGACTGCTCCTAAACAAAACCATCTGTAATGTTTTTTAAGCTAGCTTAGCTGCCCCCAACTACTACACATTTTTTAGCTCAGAACACCAAAAAAAGCTTCGGGGGTATGTGAAACTTCTGAAATTCTATGCAGCATTTTGCGTGTGTGTATGTGTTATGTATGTGTGTGTGTGCATGCATATGTCTGTTCATTTCTAGGGTGTATTAGTCAAGGTAGAGGCTCTGTTGCTATAACAAAGAGTTCCAGAAAAGCCAGCTTAAACATGACAGCAGTTTTTCTCTCATGTAAGAGCCTGCAAGTAGACAGTTGGCCCATGGTGATGAGGCAGGTCTCCCCTTCAGAGTTGCTCATTCCCAGTGGTTGAAGCCGGCACATCCGTGTTCTAGCTCAAGGATTGTGGATGGCAAACTTAGGGACATCAAGTTTGCTGACATTCTCTGTTGAGAACTTATTTGCATGGTCACAACTAACTCCAAGAGAGTCTGGGAAATATCGTCTCTAATGTTGCTCAAACTCAGGGGAGGTGTTTCTTATTATACAAGAATGAAGGACAGAATGGATACTGAGAGATAATTAGCAGTCTGCCACACAGAGTTTTCATCCATAGTTTTCATCAAATGCAGAAAAGACAATGTGAACCCAAACTGTTTAAAACCACTGAAGTGGAGTAAAAGTTCTCAGAAGCAGCGGCCCTATTTTAAAATGCATATTTTGTAAAGCCCTTTTCCTATCTTAAAAGTCACAGAAAATGTAACTTTCCTACACACATATATTACAATATATTATTTATGTATAAAAATAGTATACAAGATAAATAAAAATAAGTTATTATTAATAAATGGTTACATGTTCCAGTATGTAAATGGGCAGGCGTACGCATCTGTGAAGGCGTGATGGGGGTAGAATAACCCACATATACAAGGAGAATGACTGTGATTGCCATAGCTGCAGCTGGAGACTGAGACACATATAGTAGATTATCAATAGAAATGCAGAGTTAACTTCAGTGATTTTAAATTCAGTAATGCAATTTTCCATGAACAACATTTATAGAAGTTCTGAGCACAGCAAATTGCAGTATTCTCTCAAAATACACATTAGGTGCATTCCTAGAAAGAAAATTTGCTATACATTAAAACCCATGCAAAAAGATGGTGTTATAATCTAGTCTTAGATCGTTATAGCAGGTGTTTTCCTTGGATGCCTGTCCACCGAGTCATTTGTAAGGCATATGGGCTGCAGGGCAATTCTCCATTGCGTGTGACTGTGTGCACATTATAGGACCTCTGTATCTTTTCTCTTTGTCTACTAAAGGCCAGGAATGTGCCCACATAATTGTGAAAAGCACCCCCTCCCAACACATACACTTCAAGTGGCATTTTTTATTTTTAGAAAGTTTTTCCCCTAGAAGTCATCCATACCTCTGCTCTTTCAGTTGTCCAGTGGAAGCCTGTACCCACGTGCACCCGAGTCCTTTGCTTCGCCACAGTATCTGTGCACATGTTTTAGTGCAGCCACCTTCGAGGATTCAGATTACCTTCAGTGCAGGTGGCCACCAGCTCATAGAATCACACCACTCATTGAGCTTGTCCACGCTTTTCTTCCCAACTCTATTTCACCCTATTTTCATTAACTGCCACTTCTTTGGGCTTGATCTTTGAAATCACTGTCATTTTTTTCCCCTTTGCTCTACCTATGTCATAGAATATTGGTCTGGAAGAAACATTAAATATCTTCATTTTACAGACCTTGTAAATGAGTTTCATATGGTTACAGTAATTTGCCCAAGGACATATGGTTAGTTCTAACTCTGAAGCAAGCCAAGGGTATTTCTTAGTGCTCCCATATTTCCCTTGAGAAGCAAGCATCCTTTTTATTCTGTCCAAGTTTCCCCCAACTCAGCTTTTGACTTTAACTCATTTCCTGAGTTGGTGGTATTTTCTAGGCCCATGGTGTACACATGCCTCCCCCCACATACTCCCTCCCCGCCCAGTCTTCCCCGTCGTCCTCATCCTGGTCCTTCTATGTGGTTCATGATGAATTCATACCAGAAGGACCTATGTCAGCTCTACTCTTATTTCTGTTTGCTTAAATTTGCTTATTAGTATTATCTTGAATCCATTTCTTGGTGGAGACCTTTTCAAGCCCCTTGTCCATTTTTTGATGACTAGTTTAGTTAAAATTTATAATTGGCAAAGTTACTTAACAGAACAAGTTGAGTCCAATGCTTTGAAGTACACTGAGCGTGAAGGAAGGTGGAGGGTTGTTCCACTTGGCAGTAGGTCTCTCTTTTCCTTCCGCACACCCCCAGCAGTAAGTGATTCAGGATGATGGAAATGAGGGTCAAGTGAGGTCTCAGTGTTTTACTTTATTCCTGGTTCCCAGTGGAGCACGTCATGGTGTCCGTACTCTGGGGCTGAGCACCATGTTGGAGACCACTGTTTTAGATTCCTTGCATGAGTTCACTGAACTAACTAGCTTGTGCATATGTGTATGTTTTTAATTTAAATTCTGGGTCTACGTGACTGAGACTTTTTTAAGCTGCCTGTTCCCTCCGGATTTTTGTCCTTATTCCTGCTTCTGAACTAGCACGTTCTCTAAAAACTGAGCAAATTCATTCCTAACACTCTAAGACCAATCTGGAATGTACAAGTTGGCCATGTACATTAGCATATTAAAAAACTCAAGGCCTACACAGTCCACCCTACTGTTATCTCTTTCTTGTCACATTAGCCTTTTTAAATGTCACTTAGACATTTTATCACATTCAGTATAACCTCTGTTATCCCTCAAGCCGCAGTAACTGGAGGAACGGTGATTTGGCTGAGGGAGTGGACCCAGTGCAGGCTTGTAATTATCAAAAATACATATGATTAATGCCTGAAACATCATCTTTATGTGAGTAATATTTTTGTCATTAGCAATGATATTTCTATTTTTATCTTTAGTTTTAGAAAGGATAATTTTTTTCCATCCTTATCAAATATTTACAGAAAAACCAAGAGTGTTAAAACTGGTTTTATTTTTTCATAATCTCCTTATGTTTAAAAAGTATTGGGACACATATGATTAAAAAATGAAACTTCTGAGATATAGGTAAAGAGACACATGGCAGCGAATGAAGAGAAAGAGGGTGGAATGTGGTCATTATATTAGACACTCCCGTGAGTGAAGGCCCTGCATTTGAGAACACCACTTACTTCAAAGATTCCTGAGATCAAAGGCAAAAGACACAAAAAAAGTCATATAGACCTTATTTCCTTAAAAACAGAATCATTGGTTTGCAGCATTTGAATAATATTTCAATGGCAATTTTGTAGGAGTGGCAAGGACATGGTTCACACAGGCCATTTCTTGTCCTCGCCTTTGACAACAGGTTGAGAGTTCATTAAATTAGAATTTATAAAGATGTGTCAATTCAGGGATAGAATAATATCGTAGAATCTAGCTCTATAATTCTCCATTGCTCTGACTTGCTTTACTTGAGATACTGGAAGGCGACACTTCCTGTAGTGAACACATCTGTAGAACATCAGTCTCACATAATGTTCTTTGGAGAGCAATGCTCTGAGCTTTCAGGAGTTTGAGAAATGCTGCACTCATTTGCATAGTAAAGTCTCCAACTCTGTAGTGACAAAAATTGCTGAACTTTTTGTAAATAATGTTTCTCAAATTTAATTGGTCAAAAAATCTTTTATTTCCCTAGGAACATCTCATGGGTTACTATCAGAGAATGCATTTTGGGAAATGAGGAAGTAAAGGAATGAAAGTTTGGCGTATCACTAGTCTGTGACAGAGTATTTCAAATAGGAGGTGATGGATGGGCATCGTCTGTTACTAACAAAAGGAGAGTTTGTGTCTTAGAGTTTTCATCTAGGTGCTTGGTGTCAGCGTGACTTAGGTGGCATGTTGGGCATTTTGTCATGAACACTTACAGGTTGATTTGGAGTCTTATCTTTTTGAAACTCTGCCCTTATAGTGTGCTATAAGTTGAACTGCTGGCTTGTTATTAATTTGCATTGCAGTCCAACTTTTGTCATAGTCTTTGGCTTTCTTTGCAAATGGAATTTCTTTCTCCAATGAGCTGCACACTCTCTTCAAAGTGAAAAATGTTTAATAGATTACTCAGTGTAATACTTTCTAGTTGTATTCGTTTGGCTTTACTCAGGTTGCAAGAAATAGAGATATGCTGGGAAAAAAAAAAACTTTAAGTAATTAGGGGAGGAGGAGGAAAACATGCAGTGACCTCTCTGCTCTATTGATGAATGATTCTGGGGTATCTTTGTTACTCTCAAGATATTGCTTCTGGTATTTCAGATCTTCTTTCCCTGAAACAGGGAGGAGGTGATTAATTGATTATCTTAAGTCAAAGAATGGCTCTCTGTGACAGCTTTGTCTCTGGCACTGATCTCTAGGCCAGTCAACTATGGCCTGGGTAGTAGGACTGATTTAGCTTAAGGCTAAGGGGCTGATTTCTCAGAATGGGAGAGTAGTGGGCAGGTGACTAGCCAGCAGTGAGGCAGCAAAGCCTACCCAGTATGCTAGACTCTCCAGCTGAGACACCTAGTTTCAAAGCTGATAGTCTCTTCCAAAGGTTGCTTCTTAGATATCATGATATCTATGTTCAGGTGCTGTACTCTTAAGAGAATTTTAAATTTTATTTTTTAATTCATTTTTTAATATTTTTTATTTTAAGATTTAATTTTAAAGGATACTACATATGAGGACATACTTGAGAATTCCAAGATTTAAAAGGTCACAAACTAAGCACTCAATAAATAATGGTTAGTGTTATTATATAGTAACCTTTTAAAATTTCACTCCTCGCTTAAGAAGTATGTTGGATTCTTTACATGTATTATTTCTAATGCATGTAACTGCTTTGCAAGTTATGTTTGCTTTTCCCATTTGAATAATGAGACAAACAGAGACTTAAAGCTGTTAAGAAACTGGAGCATCTTCACACAGCTACAGAAATGCAGAGCTAGGATCAGCAGCCCTATTTTCTAACTTTAAATCCCGTCTTCTTTCCACTGTGTTGTGCTGGGTTACTTACCTTAGGAGAATACAGAGAATGTCTTGCATGTATCAGAAGGTTGTTTGTTTTAATTTCTTAGAGGAACCAGGATATACATAAAATTTAAATCCTACCAGAGTATTCTTTCCATTTTCTGTTTTGTGTACAACTGATTGATTTAATTGGAAAGATACATTGCTCACATTTTGAAATATCATGTAGTAGTAACATAACTGTGGCAGCGATAATCTCTAGGGGGGAGCTAAATCCATTGTCTGCTTCTTTTTCCTCTTTGTTACTTTACATCAAAGACAGTAACTAAAAGTATCTCCCACTATCTGTATGTTCCTTATAAAATCAGTTGTTTATACACCCTAACAAAATTATCTTTTGGGGACTGGCATCAAAAGACTGGATAGGGTTACATAGATGCATCAGCTAGTGATACAGCTAAAATGCAACAAAATTAGTTCACTTAATGGTACTTATTAAGCACCTACTCTGTCGTGGTATCCCTGCCCTTATGGAGATTACAGTCTGCTCTTTTTCTTTATAATCCATCTTCTTTAATAATATTGCTTGGAGTCCTCTATTCTCTCCCCCATCCCACAGACACAGATATACTCACATACAAACACACCCATCAACAGATCGTTTTCTCTCTCAGCTAATAAACAAAGGAGAAGCAATCAAATGAGTTTTCTTCACTTCCCCTGTATTAGTTCTTTGTGCTGTGTATCAAATTACCACAAATTTAGCAGCTTAAAATAGCACATTTTTATCTCACAGTTTTCATGGGTTAGGAGTCTGGGCATGGCGTAGCTGATTTCTCTGTTCAGTCTTACCAGGCTAAAATTCAGGGTCTTGGCTAGCTGCATTCTCACTGGCCATTCTTCCCAGGTCATGCAGGTTGCTGGCAGCATTCAGTTTCTCACAGCTGTAGGCTTGAAGCCCTCAGCTCTTAGAGGCTACCTCTCTCCATAGACAGTTCACAACTTGGTTGTTTTCTTCTTCAAGGCCAGCAGGAGTTTCTGCCTCCATTGGTTAAAACGGAGTCTTACATTGTGTAATTGAGAGACTGACAGCCCTTCACCTTTCTCATTTTCTCTTGGCTGGAAGTAAGTCACAGGTTCTTCTCACACTCAAGGAGAGGGCACTGTAGAAGGTTGTGATGCATTGGGGGTACCCTAGGGTGTGTCTGTCACACCCCCTACCAAATAATAATAACTGTTATTATAGCTAAATTTCTTGAGGTCTTTCCCTAAACCAGCACTCTTCAAAGTATTTTACATGTCAGTTTGATCCTCAGAAAAACTCTATGGAGTAAGTAGTTTGTTATTCTTAGTTTACAGATGATGAAACTGAAACATGGAGAAGTGGATCCTCCAGCTCAGAATATCATTTCATCCAAATAAAAAGAAGTAAACAGGCAAAAATAACAAATCTTGATGCCACATGTTCCTTCGGGTACCACACTCTGACTCCATTTCCCTTCCTAACAAGGTTCTTCACCTCCCTTTTCAGAGTTTTGATGGCTTCTCCTTCTTTACTCACCCCAGGGCTCATTCCTCCCCATCCTTCACATACATCTCTGACTAGAAATTAATACCTCAGGGAGTCCTTCCTGCACACACATGCACCTAGAACATTCTCTTATTGTACTTGCTACTTTTACTTTGGGGGCCTTTACACAATTTGTCATTAGAACTTTATGGGACAGGGACCACATCTTTTCTGTTTATTGTTGTGTTCCTAGCATCTAGCACATAAAGGTTTTGAGTGGAGGAATGAATGCCTGTGTGTTAATTAAAGGAAGCCATATGGTGTAGTGGAAAAAGTATCCGTTTGGGAGGGTCAAATCCTGCTTCACCACTCACTTACCTTCATGGTTGTTGTAGGTGCTATATTATTATAGTTATTGAATAGTAAGTGGATTGGGGCCGTTGTTGAATCGGGGAGAGGAGGAAAGAGGTACCTTCAGGCATATGTATTAACAGACTACAAAGGAGAACTAAAGGCATACCAGGTACCCAGGCCTGAGGGTTGTTAACAGCATCTTTTCCTTCTCAGGGCATTTACCATACTAGTATAATGACCGTTACCCTTTTCTGTCCCGTCCTAGGTGCGAGGTTCTTGCGGCAGCAGAAGCTGTCTGTCCATTTCACAGTTCCTGGCATGTAGTAGATGCTTTTGAAATGTTGGTTAAAGAAATGAGTGACTAATAGATAGTCACTTAAACACAGCTGTTCAGTGTATTACAAGTGGAAACAGTGATTCATTGATTCTCAACCTTATTTTATCTACCCAAGTACATGAGCTTCATTTTCACTAAATAAAGCATTGGTATTCTGTTTCGTGGTTGGGTCCATTGGAAATTTGCTTTTTTATTTTCTTCCCACAGAGAGCACGTTGATGAAAATGGAATTATATGAGAGATTGTCTTTTAAGATATACACACATTGTCCTATTTGTTAAAACGTGTTCAAATTTTGTTTGCGTTTGGATCAAAAAAACATCGCTTCTCATCAAGGCCTGTCACATTGTCCTAGTATGTGGCCAGGAGTTGTCCACAAAGTTTAATGAAAGAGATGAAGCATAAACATGAAAACATATTCCTCTATTTTTGAGAAGCTGATTAAAGCTTGTCTGTCAATGACTACTTTTGCCTTTAGATGTCTTTATTTCATTTGTTCTCACCTATTTCACCACAGGCTACATCTCTTCTGAGCAGGCTGCTAAAGCATTGGAGACATTATAGCACTTTGAATAGAGATTCCTCCCTCTGAAATTTGAAACATGATGATTCTTAGGAAAGGTGGCAAAATGTAAAAGTGTAGAATAATATCATTAGAAAATGAATTTTGTTTTTAATAATAAT
Source organism: Tapirus indicus (assembly GCA_031878705.1). Lineage (NCBI taxonomy): Eukaryota > Metazoa > Chordata > Mammalia > Perissodactyla > Tapiridae > Tapirus > Tapirus indicus. Next base: position 39,212,820 of record CM062917.1, on the reverse strand, counting down.
GTATAGAAGATTAAGGGAAATTCCATGTAAGTATAGTAATTGAAATGCAGTAATTGAAACCTTTTAAGAATCAATATCAAGGTTCTTTTTTTTTTCATGTGTTTCTAATATACATCCCTCAAACGTGGTTTTCCCAATTGTATATGCTGAAATTCATAGCAGCAATTCTGAGAAAATATTTCTTTTTTCTCTTATTACTAGGAAATTCCCTTTTCCCATTAATTGGGGCCTGAGAAATTTCTTACCAACAGGTCTTGCTATAGGGGATGGCATCCCCAACCTCTGGTTGAACATCTCCCCTGCAGACCTGGAGCCTTGGGCAGACTCATCTGGTGGAAGGGAGAATGGTTCTCTTGAAACATGTAAGAGATTCCATTCTGAAGGGGACTATTCTCAGCCAAGTAATTGGATTGCTTATAAATTGTGTTTCCTGAGGAAGAAGAAAACTGTATATATGTATGGATCTGTGTGTGTGTGTGTGTGTGTGTGAATGTATGCATGCACACACACTTACATGTATATGTATGTATAGATAGATGTAGATAGGGGTGCATAGATATGCGAGCACATACATACATATGTATGTGTAAGTACTTTTTTAATGAGAAGGCAGTAATCAATTCCCACAAGACCAGTTGTCATTATGCCATCTTCTAATCTTCTTTAGTTTTCAAAGCCCTTTTTTAATTTACATACACAAAAATCTCATTTAATAATTAAATATTGCTATGTATTTCTGACCACTCCTCTGCCTGAAGAACTTCATACTAGTTAAGAGTCACACCTGGCATCATCCTGAGTGTGGTGGACCTTCCGTCTCCCAAACCTTTCCCTGCTGAACATCATACCTTGTGATTTCTTCCCTAGTGCTTAACAGTGATCCCCAGAGCAGCAAGTAGTAGGAAGAAAAGGAACCAGATAGCTCAGAAGACAGGCTTTTATTATAAAATCAACTTTAAAGCTGTATCAGAACTGTGATGACACAAAAAGCCTTCCACTTTTCTATCTAAATGTTGATTTTTTTGGTAATATTTTCTCTCTTTTGTTCACTTTAGCTTCATTCTATGCATATTTTTTTTAAATTAGGTGAAAGGAGGATGGAAATGGTGTAATATTTTGTTTTCTTTAACCTCTGTATAATTCCAGATAGTCTTGATTACAACTTTGTAAGGACAACCTTTATTTTTTTAAGAAAAGTTGTTATACATATTTATATTTTGATATATTTTTTAGACAGGAATATCAAATAATTGTTTCCTGCAGTGGGTTATGAACTTGAGGGTGTTTCAGCTTGTAGACTAAAGCTTATTACATCACCCTTTCCAGGTTTTCACTATTTTTATTTATTTATTTTGAATATTTGATTCTTGTCAGTACTGAAAATTTCCCCTGTCCAAATCTGAGAGAAATTATTGTCCATTTGTTCAACCTGGATTTAGTATCTAGTGTGTGCAAATTCATTGTGCTAGGTGTATCTTATTTGACAACTTCTGACAATGATACTTTCACAACTCTTAATGCATCATTTCCCAGATTGTATTCTGGAGAACACTTGTTCCATGAGATATTGATAATTGTTCTGTGAGAGGATTACAAGGTTAGAAAGTTTGGGAAATACTGCATGATAGATATATTCTTAGTGGTTTAAAATAAATTTTAGCATTTTAGAGAATACTTAAAGCAAAGAAAACCATTTAATCATATTTAGTAAGTACAGGCTATATTTATTGGATGGTGGAATCAATTTCCTTTTAGATGGATTACCCATTAAAATTAAAATTACCTATTAAAATTGCTATTTTGCAAAGCACAGTTCAGAAATATTGTCTTATGCAATTTGGAGATAGTGTTGAAAAATTACTGACCAAATTGTCTTTAATATATTGTAGGTCCACTCTTTCTTACTGATACTGTCTATCTCAGCAGCCCTTTCATTTTTAAGCTGAACTTTATGCTTAAAGAATTACATTTTCCCTTAGGGATAAAAGTTGAGCATACTTATAGAGTCTCTTGAGCCATCTGAATCATACTTAATGATAAGATAAAAAATGAAAAATTACCCTTTAGAGAGAATGAATACCCTGACTTTCAGTCTTACTGGCGTATAGAATACAAGGGCACTGAATGCTTGATCAGGATACAGGAGGGTCGGTGATTAAGAGTTCATCTGCTCATTACTCTTTTGCTATTGCATTAGACTCCTATTTGGTCTCTCACTGCCTAGGTTGTCTTTGCTCTAAAGACTCTATTGATTGTGTTTATTGGATACAATAGCTAACCTGCTGTGCTATACACAGTATTGACCTGAATAATTCTGTATGGCTTGATAGAAATATTAGCACACACACAATACAGATCATCTTCTTGAAACAGTTTCTTCCCTTGCATCTAGGATGCTGCTTGCTCTGATTTTCTTCCTACCTCTGACTGCTTTTTCTCAGTCTTGCTAACAAGATCTACTTCTTCTGCCCATTCCTTCTATGGTGGTGTGTCTCAGGGCTCTGCTTTCAGCCATCTTCTCATCCATATCCATGTTTTCAGCTATACTTTTTTTTTTTGCTAATAATTCCTAGTTTTCTGTGTTTGATTCATCCCTCACTGTTGAGCTTCTTGCCCTAGTCTCTGTTATTGATTAGCCGTCTTTATTTGGGTGCTTTCAAGATATCCTCATGTCAGTATATCCAAAGCAAAACCTATCATTTCTTTGTCCAAAATACAGCTCCTTCTTGTGCCTTTCCCTGTCCTGATATCTGCTAGCAGAATCTCCCCAATTATCCAAGCCTTATTTCTGAGAATCATTTTTCACACCTTTGTCTCACTGACCACCTACACACATGCTCACTCAGCCCCATCAATTCTGGTTCCTATACCTCTCTTGAATATACTCCCTTCTCTTTACTCCCACTGCCTGAACAATCTTAAGACTTTTCATCATTTATTCCTTGGCCTTCCCTTGATGCTTCTTGATGAGTCCCTGTCTTTGGTCTTGCTTCTATCCAGGGCACCCTCTACACTATATGCAGAATGATGTATCTAAGACATCTTGGAATTGTAATCAGTATCTCAACCTTAATTGGCTCAAGACAAACCCCCTTCTCCTGTAGTCTTCTCCATTTTAATAAATAACAATTTCATAATTTTAATTGTCAAGGCCAAAAGTCTTGGGTGTTATCCTTGCCTACTTTCTTTCTCTTATACCACACATCCAATCCATTATCACGTCCTGTTGACTCAACCTTCAGAATATAATCAGAACCCACCATTTCTCACCGCTTCTACTGCTATCACCCTAGTTCACGCTGCTCTCCTTGTTTTCCTGGATTATTGCAATAACTACATACTCGTGTCCCTGCTAAGTCTTTATTTTCTAACACTGTGCTGTCCGATACCGTAGCCACTAACCACCAGTGGCTGTTGAACACTAGAAATATGACTGATCCGAATTCAGATGTGTTATAAAAATACACACAGGATATTAAAGAATTAGAATACAAAGAGAATGAAAAATATCTCATTAACAATATTTCATATTGATTATATGTTGAAACAACGTTTTGAATAGGTTTGAATAAATAAAATATGTTAATAGAATTAATTTTACATGTTTCTTTTTACTTTTTCAGTGAGATTACTAGAAAAATTATCACATATGCAGCTCCTGTTTATATTGCTATTAGAAGTACTATTCTAAAATCTTTTATAAACATAGCAGTCAGAGCTATCCTTTTGAAATGTCAGATCCCTTCATTTCTCAGGCCAAAATCCCCCAAAGGCTTTCAGCTCACTCAGGGGAAAAGCCAGTCTTTACTGTGGGTTACAAGACCCAGCATGATCCTGTCCCCTTGGCTCCTGTTTCTGTCACTCTCTCTTCTGGCCTCCTTGCAAGCCCCACCTGAGGACCTGCGTTTACTTCCCTTCACTTAGCACACACTCTTCCTCAGACGGCTACCTGGCTGCTTCCTCACTTCTTTCAAGTATCTGCTAGAATGTCCCTTATCAATAGTGAGCATTAGAGAGGCCCATCCTGAACCCCCTATCTAAATCAGCAGTCTGCTTACCCGCACACACTCGCGTGAACCTTTTCATCATGTTTTGGCTTCACTTTGAATTGGCTCTCCATTGTCTGTAAAATGAAGTCCAAATTGCTTAGTATATCTAGGTGTCCCGTTATTATTAAGCCACCTTCTAACTCTCCAGCACATTTCTCACTATTTCTCTAAGCAGCCCATATGCCATGCATTCTGAATCACTTGCAAGAAACCCAAAAAAAGAAAAAAGTGATAACGAATATATTAGAGATTTAAAGGATTATTATTAAACGTAGATATATTTTTGTACAGAATTAACATTCATCGATCCTCAAAGATTGGATGGTGTGCAAGTAGCAACAGCATTTTAACCCTTTGAATTCCACTTATATCCATCCCATAAAATGTTTGTTAATATAATCAGTACTAAAGACAAATGATATACCCACTAATAAAGAGTTTAAACCTTTGTAAAAGGATCTCTATGTGAGTAAGTTTCCCTCTGCTAATATTTATTTTCTTCTGTAACAATTAATATGATCAGAGTTTTTCTCCTCTTAATTAAAAAGGAAGCATAACTTATCAATAGCTTACTTAGACACTTCATTATAAGAGAGTTAGGGGAGTTTTTAGAATGAACATTTCTATTGTGGGTAATCAGAAAAACAAGAATTTATAGCTCAGCAATAAATAAATAAATAAACCTTTCAGAAATGTTTATTGTTCTAGCTCATTAAAATGTTATGTCTTTTGGACAGTATTTCTTAAAGGCCATAAAATTAATAGTGTATTCTAAAAGTTTTATTGGCACGTATTTCCTTAGGCTAATTTAACCCTAGTGTTTAATTATGCTGTCTCATACAGACTGGAAATCTGGCAGTTAATATTATTTTTCTGTTTTAAAAGAAGAACATTTTCCTCTGGGGCTAGCTTCCATATTCTTGAATGTGTTTATTTCACACTGCCTTGCATTTTCATGCGCTGAAGTCTTGAGACTCTGTCAGAGCTAATCTGGATCTGGTATTTCTTTGTGTCTTAAAATTATGCTGAAATTTCAATTAATAACTAATCGTGCCAGGGGGCCTGGCAGAATACGTGAAACTAAAATCCTGCATATCAGCTACCAGAGTTAAATTTTAAATCTTTCGCTACACAACGCAAGGACAGTGTAATAAACATTTATTGAGTACTTGCAATATGCCAAGCATTGCATGGACTACAGACGATCATAAGGCACCAGGCGTGTCCTCAAATGTAGAAAATTCTAACCCTTTCCACCATGCCTTCTATAAATGCACTTCAGAGCAAACAGATTCCTTTACCTCTCCAGGAACTTGCCTTCCACCTACTGGTCCTATTTAAAATCTATGCAATAAGAATATCTCTTCCCTTTTAGTCTTCCAAAGTGGAGCTGCTTTTTCTCAAGGCTCCCAAACCATGAGGACAGATATTCAGAGTCAATATTCACAGAAAATTTCAGACGTCTTAGAGGCATATCATTCAGATGGACTATCTTCTCCACATCCTCATTGTCTTGGCTAGACCTCCTTGATAACAGTCCTTGAAGGCGTGTACTCAAGCTCGGCTGCCTTTTTCATCCACCCCATGTCCCAAAATCATCCTGCTCATGTTCAGTGTCTCCTGAAATACTCTTCCAGTGCCTTTACCCCCTCAGTCCTGAAGCCCTTCCCCCAGTCCTGAGCATCTCTCAGATTTGCTTCATTTATCGTCTTCTATGAAGTATTCCAGTACCCTTCTAGCGATGTCTTTGGATCTGTGTGTTCCTCTCCATTCCATCCTTTTCGTAGCTAATAAAGTCATCTTTTTAAACACAAATCTTTTTAGGCTTTTCCCAGGCTTAAACCTTTTCAGTAGTTTCCCATTACCTAGAGTGGTGCTTCCCACCTTTCCCCCATCAGGGCACACATTGAAAAAGGTAATAAATGTGCAGGGGTAAATTGAGGGGGAAGCTTGGACCTGGAGGCCACTAACCTGGGACCTCATGCTGATTTGAGCCCTGCCTCAGGTTTACCTTCTGGTACATTCACTGGGCCACTCCCATGTAGAGGATAAAGCCCAAACTCCTTAGCTTTGCTATCTTACTTAGGATCCTTCCCTGCCCCTTCCCTCCCAACATGGAGTCTGGAACAAGAACTTGAATACAGGGAGTTTGGAAGCAGAAGCCAGGGATTAGATAGTGTGAGACAAGGAGAAGAGAAATCCTCTGAACAACTGGGGCTCAATTCTACTGAGGACCCTCTTAGAAAATGTGTAGAACGAGCCACAGAATTGTCTCACAGGAGGACAACAGGAGAGCAGGACCTTTTACCATAGACTCTTGTCTCTCATGGATTGTGAGTTGCCCCCAGGGCCATTCTCTGCATTTCCCAGCTGCATCTGCAAGCCACCTCAAAGGCCTTCTTGCTTTTGAGAAAGTCCTAGAGTTTTATAGGCTGGGGTGGAACAACTGCATTGAACTGTTTACCCCAGCTACTCTGGACTCATGCAGGCTAGATGATATGGAATGGAACATTGTAAATGTCTGGTACAGTCTATCTCTGTATCACTCAGCTCTTTTTGTGCTTCATGTTAAGTCCACCCTGTCATTAACTCTTTAAGGAGTGGCTGGTCAGGATATTTTGAAAAAGAAAAAAAAAAAGAGCAAGACTTATGATCAGAGGGTTAGTGGACCAGCTGCAGGCTCCACTAATCTCAAGCTGGTCTTACAGCTGTGATTGAAGTTCATCATCTCCCTTCTCTGACACCCATTTCTGATTGTCCTCACCTTCAGCCAGCACTTTTGCTAGTTTGCCTGGTGAAATGTCCCAGACTGTCATCCCTTGACTGCCTTTCCCTCTCAGGCTGTCATTGCTGTAATCTGTGTTCACTGTTACCACTAGGCACGGAAGCACCAAGGGAGATCCCAGTGATTCCTCAGTGTTCCCAACATGCTCCTCTCCACCCCTACTCTATAGCAGCAATCGTCCTTCCTCATAATGCTGAGGGCTGTTTATCTCACCTGTCTGGTAACTCCTCTCTTTGCCTGCTGATCCGCCAACAGGAGAGTCACAAAGTAAACAAGCAGAGCTTTAGCTACAGTGGAGCCCTTACCAGGTCCACTAGTGCGATGGTTCTCAACCAGAGATGGTTTGCCTCTGAGGGACATTTGGTAATGTTTGGGCACATTTTTAGTTGTCACATCTTGGAGAGGGGTTGCTACTGGTATCTAGTCGGTAGAGGCCAGGGATGCTGCTAAACATCCTCCAATGCACAGGATATGCTCCCACAATAAAGACATATCTGGACCTTAATGACAACGATACCAAGGTTGAGAAACCCTGCCTAAGTAGAAATTATTCACCCTTGGGAACTTGGACTTCTAATTCCGCAGTCTAGAGTTGTGGGGGCAGGAAGGACACAGTCTGCAAGTGGTTCCCTGTGAATGATGGTGAAAAGGTTCGTTCATTCCACCCCTTGGTTCCCAGACATGTGTATTCTAGCTTTTGGGGACACAGTACCAAATAGCATCCATTGGTTCAGTGTATATACTGCAATCCAGAGGATAGTATCCTAGAATTTTCCAATTAAAAGATGAGAAGACTGGGGGATTTATCTACTCACATCTTGGGGCTGTGGTAAGGCCGTGAAGTGGGACACTGTCATGGTGATGTAACTGTATATTACAGCTATGCTGAAATCAAATGGGTGGAATAAATGTACAACAACCAGAAGCATCTTCTAAATGTAGAATATATTCAGAATATAAGAGCAGGAGCTTTTTCTTTTTGCCAATACCCATACAAGTGCCAGGCACATAGGTTCATATGAGTGGCTTAATAAGTATCTGTTGAATAAAGATGAAATAACTGTAAGTAAGCAATGAACCAATGAATGAAGTCTTGCCTGAAATTTTCCAAGTGTATTGAATATTTTAGTATGGTTATCAGTATCTTCTTACATGAAGAAACTCAGATTCTCAAATCTGTGGCTTCTCTATAGATGTGATGATGGCAGCATTCAACATATCTCACATTTGTTCACAATATCTCTCTTTTCTGGATTTGATTGGCCATTATCCAGTTTAGAGTAGTTAGTATAAAATTGACTTTTAGATTCAGTATTCTGTTTTGCTTTCGAATGACTGTTTAGCTGACACATTCATGAAGGCATTACTTGAGTTAGATTTTAAAAGAGGGATGATATTTCAATGGGTGAAGATGGAGTGTAGAGAAGACCGCAGACAAACAAAAACATGGGGGTAAGAAATTTCCGAGTGTGTTTTCAGGGAGCAGTGACTAATTAGAGCTTAGGATATATGAAGTGTGTATATGGGAGTAAGAGGAAATCGTTGAAAATATAATTGTAGCTACAGTTTGCCAAGCCTTTGAGTAGCAGGCTAAAACATCCTCACACCTTCATAAATGGTCCAGTTACTGATTGTTTGTGATGTCCTGCCTCTATGATAAAGCTCATGCTGTCTGACAGGATACTGTATGCTTTGTCTCCAAGACCATTCTGTCCAAATCCTGTCTTATCTATGAAGACCCCAAACCAATTCCACATCTGGCATCAAGTTCTTCCTAATGACTCTGTCCACCTAGATATCTTCCCCTCGCTTTTATTTTTTATACTTTTTAATTCCCACTCACCTAATGCTTGGCATTGTTTTAACTTTTCATGTGTTTTGTCTTCACTCCTCAGCTACATAAGAAGCCAGTCAAGGATGACACTAATTCTTTTTGTCCACTATGTCAGCATGCAGAATACATGTGCATAGAAGATGCAGTAAATAATTGGAAAGTTAAAAGCATCCAGTTTGATGATTCTTATCTGAATCTTTTCTATACATGAATTTAAAAAAATAGTGTGTTTGAGGAAAAAGGTTGGTAGCATATAGTTGCACATATTTTAAACTTTGCCGTATACCTGTTTTTTTGTGTACATCCAAAGAGGTGAGTAGAGTAGAACGAGGGTATGTATGACAGTGTGGGTATATTTGTTTTAATACGTTTCATACCTTTTGTTTCCTAAACCTCAGACAGTAAAAGAATCCAAGTGATCAGACTGGATTTCTTTAGCTTTCACAAATTTTAGAAAATTTAATTTTAAAAACTTAATCTAAAGGTGTAAATATATGTTGATTTTTAGTTTGGTACCATTGAAGGCATATTAAAATGATAAAGATATAAAACTTTGTTAGATTAAACCACATACATTTGTTATACTCACCACCAGTAATGGAAATGGCCAATAAAGCATTTTTTTTAGTTGATGTGTTATGTCACTATAATAGTCACTGTAAACAATGCAGTTTTCATACTCGGAGAGTTGTCTTTTGTTGGGTTCCTTCCTCCTTTCCTCCCACCCACACTTTCTCCCTCTCACACACCCCACTCAGTTTTCACTTCTTTCCTGCATACTTTTGCTTTGAATTATTTTTGATGGAATCTTGTTTTTCTCGGCTTATTTCCTAGATGGGAAGTGATGGAATTTTACGCCTCAGTACTTCAGCTCTAAATAATGAATTCTTTGCATATGCAGCACAAGGATGGAAACAGCGACTGGCAGAAGGTAAATTTCTATTTCCCATTATTATTTGATATATTTGGGTATACATACTGTACTGAGCTTTGCACCTTTCTCTGATTTCCAAGTCTTTTGTTCCTCCTGAAGTATACTTTAATTTAGTAAAAACTCACATCCTGTTCCAAATGACTTCACTAATTCTTTTGTTATGTTGCCATTTTTGATGTCCGGTATTTTTGAAGAAAGCATGATGTTATCTGGGACCTAATAAGAATTTTTAATATAGCAAGATTTTCTTTGGAATGGTAATTTTAATTGCACTGTTTGATGCGTTATGTAATCTCCTAATGTCCTGGAACCTAAAGAATCTTCTTCTAATACTCTTCCCCTGAAGCCACTACTTCACCTTATTAGTCACCAAGCTTCTTGAAAGACTAAAAAATACGCAGTGCTACCGCGTTTCTTCTCCGTAACCCATTCAAATTGTCATAGTTGGGTGTGGCGCCACTATACACAATTAAATAATCCCTGCTAGAGAATACTCATGGCTTTCTAATGGCGAAGTCCAGTTTTTTCTTCCCAGTCCTTCTCTAATATCTCATTTGTTTTTTTACCCCATCCAATCTGAAACCATCTACCTTAGACATTCATAATATATTTTAAGTTGTTTCCCGGGGCTGCTTTTCTGACAGCCTTTTCTCAGCCTCTTTCAGGAGCTCCTGTTCTGCCATCTGATGGTAAACGTTGATGTCTCCACCATTCTCTTCCCTGATATTTTCTTTTGTGACTATACATATTTTCTAAGAAGCCTCATTCACCACTTTAGTTTCAGCTATGGCGATAGGCAGAGAACTTCCAAATTTGGGTCTAGCTCCTCTTTCCTAATCCTCAGTGTTCTATTCCAATTGCCTACTGGATCTTCCTAGCTGATGTCAGACATCTTAAAATCAAAATGCCAATAGTAAACTCACTATCTTCCCTTTAACATCTACTATTCCTTTTGCCTTTTCTCTTTGTATTAATGTCACCAGTGTCACATAGTTCCTCACTTTGAAACCTTGATGATGTCTTTGCTCCTCTTCCATCTCCCCAGGTCCATCTAATCATGAACTGTTGATTGTGCCGTGAATCTGAATCTTCTTGAACATTCCCACAGCTCCTGTCCTGACTGTAATCTCAGTCTCTCATCTGTGCTATTCAGTAGCCACCTCGCTGGAGTCCTATAACTTCTTCACCTTGTTTCTAAGCTGCTTATTTGGCCATATTCCTCCCTCACTGAATGTCACCAGGACCTCCCTCTGTCTCTTATAGGAAAAATTCAGAACTCTCTGTAAACACGCATTTGGTAATTGGCTTAAGCCTACCGTTCCCATTCCATTTCATCCTATCTTCTACTCACAACTGGCCACTCAAAAGAACGTAAATATACATATTCATATCTCTGTGCTTTGTAAGTTAATGACTTTATAAAAGCTTGATCATGCTTCAAAAGCTAACTCAAAAGTCATTTCCTATATGTCATTTTCCCTAATCAATTTAGGCAGAATTAAATGCTTTCCCTTCTATACTTTCACTACATTTATTCTTTATGGCCTATACGGGGCTTTTGACATTATATTTTAGTCACCTGTGTGCCTTTTCTCTCACCAGACTGATTTCATTAAGCACGGTGAATCTAGATGCTGTCATTCGCAGCCTGTAGCATGCAATACGTTTGCTAAATGTTTTAGAGTTCATCTGTGGCTCAATGACTGTTTGAGTGATGTTCATAAAAAGGGAAGCTGTAAAAATATTATCAGTACTCAACCTTTTACTTTTCAACATCCATGAAAGTTTACTCAAATTAATTACATGTTTTCTTTATTAATTGGCAAAAGGTATGACCACTTTTACTCAATATATAAGCATTTTCTTTCTAGGAGAATTTACTCCAGAAATGCAATTGCGGATAAGGCAAGAAATTGAGAAGGAAAAGAAAACAGAACCTTGGAAAGAAAAATTCTTTGAAAGGTTTTATGGAGAAAAGTAAGTACTAGAGCACTTTTTTCTCATTTCTCTTAGAAGGAAATGAAAATATAATTCTCTGCTTCGCATAGCACACTTGTATGCTGTAAAACTTAATATACCTGTGATAAAAGGCAATAGTCCCTCAGTGTAAGAAATTGCGGGTAAAATTATAGTGGCGTATCAGCACTTAAATTTAAAAAAATGCATTTTCAAGGGTTTATAACTTGTCCATGAAAATTCATTTTGGACTGAAAATAGCACATGAAATCCCATAGAAGTCAATTTTGGCTTCATAACTAGATTTTAGTAAAAATCTCCTGTTTTTAATCCAAGTATTTTCATTAATGAATACTTCAGAGATAAGTAGTTTTAGATACATATTTAATTCTCACATTTTCAAAAAATGTTGACTATGCATATATATTTGTTTGGTCCTTGTTTTGGGGAGACCCTTCACTCTATCTTCCTCTTTGGGTCTAACCTGTTTTTAACTTATTTTATTTGTGTGTGTGTTTCTTTTTTAAATAATACCAGCCACACATAAGTGTGGTAATGACTGAACTAAATTGAAAGTAGTTTCTCCTTTGCCTCATGGTTAACAGAGACATATTCTACTTGGGCAGAATTAGAGTCTCATAGACAGATTCCTGAGAAAGGAGTAGGGATTGAGGAAAATGGACAGTAACTTTAGATCCTTCTTCTTAGTAGAAGAATTTGTGCTTTAACTTCCATGTATACAATTATTGCTTGAGAGTTGTTTTGTGTAAAAGATACAGGTGGTTGCAAGTAACAAAACCTATACCATTTGACCTAATTTCACAAAATTCCCTTTGTAAATGGGGAAAAGTGTGCTGGAAGGAGTGTCACGTGAGAACTCTTTGTGAAAAGGAATCGCATGTTTGATCAGCAGCCTGCTTGCTCAGAGTAGGCTAGCCTTTGTGAACTGTCCTAACTCACAGTACTCTCGAGTATGAAGTCTTGCTTTTAATTACTGTCCTAGGACTGCTGGATACATATACATATTTAAACCGAACTAAAAGGAGATAATTAACATCTTTTCTCAAAAACTGAAAATGTGATAGCTAGTTATATGCCTTCATATATAGTCACCAGCAGTATTATTCAAGCCTGGCTGCATCAAAATCCTCATTGGAGCTTTTAAAAAGAGATGTAGATTTATGGGACCCACCACAGACATACTGATTGAGAATCTCCAGGAGTTGAGCCCAGGAATCTGTATTTTTAGACACTTTCCGGGTCCTGCTGATGCCCAGCAGGATGAAGAAGCCTGGAGGATGACATTGAAGACCTCAGGAGGCTTCCCTTGCCTTTTGTCTGACAAAGGGACTCTTTTCAGTAATGGCAGAAGCATAATCAAGTTAGTTACCTCCAAAGCACTGGTCTTCAATTTTTATTGACTGTTGGGCCCATTCTTTTATGAATTCAACAATATTTATCCAACATCTCCTCTGTGCCAGACACTCTCCTAGATGCCAGAGGTGCAGTCATCTATGGGGCTTCCTAAGGCTCTGCCCTTACAGAGCCTACATTTTAGGGACCTGCGTTACAGAGAGTTTTCCTTCATTCAACAAATAATCATTGAGTCTTCTCTGGCTCTGACATTTCTAAGAGCTTTACAGATATTCACTTAATCCTCTCAACAATTGTATAAGGTGGATATCATTATTATTCTTATATTAAAAAAAAGTTTAGGAACCTGAGGGACAATGAAGCTAAGTAATTTCCCATGTTAACACAGTGTGGTTAAGTAATTTACTCAAGATCTTAATCCTGCAAATCCTCCTCAGAAAAATTTGCGCACACACAATTTTTTACATGAGATTTGGGGGCTTCACAGACTCCCATGGATATCAGGCTAAAGCCCCTGCCCTGGAGGGTGACAGCTACAATACTGTGAGTAAACATGACTCCCCATCACCATCACTGTGCTCTGATTATAAGCAGTTCTTTTACTTGACCCTTTGCTTGCTGTAGTTTATCCATAGAGTTTCTGTCCCCTTACATCACAGGACTTCTCGCTTGTTCTCTTCTGTCTTTGATTACATGCTAGATGACACATATATTCTGGACATTTCATTGACCTTCTAATTTTGTTCCTTCTGTATTACCTGCATTCCCCCAATATGTGAGGGAGTTTTTCTAGCATCAGTTTTCAGTAGAGTGACACCGTGTAACTTTTCATTGATCTAAGTTTTCCTAAGACTGTTGCCATCCAAACTCATCTCGAGTTAGGATCTGTCTGATTTAGTTTTCTGCCCTTTGTTGGAGATCTTACTCCAACTTACTCTGTTTATAATATAGTACTGTTTTGTATTCACTTTAGTTACTTAGAGATCATCTGTTTGTATGCTAACTCAGAATTACAGGAGTTGGTCTGTTGATTTGTGGTCTAGATTTCTGGAGCTCACGGTTTTCCTTTGTGTGGTATGTGGTATGCTGTGAGCATCTTCTATGCCTTATGCCATCTTAAATCTATTCCCATGAAAATAATAAAATACTGACAATAGAAAAGGCATATTCTATACAGCACTGTTTTGCATATGAGATTTATGTGTATGTGTGTGTGTGCACGCGCATGTGTGTGTGTGTGTGTGTGTATCTCCTTATTAACCACTTAGCAGAAATTTGGCTGCCAGTGGATAGATTCTGTATGTTCTACATGTTACCTCGTATCACTGCTACCTCTGCTTAACTTAGCCCCAAGGGACCTTATTTCTAGCTGATTATTCTGCTTTAAATTTATCTGTAATGTCGTTATTCTGCTCCTCTCAGTATAGTATAGTTATAAATTGTAGCTTTGTTTGAACTTATCTTAGAAAAAGTTGAAAGAAAAGAGACTAATTATGAAAGCAATATCTTCTTTTTAGTGCCCTCTGAATTTTAGTAAAGAAGGCAATGGTCAAATACCCAAAAATGTATTCAATTTTGTTTCCCTTTCATTTTGAGGATTTAATTTAAGTAAAAGGTTAAAGTGGATTTCACTGAGGTATTTTCTTGTACAGAGATGGTTTTAGCTGTATTTCTTCACTCAAATGCATTTCTTTCTCTGGAAATATTCTCTCTCCTTCTTATCTTTGTAATTGCCTGCACTCTAATTTAACTTCATGTGGAACAGCATATTTCTCTACCATCTGATGCTGATTTTGTAACTTAGTATGGCAGGAAATAGTGATTTACAATATCTTTGATTGTAATTATGATTAACTTTGTTTTATGATTTGAACATTAGGCTGGATTATTTCTTGATATTCTTTACTATCTTTTATAGAATATCTTTACAGTAAGAAATCTACATGAAAGAATTTAAAAGTTTTGCCTCACACAAATGTAATCTTGTAGAAGCAATTTTGATGATCCCAAATATGTTTTGTTATTCTTTAGTGAAATTTCCATATTAAGTTAGACACTTAGATACTAAAATAAGGCAATTGAGTAACACCTCTTATGTTAGTTTAAGAGAACTTAATCTTTGGAAGTCATTTTAATTTCAAGATTTTACAACATACCCATCTTCCATTGGTCTTAATTATTTGGTTATGTTGCACTCTCTGAAGGCTATGTAATTTTCTATTATAAGGGCATCTTTCTACTTTCTGACTTTAAAATTTTTGATCTTATACATTCTTTTGCTCTTCTCCCCATATTTTCTAATCTTTTTTAGTGTGTAATTTTCTTATTCCTTTTACTAACTAACATGGTAAGTTTCATATCTCCTTGATTATAGAATAAAAACCTATATACCTTTCTTAACAAGAAGTAGAGTTTAATTTAGTTATGATTATAAAAGCCATAGAAAAACTAGTCATCATAAACTAGTTTATATAAATTGAGCTTGTTGCTTAGTGATTAGAAAATTAATTTGATGCATTTACTTCTATTGAATATTATGCTTGCGAGAGATCCAAGTTGTAACTTTCATGTTTTGTGGTTGAAAAATAATTTAATATTCCTAATTTCTCTTCAGGTTGGGCATGTCAAGTGAGGAATCTGTGAAGCTCACTTCTGGACCAAACAATGATGGAGCCGAAAGTGGTTCCTCGTGTGGGACCTCTGGCCTTTCAGGTCTTTCTGCACAGATCCCCTTGGAAGAACAACAGCCAAAAAGTATGAAAAGTCCAGCTTCTCCAAAGCCTGATTTCTGTGCTGCGCTTTGTCCTATGGTAGATGTAGGTAAAGATATAATGGCAGAATCGGAATCAGAGGGTATCTTGATCTCTGAAGAATCTGTGATTCAGGAGGAAATTGCAGAAGAGGTAGAGACTAGTATCTGTGAATGCCACGATGAAAATCATAAGACAATATCTGAATTTTCTGAGGAGTCTGAAAGTCCAGCCGACTCTCATGAAGAGCCCCAAATAGCACCTCCTGAAGATAACTTGGAATCCTGTGTTGTGATGAATGATGTTTTAGAGACTTTGCCTCATACTGAAGTTAAGGTGGAAGAGAAATTAGAATCTCCCCAGGAAGAAATGTCGGTTGTTATTGATCAACTAGAAGTCTGTGACTCTCTTGTACCTTCCACTTCATCTGTGACTCACATCAGTGACACAGAACATAAGGAGCCAGAAACGTCAATAGAGACCAATACTCCAAAAATAAAAACAGGGTCATCTTCTTTAGAAGGCCAGTTTCCAAATGAAGGAATTGCAGTGGATATGGAGCTACAGAGTGATCCTGATGAACAGCTTTCTGAAAATGCTTGCATCTCTGAAACTTCCTTCTCTTCTGAGAGCCCAGAGGGAGGCTGTACCAGTCTGACATCCCCAGGAGGGGAAACCCAATCTACTTCAGAAGAATCATGTACTCCAGCCTCCCTTGAGACAACGTTTTGTTCTGAGGTGTCTAGCACTGAAAATGCAGACAAATATAATCAGAGAAATCCCCCTGATGAAAACCTTCATGCATCTTTGATGTCAGAAATTTCTCCAATATCCACTTCACCTGAAATATCAGAAGCATCTCTAATGTCCAATTTACCTTTAACATCAGAAACATCCCCAGTATCAAATTTACCTTTAACATCAGAAACATCACCCATGTCTGATTTACCTTTGACATCAGAAACTTCTTCCGTGTCTTCTGTGTTTCTCACATCTGAGACCACTTTTATATCCAGTTTGCCACTTCCTTCAGAAGCATCTCCAATTTCTAATTCTTCCATGAATGAGAGAATGGTGCATCAACAAAGAAAGTCACCTTCCGTGTCTGAAGAACCACTGTCACCACAGAAAGATGAAGCTTCTGCCCCTGCCAAACCCCTGAGTGAGAGCCTTATCTCTCAGCGGAAGACTCTGTCTAGTACTCCTGAGCCCATCAAAATGGGTTCTTCTTCCATTGCTCCTGAAGCATTTCCATCTGAAGAATTGCACAAGACCCTGAGTCAGCAGCCTTGTAAATCACATGTTGAAACTGAGAAGCCCTATCCTGCTTCAATTCCAGAACTTCCTTCTACAGAAATGATAAAAGGTAAAAATCATAATGTCCTGCAAAGAACAGAAAAGAAAGGAGTGTCTTCACCATTAGAATTATCTGTCTTTTCTGAAGAAACAGAGAGTAAGGGAAATGAGCTTACATCAGCTAAATTACAGGACAAGCAATATGTCTCATCAGTGGATAAAGCTTCATTTTCAGAAGGCTCTAAAAATAAAACACATAAGCAAGGGAGCTCACAGAATCGGTTGGAGACCTTGCATACTTCCAGGTTGTTAGAGCCCTCCAAGTCACCTGATGGGATAAGAAATGAAAGTAGAGAATCCGAGATATCAAAGAGAAAAACCGCAGAGCAGCACAGCTTTGGAATCTGTAAGGAAAAGAGGGCTAGAATAGAAGATGATCAGTCAACCCGGAACATATCATCTAGCAGCCCACCAGAGAAAGAACAGCCTCCAAGAGAGGAACCCAGGGTTCCACCTCTCAAGGTATAGTATTAAAAAAAAAAAAAAAAGCAATTCCATAGATAGGCGTTTCCTATTTAGATACTTAAATTTTAAAAAATAAAGAGGTTTTCTTCCTTCCAGGTTTTATGTAGCAGTTTATAATCTAATACTCCCAGCACCTGTTTAATATGAAATAATTATTTTTAAGACGGGGCAGTGAGTTCAGATGACAAGTTACGTGTGTATATTTAGACCTTAGCATTTAAGGAAAAAGAAGTGAGGAGCGAGAACGGCCTGGAGGAGCTCACAGGCCACCAAGATACAGGATCTTTGGGGGATTCCAAAGTATAGGACAGAGGCAGACATAAACTTGGGAAAATTTGAAAGATAATTTAGTGTCCTGTAAAAAATTTACTCAGACTAGAGAAAAAGTAGTCATAAGTCAGAAGCATGCACTGAAGAGATGAAAGTGTATATTTTTCATTCACTCATGTTTCTAACAAACATTGAACATTACCATTGCCTAGCAGAGAGCACCTAGCTAATGGAAGAGCCTCGTTAAATATTTTTTGAATAAATCAATGAAATTGTTTTGTAAACCCTGAGGGAAAATGCTGTAGATATATAGGTGTACAAATCCTATTTTTTAATTTCCAGGGTAGTAAATGGAATTTAACTTCAGAAAATAATAAAGCCTGTAGACAAACATTCCTATTTATATATTTTCTTTTGATCCCAGGTGGATTTTAACTCTCAGAAAACAAACCTTTCAGATAAATTGGCTCTGCCTAAGTAAACTGAAAATTAAAGTTAATTCAGAAGAAGCTCTCTGTTTAATAAAAAGAAAAATTCTTCCCACTATAGTTTATATTTATTTGGTGTTTTTATCTCAGTCCATTTATATTGTCCTACACTTAAATGGATTATTCCATCATAGGATTGGTCTAGAATTACAAACATATTCAAGCTTCTTCATCTCTTTTTGCCTTTATTTTGGTCTGCTGTGACATCAACTTTTCGTACATGACTCGTGATCTCCATAAGGTTAACTTTAAGAGTGTTTTGTTATTCTGTTTAGTCAAGTCCCTACTGCATAAGATTCTAGAGATGTAAAAGATGAACAGTAAGCTCCAATGAAAACCCTGCTATGCATTTTAATTTCTGAAGCAAGGGAAAGAAAAATATAAGCATGCTTTTCATAGGAAATATTTTTAAACATACTAGTCTAATTTTTTTGGACAAAAGCTTATTTTCAAAGTGATATATACACTTTATGTAACGATAGATAAATAGATACTACAAGTATATTTGATGTTTGTTTGAGCTCTTGCTTAAGTATATCTAGGCTTCATTTTTTAAATGTTTTAAATTTTTTAACCAAGGGAAGCCTTTAAAAGAAAAAAAATTGAATCGCCTCTCTAAATTCATCTTTTCTTTGGAGCTTTTGGAGTAGAAGAGAGACATCACAAGTTTGCAAATGAAAAATGAGATAGCTCAGGAAGGCAATTCCATCTACCAGGGTTCCAAAGCATAATTTCAAATTGATACGATCTTATAGTATGTGTCAAGTGTTTATAATGTAAATATACATATGTTAAGAAGAGAGGTATAAGTTTTCTAGGAAAAGCTTTTTCTGGAGGGAAGAAAAAGGAAGCGTAGTACTGAATGGAGAGCCTGAAGATTCTCTTTGTCACTCACTAGACTGGGCAGTCTACTTTACCTCGCTGGGTCAGTTTTTTTCAAATGTAAAACAAGGGGCTTTAGATCCCTTTCAGCTCTACAAATCTGTGACTCTAAGAATGTTCTTAGCGACTAGAGTATCACAGGCATTGCTATGGGATGTTGGTTGTTAGGTCTCGTGCCTCATGAATTTGGTGATATCTGCCAGTCTCTTAATTAGCATGAGTAGGTGAACAGTGTGGATTGGGACATTTATGAAATTCAGCAAGTTATGGATTACCAATACCAAAAGAAACTACCCAACCCATTCTTTATTTTAGAGTCAGAAAACCAGAGTTGCCTTTGCCTTTATGAAAACATAATGATAATAAAATCCGTTTGGAAAGCAGAGCACTCTCACAAATATAATCTTATTCCATCTTTATAACAGCTCTGTGAAGGAAATAGACCAGAAATAACTAGTCTCATTTTACAACTGAGTTTACAAACTCTTATTGTAGGCTTATTATACATGTATAAGACAGAGTACTAGGTGGTATGGGAGTACATAAAACCATAGAGTCGGGCTTCGGGAGGTTATTGGAGAAACTGAAGTACACAGTGATTTGCCTAGGATCACAGATTTCCTTTGCTAAAGCCAGGATGAGAATTCTAGTCTCTTGGCCCCTTGGCTAGGGCTATTTTCTTTGTGTCAAATTAAGACAGATAAACTCAAGTAGAGATAAGGTCCCAGTTTTTCATGCCAGCAAGGAAGATAATTTAAAAGCTAACTATCTCTAAGTCATTTTAGCTAACTTCATTTTAAGAAGCATGAATTTTGTTTCCATTTATATGAGGCATTAAGAAGATGTTTCAGGGGCTGGCCCAGTGGCACAGCGGTTTAGTCCGTGCTTGGCAGCCCGAGGTTCGCCGGTTCAGATCCCGGGCACCTGCCGACGCACTGCTTGTCAGCCATGCTGTGGCGGCGTCCCATATAAAGTGGAGGAAGATGGGCACGGATGTTAGCCCAGGGCCAGTCTTCCTCAGCAAAAAGAGGAGGATTAGCTACGGATGTTAGCTCAGGGCTAGTATTCCTCACAAAAAAAAAAAAAAAAAAAAAAAAGATGTTTCATTTCCATGCCAAATGAAGTCACCGGTTGATGTTTTTATAGATAAAAAACAGATAAAAATTTTTAATTTTCACATTTATGTTGCATTTATTGTTGCTTTATACCCTAAAGGCCCATTCAGGGATTTAGGTGTAGTTAATGCCACACTGCGAGAGAAGGCAGCTACTCTCCTCCCTTGCATTTTCAGGTTCCACATGCCTCCTCTGTGATCATGTACCAAGTGCTTTATCTCTCCATTCTCCCCTTCTTGTAGATCCAGCTTTCCAAAATTGGGCCACCTTTTATCATCAAGAGCCAACCAGTCTCCAAACCAGAGTCCCGAGCATCCCCCAGCACATCCGTCAGTGGTGGGAGGAACACGGGAGCCAGGACCCTCGCGGATATCAAGGCCCGAGCCCAGCAAGCAAGGGCCCAACGAGAGGCGGCGGCTGCAGCTGCTGTAGCCGCGGCTGCCAGCATCGTCTCTGGAGCCATGGGGAGCCCAGGAGAGGGTGGAAAGGCAAGAACCCTGGCACATATCAAAGAACAGACAAAGGCGAAGCTCTTTGCAAAGCATCAAGCCAGAGCCCACCTCTTCCAGAACACTAAAGAGACCCGGTTGCCTCCGCTTGGCTCAAAGGAAGGGACTCCAAGCTTAGAAGTCTCTTCTACTCCCGAAACAAAAATTGAAGGTTCAACTGGTGTCATTATTGTCAATCCAAACTGTAGATCTCCTAGCAACAAGTCTGCGCACCTCCGGGAGACCACCACTGTATTACAGCAGTCTCTTAACCTGACGAAACTTCCAGAAACTGCCACTGACTTATCTGTGCATAGTTCTGATGAAAATATACCTGTGTCACATTTATCTGAGAAAATTGTTTCATCTACCTCTTCTGAAAATAGCAGTGTGCCCATGCTTTTTAATAGAAATTCTGTCCCCGTGTCTGTTTGCAGCACTGCTATGTCGGGAGCAATTAAAGAACATCCCTTTGTGAGTTCTGTTGATAAATCCTCTGTTCTAATGTCTGTTGACAGTGTAAACACTACAATTTCTGCTTGTAATATAAGCATGTTAAAAACCATCCAGGGAACTGACACTCCATGCATAGCCATTATACCAAAATGTATTGAAGGCACTCCTCTTCCCACCACTACGGAGGACTCCAGCTTATCAAGCTCCGTGGAAGACAAGCAGTTGCTAATAGCAAGCAGCAGTGCTAGTAATTTAGTCTCCAGTCAGTACACCTCTGTGCCAACTCCCTCCATTGGAAATAACTTGCCAAACCATCTCTCCACTAGCTCTGTCTTGATTCCCCCAATGGGAATTAACAACAGATTTCCTTCTGAGAAGATAGCCATGCCTGGGAGTGACGAACAGGCCACCGTATCTGTAGGTACCACTGTGAGAGCAGCCCTCAGCTGCAGGGATTCAGCAGCAGTCACAGACACTCTGGTTGCACGCCCACCTGTCGCAATGTTTACTGGAAGCATGCTAACAATAAACTCTTATGATAGTCCTCCCAAGTTAAGTGCTGAAAGCTTGGACAAAAATTCAGGGCCTCGAAACAGGGCAGACAATTCTGGAAAACCTCAGCAACCTCCAGGGGGCTTTGCACCAGCAGCCATAAACAGATCAATTCCCTGTAAAGTCATCGTTGACCACAGCACCACGCTGACCTCCACTTTGTCTCTGACTGTCTCCATTGAAAGTGCAGAAGCCAACTTGGACCTCCAGAGCAGATCAGTGAGGACAGAGGCATCCATACAGCCCCTAGCATGTCCTCAGGTGTCTGTTATTAGCAGGCCTGAGCCAGTTGCAAATGAAGGCGTAGATCACGGTCCTAGTTTCCTTGCTGGTTCTGCAGCAAAACAAGACTGTAAAACGATTCAGTCTGCCTGCACAAGTCTCCGAGAAGTACCCCTTGTTGTTCCAGATAAATTAAATGAGGTGACTGCTCCTAGTAATAGCTTTGCTGAGCAGGCACGTGGCCCAGTCACTTTCAAAAGTGAAGCAGACACAACCTGTAGCAATCAATATAACCCAAGCACCCGGATTTGCTGGAATGATGATGGGATAAGGAGCACGGGACAGACTCTAGTTAGTCACTCCGGTTCAAGTAAACAGAAAGACTATCTAGAGCAGGGCTGTCCAAAGGCTATCAAAACCGAACACGCCAGCTACTCGCACATGTCGGAACTTCACCCTAGGAATCTCATAGCAAATGTCACTCTCCCTGTGAAGTCTGAACCTCATGAAGTGGACAAGGGCTTTAGAATGGACACTGAAGACTTCCCTGGCCCTGAGCTTCCTCCTCCGGCCGCAGAGGCAGCCCCTAGTATGCAACAGGCACAGAATGTGAAGGCTCCCACCTCTGGTCCCATGGAAGAGGCAATTTCCTTGTCTACAGACACCCTGAAGAGAGTTCCCAGTGCAGGGAGCTCAAGCTGTCGTCTGTCATCTGTGGAGGCTAACAATCCCCTGGTGACACAGTTACTACAGGGTAACCTGCCTTTGGAAAAAGTGTTGCCACAGCCCAGATTGGGAGCCAAGCTCGAAATTAACAGGCTTCCTCTGCCTCTTCAAACTACCTCAGTGGGTAAAACAGCACCTGAGAGGAGCATTGCTGAAATGCCGTCCAGCTCTCCAAACCCCGACGGGAAGGGCTACTTGGCAGGGACTCTTGCACCACTACAAATGAGAAAGCGAGAGAATCACCCCAAAAAGAGAGTAGCCAGGACTGTGGGGGAACACACTCAAGTTAAATGTGAGCCAGGGAAATTGTTGGGGGACCCAGATGTGAAAGGGGTGCCTTGTGGCATCAACTCAGGCATGAATCAGCTGGGACACAGCCAGCCGTTTAAGCAAGAGTGGCTGAACAAGCACTCCATGCAGAACAGAGTTGTTCACAGCCCTGAGGTCAAACAGCAAAAGCGGCTGCTCCCCTCCTGTAGCTTCCAGCAGAACCTATTTCATGTTGACAAGAATGGCGGCTTCCACCCCGACGCCGGTACCTCACACAGACAGCAGTTTTACCAAATGCCTATGGCGGCCAGGGGCCCCATTTCTACTGCAGCTCTGTCACAGGCCCCCACCAAGCCCCCAGTGGGCTGTAACGCATTTGCCTTCAGTCGGCATCTTGAACAAAAGGGATTGGGAGAAGCTGGCCTTTCTTCAGCACCTCACCAGCTAAGGCTAGCCAATATGTTATCCCCCAGCATGCCCATTAAAGAAGGTGATGACGTGGGAGGGGGTGCACACGCAATGCCAAACAAAGCACTGGTGCATCCCCCACCCCCTCCACCTCCGCCCCCTCCACCCTTGGCCTTGCCCCCGCCTCCCCCACCACCACCTCCACTACCTCCACCTCTTTCTAATACAGAAGTCCCATCTGATCAGAAACAACCACCAGTTACCATGGAAACCACTAAGAGACTTAGTTGGCCACAGTCCACGGGCATATGTAGCAATATAAAATCGGAACCTCTTTCTTTTGAGGAAGGTTTAAGCAGCAGCTGTGAACTGGGCATGAAACAAGTTTCCTATGACCAGAATGAAATGAAAGAACAGTTAAAAGCATTTGCGCTAAAAAATGCAGATTTCTCTTCCTATTTGCTTTCTGAGCCACAAAAGCCTTTTACCCAATTAGCTGCTCAGAAAATGCAGGTGCAGCAACAGCAGCAGCTCTGTGGAAATTATCCAACAATACACTTTGGTAGCACGAGCTTCAAAAGGGCAGCCTCTGCCATTGAAAAGTCCATCGGGATTTTGGGAAGTGGCTCCAGTGCTGCTGCAGGCCTGCCTGGTCAGAACGCTCAGATGCCCGTTCAGAACTTTGCCGACAGCAGCAACAAGGATGAATTGGAACTGAAATGCTCTTGCCGGCTGAAAGCCATGATTGTGTGCAAAGGCTGTGGGGCCTTCTGCCATGACGACTGCATAGGTCCTTCGAAACTCTGTGTAGCTTGCCTTGTTGTGCGATAAGAGCTGAATGAAAGATGCAGTATCCCTTTTCAACACGGAAAAGCCTAACGGCATCGGCAACAACAAATTGAATAACTCAGTGGTTTATATCATGCTAATTTATTTTACTTTGGAACAGATTATCTTTTCTCTATGGGATTATTATTTTCTTGCATTTCTCGCAAAGGGGAGGTCGCATCCCACCCGAGTGGCTCAGCAGCATGTCTCTGACATAGTTAGTTGCCATTCCCAGCTTTGGAACATTTCTGTGTGTACACAGGGCACTACCCATTTTTTTTTTTAAATACAGGTTTAGATAGGAAAAAGACATTCTTAAATACGTAATACTAACCAGAAATGCGGATGTAGACAGGATGGTAAACGTAAGGTGGTTGTGCATCCTTCTGTAGAGTCACCATTACAGCAGGGGTTTGCACAGTGGACTCTCTGGACCTACCTTCACCACAGTGAATAAGTCATTTGGAAAGGGGAATCTGATTTATATGTGTGATTCCTTGTGTTTACTCATATCACAAAAGATCCATTAAAGGAGGTACGCTGTTAATGAACTCCACTGTCCTTATTCTCTTTCCTCCCTCTTTACTCTTTTCAGAGACTGGGGGACTATCTGGATCTGCCTTGGACACTGTACACACTGTAGTGAAATGTGTCTTATACCTGAAATTGCAGTGTGGGCCTCATGCCCACTCATCTGCCTTGAGCCCTTTGACACCTGATACAGTAAGATCAGTTGGCCAGTGGAGAGCCATAGGCCCGGAGGAATTCAGAGCTTCGTGTGTAGCTTTTAAGAACAAGTATGAAAAAAAAAATGCCCTAAAAGTCAAAGCAAACAAGGAAAACGCTGTGTATGCAAACACATATAAATGGGTTGATAATGTAAATATCGGTCCCTTCTGTTCACTCTAATGCAATTACCAGATATTAAAACATGGGGAAAAATAATTGTAGCCCTTTATTGATGACACCAGTGCATTCTGGCTTCTGACTTTGCAGAAATTGGCCACCCCTCTTTTAAAGTGTCATTGATGATAAAAGGGACTGTGAAAGGCTGAAGTGTTTTTTCTGAACAATTTTTTTTCTCATGTTCACGATCTATAAAGTTGACTCTGAAATAGCCCTTATTTTAAAACTTGTTCCAGGTTTTGCATGTTTTGTTTTTATTCCCCTCAGGTGAATTCAGTGCATTCTTCATATTTGGGGGAGTGGAACTGCTTTTGAAAAAGGGATACTGCATCTTACAGATATTGTCAGTGTTTATCAAGTAAAGTCTGAGTGTTGAGTATTTGAGCTACATTCCATATACTTTGACCACCCTCATGTCAGAGAACAGCTATAGTTCAGGAGGCTCTGTTCCCTAAAGCAAGTTCAAAAGCACATGCACGTTGTGGGAAGATGAAAGACAACAAAAACCATGCCCATTTAACTTCAGATTACAGAGCACAAAATGTGGAGTGCCATTAAGCCAGTGATTGTGACTGTAGAATCAAAGAACAAACAAACATGGGGGGAAAACATCATCAGTATCTGGGGTAAGAATGACGGATCTTTTCGCATGGGATTATCCTAATCAATGCAAACTTTTGACATTCCCTTAAAATACGTCTTAAAAATTAACTGGAATGAGCCGAAATTACATTCCCGGGGGGAAAAAAAAAACCTTGTGATTTTTTATAGTAATTAACCATGGTATATGTTTTTATTTTCTCCATATTTATTATTGTGATGTTGCCAAATTTTGTTAGCTGATAGAGACGTCATTTTTATTAACAAATTGCTGACGGTGAAAGATAATTTATCTTAAAAGCAAAGAAGGGCCTGCCTCTGTGGCCGCGATGGGGTGCGGCCGCGATGGGGTGCTTCAGTCCTGTCACTTCTGTTTTTCGTATTAAAATTAACAAAAATAACGACTGAGAAAATTAGCAATGCACTTAACCAGCCCTTCCCAAGGAATGCAGCATAAGTTCCAGTGGATCCTAAGTTCACTCTGCGCTCGGTTGTGTTTGGGTGGCATCCTCGTCAGTGGTGTCTCTATGGTCTGCTTGGCTCTGATATTGTCTTGGTTCAGAAGAGCATGCTCTGTTCTCACAGAGGGGCACCCCTAAAATGCAGACGCTTGCATGCCAACTCCTTCTTCCAGATTCAGTTGCCGCTCTACCAGTGTCAGATACTGCCTACACCAGCAGATTCAAAACTACCACATCAGTAACTGACATGGTGTTGAAAGAGACTCCAGTCTACAAAACCTTTGCACTCTGTATATGAGGTCCAAAAGAGGCTGATGTGACGCTGAGCTCATTGTCAGTTCCATCACTGTGGAACACTGCCTGCAAATTACTTACTAGGAATAACGAGAAGTGTCCTTCTGTAGGTTTTGATTTTTCACGGAATAGGTTTGGAGAATCACCTGTTGATCATGCATGGATTCTACCACCCAGGTCCAAAGAGCAGGGTTTTTCTCTGCCCTTGCTCTTTCTTGCCCCAGTTTAAATTCCTAGTGTTTGCATATGGTTTATATTACTGAAAAAATTAATGTCTTTGGGTTAAACAATAATGGAAAGAAATTTGAAGTAAAATGTGGGTCAGATATTTTACGTGTCCATTTAATATATATACAAAAGCCAGTATATTTGGATTAGGTGAGTAGGTTGTTAGTTTCCTGAT
The DNA here is from genome assembly GCA_031878705.1 of Tapirus indicus. Taxonomy (NCBI): domain Eukaryota; kingdom Metazoa; phylum Chordata; class Mammalia; order Perissodactyla; family Tapiridae; genus Tapirus; species Tapirus indicus. The sequence goes on along the minus strand of CM062917.1, from coordinate 39,185,948 downwards.
TTCCACAGGTGTCTGCCTATGTGCAAATGGGAGTATGTTATTTACTACATGGTTATTGTGTAATGTGCAAATTTTAGTGTGTGCGTTATCCTGATTATTGGACACTATGCTATCCCTATCAGGAATAGAACTTGCACATGTAACATGTAATTTTTTTTTTTTTTTTTATCACAAAGGATGTATTTCCCTAAGTAGCACTTTTGGAGCAGGGGAAGGAAGAAAACTGCTATTCCCTAATCCCCCTCCTATATGATATGCATATGCCTGAGGTGTATAAAGACATTTAGGTAGTTAATGGGCATGTTAATAAGAACGTTCTGATGCAAATTCATTTTCAAAATGAAAATATTTTTTCCTTCCCCAAAGTGAGAATAGCAGAAATGTTGGTGAACTGAGCACCATAGTTATATATAATATTTCCCTGCTAAGGTCTAGTTTGAAGAAAAGAAAACTTGAAAACAAACCTATGAGGTTGAGCCTAGTTGCTATAAAGACTTTGTGGTGGTGTGTGTTTCTGGGATGAGCTCTAGACGGTTTGGTTGACTTCTAGACCTTGGATGTTCTTACTCGTTCAAAATAAACCTACAAAAACAGGCTGGTGCATATGGTGCTTCATAACGCTGTCGAGAGTAAGAATCTGTGATGCTGCAGCCCCACTTCCTTTACAAACACTCGCACAATTTCAAAGAGGAAGTTACTGTGGCCTTCTTTTCCCAGTTCCTCCTTGGTCTGGTGAAGTCCTGGGTTACAGAAGCTGAAGCCCAGTATAGGGTTGCATCATCTCTCTGGTGTGGAGGCCGAGCACCGCACGAACACCTGGTGGGAACAAGCCCGCCGAACCTGCAGAGCCCAGAGTCACTGTCCATCTGTGTTTCTAGAGAACAATGTGAAGAGTCCTAGAAAAGGAACTTATCAGACTGTCAGGGGCCTAAGTAGCCAAAATGTCACTAAGTACAAAAGTCTTGTCGTCTTCAGTCCTCATGCTTTGTCACTGTAAAGCGAACAAAAAGCATTTTTACTATAATTTAAAGGAGCTGCTTTTTTATAGCACATACTATTTCGCTTTGTACTATATTTGATAGTTGCAGAAAGTTTTAGACTGTAGAAGAACTTTGTTGTATTTGTACTGTTCATGAGTGTTTCAAAGGAAGTGCTTTACTTGGTTGCCATAATTTTCCTGTACTGCTGTATTTCCCCCCCTGCTTCCTGGAAACCTAATCCAATTCATATTTTCAGTACAGCTTTCTTTTTTAATGTGTGTTTGTATATACTTTTTTTTTTTTTTTTGGTCAGTATTCTGAATGTTTACATCTGTTTGACATTAGCCATTTAATGCCTTTTTTTTAAGGCAGGATTACTCCTACAGTGTAACAGCAAAATGTGAAATCAACCCAAACATAACACGCACGACAAACGCAGATAGGGGGCGAAGGCCCGGGACCTGCATAGACGTTTTATATCAGCATACAGAAAAATAAAACCCTCCTTCAGTCCTCTACCAAAGAATATATTATTCCCACAGGAAAAACTCAGAAAAGGTGTGTAAAATCCTCAGAAGGGGGAGCAGTTGATTCAATAAGACTGCTACAATTTAATACTGTTATGCTTGCTTTGATACCTGACTAAATGTGACTGAGTGCAACAAGCATTTAAAAAATTTTTAGACAGTGTTTTGTTTGGAATTCAGGGATCATGCATTCTTTAATGGTGCTGTTTGTTTCTTATTTCTTCTTTTCTACAAAGAAAAAAAAACGTTGCCTACAAAAGTGACTGCTCACGATACCATAAGTTAAATGAAATGAAATGTTTGTCTCTTCGTTTCTCTGTTCTTCCCTTTCTCAAAGTAACAATTGGAGTTTCAATATTAAAATATTCTGGAGAAAATAAAGAAATTAAACATTAAATAATTGTCATTTTTAATCTTTTATGAAATGAGGTAGTAAATATATATACATGAACTGTACTAATAAATAACTTTGAAAATTTTAATTAAGAAAAAATTTATAGGGAAAACAAACCGTATGCTGTTAAATTATCTACCCTTTTTTTTGGTATGGTGAATTGTCAATGTATGATTATAATTATTGTTAAAACAGAAAAAGCCAAAACTGAAATCTCTTTGAAATTAACTGTATCTGCTATACTCATCGTTTAAAAATATATTTGGATCTTGTTTTCATAAAGATCTTGTTAATTCTTTATCCCAAAAGACATTCAGGTCAAACAAATTGTTACTACCATATTTAATTTTAACTTTCAAAATGAATGAACTTTCAAAATTATTTTCTAAAAGAATTGCTCTGGTTAATTTTTTTTTTATCTTGCATTAAATATTACAGCTAGAGCTATTGGAATAAAATGCTGTAAACCATTAGAACAAAATTGCCTGTTATATTTACAATGGTTAAAAAAATATGCATATCTTTACAGTAAGATGAATTGGAAAGCATTAAGCATAATTGGCTATTAAATCTGAGTTCAACTGTTTTCATCTACATGGAAGATGCTGTCTTTAGCCACCAGATGGCGAAAGAGGATGTTTACTTTTGAAGGGAAGAAAGCCAAACATGTTTCTTCCTCCTCCAAAAAGTAAAGTAAATGATTATAATAGTAAAGACCAACTTATCCAAGTATGTCAGTGGAAGATAGATACTTCAAAGTTTCGTTAAATTATTTTCACTACAGTGATGACATTCCTTTTTTGTCCTATATTTTCTGTTAAAATATTTTCAAAATGCTTTCTTAATTTTATTTAGAGTTGCAGAATTTATTTTTATTGTTTTCCTTGAATTACTCCACAGGTATCATCTTGTCCAAAATTCGTCAGAGAAAATCGAACAGTCCAGCATTCTTTAAGCTGACATTTATTGAAACTGATCTTCATGCTTTATGTTTTAATTAATTTTCATAAAATGGGTACAATTATATAATTTTTATGTAAATATTCCCTTCTCAATACATTAATGTGGCCTAATTTGAGTAACAATTGCTCTTAGGATCTAAAGTACTGTATTTATTTGTATCCATCATAGTCCTTATCTGAGAACTAATGATTTATCTGGTGATTCATTAATTTTTACAAAAATATTTCACTGTAACCAAAGGTCAGTACATTATTTCTAAAGAACCTAGCCAGGAGAATAGTTGATACAAGAGTGTTGGGCTTCTTTCTGCAGAATACAATTGAACAGAAATCCTAGAAAATATTTCTCCATAAAATTATTTCAAGACCTTAGTTATAGTTTGCCTAGACTTAACATTTCAAGTTCAGAGCACACACAGTTATCCAGTGATATGCAGAAAAGAAAAGTTGGAATAATCCAATGTCACAATTAATCTGGAAGTCAAAATTGAGCAGCGAACCCAGTTCTCTTCCCTACGGAACTTTTATTCAAGTTGTCAATGCAATTAATCACCATAGTCTCACTAATTGGTGGAAGGTCACCTGATTTACAAAGCAAAATTTGGATTTTTTGCCATTTTATTTAAAATACAGTTTTATTTCAAGCTTTTCAGCTATATTAAATAATATCCCATCATGATACCTGACTATAAGTACAGCTGATATTTAAAATTTTTAGCAATCCTGCAAGGCATTGACCAATTCAAACATGCTAGACAAATCAGATGGCCCTATTACAAAAACCAAAGAAGATTGGCTGAATATCAGTTCTGTGAACAAAGGAGCTTTCTGAATTTGCTTTTATCACTAGTTAGGATTTATACTTAGTATATCCATTGCACTTGTGGGAGTTTGTTTCAGAGATACTTAAGCTAAAATTTTCATTTGTATATTTATATATTTTTTAAAGAAATCGTTAGAGATGGTTCAAAGGTGAGCTCTAACCCAAACACAATGAAATGTCCAGGAGTTTCCCCATTTTTCTTTTTCCAAGCACACTCTTCTGTGGACTCTCCCCACAAATAGCAACTTGACCAATGGGCGGGAGCAGTAGCTGCTCTAACAGAAGTTCCTGGACACTTGAGGTCACATAAGATCCATCTCATTTTCTGTGGGCTTATCACAAAGACTTGATTACTTACTATAACCTCTTGAAAAGAGGTTTCACCTTTGATCCAAACTTATATCTCTAGTTTCAAATTGTGGTTTTATTTCAGGAAAACATTGTGTTCCAAATACTCATTCTTCAATGACGAGGGACTTCAGAGAAGTGCAGAACTATGGTTCTATTTTCCTTGATTCATTTGGCTTTCAGCATCCAGTTCTGGGATGCCGTAACATCTTCCAGATAGAGGAAAGCATGGTTGGCCTCAGTGACTTTGGGAACCACATGAGCTTTTCCTGGATGTTCTTTCCCTGTATAGAAACCACAACATTTATGCGTGTCCATTTATATAGAAATAAAAAACATGATTTCTTACTGTAATATAAAACTCATTTGCCAATCAGTGTAAATGTCAAAATGAGGAAGCGAAAGGCTTGGTGTGTGAGTAGGGCAGTTCTCCAAGATGGCTTCTAAGCCAAAACCACTGACACATTTTCTACCTCTTCTTCCTTTAACACGGGGGCTCAATGTAGATTTTTTTTTTAGTACTACACATTTTTTGGTACAATAATCTTAATACCTCCAGGGGCAAAAAAGGCTATGGGAAATGAGTTGACATCTTAAAAAGAAACATTTAACAATTCAAAACATTTTTTGAAACTACATTTAGAGTAGGAGTCTGTGGATAATTTATTACCTCTAATGTTCAAACACCTAATTCCCTCACTGCTGGAGGGCCAGTTCAGAGCATATCACACATTCTTGACCGTGAGAAGGACAGTGTGAGATTGGTAGCATCTAGTTTCTTTCCTTTTTTTCACATTTTGACATTGGAAAGTTACTTTTTTGTCCAAAAAGCTTTGCTTGACAAAAACTGGGAATAATCGAGGACAACTACCCATTACAATGCCAGTTTTTAAATTTTGATTCAGTAATAAATCATTTCCAAGTCTTTAGCCTTCATGATATGCATATGAAGATTTTATAAGTTCATATAAATAAATCTTTAGTATAGTACATCAATTATGGCAATTTCCCAGAGTTGTTCCAAAAATGCAGGTGGTTTTTATTTTAAAATACTAACTGATAATACATGTGAAGTGCTATAGACTGAGTGCTGCAAGGCATTTCATAGGTATTATCACATTTATCCTTAGAAAAATCCTATTAGGTAGGCGCTGTGATTACATCCATGTAGTAAATGAGGAACCTGAGGCTGAGAGAGTTTAAAGAAAAGAATACACAGCTAAGATCTGGGGTATGAAAGATGCTTTCTCAGACACCAACGCCCATCCTCTTATTTGCTACAAGATTCAGTGGTTGTTACACAGACTGCTAGGTACTGGGGCTTCTGAGAAAAATTAGAGGGTCCCGAACCTTGAAGAAAATTGTAGGCTAATGGGAAAGATGATAAAATGATTTTAATGTAACAAGAGTATACCAAGACATGTACAAGGTGCAGTGGGGCAGAGAGCAACCAAGTGGGTGAAACCATTTAGGATTGCCACTGGATGAGAATGAAACCTGCAGAGGAGCATCCATTGCCCACACTTAGCATGGTTTCAGGGCAGTCCCACTGGAGACAGGGCATGCTCTTCCTCCCTGTCAGCATCCCAATCATTTCCCTTGAAATGAACATGAATGATAGCTGTTACCACACAGAGAAGCCAGTTGGGTAGCACCCAGTGGCCCCAGCCCCCCTGTCTGTTACCATGTCCCAGCTATAGGAGCATGACTTTGGGTTATTCACATTCCTATTCCATGTCTGACTCACCATCTCCCCCATAGGACAAAGCCATCTTTTATCACCTTTTTCTTACAAATATTTCTCTTAAAGCCATCTGGCAAGTTAATATTTTAATAAGTAATTATTTGAAGATGTGTCAAACATAATAAATTTATTTATAAGGTTAGATTGTGTGAGAAATTGCATTTTTCTATTTCCAAAAAGAGATGCTTTAACTTCCCTTTCTACTTAAGGAGAGTGTGTCATCTCACTGAATATACACAGTTTACTCTTTGACCCTCCAAACTTGTAAGGGGATTCTAACAACTGGGGGCACTTTAGGTGCCAAGATTCATCCAACATTCAATGAGCAAACATTTTTCTGATGACCACTTCTATGCAAGGTGCAGTATTTCAGGGGCTAAAAGGTTTTGCTGATGATTTGATTCTTCAAGAAAAAGAAAGTTAACAAATACTTCTTTAGTGTGTTGTTCTTCAACATTGTACCATGAAACACTGTCATAAGATGGAAGGGATCTTTTCAGAAAATGTCATTCGAACATACCTTTCCAGGAAACATTCTATTTCCTAGAACAGCTTGGGTGTAGATGGGAGGAATAATCAAGGGAATGGAAGTTTTGGAAAGATAAATCTCCTTTGAGTCGTAATTTAATTTCTTGACTACTTTAGGTTCAGAGTCAAAATATTTAGGCAATATAGTATGAGAAGCAAAATACTTTTCCACATCTTCTATTGAAGGAATTATACTTTCTCACTTAAAATAGAAAAATAAAAAGAAAGAAAAACTCCTTTGTATGGAGGATGGTTTGTCACCAAATTTGGCTCATCTGGAGAAAACAGTACAGACGGTCTAACGTCCTTCAGGATTGTGGTTTTGCGTCCTGAATGATTTACCAGAGAAAGTAAATCAGCATCTACTCATTTCATTTTGGGTTCCATTTTTGTAGTAATAGGTAGCAATGTGCGTTAACATTCTTTTGTCACTAGATCTAGGCAGGAAAAGGAATGTTATTTTCTAGCTAAATTAGAGATTATTTTTTCTATAGTTTTACATTCAAATTAACGAGAGGATGCTTAAAAAATACCTTTGCGGGGCCGGCCCGGTGGCGCAGCGGTTTAGTCCGCGCTTGGCAGCCCGGGGTTCGCTGGTTCGGATCCCGGGCGCCCACCGACGCACTGGCTGTCAGCCAGGCCGTGGCGGTGTCCCATATAAAGTGGAGGAAGATGGGCACGGATGTTAGCCCAGGGCCAGTCTTCCTCAGCAAAAAGAGGAGGATTAGCAATGGATGTTAGCTCAGAGCTGGTCTTCCTCACCAAAAAAAAAAACACAAAAATACCTTTGTAAGCTTAATAAAATTTGGGATGACGACTTCGAAAACTCTTTGGTTGAGATTTAGTAAATCATTTCTTTTTTTTTTTAAGTGAATATCAAACTAATTTATCAGAAAGGAAAAACTGGGCTCTGCAATTGGCTATTCTTACACATGGTCATTTATTAAAATATTGTCACAGAGGATATTTCTGTGTATAATTTGCCTGTGAGGGTGGATATTTAAAATGCACTTCAGCACATAGATTTGACCTGTTCTTATGGTTTGCAGTTGGCTCATATAAATATTAGCAAGAATGAATGATAACTTTAATAATGGGAAATCTGATTTCCTGACCCATAGTTCAGCAAATAGATTTATGCAAATCTGAAGAGGTTAGCTCCTGCATGGGAAGCAAATGTCTCCCTGGACTGTGCACGATATGGATTTCTACATTCCTTTTTGATCATTTCCTGACTTATAGTTTATAGTTAATAAAAAACTATTATTCTTTTATAGTGAGCCTCATATGTGTGACTGGACTGAAACCTACTGAAGACCAGGTATAATAACTCATCTATTTTGGTATCCTTAGCAGCTCCCATCATACATAACATAGGATAGTCCATTCAAGCACACAACAGTGTTTATATTATTGGCTTTCTCTGTGTCTGGCTCTGTCATGGCTGCTATAAGTACCGCAATGAAGAAACAGTCAAAAATCCCTGAGTTTTTATTCTCATGGAGGGAGACAGGCAACAAAGAGTTAAGACAACATTATATATATCACATTTGAAAATGAAAAGGGCTATGAAGGAAAATAAAACGTGCTGAGGGCAGAGGGAGTATCGTGGTGTGGAGGTCGTACTGGGAAGTCCTCACTGAGAAAGTGCTATGGACTGAACTGTGCCCCCAACACACACACACACATGCTCGCAAGTTCATACGTTGAAGCCCTAACCCCTCAATGTGACTGTATTTGGAGATAAGGCCTATAAAGAGGTAATTAAGGCTAAATGAGGTCTTAAAGGTGAGGCCCCAATGCTATAGGATTAGTATTCTTATAAGAAAAGATACCAGAGTACTCTTGCTCACTGTTTGTCTGTGTCTCTCTCTTTCTCAATCTGCCATATAAGGACACAGTGAGAAGGTGACATCTACAAGCCAGGAAGAGATGCCTCACTAAAACCAAATCGGCCAACACCTTGATCTTGAGATTCCCAGTCTCCAGAACTGTGAGAAAGTAAATTTCTGTTGTTTAAGCCACCCGGTCACTGGTATTTTGTTGTGGTTGCCCAAGCTGACGAATACAGGTCCCATTTGAGTAGAGAGTTGAAGAAGGTGTGAGGGTGCAGGAGCATCCCGAGTGGACATCTGATGGAGAGGCCTTCAGAGTAAAAGCAAAAGCAAATGTAAGGCCCTGGGTCTCAGTATGCTGGGGTCGATAATTTACATAAAACTGTCTCTAATTCTCAGAATGGCCCTCATAGAAGTGGAGGCTCTTACACAAGGCAAAATAATGAACTTTCTAGGCCTTCCATTTATCAAAGCTCTTACAAGACAGTTGGAATCAGCTATTTCCAAAAGCCCAACTTGAGAACAAAGTGTAACTTTCCCAGTAAGTGATTCAAATCAATTGTGTTTCCTTTGCCTACGTTATTAGACTTCTAATAAAAAGTTGGATTATTTATTCACCAAGCAAGATATGAAAAGGGCCTCATGTATCATTTCATCTAGGGCCTTGCCTGCTCTAGGAGCTAAGAACATGGTATGACCCCCATTTTCAGATGAGGAAAGTAAGAGTCAAACATAGTAAGTCACCTGGAAAGGACCCTCTGTTTCCAAAGGCTGTGCCCTTCGTAAACCGTGCAGTTCTAGGCACATGTCAGCATGCATCAACTGCTCCAGAATTAGCTTCTTTGTCATAGCCCCCTTCTATCTGAGAGCAGCTGTAAATTTTAAGGAAGCTGTCAGCAGAGATATGTTTTTGTCTGGTGGAGCATTTTATTACATTTTTTTCCCAAAACCTCCGAACAATGTATACACTACCAAATGCAAAAGCTTAAAAAAAGAATCAAAAGAACAAGTAAATCCAAGATTTCCCTCTCGATAAACTCTATGATGTATAACAGCATGAGCTCTGAAGTATTCCTTTGCCGTTGTAAGTAGCATGGGGAAGAGACAAACCAGTAACAATACAATAACTCCTTATCGAACTAGGAAGACACTTCATCTGCCTACCTATACCTGCACCTTTCTTCATAGAGCCTGGCAGAGTACCAAAGCTGAATAAACACAAGTCACAGCACCAGAAAGACTTGTCTGAATTCAGATTTTGATGTTGACAAACAATGTAACCTGCCTTAATTTACTTGACCCATCTGAACCTTTGAACTTATTCATAAATATGGAATTATGGTAACCTAGCAAGATTGTTGTGAGGGACAACGATACATGGAAACCACGTAGCATAATATTTGTTGCATATTGATCTCTTGTATTCAAAGAGGATATTCTTCCCCACAGTATCTCCAAAACCTGCTTTTGAAAGTCGGAAATGGACTCCTGGTAAACACCAGCATTCCCTTGACATCACCCTAACCCTAGGATATATCATTGTTTCCATTTAATAAAGGAAGAAATGGAGACAAATGAAATGTAAATGTTTTTAAAATTTTCTGCATTTCCTATTAACCTTATTACTGAGGTCCTCTGACTATATAGTTTTATTAAGAGTGCCAGTGGTTCTGAAACTTCAGCGTGCATTTAAATGCCTCAGGTAATGTTAAAATGCAGAAGTCCGAGCCTTAACCTTGAGGTACTGATTTAGGACTGTTCCAAGTAATTCTGATCAGAGTTCTGGTCAGGAAGCTGAAAACACTTTCCAACAGGATCTCTCACTATATAAAATATTAATTTACTGCTTAACATTGGAAGGTTGAAAACCGTCAGCTACCTAGCCTTCAAAATTAGCAACAGTTGTCTATAAGAGTAAACATTAGAAAAATTGGTAAATAATTGGTAAATGCTTAACAGTAAGGAATTGGTTATGTAAATTGGTCTAGCTGTATGAGGGAATGTCATTCTACCAGTAAATATAATATTGTAAAAGGATATTTAATAACATAGGGAAATAATTTGTGCTATATTAAATGAAAAAAAACAGAAGCTTAAAGTATTATGTAAAAAAAGATCTTATTATTGTTATTGAAAAAACAACTATACATCAAAAAAAACAATATATATAGGAAGTATGTATATAAGTATATTAATAGGAAGTGACTATCAATGGTTAATTTAGGTTTGGGGATTTTGAGTAATTTTATTCTTTTCCTTTTCTGAATTCTTCAACATTTCTTCTTTGAATATATAAGACTTCTGTTTCGCAGATTTTTAAAGGTATTAAAAGTAATGGCAAATTTTAATTATTAGGAAAACAACTTATGCCAATCTACAAAGTCATCCTGAGTAATATTAAAAATTTATATTATATTCATAGAATATTGGGTGACAAGGTTTAATGTTTTATATATTTATTTTCTCATAGTTGATATACTACTTTACATTAGAGAGATGTTAGATGAATATTACCTATCAAAAGACATTTTGTTGAAAATAATGTGTTTTAGTATGCTAAACAGTAAGAGATAGGATAAAAAAATAAGAAAGTATATTCATGCAGTATATTTGTCAAATTTCTGCTGCCACCCAGTGGCTGCCCAATCTGTTTTACATATATTGTTCACCCAGCTAATTGACCAGTGAAGTTGCAATACATCATTCCTAGGTAAAATCAGCCTGCCCCGAAGAAGCAGTGATTTTCCAGCTCTAAGAATGACTAGTGAAGCCATATCAAGTAATGGAAAATTCTTTCAATAGATCAGCACTAAGATGTTTTGCGTCCACATGGGGAACTTGCCAGCACACCCTGTTTGTTCCACAAAGTCTGGAGTCTGTTTCTTGCTATAACAGAGTCTTTCTTAAGCTAAGGTCCCATGAGTCCTGTGCAAGGGACAGTTGCCACACAGTACGAATGGTTAACTCCTGTTCTTTGAATTGGACCCAGTCACCCTTAACTCTCAGAAAAGAGAAAAGCTGAGGATGAGGCCAAATTACACTTGGACATCTCTAGAGGGCAGCCAGCGGCAGTTCAGCAGGAGCAGAGCTGGACAAAAAGGGACTGGCAGGTCTGCTAACGGCTGGAGCAAGGTCCCTGGAGTATGATTTAAATGAAAATATGTAAAAGCACGAAGGAAAAACAATATCTGAACAAGTTCCAATTCCAGTGCAAAGAAATTTTAGAAAACAAGCCACATTTATAAAAACAAATGAGAAGTGTCAAGTCCAATATGTAAATTGGTGTTTGCATAGGTTTGCAAAAGCCTTGAGATACAAATGGAGAGATACACACCAAAATATTATCATTGGTTACGTGATATGGGTGAAATAAAAGGGGAAACTACCTTCCTCCCCTCTCTATTTTTTTAATTGTTACAGTGAGTGTACATAGCAATAAATATAATTTTTTAAACGTCTATGAAATATTTATTGTGAAACTAAGGAAAATATAATAAGCACTGGTCTAGTGTCTCCTTGCATTTCTTTGGGTAGAGGGAGAGAAAAACAACCTGGAATTGTCTAGAGGACTGTGAAAGTGTCGTTTTTCCCAAAGGAGACATGAATGTAAGAAAGGGTGAAGGTTGAGAAGCCTTAACACAAAGAAAGGCAATTTGGGGCCCAAATAGTAACCAGATCAAACAAATGTAAAATGGAGACATCTTCTGATTGAAAGGCCACTCACAAAGTTGAAGTCAATACTAAATCAAGTGTTTGAAAGTGCAATGTCAAAAAGTAGTTATGGAGCTAAAGGAAAATGAATAAAAAAAAGCACTTGTATGGAATAATGGCATATTTCAGTCTGAGCCACGTGACCTGCAAAGGTTGCTCTGAACAAGGCAGACTGGAAAACCCATCAGTAACTAGGAAAAGAATACTCATGACTGGTGCCTGTGGGTTATTAATTCTAAAGCATGGAAGCGGCTTTGCAGGATTTGGAGGGTGGGGCAAAAATTGGTCAGTTGTAAAGACTTTGGGTTTCAGGGTCTTTCATTCCTGCATAGATCTTTTTTGGACCAGGCTGTTATTTTAAGCTTAGAGGGATAAGCCTGATTTTCACGTGATTTTTTTTTTTTTTTTTTGTCCTAGAGCTCTTGTCTTTATGACACCCTTTTGGTTTGACTTGTTCCTGAGAGATTTTGACTTTTGGAAGCTGTGACCTCAAAGGCATGGGGAGATCTAATTTTTAGTTCTCTCTTCTTGGAGAACTAACTCCTTACAAACCTAAAAGAGGTAAACTTTTGATTGCATTTTATTGACCAATTTAGAAAAATAGTGATTTATATTGTTAAATTAAGAACATCGAAAATGACTTGGCACGTGTTTGTTTATAGTTCTGTACTGTTTGAAAATCGTTAATCAAAATGTATCTTATTAGTTTCAGAACAGTAACAGTTGAGAAACATACTACTGGTGAGACTACCAATGTTGAGTAAACAACACAGGAAATGCATTAAGACCAATTAAAGTATTTGTTTCCATGACTTTAAAGACTGAATAGTTACTGACCACCTGTATATAGTAGCCTTCCTCACTCACCTCTCTCTCTTCCATTGACCCTGCTTTATTTTCCTCCATATAATTATCATTACCAAAGACAAAGCTTGAAGTATAGCTTGAGATAAGGATAAAAGCACAGCAATCAGTTATATAACATAGATATGATGCTTTTATATTTTTCTGGTATCAGTCAGCTCAAGTATGAGATCGTTTTGCTTTTTCTTAAGACAGAAAGATGAAGGAAAGGACTCTTTTCAAATGCAAACTGTCTTCAGACAGTACTGAAATCCATTTGAGATTTGATCCATGTCACTATTACTTAATTTATATTGTGATAGTCTTAGACGTATTCTCATTTACCTTTGTAAACAAACAAATTCAGGTGTTAGCTCATTAAACTTTTTAATCTTATTTGTTTTCACTTTTAGTTCCCAACTATATCTTATAGTACAATCAATTATATTAGCTTGAACCAAAGTTCTTCTTTTTTTTAAAGCTTCAGTACATGGTTGTGTATCCTAGTTGTTAGTTTTAGTTCTCTACGTGAGCTGCCGCTACAGTATGACAACTGACAGACAGGTGGTGTGCTTCCATGACTGGGAAATGAACCTGGGCCATGGTGGTGGGAGTTCCGAATCTTAACCACTAGACCACCAGGGCTAGCTCCAAAGTTTTTAAGTATTAGTTTGTCAAGAATCAACTTGGATACTTGTTGAAAAGGTAGATTCTGGGGGTCTTCCATCAGAATTGGTGTATCAGGAATGGAACCCAAGAATTTATATGTACAATAGGCAACTCAGTTGTGACTCTGATATACATAATCTAGAGATTTAGGGTATGTGATTGTCATCTGTTTTTACTATATCCTAACATTTAGTGTAATTCTAATAATCCCTTTAGAACTTAATAATTCCTGGAGAAAAGTGAACAGTGAAAGCCATAGTATGGACACCTCTGGACAGGTAACCCTATATGGAGGGATGGTTTGTTGGATTTGTAGGACAAGTATATGGGCTAGGACTTTGCAAACATATGAAATGAGCTCATTTCACAGTTTTGCACATAGGCAAATGCTATTTTTCATTTTCCTTGCTTTTTAAATTTAGTTTCAGCTCCAGGGTTTTTGCCTCTTCCATTTTACTTTTATAATTTACTTGAATGTTCACCCCATTGGCTGAGTAGGTGGATAAAAGTAAGTTTTTGACAAATGACACTCCATGAGTTTTCATGTACTTAATAACTATTTTCTATTAGCTTTTTCACTCAAAAGCATTTCACTTGAAAAGCAAATGTGTCCTACTGGTTAAAAGTGAAGTCTCTTAGCTTTAATTTATTTTCCAACTTGTAATCACCCCTTATGTTGAACCAACTAGAGTTATATAATTATTTATTTCTTCTTGTAGAATCCAGAAGTGTGTATTTCTTGAAAGGAAATTTCTGTCATTGAGCATGTGTTATTCTAAATATCTTGCATTATCTTTGTTTACATATATGTGGAATCATATACTACAAATTTAATATGGAGTTAACTTTATTGCACTTCATTCATAGGGTTAATATTATTGTATTCATAATATCCTCTAGGTAACTTTTGAATTTGCACAGCTAATCACTAAAGAAGATTTTGGCTAACTGTGTAACACTTGCCTTTGTAAATACTAATACACAATTTAATGATTTTAAAATTTGTCTTCTCTACTTTTTCTACTCATGCTTTGGAAATAAGTATTGCTCATCAGAATTTCAAAAGAAGAGGCTATTTCAGATACTGGATAATTAACTTCTGCAGTGTTAAAAATTGACTGTTTTAAAGCAAACTAATTACATTTTTCTCATCCTCTAGATTACAAAATGGTAACAAATCATAACAAATTAGAGTACAGGTGAGGGCTTTAAGCTTTTGATCCACAGCAACCAGAAGACCCGGACAAAGCTCATAAAAGACTCAGCAATAAAGATTCTTTTGACGTGAATAAGTGAGTTCACTTGATTCTCATTTCACTCCTTAGTTCTTTGAACCTGCAGAAATGAATTTACCTCATTGTCTTCACTATATGACTTTTGTGTTCTGCGTTCACACTATGGCTCTCTCTGTGCTATCTTCCTGAAATATGCTGCCTGGTTTCCTCAGACTATGTGAAGTTCATTGTTTCACATATTCAGGTGGATTTGCCACAAGCATAGTGTAGCTTGTTTGAAAGAAAAGAGTGTTTTTTCTTTTGCTTAACTTCCCACGGTGCTTTTTATAGGTAAAGTAGTAAGAACTTGGACTCTCGAGTCTGAGATGTGGAGTTTGAGTCACAGCTCTGCCGTTAGTAGCTATGTGATTTTTTAATTCTCTGATTCTTTAATTTGTTTCTAGTTTACATACATTACACTCAGGAATACAAAAAACACATATCATCTTTATGTGCTAACTGAGAAAAGCGTGAGAGGGATTCAAAAATTAAATCTAGTCAAATCAGGTAACCTCAGTCTCATCTAACTTTTTAAAGTTACTTTTTAAAGTAACGCACTCTTTTTTTCTTTTTTATAATTGACTTTACTTTTTAGAACAGTTTTAGATTTACAGAAGAATTGAAGAGATGGTAGAAAGAGTTCCCAAATACCCTATAGTCAGTTTTCCCTGTTATTAACATCTTATCTTAGTATGGTATATTTTTTACTATTAATAAAACAATATTGATGCATTATTATTAACTAATGTCCTTAGTTTATTTATATTTCTTTAGTTTTACTCAATGTCTTGTTCTAGTCCAGGATCCCATCTAGGATATCACATTACAGTTATTCATTATGTCTTATTAGGCCTCTGTTGGCTGTGACAGTTTCCTGGACTTTTCTAGTTTTTGATGACTATAACAGTTTTAAGTACTGATAAAGTATAGGACCCCCCTCTGCAGGAATTTGTCTTATGTCTTTTTCATGATTAGACTTTTGGGGGAGGTTTTTGGGAGGAAAAACAGAGGTAAAGTGCCATTCTCGTCATCATATCGAGAGTTTATACTATCAGTGTGATTTATGATGTTGTTGTTGGCCTTGATCACATGGCTGACGTAGTGTTCGTCAGGTTTCTCTACCGCAAAGCTACTCAATTTTCCCCCTTCTCTGTCCTGTACTCTTTGAAAAGAGGCCACTATGCACATTCCACACTAACGGAGTCTCCATGTTAGTTTCCTAGGGCTGCTGAACAAATCACTACAGACTTGGTGGCTTAAAACAATAGTAATTTGTTCTCTCACAGTTCTAGAAACCATAAGTCTGAAATCAAGGTGTCAGCAGGGTCATGCCCCCTCCGAAAGCTCTAGGGGAGAACCTTTTTTGGAGTCTTCAAGCTCTGGGCGTTCCTTGGCTTGTGTTGGCATAATACCAAGCTCTGCCACACTCTTCACACGGCCTTCTCCTCTGTCTGTGTCTTTTCCTGTTTATGTAAGGACATTTGTTTTTAGATTTAGGGCCCACCTGGATGATCCAGGATGACCTCATCTTAAGATCCTTAACATAATTACATCTGCAACAACCTTTTTTCAAAATGAGGTCATACTAACAGGTTCCAGGTAGACATATCTTTTGGCAAGCCATCATTCAACTCACCACACCCTCCTTGAGGGCAGGGTATCTATATAAATTAATTCAAGGGAGACTTGTCTCTTCTCCTCCCTTTATGTATTTACTCAATCATTTATTTATATCAGTCTGGACTCATGGATATTTATTTTATATTTTAAGTTATAATCCAATACCACTTTATTTTATTGCTCAAACTGTTCCAGCTCTTGCCATTGGGGGCTCCTTTAGTTGACTCCTATATTACTATGGAATATCTTCATTAATGTAGAATATTTGGGGGGGGGTCTGTGTTTTTTTTTTTGAGCACTTTCATACTTTCTGACACTGCAAGATGCTCAAGGCTCATCTTGTATATTTCCTACAGTGGTAGAATCAGCCATTTCTCCAAGGAGCTCTTTCTTTTTATTGGAAAATGGTATTGAAAACCAAGATCTAGGCACTAGGTGTGCTTGTTGCTGCTGGGTTGTCATTGTTTCTAGGCCTTCTCAGCTTATAGAGCAAGGAAGTATATGTGGATATTCTAACTCATGTATATACACCTATATAAAAATATTTCTATATGTAACCATCTGTATCTATATTAAGCTAAACATAAGTTCATACTGATGTCTTCAACTCTAATCCATTACTGCATGGATCATCCTAGTCCCATCCCCTTGCTTATCTCTAAATTCCCACTCCGCAGTGAGACAACTGGTTCCCACGATCTGTTATTCATTTATTTAACTGTTTAATTCCAGTATATATGTATAGCAGTATCAGAAGTGCCAGCTTACATCACAATGGGAAGAAATTTTATCCACTATAGTACAGTGCTTACATGGAGTTCCTATTGCTTTTAGTCTAACAAACTCCACTCATTTCCGAAGTTGCTTAGGTCAGCACCTTTTCCTACAACCCCTATCACTGTGGTTGTTTCATACATTTGCAACACCATTAAATTCTCCTGATTCAGTCTGCATTCTATCCTGCAATCCTCTCACCTCATAAATGATTGTTTTTTAATTTGCTTACATTAATGTTACTCTTTGTTCTATGGGTTTTGATAAATATATAATGTCATGTATTATAGTATCATAGAGAATTACACTAACCTAAATGTACCCTGTATTTTACTTATTCAACTCTTTCCCCTCCCCCCAAGCCCCTAGCAACCATTGATGTTTTTACTGTCTCTATAGTTATGCTTTTTCTAGAATGTCATATAATTGGAATCATACATTATATAGTCTTTTCAAAATATCTTTTTTTCACATAGCAAGATGTATTTAAGGTTCATCCGTGTCTTTTCTTAGCTTGATAACTCATATCTTTTTATCACTGAACAATATTTTATTGTATAGATATACCACAGTTAGTTTATCCATTTATCTATTCAAGAATATCTTGGTTGCTTCCAGTTTGTGTGACTATGAATAAAACTGCTATAAACATTTCTGTGCAGGTTTTTGTGTGGACCTAAACTTTGAAATCAATTGGGTAAATACCTAAGAGCACAATTGTTGGATTATATGGGAAGACTATGTTTAACTTTAAAAGAAATTGGCAAACTGTCTTCCAAAATAGCTGTACCATTTTGCATTCCCACCAGTAATGAATGAGAATTCCTTTTGCTCTGCATCCTCACCAGCATTTGGTTTTGTCAGGTTTTTGAAGTTTAGCCATTCTAATACTTCTGTAGTGGTATCTTGTTTTAATTCACAATTCCTTAATGACATTTGATGTTCAGCATGTTTTCATATAGTTATTTGGCATCTATGTATGTTCTTTGGTGAGTCCTCTGTTTAGATCTTTTGTCCATTTTTTAATTGAGTTGTTTGTTTATTGTTGAGGTTTAAAATTTGTTTGTACATTTGTATTTTGCAAATATTTTCTCCAAAACCATGGCTTGTATTTTAACTCTCTAATAGTGTCTTTTGTAGAGTAGAAATTTTTAATTTTAAAAAATCCAACTTTTTTTTCTTTCATGAATCATGCTTTGGTGCTGTATATAAAACCTCATTTGCAAACCAAAGGTCAAATAGATACTCTTCTGTGTTTCTTCTAGAAGGTTTATAGTTTTGCTTTTTACATTTAAGTATTCAATTGACTTACAGTTAATTTTTCTGAAAGGTAAAAGGTCTATGTTAAATTAATTTTTTGCATATGAATGTCCATTTCCAGTACCATTTGTTGAAGACTATCCTTTCTCTAATGACTTTCTTTTGCTCCTTTGTCAAAGATCAGTTGATTATATTTGTGTGAGTCTATTTCTGGACTCGTCATTCTGTTCCATTGATCAATGTGTCTACTCTTTCATGAATCCCATGCTGCCTTGATTACTGTAATTTTATGGAAAGTCTCGAAGTCCAGCAGTGTCAGTACTCTGACTTTCTTCTTCTTACTCAGTATTGTGTTGGCTCTTCTGGGTCTTTTGCCTTTCCATATAAACTTTAGAATTAGTTTGTATCTACAACATCTACAATATCTACAAAATAGCATGCTGGGATCATGATTGGTCTTGTGTTGAATCTATAAATCAAGTTGAGAAGAATTAACAACAATATTGAAATTTCCAATCCATGAACATGGACTATCTCTCCATTTATTTAGATCTTCTTTGAATTATTTTAAATCAGAATTTTCTCATTTGCTGCATATAGATCCTGCTCATGTTTTGTAGCTATATACCTAAATATTTCATTTTTTATTGGGCATGGTATTGTGTTTTTAATTCTAAGTTCCAATTGTTCATTGATGGTACACAGGAAAACAACTGGCTTGTATAGTAATTTTGTAGCCTAAGTATGGTGTTAATTTTAGGGTTTTTTGTAGAACTTCTTTATCAATTTGAGGATGCTCCCTCTATTCCTAATTTGCTGAGAGTTTTTATCATGAATGGGTGCTGACTTTTGACAAATGCTTTTTCTGCATTAATTCATATGATCACTTGCTTTTTTCCCCTTTAGCCTGATGATGTGGTGGATTGTATTAGATGATTTTTGAATGTTGAACCAGCCTTGGATATATGGAACAAATCTCACTTGACCATCAGGCATAGTTTGATGTGTGTGTGTGTGTGTGTGTGTGTGTGTGTGAGGAAGACCAGCTCTGAGCTAACATCTGTTGCCCATCCTCCTCTTTTTGCTAAGGAAGATTGGCCCTGGGCTAACATCCATGCCCATCTTCCTCTACTTTATATGTGGGGTGCCTGCCACAGCATGGCTTCATAAGCAATGCGTAGGTTCACACCCAGGATCTGAACCCACGAACCCTGGGCCACAGAAATGGAGCATGTGAACTTAACCACTATGCCACTGGGCCAGCCCCATGTAGTTTGTTTTTTTTTTTACATTGTTAGATTAAACTAGCTAACATTTTGTTAAGGAATTTTGTGTGTGTGCTCATAGGAGATATTGGTCTGTAGTTTTCCCTTTTTATAATGTATTTATCTGATTTTGATATTAGGATAATGCTGGACTCTTGAAATGAGTTAGGAAGTGTTCCCTCTGCTTCTATTTCCTAAAAGATATTGTAGACTATTGGAATGATTTCTTTCCTAAATGATTATAGAATTTACCAGTGAAACCATCCATGCCTGGCACTTTCTTTTTTTTAGGTGGTTAAAAATTATCGATTTAATTTTAGATAATAAGAGCCAAGGTTAAAAAAAACCAGGCCTGTAGTGTAAGGTTTTGTGTTAATCTGGCTAGGAGTTGGTCTATGTTTAATGCTTTCTATACCTGTAGGTACTGAGGCTTGAAATCTCTCTAGTGTCTTTATTTTCTTCTGTGTTGTCTTTGGGTTTCCCTAAGCACTCCTTCTTAAATAAAGTCTGTGCCTTAAAGTGCTTCAACACTAATCTACTGTTAGTATACCAGAGCGCTGTTGATATAGTGGTAAGGAGTCAGGAAGGGGAAGCCTTCTATAATCTATCATTAAATCCTATTCTTTTAGTGGATCTGAGTCCCTGATATGTAACTTTTGCAAGTGTTTCTTCCCCTGACCCTCCCCACCTTAGGTGAGATGGGAAGCCTACAGGTGGCTGGAGTTGTATAATTTTCCTTCTGTGGCCTAGGTGAAATAAGTCTCCATGTAGTCTTTTTACCTGAAGAGTAGACCTTTATTGTGGAGAATTCACTAGGAGTATTTAAAAATGACTACTTTCACCTCCTTCTACCAGATACAGAAGGTGATTTTTCTTGGCTGTTCACCATAAGAATCTGGTTTGTCAATATAAAGCCCACCAAAGTGTGGGTACTCCCAAGACTGTGGTCCCCAAAAATTCCTCACTTTCAAGCTAGCCCACAGTCAGCCTCCAGCAATTTGTTAAAATTACCATTGAAGTATTCCTACACTTATGGCTCCAGCAGCTTCTGGAGATAAGCAGATCTTGATTGTGTTTCTCTGTATTCACCTGTCTCTCCAGATTTCAGGGTGGTGATTTGCCCTGTGATGTCAGGTCTCTCCGGGATCCAAGAAAAGCCATTGATTTTTAGTTTGTTAAGCAATTTTTTATCGTTATTGTAAGGATGGAGTAACATCTTCCAAGTTCTTTACACGTCAGAGCTGAATCTAGATGTCCAGTAACATTCTCTTTTAAATAACTGTCTCTATCTCAGATTTCCTTTCTCCTTCCCCTGCTCTTCTCTAAGATAGTGTCTGAACATCTGGGAGAAAGGATCTTATAGTGGAGGGGTAGAGGGGAGCCCTTCTATATGTTCCCAGGACCTTGTTCTGCTTTTATTGGGTCTTATTGGGTCTTCCAAGAGGTGTCACTTAGATACCTGGCCACTGCTTGCTCAGCAGATGTCAGCAGCTGAGGTCTATGGCTAGTGAGTCAATGACCTTTTCTCCCCTGTCTCTGATAGTTCTCTCTACTGACCCAGCCCCACCTTGACCTTATTGAAACTAGACTCCCACAGTAATGGCAATGCAGCCCTTTTAATATGCATCTCATCATCCTTCATGTAGCTCCTTACCAGGACAGGGGCCAATCTGAGAGACAAATCTTTTTCAGAGTCCCAAAGAGTCAATGGACTAAACACCTCTGTGCTTTTTACTTTGCCCTCCATATATCTAACTATGTGTCCTCTGGAACTTTAGCTCAAAGGTAGAGAGGCTGTGACAACCTTGTGTCTCCATCAGCCTCTGCACTTTTTCTTCTTCTTCATCTCAGGAACCACTCAAGACCAAGAAGGATGGGGTCTCCTCTTGTTCATTCTCTTTTGCCATGGCTCCACTCTACAACATGGCCTTTTCCTTCCCAATGGGTCATCTATCCCTTTTCTTTCTCAGAAATTATAAGGACAGAAACACCATGTAGAAATATGACTAAATGGAGGGAATGAAACACAGTGGCTTAATATTCTTGACAGATTCTCATCTTTACAGCTATAAGATAGGTATACTAATATCTATTTAAGGGCTCTCCTAAAGATTGAGATAATGTATTTGCAAACCTTTTGGAAAATTCTGATCATTTTACAAATATGAGTTTTTATTGTTTGATACTCTAAAGATAATTCCTAATTACTGTCATATGAAATAATACTAATACTATAATCCAGGGGTATATATATTATGTGTGTTTGAGGCATTGAATGGGAAACTTTCAGCAAAGAAGTAGCTACCATCTGGATTTCTCAAGATTCTTAAACTGGCTACTTTAATTATGAAGGAAAAGAATATGAAAGAAAAGTAAATATTAGAGAGTGTTTCAATAATGTTTTAGCCTATTACTCACTATAGTTCTTTGTTTTCCCTCAAAACATTAATAATGGATAAAGTTCTGTGGTTGTTTTTTTTTCTTTGGAGAAGTATGCCTTAGGCATTTGGGGGGGGTGCATCTCAAAATAATCCTAAGGGGGAGGGATAATAGAAGTTCTAAACAGAAAACTCATAGCAAACTACTCATAATTTGTTTGATTACTCAAAGTAATCAAAGGAACAGTATGCTGTTTTGGGAACATTGTGAATCTTCTATCTGGCTCAGCTAGACTGCAGAATTAGACTTGTTTTTAACAACAAACACACAGAAGAATGAATTCCTCAGGACCAAATTGGTAATGGACATTTCAGCAAAGACTTACTGTGTTCCTATCACAGGCAAGAACTTGGGGTAGACTGCGGAGGTAAACACCTAACCCAGAATGGTCAGTGTCCTTAAGATCTTTTAGTTTATGTGGGAAGGTGGCATCTAAATGGGAATTTCAAAATACTGTGAGAGATACTATGATATAGGTAGCTATGAAAGCACAGAGAATTATCACTTAGGTCAGACTTGGGGTTGAAAAATGGCTTTTGGAAGAAGCAATGCTGAATGTGAATCTTGAATATTGAGTAGGGCTTATCCAGGCAAAGAAAATGGAGATAAATATTCCAAGCAAAATAAGAGTAGAAAGATATATGAGAGTGTGGCATAGTAAGGAAATTTTAAGCAATTTATTATTGCTGGAGCATAAAGTGTCAGTAGAGAATAGTTGTAGGATAGAGACTGGAGAGGGATATGGGAGCCAGGTGCTGGAGGGTCTCCTGCGCTGCACCGGGGAGTTTGGACTTTATCCTACAGCTGATGGTAAGCCAGTGAGGCATTTTAGCAGGGCTGAGGCATGTTTGGTTTTACATTTTGGATAAACCACTCTGATGTCACTGTAGAGAACAAGGAGAGCAAGATGACAGACAGAGGCATTCACAAGGAGACTATTGCCATAGTTCAGGAGAGAGATGATGGCAGAGATAACGGGATAATTTGGGAGATGTATAAGAGCTAGAATAGACAGGATTTGGGAACTCCCTTAAAGTGTGTGTAGTGGGGGAGGGACTAGAAAAATGACAGGGAGGGATGAGATTAGGATAACCCTTAGTTTTCAGTATTGAGGACATAACAGCATGATGTCTAAGTTATTCAAAAAAGGAGGAGGACCATTTAGGGGAAAGGTGTAAAAGTTAATTTGATACATATTGACTTTGATGTGCCTGTGAGACAGCAAAATTGTAATTGTAGTGGGCAATTGAATAAATGATTCTGAAGCTTTGGGAAAAGATGTGGGCCAAAGATAAATATTAGAGTGTCATTAGCTTATAAATTATTGTTCATATCATTAGAATTACTGAAAATGTTCAAGGATAGTGTGTTGAGAGAAGAAACCAATGGCCAGAGGATGGAACTCTGGGAAGCCCCCATATAAATGGGGCAGGATGCACAAGCACCCCCAAATGTGACTAAGAAGTGACGGTCTGAGTAAGAAAAGGGGCAAGAAAAAATATCGTGGAAGGCAAGTGTCAGCAGTATCATGTGCAGCTAAAAGCACCAGTAAAAGTCAAGATCTAAAGATGTCCTGTGTATTTGGAATCATGGACTTAAGGTTTTCTGAAGCATTTTGTGATATTTAATATATTTAATAAATGACTGAATGAGTTAAAAAAATAAAGTGCTACAATAATTCAAGGGTTTTTTTGAAGGGCCAGAGGCCACAACACAAGCAGTTGAGGAGTGAATTAAAAGTGAGAAATTGAACAAAGCAAATGTGGACAAAACTTCCTAGAAAATTGAGAAACATGGGAAGACAGGAACAATAGGAAAAGGGTGATGCAAAGTTAAGAGGGTTTGGTTCTGTTTCTGTTTTGCTTTCTTTTTCATTTTTAAATGGAAGAGACTTTAGCATGTTTATGAATTGAATTTTCTTCACCTAGAGGAGAGAGATGTTGAAGATATAGGGAAGTGAGGAGATACTGGAGGGAGAAAGAACTGGAAAAAGTGTTGTAGAACTGGGTTGAAAATATTGGACTTGGAAGGGATTAGGTTAGAGGGAAAGAAGTTTCAGTGGCTGCAAATACAGACAGAATGCTGGGCTGGAGAGAAATCAGTCCATTCACTCTTGAAGAAAACATGATCTACTGAGAGTGAGGGGGTTGGGAATTGATTGCATATGCAAATTTTTCATGAATCTTTGTAGGTAAGGATTGCCTATGAAATAATTTAATTAGAAGTGCTTATGGAATCAATGCTTCAGAGCTCTGAGGCTTTGTGTTCTCAAAGATACTCAGAATTGAAGCCTTTTATCTGGATTTTCAAGCAGAAATGTAAAAACAAGCAGTCATAATATTGACTTTCCTTCTGATTAACCTGCCCATACCATTTTAGAGGGAGTAAGAAAAAGCGCATTTTGCCAGAGAGCTCATTTGTCCATCTCCCTCCGGGCTGTATTGTACCATCTGTTTCCCTCCCTGTCTTTTCCGCTAGAGGCAGTGTGGTAGACAGAGCGGATGCTTTGGAACCACGGATATTGGGTTGCAGCTTATCCTTTCCATTTAGGAGCCAAATGTCCTTGGGCAAATTACACCAGGTCTCTGAGCCTCAATGTCCTCATTTATAAAATACAGCTCACCAATCTACCACACAGGTTTGGTGCAAGATACAAACTCTGAAAGTACTGCCCAGTGCCTGGAACTCAATGAGGCTGTCAGTTTCGGTTCCTTTCCTAGGCTGTGAACCCCTAAAGGGCAGGAAGTGTCTTAGTCCCTGGGTTCCCAGTTCTTAGCACAGTCCTGGATACACACACACTCACACACACACACACACATAGACACACATAGAGTAAATGTTGGTTGATTGGTTGAATGAACAAATAAATGAATTAAGGAAGTTCTACAATTTTTAGTATTTTATAATTAAAAAGAAAATAATGAGAACAATATACACATTTGTTTTGAAGGTCTTTAAGCAGAGACTTTTCCAGATCTTGACCTCCTCACTATGCCTAGTACAATGGTATATGGTAATTTCTTTTAAAATATGGTAACTTTGTGCTAAGGGTGCCTTTGACACCTGTGAAAAATAACTTGTCCATTTCATTTCTTTTGGTACATTTTCTGGTAAAATTGCTAATGGATAGTATAATGTGAAGAAGAAAAGCAAAACAGATACAGTGTGCAAGTGTGTGCCTGAATAACAAAGAGTTGACTCTATGTGTGTCTGTCTCTTTTTCTGTGTAATTTTTCTCATTGTGGGGTTTCCTCCCTCACCTACTGATTAGACCTAAAAACTCAACATATTTAAAGATAATGTGCAATTCTCTGCTTTGATTTAAAAGTTCCCCAAATGCTGTAAAGCAGGACTCCCCCCAAAATCTGATTAAAATCTAGCTTGATTAGAATCTCCTGTTCCTGTGTTATCAAAAAATGAGTGGGAGTAGAGGGGTGGAATACAGGATGGGAATGTGAGCACTAACCCTCGCAGAAAACAGATTTTAAGTATTGGCTCATATTTCCATGGTTACGGCTGATTTACTTATTTATTTTTTAAATACAGAGAAATTCCGTAACAGCATGGTCAGACACTGAGTGGTGGTTACTATGTTTTCCATGCCCAGAACAAGGCTGAGTAGGAGGGGGTCATGACATTTGCAAGTAGTGGCCATGACAGCACTGCTGGCTCATTAGTGGATCCTTACAACACTCGCCCTTCTCTGCTTCCCTATATCTGGACACGCAAGGGACAGTTTGGTAAAGATAGAAGGCTGGATTCTGATACCCTTCTCTTGCTCCCACTAAAGGGGGCTGGGTAGAACTGGGTAGAACTTTTTTTTTTTTTTTTCCACAGCTCGGTCTGTCACCTCTGTTTGCAATTAATTCGCCTGTTCATGAAATGCAAATCATAGCTGACATTCTATGTGCACTGTAGAGGACAGAGAAGGGGGCTGTCAGTCCTTGCTCAGTTCGCCTCTTCCCCTCGAGGCTTGGCCAGAGCATCTGAGGAGCACAGGCTCCGATGGGCACGAGTGGAGAGTGGAAAATCTAAGGAGATGTTTTTCCTATGTAAGAGAGGATGGCTAGTAGGTTGTTTAGGCTTCCTCCCATCTCTCCATGTCATGTGGTATCCCAGAGGAGTGTTACCACACGGCCTTATTTTAGGAAATTTTATTTCTCTAGTCATTGTAACTCTGCTCTGTACAGGCAGAGGGTTATACTACAATCACTGAGCAGTAGTGATTTTCTCAGAAAATTTCTTTGAATTGATTTAAAGATGATTAATACTATGTCATAAAAAGAGGAAAGAATGCAATTTGTTTGGCTTTCTTTTCTGTAGTTTAACTGACCAGTAGAATATGAAACTGAGCTATTCCTTTTTTTAGTATTTAGAGAACAAAATTACCTCTCTATGTAAGGATATCATTTATTTTAAAATGGACTACTATTTTGCCAGTAATCAGCTTTTTCTACCTATGAGACAAAAAGCTGTACTCTCCTCTTTTGAAAGTATATTTTTTCAAAACTTCTTTTCTTTATCCAGGAGGGTTGTTTTTTGTTTCTTAATGGTCTTCCCCATCAAGACAGGAATTGATTACACATTATTTCAATCCAATTTCCTTGGTATTGATTTTAACTACTTCAGAAAGGTAGAAGTAAAACTGGCATTTCATTATTCTAAGGTTTATCCTTTACACTGAGTTTTATCTCTAGTCATATTTTAGTTGTTAATAGTTAATTGTTTTTTTGTTTTGTTTTGTTTTGTTTTTTTGTGGGGAAGACCAGCCCTGAGCTAACATCCGTGCTCATCTTCCTCCACTTTATATCTGACGCCTCCACGGCATGGCTGACAGGCAGTGCATCGGCGGGCGCCCGGGATCCGAACTCGCGAACCCCGGGCTGCCAAGCGCGAACTAAACCGCTGCGCCACCGGGCAGCCCTAATTGTTTTAATTTAATTCTTTTCAGGCCCTCATCCTCTTTCATTGGGATCAACATTTCCAGAACAATGATAGATCCTACAAATTACTGAGCATATACCTATAAAGTGTCCAAGTGCCTTGCAAACATTTTCATTTAATCTTTGCAACAACTATGAAGCACAGAATTGTCACTATGTCCACTTTACACCCTTAGAGAAGTTACACACGGCCTCTACATGGCCGACCTGGGATTCATGGCTGCATATGGCTAGCAAAGCCCCTGTTCTTTCCACTGCAATTCACTGAAACATTTCAAGCACATATGATTATGTATTAGATATTTTAGAAGCCAAAATTTTTGGCCAAAAAGAAAGCTTAATTGCAGGCATATAAACAATAGTTAATGCTTTTATATGAATAACTACCAGGTAGAAAACATGAAAGCCAAACCTTTACATCAAATGCAATAGCTTCATCTTTTTTCTTGAACTTACGAAACTGCCTTTTTATCTATTAAAATCTGTATTTTATATCTTAGAAATCCTTCTTTAAGAATATTTAAAGATGTAGTTATAAGAATATTAAATACAGTGAAAAATGGAAGCAACATAATGGCTATCCACAGAGGACTGTTAACATAAATTGAGACTTGCCACTGCAGTGGTATTCTCTGTAGCAATTCAAAAGAACCTATATATTTTTATTTGAAAGGATGATGGTGAGCAAAGGAAGGTGCAGAGCAATATATGTTGTATTATTCTATCTTTTTAAATAAAAATATAGATGTAATATATGTACATATGGCTATGTCTGTATGAGTAGCAAAAAAAGTCCAATAGGGAAATAAATTATATTCACCAAAATGTGAATAATGATTATGTTTGGGGTCTGAAATAAGTGATAATTTTACTTCTTAGTATAAATACTTAAAAGGAACTGATGGGATTGAGGGTGATTTTTGTAGCTTTTGGTTTTTAAAAATTAATTTTTATTAATTTCAGCATTGGACCTTTACCTTAGTAAAAGTATTTTTCTGTGCTTAGGCATGAACACTCTATATCTCTATGGGCCATATATAATCGTCATATATGATCCTCGCCCTTATTGAAACTATAAGAAATCACCAGGAGATAAAAAAAACAAAAAAGATCATACATTTCTTTAAAGCTAATGAAGACCTATGGATACAAAGAAATCTGAAAAAACTACAGTCCAGAGGGGTGAGCCCTTTCTCAGTGAGACAGGGACAGTTGAGACTTGGGACCAATTGCTGGGGGTGGTGGCAGAGCTGGCAGAGGATCAAGCCTGTATAGTGTTTGCTTGGACAAGGAGAAACCAGCTACCTTTTAACAAGCCCATGCACTGGCACACTGCATTTGAAACTGTAGGAGCCTCAAAAGCAAAGACGATTCTTTCTGCCAAATAACTCTCTTAAAGGAATTTTGATGAATAAGGTGAAGCTGGGGGTGGGGTTGGAAAGCAGAAAGAGATCTCTGCCAGCTGTGATCTGCATTCTTCCAGTCTTGAAGTCACATGGTCTCACAATTTCACGATTTCACAGATGTGTCATCTTGAGGTCCTCCAATTCTGTGATTTGGTCCTGGGGCTCTACTCTAAGGAGAGGACTAACTCAGTGTCAAGCCAGTTGAAGTCAGAGATGAACTCAGTCTAATCAAAGTCATAACCAAACTCCCACCCAATTCAACTTCTGATAAGATCAAATATTATCAGTGCTGTGTCTGTACAAGAAGTGGGGCTGATGAGCAAAGAGAGTAAACTCCTGGTGTTCTAATTCCAGTGCTCTGCTGGAGGAATTAAAGCCACAACCTCACTCCCAACCAGCTCAACCTTTGATTGAATCAAGCTGTTCAATCTCACTCTATTTCACTCTAGCTACCTAACATTGACAAAGTGCTGTTCTTTATTTTAAAAAGGAATCAACACACACATTTTTCAGACATGCTGTCCAACACACAGTAAAAAATAATAAAAAAGACATGCAAAAAGCAGGAAGATATATGGTTAACGAGAAAAATCAGTCATAGAATACAAATAAACAGACGACAAATATGTAGGAATTATCAAACCAGAACTTTAAAATAGCTGTTTAGGTATGTTAAAGAATCCATAAGAAAGCATAGATGTAATGAGTGAGGAGATGAGAACTTCAGGAAATAATTTGAAGTCTTAAAAAGGACCAAATGGAAAATCAAGAACTGACGAACATAATATTTGGAATAACAGTACTTACTGCGGGTGATGGTGAGTTGGGGGAGGGGAGGTTGACACCAGACTCAACAGAAGAAAGGACCATTGAAATTAAAAACAGGTCAATAGAGATCATCCAAGTGGAAGCAAAGAGAGAAAAATTGAAACAGACCCTCATGACAACAGACCCTCAATGGGATAATATCAGAGTTTAACATTCATGTAACTGGAATAGCAGAAAAAAAGAAGAAAGAGAATGAAAGAGCAAAGAATATTTGAAAAAATATTGGATAAAAATTACCAGATTTCATTTAAAAAGAAAGCAGCAACTCACACATTCGGGATAAATATAAAGAAAACCACATCTAGGCACATCTAGTCATACTGCCGAAAAGGCAATGATATAGAGAAAAATCTTAAACGTAGGCAGAGGAAAAACCAAAGAAAATGCACCCAACCTCTTCCCTACCCTCCAGAATTGTTTCAGCTATTCTAGTTCCTTTGGCTTTCTATATAAATTTTAGAATTAGTTTATTGATATCTATTTTTAAAAAAGCCTGCTGGGATGGTTTCCATTATGCCTGTCCTAGGCAGACACTGTCCCTGGGTAATATGGTTGTGGCCTTCACAGGGCTCCTGTATCTCCTTGAGCTGTACATCTGGGCCCAGTCGTGTCCATCTGCCAGGAGAAGAGGTATTTTCTGTTTCCTTCCCCAACCACAAAAGGTTTTCTCCAGCGCCCTAAGAGTGTCAGCATTGACTGCCCCCCATCCCACTGCTGTTAGGTGTTCAGTCTCTACCAAGGCCCAGAAGAAAAACAGAATATGAAGCTGTTTCTTAAAAGCTTTGGTTCAGTGGGGGAGAGGGAGAGAGGGTCTGGGTGGGATATCATGCCTTTCTTGCAGCAGCTCTTGTTCCCCTCTAGACACTTCTTCCCCAGGCTTCCATGTCACCAATTTTCTAATCCCATTCCTTTCAAGTCCTTGACCCTTCAGCGAAATCATTAGCAACTGCTCAAGAATCATGTAGATCTGTACTTCTGGCCCTCTCACTCCAGACGGAGTGAATAGCCAGATGTACTGCTCAAGGTTCTGCCCATTGAGAAGACTTTCTTTCACTACTGTCATTCAGGGTTACCCTGTGGGACTGTAGTGCTATATTTACCCAATTTCAATTAGTACCATCATATTGTGATGACCCCTTTGGAAACCAGGCTTGAGTTTTTTGCTTCCTCAGACAATTGGTCATAAGAAATAACCCAAGAGGTCATAGGTATGAATTGAGAGGCAATAAAACATTGCTTGATGTTGAAGGAGTCAGTGCAACCTATTCATGTAACTTCCTCATACCTTCTAGACCTACCCAAGTTAGTCTCTTATACAGCGTTTTTATACCATTTCCATTTGATGATAGATTGCTGCTGCTGATGCCCACTCTTATGGCCATGTGGACCAGACAACCCAGTTCTGAAGGAATACTCAAACCACACAGTCACCTGATATCCTGCTGTTAGGTGTTCAGTCTCTACCAAGGCCCAGAAGAAAAACAGAATATGAAGCTGTTTCTTAAAAAAGAATAGTTATCTGTGAGTAGGTAGGTAGGTAGGTAGAGAGATGATAGGTAGATAGATATAGAGATATATGTAGATGTAGATATAGACATTCCAGTATCTTAGAGATACACACTGTGATTTTCCCCATTGGTGCTTGCCAGGGTCTCCATGCAGCATCCTTATTTGTCACTGATACTGAGTATCATCAGTTATGCTGAAGGCCTAAGTGATAGATGAGCTTGTACTACAGACTAAACTTGCTCCAGAGCCTTCTCTTACTCTGGTCTCCACTAAAAACCGGCAGCCTTATGGATGACTCTTTAGATGGGCTGAAATCTACACTTAAATGTGATATAAGTTGTCTACAAAATATACAAAGGCTTCACCCTAGCATCTTTTCTTGTGGTGGGTGATGTGAGGTGCATCAATTCATCTTTTATATTAAAGTAGATATCTCTTCATGCTCCAAACTATTGATCCCTCAAAATTTCACTGAGGTGGGCCCCTGAAGTGCCCCTGGCACTCTCTAGCTGACCAAGGCATCTAAAATGCTTGCCACTTTCAGTTGATCACATTTAATAAGCACAATATCATCAATATAGTAGACCAATGCAATGTTTTTACTGAATGTCAAAAAGATCAAGGTCTTTGCAATCTATACTTCTGCAGAGACAGGAGAATTGATGGAGCCCTGAGGTAGGTCTCTGAATGTATTCTGGTGGCTCAACCATGAATAACTGCATATGAAGTGGCAGGGACCATGTTGTTCCAGTGAAGTTATTACATCTGGGACAGCAGCTACAGTTAAAGTCACCATCTTATTAAGCTTGTGATAGTCTGTACTCTCTCTCCAATATCCACTTGATTTCTCCACAGGTTCAGTTGTTGAGTAATATATGAATATTATAGGTTTCATCACATCTACTTCTTTCAAATTTTTTATTATAGCATTAATATCTGAAATCCCCCAGTGATACAGTATTGCTTCTGGTATTCCTTCAGAGAGAGGGGAGAGTTCCAGGGGCTTTCACTTAGCCATTTCTATAATAATGATCCAAAGAGTCGTCATGGAGATTCTGACATTTGCCAAATCTCTCTATTCTAATTATACATTCAGGAGCTGGACACATAACCACAGGGTGGGTCTGTGGACTAACTTGAGCTAAGACTTTATCTGTCTCCTGACCACATTGGCATTTTGGATCCCCAGGAATTAGCTTTTAATTCAGAGCCAACGTCCAGTAATCCTCCAAAGGTTTGAGTATTTTCACCTCACTGATGCAAAGTAATTCTAGTAAATGGCCACAGGTCCCTTTGGGAAAGACTTCAATAAAGATTTAGTGTATGTAGCTGTGACAGCAGTGCAAGGTCCTTTTTCATGGGGACCAGAATTTCTCTTCAATCAGGGGCTCTGGGTCTGTGAATTGACTCAGGTCTAGAAACTGGACTCAAAAGTACAGTCAACCAAGTCAGATTTCTGACTACTTGGCCTAAAGTATTTTTCTGAAGCCAATTCTATATCAGTCAGGTGTCAAGCAGAAGACAGAAACCACACAGAAATTTGAACAGGGGAAGTTTAATGTACAGAATTATTACCTTTAAGAGGGGATTGGACTAATGAAGTACAGACTAGGGAGAAGTAAAAAGAACTCTCTCTACTTGTCCTACTACATTTAGGGCTAAGATAGAGTGCCCAAGGAAGAGATACCCACTCCCAGAGCCCAGCTCCAAACCTTGTTACACATGGCATGGCCGTAGCTCATTGGATGGCAGAGAAGTCACTGAGATGCTGTACTGGTGGAACCTGCTGGAAATCTGTACTCTCTGCTGATGGGGTAAGCTGCCCTCAGAGAAGGGCTGACTGTGAACTCACTGCAAAGCCTCCTGCAGAGTGCTGGGGGAAACTACCGGGCACTGGGGAAGCCACACAGTGCAGGAGCCTAGAGAGAGGAGTACACCAGAACCAGGAAGAGAAACGTTCCTCTTCCAGTATCTCTTCAGTACATTCTACTGACAAAACTTAACATTGTATCAGTTTGCAAAAGAAAAAATATTTACAGCCCAGCTACATTATCACAGAACAGGAGACAAAGGATGATTTTGTATCCAAGAGTCAATAACTTGATAACTTGAACAGGAGGAAATGGAGATGTACTCTTGTAAGATTCTCATTTTGTATATGAAATAGAATATTCCATCACAGTGGATTGTGATAGTTCCCTCCTCTGATGCCTTAGAAAATTAACCTTCTTTTACTTGAAAAGCCATTGATAACCTTAACTGGAGTAAATGCCTTGGAAGTATAAACCCTGGTTCATCCACAAAAAAAAAAAAACACAAACATACAAGCAAACCAACCAACCAAAGAAATATAGTTAATAAACCAAGAAAAAAAAGAGAGAGAAAATGGAATCATAATAGCATAGTAGTGCTCAACTAAAACAAAGAAAGCAGGAAAACAGAAAATAGGGAATAAGTAACTTTATACCAATAAACTTGACAGATTAAATGAAAATGCAGTCTACAGATATTTGTATTTAATTGTTTATAGCATCCTGTTCATAATAGCAAAAAAATTGGTAGCAATCCAATTGTCTGTTAACAGGTAGATGAATAAACAATTTATGGCATATTAATACAATGGACACTAGTCAGCAAGAAGAATGAATAAACTACTGATAAACACAATCACATGGATGAATCTCACAAACATGTTAGGCAAAACAGCTTCCATTTATATGAACTTCTGTAACAGGTTAAATTAAATACAGTTACAGAATTTAGATCAATGGTTGTCTGTTTAAGGTGGGAGGGGAGGCAGGGATTGCCGGCATGAGAGAACTTTCTTGGGTGATAGAAATATTCCATGTCTTGATTATGGTGGTAGTTGTATAAGTGTGTTCATTTCTTAAAACTCATTTAACTATATTTAAAACTTGTGCATTTTATTGTAGGTAAATGATATCTCATCAAAACTGATAAAATTTTTAATTGAATAATTATTTAGGTTCTATTATGTGTAAGGCAAAATTCTGGGTATAAAGCCTTAACGTACCATTTCATGTTACTTACAAAAGATGGTCTTTCTTTTCTGTGTAGGTGTTAGCCTCTCCTAAAACTATGTTAATTGATCCCTTCTTCTGCCCTCCACCTTTCTTACCCATATGCATTATCAGTTCTGGTGGGGTTTTTTTATTTTTGAGGCTAATTCAAGAAAGAATAATGATTTTAAGAAGTTTTATAATCTGTTTTGTTAGTTTTGAAAAGATGTAGCCACATCTATGTTTTAAAAAATTGGCACACTATGGAGATGAACAGATAAACATCCAGCTTCCACTATCATTCGTATGAGTGTTATTTTATTTCATATAATAGTTCCATGCATGTCAGTTGCTTATTGCCTTTGAACAGAAGAAGACTCTGAAGCTCATGCCAAATAATGTTCTTGGATTCACATACCAAGACACAAAAACTCTGGGATTCAGGTGTCATAATGCCTCCTTTTCCTATTTATGAAAAATTAGTTTTCATTATATGATTCTATTTATATACCTCAAATACTTGTTTATATATTTCAGAAATAAATAGTGCCACTCCTGTCCTACTATAATCTAGATCATGAAACTTGCCCCTTCTGTGTATCTTAAATGTTTCTTTTCCTTTTGATGTTGCTGCAGATGCTAAAAGAAAGGATAGAATAAGAGAAAAATGGGAGGGAATTTTTTTCACTGTTTTCTTCACATTCCATTTCTATAACCTATAGATCTTGGCTAAAATCACCTAATTGTTCTTTTTGGATTCAATAAGCCTCTAGAGCTTTCCCCATAAGTTTCAGAGTATATTTCTCTCCATTTGTACACTACTAGTCGTTCAGTGGTTAGTATGACCCAAGAGGTGGTCCAAAAGTGAAAATTTACATTCTTATCATTATGCTCCATTGATTATACATGAGGTACATAACTTGCATGTTATTTTATTTAAGATATATGAATATATGTGTTTGATATAGCAAATTGACCAGCTGCTTCAAGCATGTTATAAAAAAATACTTATTTGGTTTGATAACAACTTTGGAGAGTTGTTATATCATTTTTAGAAATGTTAAAGTGGAAAAAGAAATATACTTTGATTTTGCAGGAATGTTCTCCCAAATCAATAGTAATAAATAATTAACTTATTTCATTGGAAATATTCTTTAACCTTGAACTAGCTCACAATTGGACTATTCTTTTTGATCAAGATGGCATAAACAAGCCATAGGCAAAACACTCCGTTGGCTTTAGAATTTAAAACAGACTTTTGATCCTTTGCCTTCAGGCCTATCCAGACTTTGTTCTACTAGGTTGAATTTTCTGTGTGCTTGTGATGAAAATGAAAGAACCTAAAACATTGCACATTCTAGTATATTTCCAACCACGGTTCACCATGCTCCTTTTTTCTCTCTCCTTCTCAAGTCTCAGCTTGTATTGTTGTGTGTTTTTCTTGCTGAAAATGTACTACGTCTCTGATAAACTGAAGGCCTTTCCTTTACTATTTTTAGAAAACAGTCAAGTTGTAAGAAGACTTGTTCCAAGGATTAAACTGCAAATACATACATTACAAAAAAATACATTCCAAAGCCCAATTTATCATCTGCTGACTTTGAGAATATCAAATGATTTACTCTGTGAATTAACCTTATGCAGTTAGTCTTTCCCCAGCTAGAAGTAGTGATGTGCATGTGTGTTTCAATCAATCCACTGCTTCATCTATTAAGGGAGACAATAGCCTGTAGAAATTCTGACCAGGTGGAAATTTCTCGTGAACACCTTAGGGTTGTGTTTCTCCATGCCCTTGGCGTCTCCATTTTTCTGGCCTATATTCCCTAAAGCCTGAACTGTGTTTCTTACTGAACCTTGGAATAGATGTTGCTAAAAATCTCAGAGTAATGTATGTGTGTTTGTGGAAGGTGAGGGGGAATATCAAGTGAGAGGCAGAGTCAAATGTGACTTCACTCTTGCTTCAGCAGATAAAAACTGAGCTGCCTGCTCTTGCTTCATGGTAAGGGGATACCTATATAGTCCATAAAATGCTGAAAATTATCTCTTTTTAAAAAGCCAGTTGGACTATTTGTATACAAATATTATGTTTTGCAACCTTATTTTTCTGGTCATGGAGGCTGAAAGCTTGGATCTTTGAGTGGTCAGTGGTAGAATGATAATTTGCCCCACTCCCATCCTCCATTCTGAATCTCTAAATAGATATGTTGATAACACAGAAAATGGAAAATTAGAACTAAGTCATCTTTTCTTATTATCATCCTTGAAAGAAGCCAGAGGAGGGAAGAAGGGAACTGTTCATAAGGCAAATTTAATTATTCCGATTTTCATACGGTGGGGCTGAATTAAATGCCCTCCAGAGGCAACCAGGGGGCAAATATCACACATCTGAGGGAAAGAATCAATACTGATGGACCGCTACTAATCTCTTAGTCCACTTGCATTAGGACAGGCTGCCTGAGTTACCTGGGTGTCACCTGATTGGCCAATAGTAAGGTCAGGCTTTTGCTCCAGCAGGTGCAAAACCTGTTGTTTACTTAACAATATTGGCAGCAGCAGCTGCTGCTTGTGCTGTTTCAAAGCAATTAAAGAGTGTGCTGTTTATTAGGTTGCCAGGTGCTAGCTTCACTATGTGCTGTGACAGGTGGGGCAAAATTTCATGAAAACACCTGCCAGCCTCCAAGACAGACCTGTGCTAACTGGCTATTATGTACATAGTGTTTAATCTTTTGTGGGTTTAGCTGACAGAGCAGGAAGCATAGCTACAATGCCCTCCACCAAGGGCTGAAGAGATATGATATGTAAGCACTTTCTTGCTTGCCAGTGCAGACAAGCATATTTTAGATATTACAATGATTTTGCAACTTTACATTTATCAGCTGTGTTTGTAGAGCCTAGAAAACACCACAAATAGAAAAAAATGTATCTAGAGACATAACATGTTAACCATTAGTTATCATTACCAAACTGATTTATGAAACAATAAATACTATCAAATAATCTCCCAATGATGAAAAGCTCCTCACAGTCTTTCCCTTTAGTTACAGTTTTCTTCTTCTTAGACTAGATGACATAGGAAAAGGCCCTAATACTCGTACTAGAAATAAATAAGTGAAAAGAATCATTTTTGGATTTATTTGATTTTTGGAACATATATACGACTTGGGGTCTTTAATTTCCTTTTCACAAACAGTGAAAACTCCTTGTAGAAGAAATAGAATCTAGAGATTTTTTCCAAAGGTTAGATCAAAACTATTTTCTCCTTGGTCAAATAATCCCAGACGAATTCAGGAGACTCATAGAATTCCTTTTAGAACATGCTTGACGAGTCTTAGCCGTCAACAGGAAAAAGTTCTTCCATCAATTTTAGAGCTGTGGAGACTCAATAGATGCAATAAAGAAGTCTAATGATGCTATCTTAGAGCTGTACCCTTTGTATTTCTAATTTTTCATTGAAAAAGTGCCTGATAGTGTCCCACAGACAAGGAAGCTAAACAGAACTAACAGGTTTGTGGTATTTGAAATGTATCTTCAACCTATCCCTCCTACATCCCTTTTTCCATTACTTTCGTCTATTGAAAGTTGCTTTCCAGAAAGAACTTTAGAAACTTATTCATACTAAAGCATCAATGACTGATATAAACTATGCTGTTACCTGTTCCTAGAACATTTGCATTTTAGGAGAAAGTAAGAAGTATTAAGTTAAGGGTGAATAAAACCCAAAATACCTAATTCTGAAATGTTAAGGATCAGCAAAGAGAGCAGGGATATTTGAGAAGTAAAGGGATTTCTGGTTTGCATGCACAAACTGAATGACTGGCCCTTCCTTAATGAAACTCACATATCTTTCCTTAGGAGAAGCTGAATGTTGGATAGAGCAGTGTTTTGAATCTCAGTTTGGCTACTAGCCAACTAAATCAAGAATTTTAAGCCTCTGTTCCCTTATCTGTGAAAATGGAGATAACAATACCAACACCTTTGACAGAAAGCTATTGAGGGAATTTCAATTAAATGACAATATATGAAAACATCGAGGATAGTTTCGGACATATGTGAAGCACTAGAGAAATTGTGATTTTCTTCCTTTGTTTAAATTCAACTCTGGTTGAAATTTCTTCAGTAGATAAAGTTCATTCTAAGAGCATTCTTGCTGGTTCACATTCACTGAGGTGGAAACTGGCCACATCTTGGCATTTGTAGTTGTAGGGAATCACTCAGCATATGATTTACTACTTTCTGTGGAAGAGGCTTTTGTGTGAAACGCGAGTCTTTGATGCTCTCCTCCCCTTCTTTCAAGGAAATAGTTCATAACCCCCTTTGATTCCATGTTCGTAAAACCTAAAGTTAGTTTTATTAAGTATATCAAGCTTCATGTGACCTTCAACTTCCCAATAAATTAATGTTCACCATTGTGATTAAGGTAGCATTTAAAAACTGTCACAGAATAATCTAGAGGTTATTATACCTGAGAAAACATATGCCACCATTTCCAAGTTTCTGCTAAGAATCTACATTGCCTCCATCAAAAATTCTTTTAAACCATGTTGAGAAGCTGACTTTTTAAATCAGAAAAAGCACCAGGCAGTAAATATACATTTTATATAAAATGGAACTGACCTTTTGCCATTGCTGAACGCAGGAATAGAAGAATTAAAGGATGTGGAGTAGAAGCAGATAGAATTCACACAGGAAAAGAAGATTCTCTCCTGTAACAATCCAAAGATGTACCCCATCTTGGATACTATAAGAAGTTAATGTTATCAAATGGAGATATGGGACAGTTGATCTTATGGGAAAAGCAGCACCATGTTTTTATGGGAAATAACATAAAAGTGTAAAAGTCATTTTCTAGGTAGGGAGACAGGAGGAAAAAGAATAATGAAGTACGAGGTGAACACAAAGATTATAAAGAAAATATAGAACATGTATGTCAGAGAAAAAATGTGAAAAAAATTTTATAAAATGCCTAAGGTTATATTTACAAATACCAGAAATAAAGGAGAAATTGTTCTTTGTTTAGATTTTAGAAAGACTCAATACTGTAGGTTTGGCATGTGTTTGTTTTTGATGTTTATATTACAATTTTAGGTTGTTTTATTGGTGTTATTGTTTTACTGGCAGTAATTACAGATAAACAAAGACACTGGGTGTGAACTGGACACTACGGTAGCCTTGATGTGAAAAGGATGTTGGAAGCAGTAATGGTGAGATTAAAAAGGCAAACTTGAGCTAAACTGACTGGCATTGATTTCTTGTAATTCCAGCTCTGTGCTTCGAGGGGGATACTTTCCCTGTTTATCAGTTCCCTCTTTAGTAAAATGAGATGAAATTATATACCTCATAAAGCTACTGAAAAGATTAAATAGATAATGCAACTAAAGTATCTAAAATAGAGCCTGGTTCTCAGTAAATAAACACTAACTGCTAACTATTGTTGTTAGCTGTTAAGGGTAGATTTAAAATCATTTATTTTCTTTTAACTTATTTAATTATCTTTGAAGAAGTAATTTCTACAAAATGCACAAGACACAGCCCTTTTCTTTCTTGTTTACTTTCCGACCTCTAGAAAATGTTTTATCTCCTTCTTAGGTAAAATGTGGAAACTTCATAATTGTAAATATATAATCTCATAATTGTTTTCTTGTAATGTAATGATGATGTTTGAATTATATTAGGGTGGATATAACATACATGAAAGTTTACATATGAAACTTTTAGTGATGATTACCTCTGAGAAGGACAATTTCTGTTTGGAAGAGAAGAAATGAAGAAAAAACTTTATGTTGACTTTGACCATTTATGTATTGTTTGATTCTTTTACAAAAAGAATGTATGTACTAATTAGATGCTAATGCCTTAATATTGATGGACTCTTCATGTCAGATAGTCAATAAAAAAGGAAATGGATGCTGAGAAAAGTGATTATCATAGTTAAAAGAATGATATTAATGATTAAAGCCTCATGGGCATGGGTGGAAAAGAACAGCCGATCAGAATGGACATATTACCTCATCATAAAAAAGTTACCACCCAAGTTTGCTTAAGTAATGTTGCTTTACAGAAGAAAGAAATAATTAAAATTATGCCAACACACACACAGAGGGAGATTTTGTGTGTGATTGTCAAAGAACTTTGCATTGAAATAAAATAGTGATCTGCTAGAGGCACTGTTATATTTAATTTGTAATCTATAGGGGAAAATTAGACCCAGAGGACTGAGTGTTTTTCTAATTAATAGAATAGACCATGTAATTTACCTGTTGATACACAAGGCTGGTCAGTTCATTTTCAATTTAAATGAAAATACTCCAGTTTCTGTAACAAATATATTCTTTAGATTAAATTTAAAATACAATGTTTTGCATGACTCATGAAGGTTGAGTGTTCTGTTCCTGGGAGATGAAACAAGAACTATTTAATGTCAAAGTATTGACAAACAACATTCTTTCCTCCAACTTTAGAAATATTTTTGTGACCTATAGTTTATTTTAATTTTAACAACACTGGATCAAAATTTTAAGGTTATAATTTCTATTTCCAAAATGTGAATGTTAAACCCTTGTAAAGTTTTAAATGTTATGCAATCACTCAATAGCACAACCAACTATCCAAGGAAATCTCTGTCCTTTTCCTAGACAAAACCGAAGCATGGAATCAATGCCAAGAGCTGACAATTTTGGACGACAAGAGCACAATTAGGAAGTTCCTCTTTTTTTAGTGAGGAAGATTAGCCCTGAGCTAATATCTGTTGCCAATCCTCCTCTTTTTGCTGAGGAAGATTGGCCCTGGGCTAACATCCATGCGCATCTTCCTCTACTTTATATGTGGGATGCCTGCCACAGCATGGCCTGATAAGCAGCATGTAGGTCCATGCCCGGGATCAGAAGCTGTGAACCCTGGGCCACCGAAGCAGAGCGCGTGAACTTAATCACTATGCCACCAGCCTGGCCCCAGGAAGTTCCTCTTTGAGATTTATTAACCAGCTACAAGGGAAGTAAACCTTTTCAGGTGGCAGATTGTCTCCTTTGGGAATCTCTTTGAATGAGGTATTCATTGAGGGATATTCATGATACCATGTAAATATACATAGAAAAGAAAACCATTAGACTTTTAATAAGAGCACTATAATGCTATTCCAGGAATTTCTTTTCCAAAGAATTCAGGTCCCAGAGTTGCTGAACTATCATTTCATTCACTATTCTATTTACTGCCCACAGATTCTTGAGTCCTCTCCACCTAGACAAGTCTACTGTAATGAATTTTAAAGAAAAAGGGCTTCCTCACCTTAATGTCAGTTTTTTAGTTTGGAACTTTGAGATTTTTTTTGTATCCTTGGTTAATCTTCTCACTTTCTCCTCTTATCCTTCCTCCTTGTTAGTTTCTTCCTCTAACTTATATTATTAACATATATAGAGTTTAAGCATTTTGCGCGAGAGAAACAATGCCATTTTGTTCCATTACATAAGTAGTAAATACGTTCTTTTTGTAAAAGAATCAAACAATACATAAACAGGCAAAGTCAACGTAAAATTATTTCTTCTCCTCCAAACAGAAATTGTCCTCTTCAGAGGTAACTTTCACTAAAAGTTTCATACATAAACTTTCATGTGTATTATATCCACATATACTCAAACATGCCCATTGCATTCATATGGTTGTACAACTTGGTTTTTTAAAAACATATTTTGGGGATCTTTCCAAGTCTGTATACACAATTCTACTTCATACATTTTAATAGCTACATAGTTTTACAAAGTAGGGATGTTTATTTATTTTGCAACATTTAAAATAAAAGGTATAAAGATGACAGCTTATGAAATCACTGTCCAATTTGAGTGACATATTACCAATATTGAGGAAGCTCTGTGTAGCCCTCCCTGATCCCATCCCACTCCCTCTCTGCCCCCTCCCCTCCTCTAATAACTCCCAACTTGAATTTGGAGTTTACTATTCCTTTGCATTTATTTCTACTTTTTATTACATATTTATGTATTTTTAAACACTGTATAATATTTTTCTGCATGTTTTTAAACTTTATATAAGTAATATCAAAATAAATTTGATTTTTTCCCTCAGCGAAATGTTTATGATATTCATCAGTATTGATATAGATAGTTCTGGTTGACTCATTTTTAATTTGTATTGATGTAAAATAATGTATTATATAACTATAATACAATGCATTTATTCACTTTCCTGGTAATGGGTATCTGTGTGTTTTCAATTTTTGATAACTAAAAATAACATGTTGAGAACTTCTGATTTCTGGTCCAGCATACGAAGAGCTTGAAAGTCATCACTCCCATCCTCACAAAAACTGAACACATTGAAAATCAGTAACTCTTCTTAGATTCATCAGAGAATTGAGGTCATAAGACAAACTGCTGACACCAAAACTGAAGAGACAGACAGGTGGGTATGGAGGATCACAGCTGCCTGGAGCAGAAGCAACATCCTCAGAAATAAGTATTTGGGTAGGAAAACCTAAACTGCAATGGGCAAATTGCTGGAGGCTAAGGATAGACATATCAGTGAGTTAAAGATGCCAGGGAGGCCCAGGCTCAGGGGGTCCTATATTTTGTGAATCTTACCTCCAGGAGCCCTACCAGGTTCTCAGAGTAAAGATCAGAAAAAATTCCTTTTGCTTGTGGCACAGAGAGGGGAAGAGGAGCCATATTAAAACAGGTCCAAAAAAATTTGTTCTTCTTAATAAAACCTACCATCAAGGGAAACTTTTATCAAAGCCTAACCAACTGGTGTTTTACCAGAGCCTAACTGACCTGAGGCAATGGAAATATCCAACTCCAGCCCCCTCTAGCCTTTCTGTC
Organism: Tapirus indicus; assembly: GCA_031878705.1. Classification (NCBI taxonomy): domain Eukaryota; kingdom Metazoa; phylum Chordata; class Mammalia; order Perissodactyla; family Tapiridae; genus Tapirus; species Tapirus indicus. Next base: position 39,143,421 of record CM062917.1, on the reverse strand, counting down.
TCACCTAAGGGGGAAAACAACTGAGGAACACTGGTAAGGGTCACAGACCAGGGACAAAGTGTTACTGAGCCACGGGCTCGCTCTGCTCGCCATGATCTGAGCAAATTAATCACGACAAGATAGAGGTTGAGAAAGGAAGTTCTTATTTCAGTTATCCAGCATAACTGGAAGATGGCAGACTCATGTCTCAAAAAACCACCTTAAAGAATTACAGAAGCTTGAGGCAGTTATATAGGGAAAATGAGCAGTAAGGAGCTGTCGGCCTTCAGGGGTGATGGTCTCCAGGATCCCTCATTCTTTTCTTCTGTCAGTTATGATGAATATCCTATAGGTCTTCCTTCTCCTTGGAGGCCTATTCCTTGGGAAAATTTGTTAAGATTGTTAAGAACAAAGCTATCAGAGTACCTTAGCAGGGGCATGTGTACAGGGTCAGGGCCAAAAAATCATGAAAGCGTGTAGCAATTTTTAATGATTACTTGCTAGAAGGGTTTTAACTAGGAAAGGGTGATTTAGCATAACAAGATGGCCTCACTTATGTTCACTTACAAAAGGTTCACTGAAGGACTGAGACCGAATTATAAGACTATAGAATGCTACGCTCCCCCTACGTCTTACACTGCATCAGCAGGACTCCCGTTAATAACAAGAAAATACAACAGAAAGAACTGCATATCTCAGACTTCATTTAAGAAGCAGTCTGTAGGAAAATCCAAAAACAGCAGTGGAGACAAAAACAAGGACACCAGAAAAAATTTTAGCCTCTGACATGCACAGCTACAGAAAACAGTGAACAGACTAACTCCTAACCAGATAAACATAAAACCTCACACTAAAAACTATTTAACTCAGATCCTTTAACTAAGTACATCATATCTGGCTTCCAAAAAAAAATTACCAGGCACACTAAAAGGCAAAAACACAGTGTGAAGAAATAGAGCAAGCATTGGAACTAGACTCAGATATGGCAGAGATGTTGCAATTGTCAGACCAGGAATTTAGACAACTATCATTCATATGACAAGGACTCTCATAGAAAAGTGGACAACGAGCAAGAACAGATGGGTAATGTAAGCAGAGAAATGGAAACTATAAGAACGAATCAAAAGGAAATGCTAGAAAAAAAATCACCACAAGAGAAATGAAGAATACCTTTGATGGACTCATTGATAGACTTAATATGGCCAAGGAAAAATTCCCTGAGCTTGAATAAATGTCAATGTAAACTTCCAAAACTGAAATGCAGAGAGAAAAAGTAAAATTAAAAGGACAGAACAGAATATCCAAGAACTGTGGGGCAGTTACAAACTGAAATACACGTAATGGGGCTACCTGAAAAAGAAAAAGGAAGAGAAGAAATATTTCAAGCAATAATGTCTGAAATTTTTCAAAAATTATTAATAGACACCAAACCACAGATCCAGGAAGCTCAAAAAACAACAAACAGGGTAAATACCAAAAAGCTACACCTAGGCATATCATTTTCAACCTGTGGGAAATCAAAGACAAAGTAAAAATCCTGACAGAAATTGGGGAGGGGAGACATCTTACATATAGAGTAGCAGGGATAAGAATTACATCACACTGCTCTTCAGAAACCATGCTAGCAAGAAGAAAGTGGAGAGACGTATTTAAATTATTGGAAGAAATAAAACCACCAACCTAGAATTTATCCTTCAAAAGTGAAGGAGAAATAAAGACTATCTTGGACAAACAAAAATTGAGGGAGTTTATTGCCTCTAGACCTGCTTTGCAAGAAATGTTAAAAGAAATTCTTCAGAAAGAAGGAAAATAATTTAGGTCAGAAATTCAGGTCTACATAAAGAACGGTAGAGTAGTAGAGAAGAAATAAAGAAAATATCTATTTTTCTTCATCCTAATTGATCTAACAGATAACAGTTTGTTCAAAATAGTAATAGCAACAAAATAAAGCTTATGAATAAGTGAAGTTAATGACAGCAATGCTATAAGGAATGGGAGAGGGGTATCAGGAATATTTTGTTGTTATAAAGAACTCGCACTACCTGTACCATAGTATAGTGCTACTTGAAAAAGGGTTTGGAAATGTATTTGCAAACCCAAGGGCAACCACTAATAAAAGGAAAAGAATAGTGTAATTGATATGCTAAGAGAGGAGAAAAAAATGGAGTTATATAAAATAATAAATTTAACACCAGAAAAGACAGAAAAAGAATGGAAGACAAATAAAAAAGAAGAAGAAGAAGAAAAGAAACAAAGAGCAAGGGCAACAAATAGAAAACAGTAGCAAATATGGTAGATATTAATTCAACAAAAATTTTATTAATTATTTTATTAATTCAATAAAAATTTTAAATGTCAGTGGTCTAAATACACCAATTAGAAGACAGAGACAGAGTGGATAAATAAATAAGACCTAACTAAATGTTATCTGTAAGAAACCCTCTTTAAATATAAAGACAGATTAAAAGTAAAGGGGTAGAAAAAGATATACCATGCTAACACTAATCAAAAGAAAGCTGGAGTACATATATTAATTTCAGGCCAGGCAGACTTCAGAGCAAGTGAAATTATCAGGAATAAAGAAAGGCATTACATAATAATAAAGGAGTTCCTTCTTCAAGAAGACATAACAATCCTTAATGTGTATGCTCCAACAGAACCTCAAAATATGTGGGGCAAAAACTGATGGAACTGCAAAGAGAAATCGATGAATACAGTATTATATTTGGAGACATCAGAGCCCCTCTATCAGTAACTGACAGATCCAGCATTCAAAAAATCAGTGAGGACAGGGGCTGGCCTGGTGGCATAGCTGTTAATTTCACGCACCCCGCTTCAGCAGCTGGGGGTTTGCAGGTTCGGATCCCAGGCGCAGACTAACATACCACTTGTCAAGCCATGCCATGGTGGCATCCTATATAACGTAGAGGAAGTTGGGCACAGATGTTACCCAGGGCCAATCTTCCTTAGCAAGAAGAGGAAGATTGGCAACAGATGTTAGCTCAGGGCTAATCTTCCTCACCAAAAAAAAAAAAAAATCAGTAAGGACATAGCTTAACTGAACATCAATTAACTTGATCTAATGGATATCACAAAATACTTCATCCAACAACAGAATACAAACTCTTCTCAAGCTCACACAGAACATTTGCCAAGATAGACCACATTCTGGGCCATAAAACACACCTTAACAAATTTAAAATGTATAAATCATTTAAAGTACACTCTCAAACCACATTACAATCAAATTAGATATCAATAAAAGAAGGATAGCTGAAAGACCCTCAAATATTTGGAGATTAAACAATACACTTCTAAATAACACATGGGTCAAAGAAGAAGTCTCAAGAGAAAGTTTAAAATATTTGAACTATATGAAAATGCAAATACAAATAATTGAAAATTTGGGGATGCAGCAAAAGCAAAGTCCTTCAAGGGAAATTTATAACTTCAAATACATATATTGGAAAAGAACAAAAATCTAAAATCAAATATCTAAGCTCCCACTATAGGAAACTAGAAAAAGAAGACTCAGTTAAACCCAAAGTAAGCATAAGAAAATGAATAATAAAAATAAGAGCAGAAATAATGAAATTGAAAATAGGAAATCAGTAGAGAAAAATCAATGAAACCAAGAGCTAGTTCTCTGAAAAGATCAGTACAATTGATAAACTTCTATCCAGGTTAACTAAGAAAAAATAGAGAGCAGACATAAATTCCTAATATCAGAAATGAAAAAGGGGCCATCACTACCAATTCCATGAACCTTAAAATACTATGAACAACTCTATGCCCACAAATTTGAAACCTAGATGAAATGAACCAATTCCTCGAAAGACACAATCTACCAAAACTCACACAAGGAGAAGTAGATAATCTGAATAGGTCTATATGAATTAAAGAAATTTAATCTATAATTAATAACCTTCCAAAACAGAAAGAACAAGGCCCATATTGTTACCTGGTGAAACAAACATTTAAGGAAGAAATTATATCGCTTCTCTACAATCTTTTCCAGAAGATAGAAGCAAAGGGAATACTTCCTAACTCACCCTATGAAGTCAGCATTAGGGAATACCTAAAACAAAGACATTGCGAGAAAGGAAAACTATGGGCCAATATCTCTCATGAACATGGATGTAAAATTCCTTGGCAAAATATTAGCAAATCAAATCTAATGATGTATAAAAAGGTTTATATACCACTACCAAGTGGGATGTAGTCCAGGTATGCAAGGCTGGTTCAACATTTGAAAATCAGGTAATGTAATCCACCACCTCAATAGGCTATAGAAGAAAAATTGTAATGATCATATCAATAGATGCAGAAAAAAAATTTGACAAAACTCAATGTCCATTCGTGATGAAAATTCTGAGCAAACTAGGACTAGAAGGGAACCTTCTCAACTTAGTAAAGACCATCCTCAAAAAAACCCCAAACACTAGCTGCTTCTGTATGATGCGGTCCATGTTAAAACAAACGCCATAGTGTGGGATATTATGGCAGTAAATAATGCATTCAGCCATTCCAAGTACATGGTTTGGCAGGAGCATGTTGGAAAGGGAAGGCAAATCCACATTTAGAATACATATCTGTTCTCACAAGGAATGCAACCACTGCCAGAAGTGTTCCAAGGCAGGTAGAAAGACAAGGAAAAATACCATGACTTCTCTCTTTCCACCTCTTAATCTCTTCCTCTGCCCCACATTAGCATTAGCCAACCCACATGGAAGCCAGAAAGTAGGGACCCCTAATCTGCACAGAATAAAGCAGAAAAGGGGAAAATGGTTCAGAAAAGGTAGAAAACAGAATAACCAAAACCATTCACATTCTTATATTCTTCTACTTGCGACAATAATGGATGATGCATTCCGACTCTCTAATTCTGTCTCTAGTACTGCATTAGGACCAGAAGAAAAATTATTTCAAAAAGAAGGGGTGGAGCTGCCTGGGTAAAATGGCATGCCAGGCAAACCAAGGAAGAGAAACATGTCCTGACTGATTGTTCTAGTAAACTATCAACAAGCATGTGGCCAACTTGAGCTGGCAATAATAAACATAAATAGATTCTGCATGTAAAAAGGCAGCTATCATGGATCAAATATGGTTACTGACACGTTGCCTCTCTCAGAATAACCGAGTGCTAGAAGGCAAGTGATTATTTTGAAGGGAAATGTATTCTATTCACAATCAAATTAAATGAGGTGGGCCCAAAGCCAGAGAATATTCTTGATTGGACTCTTATTTTATTGCCCTAAATTTAGCTATCCAATTTTTAAGTATCATCCCATTCAATTTTGAAATGAAGGCTTTGGCATTTATCATAAAATCTCATTTTCATTGCAGAGATACATAAGGCTCTATAATTACCCACAGAGAAAGCAGGTTTTTTTTTTTTTTGATACAATATACATAGCGTGTAGTGAAGTCCCAAATGATATTATTGTTAATAGGTTGCCCTGGAGGAAACCAGATATAAAGATTTGGAAATTTGATGAGAGTTAAGTGGGAAAAACTGTCATTTAAAAGTTGCCAGTGCTTCTTCTCTGAAAACAGAGCCTTCCACTCACATTTGGGGCAGATTTTTCTTTTGTGCTAAGGAAACTCCAGGAACTTAGCCCTTAGTTATACAAATATAAAACATACATTGATATGTTGTGAGGCCGAATGTCACTTCCTGCACAACCTTAATACAGTTGTAATATGTTTATTTTGGTAACATAATACTTATATATCTTTGAGCCTGAGCTGGGAGATAAAATGTTTTTGGAGTTTATTAACTGAGCCCATATTTTTCCTGAATTCTCACACATTTCTAAAGAGATTTTTTTTTAAAAAACTATATTTTGAAATAATTCTAGACTTAAAGAAAAGTTGCAAAATAATACAGAGTTCCTGCGTACTCTTCAACCAGTTTTCCCTAATGTTAATATCTTGCAGAACTATAGCACAATTATCAAAACTAAGAAATGAACATTGGTATGATACCGTAAACTAAAGACTTAATTTGGATTTCCCAGTTTCTATTCCCACATCCTTTTTCTTGTCCAGTATCCAGTCCAGGAGCCCAACTGCATTCAGTTGTTTTGACTACTTAGGTTTCTCCAGTCTGTGACAGTTTTTCAGTCTTTCCTGGATATATTTGAAGAATATCAGTCAGTTGTTTGTGTTTTTTTTTTTAATAGAATGTTCCTCAATTTGAGTTTGTCTCATGTTTTCTAACGATTAGATTGAGGTTGTACGTTTTTGGCAAGAATATCACAAAAGCGATGTAACTTTCTCAGTGCCTCATCACATCACAGGGCTTTGAGTTTGATTTGTCTCATCAAGGGTGGTGTTAACCTTAATCATTAGATCTAGATTGTGTCAGGTTTCAACTTCCCAGTTTGCCACTATACAGATGTCCTTTCTGTTCAAACTTCTGCCCCGTTGGTGGATCTTGCCTGTAATAATTATTACTGTAGCATTTTAGTAGTGATTTTCTCTTATTCCTTCAACATTTATTAATTGGAATTCTAGAAGGAAGAATTTCTAGAAGGAAGAATATTCCTAGATGTGCTCATTGCTACTAGAGTGTCATTACTTCTAGAACTGTCATCAAACATATGTATGAATACTAAACCATGCACACAAACACATCTATATTTATTTCTGTATCTATCTGTATATATATTTTAAAAATCACCATGGTACCTTTGATTCCAGTCTAACACCACAAAGTTCATCCTAGGCTTTCCCTTTTCCTAGGCTTTCCCTTTTCCTTATTTGTAACTTCTTTCTATGACAGTGAGAAGCTTGGCTCTCATTATCTGCAATATGTTTACTTGTTTGTTCAACTCCAGTATATACATAAAATATCTCCAGAATTTCTAACCCATATCCCTGTGAGAAACATATTTGCTAACTATAGTACAATAGTTCTGTACAGCTCTTTTTGTCTTTAGCCTTCCTGGAAAGCATCTGGTAAAAATATTGTTTTTCTATGATAGTAGGTTAGTTCTCTTCTTCATCCTCCCCTTGGTGCAGTCATGTTATTATTAATTATTAATTCAATTTCTTTAATAGATATAGACCTATTCAGATCATCTATTTCTTCTTGTGTAAGTTTTGGCAGCTGTGTCTTTCAAAGAATTGGTCCATTTCACCTAGGTTATCAAAGTTGTGGGCATAAAGTTGTTCATAGTATTCCTTCATTATCTTTTTAATTTCCATGCGATCAGTAGTGATATCCCCTCTTTCATTTCTGTTATAGTAATTTGTGTCCTCTCTTTTTTTTTAGTTGGCCTCTCTAGAGGCTTATTAATTTTATTGATCTTTACAAAGAACCTGCTTTTGCCTCTTTTCAATTTCATTGATTTTTGCACTAATTCTTATTATTTCTTTTCTTCTGCTTCCTTTGGATTCAATTAGCCTTTTTTTTTCTAGTTTCCTAAGGTGTAAACTTAGATTATTGATTTTAAATCTTTCTTCTTTTCTAATATATACATTCAATGCTGTAAATTTCCCTCTAAGCACTACTTTCTCTGCATCTCACAAATTTTGATAAGTTGTGCCTGCATTTTCAAAATATTTTTTAAGTTTTCTTGATATCTTCTTTGACCCATGTATTATATAGGAGTGTGTTGTTCAATGTCCACATATGTTGAGATTTTTCTAGTTATCTTTCTGTAATTTATTTCTAGTTTAATTCCATTGTGATCTGAGAGCAGACATTGTATGATTTCCATCTTTTAAATGTGTTAAGGTCAAAGAGTGTGGTCTATACTGGTGAATATTCCATTTAAGCTTGATAAACGTGTATTCTGCTGTTGTTGCATGAAGTAGTCTATAGATGTCAATTGGATCCAGTTGATTGATGATGATGTTGAAATCAATGTTCTTACTGATTTTCTGCCTGCTGGATCTGTCCATTTCTGAGAGAGGGGTGTTGAAGTCCCCAGTTATGTTGGTGGATTCATCTATTTCTCCCTGTAATTCTATCAGTTTTTGCCTCAGGTAGTTTAATAGTCTGTTTTTAGGTGCATACATGTTAAGAATTATGTCTTCTCAGAGAATTAACCTTTTATCATAGTGTCATGTCCTTCTTTATCTCTGATTACTTTCCTTACTTTGAAGTCTGCTTTGTCTGAAATTAATATGCTACTCCTGCTTTCTTTTGATTTTTGCTAGCATGGTATATTTTCTCCTTCCATTTATTTTTAATCTCCATACATCTTTATATTTAAAATGAGTTTCTTGTAAATAAGACATAGTTGGGTCATGTTTTTTGGTCCACTCTGACAATCTATGTTTAAATTGGTATATTTAGACCATTGACATTCAACATGATTATTGATATAGTTGAATTCATGTCTGCCATATTTGTTACTGTTTTCTATTTGTTGCTATTGTTCTTTGCTCATATTTTTGTCTTCCCCTCTTTTTCTGCCTTTTTTGGTTTAATCGAGCATTTTATATGATTCCATTTTCTCTCCTTTCTTAGCATATCAGTTATACTACTTTTTTTTTAAACTTTTTTCAGTGGTTGCCCTAGAGATTGCAATATACGTTTACAACTAATCCAAGTCCACTTTCAAATAACAATGTACCACTTCACAAGTAGTGTGAGTGCCTTAAAATATCCTAATTTCTCCCTCCCAAAACTTGTATTACTGCTGTCATTCATTTAACTTATATGTAATCATAAATAAGCATATATATAATGTGTATATATATTATGTATATGTGTATATACGAAATTGAATACATTGTTGCTATCCTTCTTTTGAACAGACTGTTGTATGTTAGGTCAATTAAGAATAAGAGAATAAAAGTTTTTATTTTGCCTTCTCTTACTCCTTCCTCAGTGCTTTTCCTTTATTTGTGTAGATCCAAGTATATTATTTTCCTTTTCGCTCAAAAACTTCTTTTAACATTTCTTGCAAAGCAAGTCTACTGTCAACAAAGTCCCTCAATCTTTGTTTGTCTGAGAAAATCTTTATTTCTCCTTCACTTTTGAAGGATAATTTTGTAGGGCACAGAATTTAGGTTGGTAGAGTTTTTTTAAAATATTTCACTCCATTCTCTTCTTGTTTGTATGGTTTCTGAGAAGTCGGATTGAATTCTTATCTTTGTTCCTGTATAGGTAAGGTGTTTTTCTCTTCTGGCTTCTTTCAGGATTTTTTTTTGTGTGTGTGAGGAAGACCAGCCCTGAGCTAACATCCATTGCCAATCCTCCTCTTTTTGCTGAGGAAGACTGGCCCTGGGCTAACATCCGTGCCCATCTTCCTCTACTTTATGTGGGACACCGCCACGGCATGGCTGACAAGCAGTGCGTCAGCGGGCGCCGAGGATCTGAACCCACGAACCCTGGGCTGCCAAAGCGCAAACTAAACTGCTGCGCCACCAGGCAGGCCCCCAGGACTTTTTCTTTATCTTTGATTTTCTATAATTTGAAAATGATATGCCTGGGTGTAGTTTGGGGGGTATTTATCCTGCTTGGGGTTCTTTGAGCTTCCTGGATCTGTGGTTTGTTGTCTGACATTAATTTGGGGGAAATTCTGAGTCATTATTATTTCAAATATTTCTTCTGTTTCCTTCTCTTTGTTTCTCCTTTCTTCTTTGTTATTTCTATTATGTGTACTTTACACCTTTTGTAGTTTTCTCACAGTCCTTAGATATTCTGTTCTTTATTTTTTCTCATTATTCTCTTTGCTTTTCTGTTTTTGAAAATTCTATTTTATAGCATCTAGCTCAGAGATTCTTTCCTCAGCTGTGTCCAGTCTACTAATAAGCCTATAAAGGCATTCTTTATTCCTGTTACAGCTTTTTTATCTCTAGCATTTCTTTCTTTTTTTGTTCTCTTAGGATTTCCACCTCTGTACTTATATTGCCCATTTGTTTTTGCATTGCCATCTTCTCTATCCATTAGAGCCCTTAGCATATTAATCATACTTTTTTCAAATTCTCAGTCTGATAATTCCAGCATCTCAGCCATGTCTGATTCTGCTGCTCCTCTGTCTCTACAAATTGTGTTTTTGGCCTTTTGGTATTCCTTGTAATTTTTTCTTGATAGCCAGACATGATGTACCAGGTAAAAGGAACTGCTGCAAACAGGCCTTTGGTAATGTGGTTTGAGGTGTGTAGGGAGGGTGAATGTTCTATAGTTTTGTGATTAGGTCTCAATCTTTTAGTGAGTCTGTTCTTCTGGACTGTAAATTTCACAAGTGTTGCTCAGTTTTTTCCCCTCCCCTTAGGTGGGACATGGGGACAGGTTGGCTTGAGTGGGCTAGAGTTGAGTATTTCCCTTCTCCAGCTCAGTTAAGCTCTGATAAAATCCTAGCAGGTTAATCTCTGTTTAATTAGTTTCTCCTGACAGCAGGCTTATTTAAGAAGAACAGAGTGCTCTGGTGTATTTCAAAATGGTTCCTTTTCCCCTCTCTCTGCCAAAAGCAGGAGGGGATTTTTCTCTGATATTTACTGTGGGAATCTGATTGAGCTCCTTGAGGTAAATTTCACATTTAGGGCAGGAGGAGGGGCTATGACTGGGTCCCCTTGGAGCCTGTAACTCTCAGACTTGTCCACACTAAGCCTCCAGCAATTCGTCGGTTACAGTTCAGGTTTTCCATCCTGGCACTGGTTCCCACAGTGGATTCCACTTGTCAGTCTCGGCTCTGGTAAGTTGTTATTTTCTGTCTTGCCCTGTCTGACTCTCCAATCTCGGGGCAGCAGTTTTCCCTGTGTGCTCCCCTCTCTTAGGGATCCAAGAATAGTTGATTTTTCAGTCTGTTCAGCTTTCTAATTGTTGTTATGATGGAGTGCTCCCTACAAGAGGAACTGGAAACAGAGTCTGATTTCTAAAAAAAATTTACTTACAATTAAAGTCATTCTTTGTGAACCAGAGTTCTATGGGTTTGACAAATATATGATACAGAACAGTTCCATCACCCCCTAAAAATTCTGTGCTGCCCCTTTTTTAGTCAACACAAACCCCCATCCCTTGCAACTAATGATGCTTCCATCCTTAAAGTTCTGCCTTGTCATATAAAAGGAATCATACAACATGTTGCCTTTTGGATCTGGCTTCTTTTACTTAGCAAAATGCATTTAGGAGTCATCCATGTTGCCATGTGACCAATAATTTGCTCATTTTTATTGCTGAGTAGTATTCCATTGATATGATACACTGCAATTTGTTTATCCATTGTCAGATTTAAGGGCATCTGAATTATTTCCAGATTTGGCATTTATGAGTAAAGCTATAATAAACATTCATACAGATTTTTGAATGAACATGTTTTCATTCTCTTCAGTAAAATACCCAGGAGTTGGGTTGCTGAGTCATATGGCAAATGTCTGTTTAACTTTATCTGAAACCACCAAACTGCTTTCCAGAGTCACTGTACCATTCTGCTTTCCCATCAGCAGTGTATGGGACTTCCAGTTGCTTTGCCCTCACCAGCACTTGGTATTTTGGCTTTTTTCCCTTATAATTTTAGCCATTTTGAAACCACAATTGGCATGTAGTGGTATTCCGTGTGGTTTTAATTTGCATTACCCAAATGACTATTAATGTTGAGTTCTTGTGACAATATTTCTTAAATTATTTTTTGAGCTGGTTGGTAGGTGGAGGGAGAGTTTGAGAGTTCCCTGCAAGACGGGGCATGGAAGGGAGAAGCTGAGGGATTTGTGTGTGTGTGTGTGTGTGTGTGTGTGTGTCTGTGTGTGTGTGTGGTGGGGGAAGGGGTGAAATACTAGATGTAAGCAATGTTGGTTTGCAGCCCAGATAACCAAGTGTAGATTTTTTTCCCCAGCCCGCATACAGAATCTGACACAACTCTGGTGTCATGTAATAGGTAGAAACACTGAAATCATTGGGAGGCTGCACCCTAGAGAGAGAAAAAGACAGTCTTATGAGGGGTCCATTATCAGAGCCTACAGTACAGTCCTCCATTGGTGGCTGGAGCCTGGGGGAGTAACCCAGAGTGACTGTCACTCTGATTTTTTTGATCGTGAAGTTGAAAAAGATAAATTTGTTTTTAACTACTGAGAGAGGCAGTGAAGTTTTAAAATATTCCCCTTCTAATAGTGCTTCTGGAAATACTGCATTAATTAGTATGGGAAGTGTGATCTTTAACTGACCCTACATTGCAGCTCCCCTGCCCTCCCAGTGTATATACACGCTGGATCTGATGACAGTTATGCTCAGTGGCGGGAGTCAGAAATGGGAAAGCTGGGGAATCAGAGACCTCTATGATTTCTGTCTCCTAAGTGAGCCCCCCCACAGGGACTGAGCCCTAGAGAGGGAGAGACTACAAAAACCAACCAACCAACAAAAAAACTTAAGAGACTGTTTTTACCAGCGACATTTTGGCGTGGATTGTGCTGCTTCAGATTCTAGTAGACACCAGTGCAACCAGAACTGTGAGAGGCTCAAACTCTCTAACTTGATGTGAAATGTAGTATGGCTCTGGGGCAATGAAGAGTGGAAGCAAAGCAATGCACACCTCTGCTACTCTGCAGCTTCAGGCCAGCAGAACCTGCCACTGAGCACAGCCATGCTACTGTCCCAGAGAGTGAGCTCCTCTCTCGCCGAGCTTGCCGCCAACCAGCACTTGAGATGCACAGTGGGGAACTCTCCACTCCAGGAGCACACGAGAGACATCCTGGGACTCCCAGAAACAAGTGAGGAGTCAGGGCTGTCAGTGAGGTGCCGCGGTGAAGCAGCTATCAGCACAGTGTCGCCCTAACATCACCTCTCAAACCCACAGCTGATGAGGCCTGGTGAAGCTTGGTTACACCTAAGTTACTCTCTACCGGGAGAGACATTACCTTCTCATCAGGGAGCTTGATTGGAAATGTGTGTATTTTTAAATTAATTTAAAAAGCCAGGCTCAGGAATTAATTGACCGAATTCACTAAGGTGAAAGTTCCCATCTTATATAAAAAATAAAATGAAAAACTCCAACATCCTCATTTACAGACCTCTTTTACATGACACATATCTCAACGGCCCTGTGTTTCCCATGGAGGATATGTTTTTGTACCTCTGATCCTTATAAGCAAAGCTTTTTACTCTTTCTATAACAGCATCTTTCTCTCTAGGGTATTGTAGTAAAGTTATGTAAGTCATGTGACCTCACACAATTTTCATAGTCCAGGACACAATATGGTCAAATGTCTTCATTTGCGGAATGAGTCAGAAAGTAAAGCTGGCATTAGTCATGTCTTGTGTAATTACAGGGAGCAGAAAAATGCCTGGCAACATAAATATCAGAGGCGTGAGTGTTTTGTTTTTACTTTTCCAATCTGAGCTCATTGCAGTGACAGAGCTGTAACAAAAGCCCCAGATCCAAATATTCATGCGTCAGGAAGAAAAATCCCTTCCCACTGCTTTTCTAATAATGCGTGCCAGCAGCCAATGATTGCAGTTTATGAGAGCCCTTTCTCAGATGGCTGCTTTCACAAGCTGATCCTCTAGGTTGACAAGAAGCAGCTGTTGATCTTTTCTTACTCTGTCCTCTCATCCCGGCCCCTCCCCCATCAATACCCAGAGAAAAGAAGGGCATGTGTCTCAGCTGGCTGGAGGAGCTGAAGGCTCTTGGATCTGAATGGAGGGGGGATAATCAGTTGCTCTACTTTAAAAGGCTGATTCATCCTAAGAACACATTTCATATTTGTTACACAGGTTCTCGTGCCTGTGCCTCTGAGGACTATAATTTCCACCTGACAGAATGAACCCTAGGGATAACTATTTCCATTCTGTGTCTTCCTTTCTTTTATAAAGAAACAATAATGGTTCAAGGTGCCATACCTGGGACATCAGCAAAGCCAAAATCTCCACTATCTGCAAGATTTAACATTGAAAGTACTGGCCACAAGTTTCCACAACTAATGGAGGAGTGATTAAAAATAGAAAAATCTTAATAGCAAAATATCATCAATAATAGCAATGGTTAAAGTTTAGTGAATGTTAATCAATGCCAATGTTTTCAGTCTGTCATTCACAGCCCTCAATATCTTAAACTCAACCTACCTGTTCATCCTTATGTCTTCATCATATTCCACTCCACCTGCTGCCCTCTCCACCTCCAGGGTTCTGGCCACTGGACTACCCATCTCTCTCCTCGTTGCTCAGTATTTTCCAGATTTCCCACCTTGATTATGTCCCCTCCTTGCCCTTCTCTCTCTCTTTTTTTAATCTTTGATAAAATCTTTTTTTATATATCAAGAACCATTTTTTACAATAGTGCAATATTTACCAAGTTAGAATTACTTTCTCCTAATTCACTCATTACTTTGTTTATACTTCTAGTTTATTATTCTTTTATTTCTATTAGTTTCTTATTATAGAGAATGTCTCCCAGTGTCTATCTCACCTTTCTCCTCCATATTAGAACTTATTTTTTAGTGGCCCAGGGGCACCTTTTAAGCTACTAGGAGCAGCTTTGTGGCTAGGTTTTGTCAAAGGGAAACAAGAGAATTGGTCTGTGAAAGATCCAGAAAATGTTGTAAAAGAAGGGATGTGTACCCCTTTTCTTCCATTTCTTTCTTGTTGTTCAGAATGTAGATGCAAAGGCTGGAACAGGAGTAACCATACTGGGCCATGAGAGCTAAAGATCTTAATTATCATAGGATTCCCATAGTTATATTGCACTACTTAATAAGTTAATGAATTTCTATCTTATTTGAACCTCTGTTATTTTGCGTTTTCTATCATTTGAATTGAAATCTAATCCTAACAGTGAGACCTTTGTAGAAGTGTCCCTCCCACTAGATTGTGAGACCTGAGTAGTAGGTTTTGTGTCTTATTTTACATCCATCTCAGGTCATTTCCCATCAACTAGCACAGTGCATAACATACATCAATCACCAAAAAATGTTTTTAAATAATATATGTATAGAATTTAACCAAGGTAAAAAATGTACTTCCTGATATTTTCTCATTACAAGGCAAGAAATAAAATAATGGACAATCAAAGGGTACATGAAAGCAGTGACTGTTCAGAAGTCACATGCAGAATGTGCTAAAGGGGAATCACAGTCCACACATGTACACCAGACATATACTGAAGAGAGTCCACTTGTCAGCACAGCTCTTGTCACTGCATAATGAGTATCTAAAGTAACTTAAAAAGACTGAACGTTTTTACTGAGGTATATGTGTTTATTTATTCTATGTATAAATTTTGGGAGTATCTACTATTGTCAAGTGCTACAACAGTTGGTAGAGATAGAATGGTAAACAATCAGATGTGGCCTTGGCTCATGTAAGTCTAATGAGTGAGATTTTTATTGATTAAAAATTCTCACAGAATTAATATAAATTATAGAATATACATTATAATAATTCATATAATTTATAATGAATATTAAATTAATATAATTTATATATTCCTATAACTTGTAATTTATAACTCTAACAAGTACAAGAAAGAAGTATGTGCATTTTACTAGATCACTGGAGATAGAATTGGAAGACTTTGAAGAGAGAGTCAGGAAGGTGGGATGGAGAGAATATGAGAATGGATATATAAATGTAGGCAAATGGATTTTGGGTTTGAAAATAGTCATTGTGGAGGATAGAGTGAGCTCATGATAGAAATGTTCTTCCTTGCAGTTTTGAGCCCAATTCGAGGCCAGCACTCATGAATTTCTTGTGGAGCTAGTCTTTCATTGTATGTGACTTTCTCCATCAGCTCTTGGCTTCATTGACACAGCTACAAACAAACTATATAGATATACTCACCTAGGATTGGAATTTTGCCCAATGGCCATGATGACAAAAGGACAGATGGATCAATAAATTAGGTTATTTGGTTATTGGCAAGAATTTATCCAAATGATCACCAAAGAGATCTCAGCTACAAAAATAAAAGTATGAGCATGGAGATTTGGAAAAAAGTAGAGAGGTCGAGAGCTGGAAGTCCTGAGTTCAAGTAATGGCTGCGGTTTGAGTAGTTGAACAAGGTAGGAATATCAGGTGGATGGAGTGGGTGGTGACCTGTTGGAAAGACAACAGATGGGTGAGAGAGTGGGATACTTGAATTTGTGATTTTCGAGCACTAACAGATAAGAGCCAGGCTGTGTCCATGATTGTTGGAGGCTTAGGTGGAGGAGAGACGGTCATTAGGCATGAGGAGGTCAAGAACCAGTGACCTGAGCATCCAGGACACCAAGTGTGTAGTCAATGTTGATGTTAATGCCACTGAAGCTGACAATGTGAGGGTGTAGAGGAAGATGTAAAACCAGGTGCCTTAGCCTACCATAAATGAGGCAGACCAGAGGTGTGTAGATAATCACAACAGGGGTGAGAGAGGGATAAAGGATCAGACTGGAAATAGTGTTTAAAAAAAAAATTCTAACCCTAAAATTCTAAATGTCCTAGAATGAATGATTAGAAACTTAATGTCTACCAAATCCTCTTCGAATTCTAAATAAGCTTATGCAAAATAAGTGTCATAAATAACAACAAGTGGTAAAGGGATCCCCTGAAAATTATTACCTTTAAATTACAATTAGGATCGTAATTAGAAGCACTGATTGTAATTCTCTCCAGGGTCAGGAGTTGGAAATGAATTAAACCACGGAAGCTTTTTTAATTTCTATTTTTCTCAAACAGCCCTTTTTAATCTAAGCTGGTTTGTAAATACAAGTACTGTTGTTCTGCTAATTGAAACTTCTGTGACCCACCAAAGCTTCCCCCCACCCTCTGAGGACCAGAGAAGCGAGGAGCTCTGTAGGAACTTTCGATTTCTTCCATCCTTCTTGCTCTTCTTACCCTCTAGTTATTTCTGTTTCTTCTTTCCTTCTGCTCCCAACATCAAAGTGGGAAGAATTCAGCTCCTGATTGGGGGTGAAGGGAAGGCAGAGATTCATCCCCTTGCCCAGGGCTCCTTGATTGCAGAGAGAGAAAGCTGATCTCCCTGTGCAAACACAAGTGTGACAAAGACATTTATGTGGGACTGTGTGGTCCTAAGAACACTGACTGACCACGGATGGCCTGAAATCTTGTATATTTGACATTTATAAACCCAGATCTTTCATGTGGTATATGTGGCTGCTCCTGACTGCCTTCCAAAGGCAGGGTCAGACTCTGCACCAGGCACACTCCTGCTTCCATTTGATACAAGCAGGACTTTCCTCTCTAAAAGGAGACAGTTTTCTCTATGGTTAGTCCTGTTAATGACTGTAATTAAATCATAGGGATAGAATTTTAACAGAATCTTCTTTTAACTTCTGAAAACTTAATTTAGTCCCAAACAACTCTACATTACTCCTACCAGATTTTAACTTTCAGATTCATTTAGATGTTGTGCTTGAGGAGAACAGGACTGTGAATTGTACTTACAAATATGTGAATAAGTAAATAAAATGCATTAATATTTTATTAACAAAATAAGAAATGATAAAATAGTAATTAAAAAAAGAAAGAAACTTCCATGGCACGCTTTGTGTTACAAGATAAGACTTTTGGCCGGGGAAAGCAATAGGCTGGCTAAGAACAGGAAGAGTTGGATATATGGTAAAACAGGGGTTAATATTTGTTGCATGTTTTTCATTTGTCCTTTGCCTTTTAATATTTTTTACGACTTTTTTTGGTGAGGAAATTTTTTACTAAGTCCGTCTTTTTCTTTATTCCTTCTTCCATAGTTTTCATTCTTAAGAAGTCCTGTTCGAGTGGACATGTTCTACAGTACTTGTTCCACTTACACACGCTTTGCATAGATCCTGCCCCAGTCTGAAGCCTGGTTAGCAGCAGCCTGAATTACCCTGTCATATGTGGCCACAACTGGCTTGGCGGGGATGCACCAGACTAGCAGAAGGCCCAACTTTAGCTGACTCATGACCTGGGCTAGGGGAAATATTAGCCCCCTTTGGCCTGGAACAGCCCCAATCACTAATTGAGCATGCTTTCACTCCCCAAAGTGACCTGCTTTACATGAGAAATGATGAGTCACCCTCTGGATTAGTGTGACTAGGCTCAAAAAATATGTTAAGTCATATTATCCCTTTCTAGAAATATGAAACAGAAGCTCACAGAGATTTTGCAGATCATTAGCAGGAACTTGAGCTAATAGATATGTTGCATATGGAGAAAGTCCATTAAAATTATTTGGGATTAGAGCTACAAGGAAGCTGGTCTAGAGAAAAAGAAAAAGAGCAGATACACAGAGAGTACCAGGGTAAGAATTTATGTAATGCTTAAAGGGAGAGAGGTAAGACACAGAACCTGATTTATCAGTTTCCAATTATTTTCTTTGTGAGGACCAGCTAAATTTCATTTCCTGTTCATGGATACATATGCAGATTTCCATATTACACCAAACCACAGTGCTGCTTTTTAATATAGGCTGATTGGATTCTTCATCTGTATACAAGTCTTAAGTAAAAAAGTACCCACCCCATCCAAAAAGTGTCAGATATGTTCTTCTAAAGTTTGTATACTTTTTTTTTTTACTTTTTAAAATACTTTCCTTAAACTCTGTAGAATTTGTTTTGTTGCAACGTATGAGGAATGATCTCTACTTGATTATCCCATATGTTTAGTCAGTTCTCTCAACATCATCTATTGAATAATTAGTTCCTTCTTTATTTGTAATGATTATTTATGAAATTATTACGTTTATTACTCTTTCAGAGCCTCATATTTTATCTCATTAATCTACCTATTGACTCTTTTGCCAATACCACACTATAATTAATGAAAGATTGTGATTGTACTCATATTTCTTAGTGAAAGTTTCACTTTTTTTTGGAAAAAATTTATTAATTTCTCTTATTTGTTTATTTAGCTATAGCAACTTAAAAATAATTTCATAGTTACCAAAAATTCCCAGTAAATTTTTCTTAATTGCATTGAACCTATAAATTAACTTGGAAAGATTTCTCATTTTATATTATCTTTCCATCAGTAACGTGAAATATTTTTTCTTTCCTTCAAACACAGCAAAATTACACAGCCTTCTTCATAAGGGTTACTTACATTTTTCTTTGAAATATTCTAAATTATTTTATATATTTTTCTATTGATGTTAAATATTTATTATAGTCTCCAGTTCTTCATTGCTTACATGTAAAAAAGCTATTAATAATTGAGCATTTTTCTTATACCTGTACAGTTTATTGCGCTCTCTTATTCTAAGTTTTGTAATTTATCATGAATTCTCTATATGATCACATCTGCACATTATGCTAATTTCATCTCCTTTCCAATAATTATGCTTTAAAATTTTTGTTTCATTGGTCTTATTTCATTGATTAAAATTTAAAACAATATTAAATAGCAATGGCGAGTTGTGGATGGGTGTTCTCTTGTTGCTGGTTTTAATAAGCCTAGTGCAACATTTTCCAACATGTACTCCATGGAACAACAATCTCACAATCTGTGAAAATGAAACCCAAGGATTTCATAATTGGGGAAACACTCTTCACTATATTGCCTCTCCTTGAAATTAGCAGTTTGCCCTCTTCTATCTCCTCAACTCTTCTATAAAATGCATTTTACTAGTAAATGACTTTGTACTTAACTTCATGGGATTTTTAACTGTTTGCGGGGGAGGGTAATACAAAAATGAGCTGATACTGTTCTCAAAGCAAGCTAAGATGAGCACACAGGGGCAAGCCAGGAGTCCCTGTCTGTTACTTTGAGATGATACAGCTGATGGTTTCTTAAGCACATATCCAAGTAGGGAATGGAATTTCATCTTCCTTTTCTTGCAGGCATCCTCCATCTTTATGAATGATTATTTCAGACAGCTCCTCTCACATGAGTTGTAGCAGAGGGCAAGTGCAAGAAATGCAGGCAGCACAACCCTTTCCCATAGGCCAATGATTCAGGACCGAAGATTTGTCTCTTTCTGTGCAAGCCCTATTCTTCTCCTTGTATAGCCTAGGGAAGTTGAGGGGGACCTTGGACGATGTTACAGTGGTACCAGAGCCTTTTGAGGCTGCCGTCTAGTAAACCCAGGGGGGCCAAGGGTTTCTGACCTCAACTTTTATAGCTCTCTTTAAAATGCAGGGTACTTTTTTTTTTCTCGTTGTCCTCAACTAAGAGTTCTAATAGCCATTTCCCAGAAATAGAAAATGTTTACTGATCACGGTATTAAATTTTTTTGAGGAACACTAAAATGTTTACTGTAGATAAGGAAAGATTTTTTTTGTAAATTAAAATATTCAATATTCAGTCTGAGTTTATTGGAAGAAGAAAGTGTGACAATCTTTCGAAAGCTCTAGGAGAACCTGAGGGTTTTTGTAATTGGGAGCTTTGCAAATAATTATCAGCTGATAGCAAGGACTAGAACAAATGATCCTTTGAAATAGATTCCAACTCTAGGATTATAGGTTTCTATGAAATGACAAGTGTAAACCATGTCACAATAATAATCCTTGTTATTTTGCTGGCAATTAATTAATGCTTTTCAAAGAGTGACAAGTACTGTAATGACTATGTGACATAAGGAAACTATATCAAGAGATGACAAAGCCATAGTGATTTTATTGCTCCCTTAGTGTGGTTCAAAGACAATGAGGCAACTACAAAAATAACTTCATCAGTGATTAAAAGGATAAATGCCATTTGCTTCACTCTAAGTGATAGACTAGGGAGAAGGACTTGGCCACCCACTTCCGGAAAATTGGCCATGAAAACCCTATGAATAGCAGCAGAGCATCATCTGATAAAGCACTGGAAGGTGAGAGGATGGCACAGAAAGACCGGGCAGGGTTCTGTTCTGCTGTACACAGGGTCGCTAGGAGTCAGAATCGACTCGATGGCACCAACAACAAAATGATAGCTATAATTTGTTCTGTTCCCTCAGGTGTGCCCTCGATTCCTCGGGGGTACACTTAGAACAGTACTGATTATTTATTTGTTTTACTTTATCTCATTTTAAAAGGTTTTAAGGTTCTTTGCAAAGATCCAAAGTGTATAGCATAGAAAAAATAGTGGAAAAAGAAAACAAAGTAAAAATGAGGCAAAAGGAATTTATGTAAGATGAATTCAGGATAGTGTGGTTTAGTGCCCAAAAGGCATGCCATAAAGTGCTCTCCTGGGAAATATGCAAAGAGAAGCATCAAAACGTACATGATTTAGAGGATCCATACTTTATATTAAAATCAGTTCCTATGGGAAACAAAATTATATCTGATACTGAGAGCTGTCACCCGCAGGTGCTCATAGAGAGAACACTTTTTATTAGTAGCTGATATCATGAAAGTAAACACAGTAAAGAATTTCATGGGACTATTCCAAATCGTGACATTTTAACTAACCTAAGCCCTTATTCAAATGACACTCCATCATTTCTCATGCAGTGTGGGAACCTTACAACAGAGTGTTCTTAATCCCACCCTCCAGACCTATGACATTGTTGTCATTCATTTCACTCATCCATTTGCTGTGATGACCTGATACATTATTACTATTGTTATTTTAAACAAATTTTCTTTAGATTAAGGAGGAAAAAAAATGTATTTTACTTTCATGTATTCCTTCTCCAGTGCTCTTCCTCTCTTTATCTAGATCCAAATTTCTGACCTATATAATTTTCCTCTCCTTGAAGAACTTCTAACATTTCTTAAAGACTGGTCGGCTGGGATGACTTGCATGAGTTTTGGAGGTTTTTTTCCTGAAAAAGTCTTCATTTCTGCTTCATTGTAGAAGAAATATTTTGCTGGATGTAAAATTATAGGTTGCATTTGTTTTCTTTCAAAACTTTAAATATTTTACCTGCTGTCTTGTTTTCATAGCTTCTGATGAGAAGTCTGCTTTAATTCTTATTCTTGTTCCTCTGTATATAAAATGTTTCTGCACCCCCCTGGCTTATTTCAAGAATTTCTCTTTGTCTTTGGTTTTCTTCATTTTGACTATGTTGTCTACCTGTAGTTATTTTGTTTTGTTTTATTAGAGTTTACTTTTTACAACAGTTTTAGGGTCACAGCAATTTTATGTAGAAGATACACAGATTTCCCACAAATCCCTTGCCCCCCCCCCCCCCACCATATATAGCCTCTTCCATATCAACATTCCCCACGTGGTGGTGCATTTGTTACAACTGATGAACCTACATTGACACATCATTACCACCTGGAGTCCATAATTTACATTAGAGTTCACACTTGGTGTTGTACATTCTATGGGTTTGGACAAATTTATAATGACAAGTATCCACTATTACAGTATCATATAGAGTAATTTCCCTGCTAAAAATCCTCTGTGCTTCACCTATTCATCCTTCTCATTCCCCTAATCCCTGGCAACCACTGATCTTTTTACTGTCTCCATAGTTTTGCCTTTTTCAGAATGTCATGTAGTTGTAATCATACAGTATATAGCCTTTTCAGATTGGCTTCTTTCACTTAGTAATAGGCATTTGTGTTTCCTCTATGTCTTTTCATGGCTTGAAGGCTCATTTCCTTTTAGTGCTGAATAATATTCCATTGTCTGGATGTACTACAATACATTTATCAATGGATAAACACCTACTGAAGGACATCTTGGTAAGTTTTGGCAATTATGAATTAAGCTGCTATAAATATCTGTGTGTAGGTTTTTGTGTGGACATCCATTTTCAACTTCTTTGGGTGAATGCCAAGGAGCATGATGCTGGATCGCATGGTAAGAGTATGTATAGTTTCATAAGAAACTGCCAAACTGTCTGCCAAAGTAACTGTACCATTTTGCATTCCCATCAGCAGCAAATGAGAATTCTTGTTGCTCCTCATCCTCATCAGCATTTGGTGTTGACAGTGTTCCAAGTTTTGGCCATTCTAATAGGTGTGTAGTGGTATCATTGTTTTAATTTGCAATTTCCTGATAGGATGTGGAGCATCTTTTCATATGGTCATAAGCCATCTGTGTATTTTTTTGTGTGTGAGATGTCTGTTAAGGTGTTTGGCTCATTTTTAAATCGGATTCTTTGTTTTCTTATTGAGTTTTAAGGGTTTTTTGTATATTTTGGATAGCAGTCCTTTATCAGATATGTCATTTGCGAATATTTTCTCCCAGTTCATGGCTTGTCTTTTCAGTCTCTTGACAATGTCTTTCACATAGCAGAATTTTTTACTTTTTAATAAAATCCAGCTTATCAAGTATTTCTTTCATGTGTTGTATCTTTGGTTTTGTATTTAAAAAGTCATCACCATGCACAAGGCCATCTGGATTTTCTCCTATGTTACCTTCTAGGAGTTGTATAGTTTTGCATTTTATATAATTTAGGTCTGTGATCCATTTTAAGTTAATGTTTGTGAAGGTTGTAAGATCTGTGCTGGATTCCTTTTATTACATATAGATGTCCAGTTGTTCAAGCACCATTTGTGGAAAGGACAGTCTTTTTGTCGTTTTATTACCTTTAATTCTTTGTCAAAGTTCAGTTGACTATATTTATGGGGATCTATTTCTGGGCTCTCAATTCTATTTCATTTATAGTCTGTTCTTTTGCCAATACCACACTGTCTTGAATACTATAGCTTTATAATAAGTGTTAAAGTCAAGTAGTGTCATTCTTCCAACATTGTTCCTCTTCTTTAATATTTTGTTAACTATTCTGGGTCTTTTGCATCTCCATAATAACTTTAGAATCAATTTGTTGATATCCATAAAATAACTTGCTGGGATTTTGATTGAAATGGCAATGAATCTGTAGATCAAGCTGGGAAGAACTGACATTGACAATATCAAGTCTTTTCCATGAACATGGAGTATCTCTCCATTTATTTAATTCTTCTTTGATTTCTTTAATCAGAATTTCGTAGGTTTCCTCATGTAGAACTTGAACATATATTGTTAGATTTATGCCTAGATACTTCAATTTGGGGGATGCTAATGTAAATGGTATTGTGTTTTTATTTTCAAATTCCACTTGTTCATTGACTTTTGTATATTAATCTTATATTCTGAAAATTTGCTAGTAGTAGTTCCAGTACTAGTTCTGTTGATTTTTTTCAGATTATTTAAATAGACAATTATGTCATCTGCAAACAAAGACAGTTTTATGTCTTCCTTCTCAATTTGTATACCTTTTCTTGCCTTATTACATTAGCAAAGACCTCCAGTATGACATTGAAAAGGAGTGGTGAGAGCAGACATCCTAGCCTTGTACCTTATGAGAAAGCTTCAAGTTTCTCGCCATTAAGTGTGATGTTAGCTGTAGTTTTTTTTTTTTGTGGATAGTCGTTATCAAGTTGAGAAAGTTCTCCTCTATTCCCAGCTTACTGAGAGTTTTTATCATGAGTGTGTGTTGAGTTTTGTCAAATGCTTTTTCTGTGTCTATTGACATGATCATGTGATTTTTCTTCTTTAGTCTGTTGATGTGATGAATTACGTTAATTGATTTTTGAATGTTGAACCAGCCTTGCATACCTGGACTAAATTGCACATAATAGTGGTGTATAATTCTTCTTATACATTGTTGGA
The DNA here is from genome assembly GCA_031878705.1 of Tapirus indicus. Lineage (NCBI taxonomy): Eukaryota > Metazoa > Chordata > Mammalia > Perissodactyla > Tapiridae > Tapirus > Tapirus indicus. The sequence continues at coordinate 39,119,048 of CM062917.1, read as the reverse complement.
TTTGATTTGCTAATATTTCACTGAAGATTTTTGTATCTGTATTCATGAGAGATATTGGTGTGTAGTCTTCTGTAATGTCTTTGTCTGGTCTTGGTATTAGGATAATGCTGGACTCATAGAATGAGTTAGAAAGTATTCCCTCTGCTTCTGTCTTCTCAAAGAGATTGTAGAGAATTCGTATAATTTTCTCCTTAAATGTTTCATAGAATTCATTATTGAACCCGTATTGGCCTTGAGCTTTCTGTTATGGAAGGTTGTTAATTATCAATTCAATTTCTTTACTAGATATGGGCCTATCCAGATCATCTATTTCTTCTTATGTGAGTTTTGGCAGATTTTGCCTTTCAAGGAATTTGTCCATTTCATTGGTTATCAAATTTGGGGGCATAGAGTTGTTAATAGTATTTCTTTTTTATCCTTTTGATGTCCTTGGGATCTGTAGCAATATTCCTTCTTTCATTTGTGATATTAGCAATTTGTGTCTTCTCTTTTTTTCTCAATTACCTTGGCTAGAAGCTTGTCAATTTTACTGATGTTTTTGAAGAACCATCTTTTGGTTTTGTTAATTTTTCTCTCTTGATTTTTTATTTTCAATTTCATTGATTTCTGTTCTAATTTTTATTATTTCTTCTGCTTGCTTTGGATTTAATTTGGTCTTTTTCTAGTTTCTTAAGATGGAATCCTAGATTATTTACTTTGAATCTTTTTCTTTTCTAACATATACATTTAATGCTATAAGTTGCACTCTAAACACTTCTTTCACTGCATCCCACAAGTTTTGATAAATTGTGTTTTCGTTTTCATTTAGTTCAAAGTATTTTTTAGTATCTCGAGATTTCTTATTTAACCTATGCATTGTTTAGAACTGTACTGTTTAATCTCTAAGTATTTGGGGATTTTCTAGCTGTCTTTCTATCATCTGTTTCTAGCTTAATTCCATTGTGGTCTGAGAGCATACATATTATGATTTCTATTCTTTTAAATTTGTTAAGATGTGTTTTATAGCCCAGAATGTGGTCTATTTTTGTGAATGTTTCATGTGAGGTTGAGAAGAATGTGTATTCTGCTTTGTTAGATAAAGTAGTCTATAGACGTCAATTATATCAATCCAGTTGATTGATGGTGCTGTAGAGCTCAACTGTGTTCTTACTGATTTTCTGCCTGCTGGATCTGTCCATTTCTGAGAGAGGTGTTGAAGTCTCCAACTGGTAGTAGATTCATCTATTTCTTTTTGCAGTTCTATCACTTTTTGCCTCATGTAGTTTGCTCTATTTTCAGGCACATACATATTAAGGATTGTTCTGTCTTCTTGGAGAATTGATCCCTTTAACGTTATGTAATGCCCATTTGTATTCTGATAACTTTCCTTGTTCTGAATCTGCTCTGCCTGATATTAATATAGCTACTCCTGCTTTCTTTTGATTAGTGTTAGCATGGTATATCTTTCTCTATCCTTTTACTTTGAATCAATTTGTGTTTTCGTACTTAAAGTGGGTTTCTTAGACAACACATAGTTGGGTCATGCTTTTTGGTCCATTCTGGCAACCTCTGTCTTTTAATGGTGCCTTTAGACTATTGGCAGTCAAAGTGGTCATTGATATAGTTGGATTAATATCTACCATATTTGTTACCTTTTTCTATTTGTTGATCTTGTTCTTTGTTCCTGTTTCTGTCTTCCACTCTTTTTCTACCTTTTGTGGTTTTTACTGAACATTTTATGTTTCCATTTTCTCTCCTTTCTTAGCACACCAGTTATACTTGGTTTTAAAAATATTTTTAGTGTTTGCCCTAGAGTTTGCAAATATGCATTTGGAACTAAGCCAAGTCTACTTTCACATAACACTGTACCACTTCACAGGTAATCTGAGTACCTTGTAATTACAAAATAATCCTAATTCCTCCCTCTCATCCTTTGTATCATTTCTATTATTCATTTCACTTAAGCATAAACACACATAATTGAATACATTGTTGCTGTGATGTTTTGAACAAACTATCAGATCAAATAGGAATAAGAAAAAGAAAAACTTTTAATTTTTCTTTCACTTATTGCTTCTTCAATGCTCTTTTCTTTGTATAGATCCAAGTTTTCATCTATGTCATTTTCCTTCTCTCTAAAGAATTTCTTTTAACAATTCTTGCAAGGCATGTCTACTGGCAACAAATTTTATCAGTTTTTGTTTGTCTAAGAAAGTCTTTATTTCTCCACTTCTGAAGAATAATTTTGTAGGGTACAGAATGATAGGCCAATGACTTTTTTCTTTCAACGCTTTAAATATTTCAATCCATTCTCTTCTTCCTTGTGTTGTTTTTGAGAAGTTGAATGTAATTCTTATTTTTGCTCCTCTAAAGATAAAGTGGGTTTTCTCCCCCGATTTTTTTTTAATCTTTGATTTTATGTAGTTTAAAGATAATATATATAGCTATTTTTGGCATTTTGCTTGCTTGATGTCTGAGTTTCCTGGATCTGTGGTTTGGTGTCTGACATTAATTTGGGGAAATTCTCAGTCATTATGGTTTCAAATATTGCTTCTTTTCCTTCCTGTCTTTCTTCTTCTCTGGTATTACCATTAGGTGTATGTTACAACTTTGTAGTTGTCCCACAATCCTTGGATATTCTGTTCTTTTCGAGTTTGTTTGTTTTGTGAGGAAGATTAGCCCTGAGCCAACATCTGTCATCAATCCTCTTCTTTTTGCTGAGGAATATTGGCCCTGGACTAACATCTGTGACCATCTTCCTCCACTTTATATGTGGGATGCCTGCCACAGCATGGCTTGATAAGCGGTGCATAGGTCCATACCTGGGATCCAAATCTGCGAACCCTGGGCTGCTGAAGCAGAGCGTGTGAACTTAACCACTACCCCACTAGGCCGACCCCTCTATTCTGTATTTTTCAGTCTTTGTTCTCTTTGCTTCTTGGTTTTCAAGGTTTCTACTGAAATCCTCAGGATCAGAGATTCTTTCCTCAGCCATGTCCAGTCTACTAATAAGTCCACCAAAGGCATTCTTCATTTCTGTTACAGCGTTTTTTGTTTCTAGCAATTCTTTTTGGTGTTTTCTCAGGATTTTCATCTCTGTGCTTACATTGTTCATTTGTTCTTACATATTGTCTACTTTATCCGTTAGAGCCCTTAGCATGTTAATCATAGTTGTTCTAAATTCCCAGTGTGATAATTCCAACATCCCTGCCATGTCTCATTCTGATGCTTGCATTGTTTCTTCAAATTGTGTTTTTTGCCTTTTAGTATCTTGTAATTTTTTCTTGATAGCCAGACATGATCAGCTGGGTAAAAGAAACTGCTGTAAATAGGCCTTTGGTAGTGTGGTAGTAAGGTGTGGAGGGAGAGGAAACATTCTCTGGTCCTATGATTAGGTATCACTCTTTTAATGAGCCTTCCCCTTAGGTGGGACAGGATGGCTGAAGTGGGCTGGAATTGGGGATTTCCCTTCCCCTAGGTTGTTTAGGCTCTGATAAAACCTCAGCGGGCTAGGCTTTGGTGAAATAGTTTCTCTTGAGGACACATCTTATTAAGAAGAACAGAATGCTCTAGTGTATTTCAGAATGGTTTCATTCCCCGTCCCACTGCTGGAAGCACGACGGGATTTTTCTCCAAAATTTGTTTGAGGACCCGTTAGCTCTCCTGGAGATATAACTCACAAAAGAGTGTGGGAGGTCTCCTATGACCAGATACCCCTAGAGTTTTAATTCTCAGACTTGTCCACACTGAGCCTCTAGGAATGTGTTAATTACAGTTCAAGTTTTCCTACCCCAGTGCTAGTTTCTGCCTAGGTTTTTGCTCATAGGGTTCTGCTCCAGTAAGTTGTAATTCTCTGTATTCGTTGCTGGTTTGGTGTCTAACATTTTGGGGGCTGGTTTACCCTGTGACCTCACTTCCTTAAGGACCTAAGAAGATTTGTTTTTTCAGCTTTTCCATTGTTGTTAAGATGGAGTGGCAACTTCTAAGCTTCTTATGTGCTGGACTGTAAACCAGAAGTCCCTTGAGGTTTCATTTTGTTTTTAATGTCTATCTGCTTGATAAACCTGCAGTTTCTGTATTTTTGTACCTGAGTTACCTGTATTTGTGATTTTGTTTCTGTCATTAATTTTGGAAAGTTCCAAGCCATTATTAATATACATATTTCTTCTACTTCATTCTGTTTTCCTCACCTTTTGATATTCCAATTAGGCACATGCTACACCTTTTTAAATTGTCCCACGTTTCTTAGATGTTTGGTTTTTAAAAACATTTGTTCTCTTTTCTCTTTGCACTTCAGTTTGAGAAGGTTCTATTGTCCTGTCTTCAAGCTCACTATTTTTTTCCTCATCTGTGTCCAGTCTACTGATGAGCCCAGCAAAATCTGTTCCATTTCTGTGAGTATTTTTGATTTCTAGCATTAATTTTTATTCCTTCCTAGAGTTTCCATCTCTCTGTTAACATTACCTATCTGTTCTTTCATGTTGTCTTCTTTATCCATTAGAGTCCCTAACATATTAATCATAGTTAGTTTAAATTCTTTGTCTGATAATTTTATCACCTGTGCCTATGAGTCTGGATCTGATGCTTTCTTTATCTCTTCAGATTGTAGTTTTTTTCTTGCTGTTTTGCATGCTTTGTAATTATTTGTTGAAAGACAGACATCTTCTATTGGATAATGGGAAGGGAAGTAAATAGGCTTTTAGTGTGAAAATTTATGTTCATGTTTCTAGGCATTGGGCTGTATTTAATGTTTGCTAGCTTTAAGTGTCAGAGCTTCAAATTCCTCTAGCGCCTTTGTTTTTGTTTTTTTCCTTTCTTCTTGATTTGGACTCCCTTAGGTTCTCCTTTTCTGAGAGTATGCATTTCGGTTTGTTTAGATGTAATCCATTGTTATTATACTGAAACCCTGTTGTGGTGGTAAGGTGTGTAGGAGGGGGAGCATTCTATGATGTTATGATTAAATCTGTCTTTTAGTGGTCCTTTGTCTCTGGGCTTTGACCTTCCCAAGACTTTCTGTGGAAGTATAGCTTCCCCCTTCTTGTAGTTGAGATAGGAAGGATTGGAGGGAGGCAGAGTGGGAGGAATTCCTTTCTCCCACTTGGGATAAGGCTCTGTCTGGTAAAGTCTTTTCCCATGAAAAGGAGGTTGTTGCTATGGAGAATGTTCTTTATTTCACAATGATTATTCTTGTCTTCTTTCTAAGTCATGAGGGGATCTTGCTTGGATCATGCCTGTGACAGCCAGATGGGGCTCCTGGAGATAGAATCCCTGATTGTAGGTGCTCTCCGAAGAATGTAATCCCTAGGAGTTTCTCACTGTCATGCCCGCACACATTCAGTCTCCAGAAATTTGTCAAAATTACCATTTAGGTATTTCTGCCAGTTTATGCCAGTGGTTGCCGTTCCAGATAAGCAGATCTAGGCTGTGGCTCTCTATTTTTGTCTGTCTTTCCACATTACTGAGTGGCAGTTTGCCCTAAGTTTTCAGTTCTCTGATGGGTCATGGAAAAGTCACTGATTTTCACTTTGTTCAGCTTTTTCTTTTTATTATTATGGCAGAAACGACTTCTAAGCTCTTTACATGTCAGAGCTAAAACTGGAAGTCCCTGTTCTTGATTTTTGTTCTATAAAATTTACTTTTTAAAGTAATTGTCTTTATCCAACTGGCCTTAAGGGGGCACTCCTTCCCTTCAATGACGGGGCCTAGGTGTGGAAATAAGACTACTTGTATTCTTATTTAACAGAGACTGCTGGAACTTTGAAACAAGATATTTCAAAATACTTGAGGATAACAAAGGGAAATTATCATCACAGAGAGATTATCTGGTATACAGATTACTTCATTTAAGTTTAGGATTATCCACAAGTGACCTCTTTGCCAAGCTTCCAATCTGCTTCTCTGTGGCAAAGGTCATATTATGTCTAACCTGCTGGAGACCTCTCAAATATTTCAACATTCATCACAAATCAAAGACATTGGAAGATAGAGGTAAGAAATCTTCTCAAGCATGATCCAGCTGGAGATCTGGCCTTTTCACACAAAAGCTCCCTTCAGTGGGCAATTCACCTTCCTGTCTTGTGTTACAAATTTATCTCAAGGTCTCAACAAGCCAAACTTCCCTAAAAGGTAACAATCCATCTTAAAGCAGAGAAAAATTAGGAATAGATTTATATGCCTACTGGATAGGAGATATCCAGCAACCATTTGTTTGATCAATGAATGAATGAACCTAAGTCTAGAAATTTGAAGCAGAGGAAAATAGATTTGAGGCAAGATAATAAATTGGTTTTGAATGCTTTTACTCTGCTAGAACACAGGAGGAAATATGCAGGAGGAAAAAGTGGATTAAAAGAAAAAAGTCTAAGGAAAATATTTGCAATCACTTACCTTTACCAAAAAAAAAGGAATGCTGCATGTATTTTTGGACATTTGGAATTGACAATGAAATTAAGGCTGTTGTTTTAACAAGCATAGTAGCCTAACTAGTATCTTTGCATCTAGCCATACCTCTTCCACACACTTTTTGACCCCCTTCAATTTGTCTTCCATTATGCACTCAGAGAATTTTCCAAAATATGAATCTGATTATATAATTTCCCTGCTAAAAATTTCTGAAATCCTACTACCTAAAATTAATCACATATATTTATTTTGGCTTTCAAAGCCAATTTATTACCTTGCCTCAAATCTTTTTTTTCTAGCTGCATCTCTTGCATCTTCCTCAAATAATGTCCTCCAATCCAAAGTCGCACCAACTCCTACATAAACTACGCATTTCCACATTGTGTATAGCTATCGTGCCATATTTTGTTTGTTGAACTTCTATGCATCTCTTAAAACTCAGGTCATTTCCTATGTAATGACTTTACTAAAGAGTCCTTCCCTTTGGCAGGTTCAGGTGCTCTGTGCACTATTTTATTATTTAACCTTTTGTAGTAGAAAAAATGAATTTATAAATTTTTATTGCTTCCTATGGGCAGATGTATCCTGTTAACCAGTGGGCCTTTGTTTACTGAGTACTCTGAGAGCTGTGGGGTGAGAACCAGTGTCCATGACTAAGAGCGCAGACTGGAGTTTCAGCTGCCTTCGTCTGAAAGCCCCGCTCCATCTCAGACTATACCGTTTATGTAATTTTTGTCAAGTTGCCTCACCTCTATACCTCGGTTTCCTCAACTATAAAAATGCAAAGGATAATAATAAAACCTAACCCACTATGTCTTTGTGAGGATTAAATGAGTTAATCCTTAGAGTGTTGGACACATAAGTACACAATAATGTTTGCTATGGCCATGGCCGTGAAGATCATGACGGTGATGATGATAATATGCAGAATTGGAAGTATTGAATTGCTTTGTCTAAAGTGCTGGAGACATTTGAGTTTGGTTGGTGGAGGAGTGGGAGGAATCCAGGAGGGAAAAGACAAAAGTTATGAGGCGGGGCAGAGAAGGAACACATTGTTGGTACTGTGGGAAAGAGTGAATTTTAGAAAACAGACTCGTCTGGTTAAGATTTTAAATATTTTACTCATAATTTTGTGATGTAACCTTCCCCATCTCCACCTTCCACATGAGATCATTTGTAATGTACTTTACGAATGACACTTTTGGTGCCACAGGATTCCTTCTGGGTTGTGAGAAGAAGTACCGAAATCTGCTTCAGTGTCATGCGGGGCACAAATATCGCTTGCTAATGGGAACAACTGGCTTCAAATTTCAAGTCCGTGTCTTCTACCAATGAGTCCTGGAAGGCACTACCCATATCTTATTTATAGTGTAAATAACACTTACTCTCCAGCTTTCACTGACTAAGAGAGAAAAATAACAAGGGCAACAAGGATATTAGTTTTTGTCTCTGAACTCCCAAAAGTGAAACCACTGGAATCTCCACACTTTCTCTTTCTTTCCACTCCTAAAAAAATTCCTTAACCATCACCTGTGGACGTTCCTGAATGGTTCCCTTGGCCACGCTCCATTGGCCGATAGTCACCAATGATAACGTGTGTTTCTTGCTATTTTGTTCCTTTATTAGTAACCCTGTTGCCATCACCACTCCCAATGGGACAGGCTTGTTCCATCAGTTTCTTATGGTACCTCTTGTGCTTCAACTCTTTTTTGACTTTTTCATTTTCAGGCACTTTCCTTTTGAAGCTTGGGAGACTTTCTTAAGGCTGATCAGAGAACAATAAAACTAATGCTTCTTGTTATGCAGCCCAAACATTCCATCCCCAGCGGTTCGGTACCCAGAGTAGAGCCCTTGAGGAATGATCCCCCTTTATCTGGAGGGGCACTCCCCAGGAGGAAAAGACAGTCTTTGTTCCTCACTTGTGTTTGAGAGCTTAAGTCCTGAAGACACCTATTTCATTAAGTTTTATCCGCATTTTCCCCACAAGGGCTGTAAGAGTCTCACGCAAACCAGATCAATCTGTTCTGATGAACTTGCACTCCATACTGGGTTCCCTCTTACACTCTTTCACTGGAATTGGACTCTACTGGAAGCTTGATTTCAGTTTATTCCAAGTTCACGGCCAGTAGACCATAACTGCTCTCTGCTGCATTCTGTTGACGCAAATAATCCATAGCCAATCTACAAATCAAAACTGGGGTGAGTTTATTATGAGCCAAATTTGAGGACCATATAGCCCAGGGCCTTCCTTCCCCAAGGAAGGAAGGGCACCAAAGAAGTGGGGTGTACAGAGTGGTTATATACCATCAAAGAGCATATATCACATGTGAATGCAATGTCCTTTTTACGATAGTCACAAGATTGCCCTGTTGGCCAGCCTTTGATGGACACCACAGGGCGCAGGTCTGCTGTCTCAAGCTGGGTGGTCACAGGATGAACACAGCAATCAAATCCTCGCTTAGGGAGAAATGCTTATCCTTAAGGAAATGCCAGTGTGGGGGATGTTGCATCCTTATCTTAAGGGCATTTGTTCTTGTCTCTGGGACATGGTAAATGTTTAAAGCAGATATACAATGCATGTTCAAAGGCCAGTCAGGCCCTTTTGGAAAAGCAAGGTCAGGCCGAATTAGTTTTATACCAAATGGCTTCCTCATATCCTCCAATATATCCTATTGCTTGCCATTTTATTTATTAATTCCTTATCCATGTGAGTGTCAACGAGTATGGAAACCCATCAGCACATTTGACATTTTAAGAGGTATCTCTTTATATGAATTTATTAAACCATTACAGCAATGTGTGCCATCAAAGTATCCTCGTATGAAGACAAGATTTTTAAATTGTGGATTTTCCTGCACATGGAAGATAGTCATTTTCTAAGATAGACTTTCTGAAATTGATGTGACCCAATTTGAGTGTTTTACAAAGCATAAAATTAAGTAACTTGGTCTGAAATAATTGGCCGAAAAGGCCAATTTAATTTAGTCTACCTTATTTATAATTTGAATCTTGTTCATTTCCTTAAAAACTTTAAAGTCAGTTTATATTAATAAAAGTGATACAAAACAGAGCAATTATAAGTAAATTAAAGAAGAGGGAAACAGAAGAAGCAGGTGTCTGGGATGAGTTAGTTACAGCAAAAGAGTAGAATATTTAGCTCTGAGCCTCCTGTCAACAGGGTCAGATATAGATTTGGGTTGCCACTGACATCTCTTGCATGCTGACTATGTGGTCTAGTTCTAAGGGTCTTTTTATGTGTAAACTTCTTTTACTCCCACAACTATCCTATGAGGCAGTTATTGACACCCCCATTTTACAGATGAGTAAACTGAGGCAAAGGAAGGTAAATAACTTGCCCAGGGTAACATAGCTAGTACATGAGAGAGCTGGAATCTGAACTCAGGCAATCTGACTCCAGAGTTTATGCTCTTAACTTCAATGGTTCTTCTAACTCTCCAGTCAGAGTCCAACCAGAGGTAAAAGCTTTTCCTTGCCCTGATTCAAGAGAAATGTATTGGTGTAGCCTTAGACTGGGTAATGTAATAGAAAAATGAAAATCAAAAACTTAGATTCCCATTTTGCAAAAGAAACAATACATTCTCCATAGCAATTTCTTGTGTCACTATCTTAAAGTTAGGGGAACAGCATTACCCTATAAGAGGCATAGTCACTTTGCTTTATAATGCCACAGTTTAGCACTGATTAGGGCTTAAAAGTACTAGGAGACACCTCAGGGAATTTGTCTCTTAGACTAACCTGTTCATATATCAGATGTTTTAAGCAAAATATTGGAAGTATTTGCTTGAAGTCAATACATAGTTGGTTTATTTAGCCAGTGCTTAAAAATAGATAGTGTAGATGATTGATTAAGGTCCTTTACCTGTAGAAGTCAGAATGCTGGTTCATGGGATGGTGTCGTCATCTGGATGCACACAGGGTTATGGGTTAGGGATGGCTGGCTTTATCTCCACATAGACACGGGGTTTGGTAAACTGGGAGGGACAGATTTGGCCAGAAAAAAAATCAGTCAGGTGTAATTAATCAGTCTTGTCTATAAAAGAAACTTAGTATCTTATAAGATACGTATTTTTAAAATCAGGGACTATATTTATATATTATCATATTAGTTATCATATTATACATGAAATTTACTCCATTAAGAGTTAAAGAGAAACTGAGATAAATACGAGTTAATATAAGTGAATACGAATGTACGCTGCCTCTAATATTTTGAAAAGGTTTATTTTTAAAAGTTTAACATAGATATCCCTTACAATTACATTCCTCGAAAGAATGCCAGATGGTGATAGTTTATTTGGAGCAATAATTATTAAACAGCTCACACTTTTAAAAAATAGTTCTACAGAAATAAAGATTTTGTTTTCAAAACATGTCCTATTTGTAGGGTTTTTTTTCTATTTCACTGGTTGCCATCTTATATTCCCCTTGCTTCACTGTATATTTATTTTGGAATTAGAGAGGATAAAAGCAATTGAGCATGTAATTTATTCTAGCAAAGAAAAAAAATTAGTTTCCTGATAAAAAAGCTTGAAGTGCTTTTTGGCTAGTTACTGTTTGCCGTTACTCTTTCTTCCAGTAGGGGGCAGGATGTAGCAATCTGTGAACTCACAAACCTCTAAAGGGTTAAATAAGGAGCAGTACCATGTTCATTTGGAGTTACTGTTTAATTAAAAAGCTGTTATTTTTTCCCCTGATATATACGTTCTGATTAATTTTATTAAGTCCCCAAAAGAGAAATTGTGATAATTTGCAAAATACTGTATTGTAACAAATCAACACCTAGCCCAGTTCTCCTCCAGAGTACCTACATGCTTCCCTGTATTTCAAGAAATTATTTTCCATTGTCGGTAAACAAGAAAATAGAAATTTACTATACACTGCAGTCTCTATCCAGATGTATTTTAGGACAAGAGGACAATATAAACGTTTATTGTTAACTAAGAGGAAGCCACATATCAAATACTTACTGAGCAGCGACACTTGTAGCTGATCTTCTTCCAGGTTGTGGTTGTAGAAGTAAATGAAACAAGCTCTGCCTGCAAGGAGCCTGCACTCTACTGAAAGGAGACAGAAGATCCACACAGAAATTACCAACGAAATAAAATAATTGTAGGCGCTCATAATTGCTGGAAAGAAAATGAAATAG